>JBBDGP010001129.1:1200000-1800000 GCA_037952835.1 Lithobates septentrionalis
CCACGGTTGTGAGGATGAGGCCCTTGTCCTCATCAACATGGGGACAAGGTGTTTTGGGGGGCTACCCCAAAGCACCCTCCCAATGTTGAGGGCATGTGGCCTGGTACGGTTCAGGAGGGGGGGGGGGCCGCACTCTCGTCCCCCCCTCTTTTCCTGCGGCCTGCCAGGTTGCGTGCTCGGATAAGGGTCTGGTATGGATTTTTAGGGGGACCCCACGCCGTTTTTTTTTTTTTTTTTGGCGCGGGGTTCCCCTTAAAATCCATACCAGACCTGAAGGGTCTGGTATGGAATTTAGGGGGAACCCCACGTCAATTTTTTTTTAAAATTTTGGCTGGGGTTCCCCTTAATATCCATACCAGACCTGAAGGGCCTTGTATGGAATTTAGGGGGACCCCCACATCATTTTTTTTTTTTTTATTTTGGTTCGGGGTTCCCCTGTGGGGAATTCCCATGCCGTTTTTATCAATGAACTTCTATGTGTATTGTCGGCAATGCAATAGCCGCGGGTAGTTTTAAATGTGTTTTTTCCTTCAAAATGTCATTTTGCTGTCAGACTGTTCTAAACACGGGAAACATGCGCCCCTTTACAGGCATACTATAGACACCCCCCAGGTATGAAATTTAAAGGGATATTACACTTTTATTGTTTGACTTTAAGCATTATTAAAATCACTGCTCCTGAAAAAACGGCCGTTTTTAAAACTTTTTTTTGCATTGATTCATGTCCCCTGGGGCAGGACCCAGGTCCCCAAACACTTTTATTGACAATAACTTGCATATTAGCCTTTAAAATTAGCACTTTTGATTATTCATGTTTGTGTCCCATAGACTTTAACGGTGTTCGCGTGTTCGAACGAATTTTTTTCCTGTTCGCATGTTCTGGTGCGAACCGAACAGGGGGGTGTTCGGCTCATCCCTACTCCTGATCTTTATTTTTGTCCATGACCTTGCTTTGGGTGGCCTAACCATAGACAGCTGTGTGTTGGATGTCCTGGTTTCGCTGTGGAATGCATTTTCCCCCTAACTGTATTGAGAGGCCATGATGTTTCACTGACTCCATAGTGGTATAATCATTGGAAGAATTGGAGAACAGGGAGACATCAAATTCTGCCTCAATCCACCCAAAAAAAAAAAAAAAATGCTGGTGTTTTACCTTAGCTGCTATTAATGATTTGTTATACATGTTAAAGCCTAATGCCGCGTACACACGAGCGGACTTTACGGCAGACTTTGCCCGGCGAACTTTTTGACGGACTTTATGACAGTCTTTCCGAATGAACGGACTTGCCTACACACAATCCACCAAAGTCCGTCAAATTCGTACGACCGGACTAAAACAAGGAAGTTCATAGCCAGTAGCCAATAGCTGCCCTGGCTTGGCTTTTTGTCCGTCGAACTAGCATACAGACGAGCGGACTTTTCGACCGGACTTGAGTTTGACGGATAGATTTAAAACATGTTTCTATATCTAAGTCCGTCCAACTTTTGAGAAAACAAAGTCCGCTGGAGCCCACACACGATCGAATTGTCCGACAAAATCCCTTCCGCCGGGCAAAGTCTGCCGTAAAGTCCGCTCGTGTGTACGTGGCATAACTTAGCTTTTTTAGTGAAGTTGTATGAAGAGTGTGTATCTGTCAGATTTCTATTTTTTGGCTCACCGTCCGTCCTTATTTCCTCTCCCTGTGAGACCTGCACAAAAAATGGGCAGAACAGTTGTCTCCAGAACATTAAGGCATAGGGACACAAATTTTGGCAGAGATCCCCATGAGTAAGCTCTGGTGAACGGAGTGAAACGCGTTTGGGGACGTGGCCTGGCAGGGGTCCAGGCTGAGACTGCCATTCACTATCATACAGTAGGTCTTGACTTGCTGTGCGGCTCTCGGGACACCTGGTCACTCTCGACAAACATTTTACCAGCGTTCTAACACCTCTTTCCTCAGTCTTCCAAAAATGTGTTTTTGTCTATGTCCCCAATGGAGAGATTTCTTATTTCCTGTCCTAACAGGAAGTAGAAATCTCCCCAATAGGGACACAGGCTACAAAAAAAAAAACTGACAGAAGTCAACCCTTGCTCCATTTTGAGGAGACTTAAATAAGGACTTGCCACTTGCCAAAGAGGTAGGTATTAAGAGTCTCTCAGTTGGTTTATTAATTTTTTTTTCCTCAATCCAACCTCTGACACTGAAATAACTAGAAAAACTTCATTGCAGCGGATGTATCTATTTTATTATACTAAAACGGATGCTTGCATAGATAGTTCTTCATATTATTTATTGGAAAAATCCTCTTAAAATGTTATGGAACGTCTTATAGCAACGTTTTCTATAATTGTTCCCATTTCACTTCCATTACCATAAACAGAAGCGAAACAATAACTTACCCCTTTAATGTTTTCCATGGCCCTCGCTACCATTGCACAGGATCTATAATGGCACAATAATTACTGTATTCAATATAGGATTCACTTACAAAAACAATTTCAATTTTCTTGAAGCGGCAGTTGTGATAAATACAGACAAGTGGGCTGTTTTTCTGCCAATGAGGTGTATGAGCTCTCATTTTTCCTTTGTAGTTAGAGGCTGCAATCGTGTTGATTTATGAGAGTTTGAACTGCTTCAAGATTACAAGTGTTGAGAGAAAAGATCTCTAGTGGGTTAGAGATCAAAGAGGGGGTCTGAAGTGTACAGTTAATACTAAGGCGTGTTTATGGTACTACTGCTCCAGGGCAACTGAGTGGAGATGAAGCTGCACACAGAGAAAAGTGCTGAGCATGTTCCTTAAATGCCACTAAATGGTGCAAATTGTAGAAATACCAACCAATGCGAGACTTGATGTTACAAGCACATATATTAAAAGGAGAATGTTTTTAAAATTCTTGTTGGAAAAAATAAGCAGTATGTTGACATTAAGACTGGGTTTGTTCAATATATTTTTTTAAGGTTACGATTCTTTTTTAGCTTATTATTATTATAGATTTTTTTTAAATCCATCCAGGATTAGTATGTACAAGCAGTGTCTACATATTCATGTGGATGCAAAATGCTAATCTAATTGTGACTATCCACACAAAAGAATATTTTTAAAATATTTTGTTTTGCCCCGCTCAGTAGTGATCTGAAATCTCAGCCTGCATTTACATTTAGCATTACATGATTGTGTGCAAAATCACGCTGTGCATATGCACGTTTTTGCGTCATGAATAGGGCAGCCCATTTATTTGATTGAGTTGCCCTATGTGCATCAAAACACGGCAAAGTAGTTCAGGAAGGGGGATTTTAGGGATTGTACGGTACCAATTAGTGCAGAAACGGATAAATCTTTATATAAATGACAAATCTTGATTAAATACTAACCATTAAAATATATATCGTTTACTATAGTTAATATAAAAATTTTTACAAAGCAGATCCATGTAGTATGGTGTGCAATATATAGCAACAACCAATATTCCTTTAGTTTGTCAGAGAAGAAAGCCCAATGCATTTCAGCTTATTAGTCTTCCTCATGGGGTTACATATTCTAACAATGGATTATACTGCAAATAATATATGCATAAGTATATTTCATATTGCAAAGAAAAAAGCCATTTGTCTGGTATCACATACTGTAAAGTACATAATTCATAATACCTTAATATGATACAGGATTATGTGCCGACAGGTTATGCAGCGCTTTACAACTTGAGGGTAGACAGTACAAATACAATACACTTTAATACAGTAGGAATCAGAGGGCCCTGCTCGTTAGAACTTACAATCTAAGAGGGAGGGTCAAGAGATACAAGAGGTAATAACTGTGGGGGGATGTGCTGATGGAGAAAATAAATGTACAGTTTTTAGGTGGGGGTCAGATAGGCTTCTCTGAAGAGATGTGTTTTCGGGGATCGTCTGAAAGTGGACAAAGCAGGAGCTAGTCGGACAGATTGGGGTAGAGCATTCCAGATGATGGGAGAGGCTCGGGAGAAGTCCTGGAGGTGAGCATGGGATGAGGTGATAAGAGAGCTAGAGAGCAGGAGGTCCTGGGAGGAGCGAAGAGAACGATTTGGTTGGTATTTTGAGACCAGGTTAGTGATGTAGCTGGGGGCAAGGTTATGCATGGCTTTGTAAGTTATGGATAGTATCTTGAATTTAATTTGTTGGTTGAGTGGCAGCCACTGGAGGAATTGGCAGAGGGGTGTAGCAGACACTGAGCGGTTTGTAAGGTGGATGAGCCTGGCAGCAGCATTCATGACGGACTGGAGGGGGGATAGCCTATTTAAAGGTAAGCCAATGAGGAGGGAGTTGCAGTAATTGAGACGAGTGATGAGCAGGGAGTGGATTAGAAGCTTTGTGGTGTCATTGGTTAGGAAGGGGTGTATCTTGGAGATGTTGCGGAGGTTGAGGCGGCAAGCTTTGAACAGTGACTGGATGTGGGGCCGAAAGGATAGTTCAGATTTCAGGATTAAACCTAGGACCTAGGTGTAGGTGATTTTGACAGAGAAATTAGGGGGAAGAGGAACATGGGGGAGGAAATATCATGAGCTCAGTTTTGGATAGGTTGACTTTGAGGGATTGATGTGACATCTAAGCTGATATGTCTATTAGTAAGTTGGTGACGCGTGAAGAGACTGATGGAGTGAACAGATAGGTTTGGATGTCGTCAGCATATGATATTGAAAGCCATGGGAGGCAATCAACTGACCCAGGGAGGAGGTGTAGATTGAGTAAAGGAAAGGTCCAAGAACAGAACCTTGGGGACCCCAACAGAGAAAAGAAAAGGAGAGGAGGTAGTAGATTTGTAAGTGGCACTGAAGGTGCGTTGGGACAGGTAGGATGAGAACCAGTGAAGAGTACAGTCACGGAGACCAAGGGAGTGGAGTTTTTTAAGGAGGAGGGGGTGGTCCACTGTGTCAAAGGCAGCAGAAAGGTCCAGGGCGAGTAGTACAGAATAGTGTCCGTTGGTTTTAGCTGTTAGTAGGTCGCTTGTGAGTTTAAGAAGGGCAGTTTCCATAGAGTGTTGAGGGCGAAATCCAGACTGAAGGGGATCAAGAAGTTTGTTCTTAGTCAGATTGTCACTTATTCGGTCGTAGACCGGTGATTCAAGGAGTTTGGAGGAGAAGAGGAGTAAGGAGATGGGACGTAGGTTGTGAAGATTGGTGGGGTCCAGTGAGGATTTTTTAAGGCTAGGGGTGATTAGCGCATGTTTTAGAGAGTTGGAGAAGATGCCAGAAGAGAGGGAGAGATTAAAGATGCGAGTTCGAGAGTATAGAATAGAGTCAGAGGGTGAGCGTAGCATTTGCGAGGGAGCAGGATCCAGGGGGCAGGTGGTTAGATGGGTGTTAGAAAAAAGTTCAGCAACCTCATTAATACTGGCAGGGTTGAACGAGGGAAGTAATGATTTGTGCCTGTGGACATGGGATGTTAAGTGGGGGAGGTTTCTGCGCATTAGAGATCTCCCCACGGAATTGTATCAATCTTATTTTTGAAGTGATTGGCGATCTCCTGTGCAGTGAGTGGAGGATGGAGTAGAGCGTTAAAGGTAGAGAAGAGTTGACAGGGACTAGATGAGAATGTGTTAATGAGAGTGATAAAATATGTCTGCTTGGCAGTGAGGAGGCAGGAATAGCCTTTTATATTGGTTTAGCCTTACGCCACAGGTGCTCTAGAGCGCGGCTACATTTTCTGAGACTTCTGGTGTCGTCTGTTTGCCAGGGTTGTAATGGTCGGGGCCTGATTCTGTGTGTAGTGAGGGGGGCGAGTGTCAGGGCTGGGCTCAGCCCTTCATTCTCTGAGCTGACCACTCAGCTGTCGGCTAATTGCCAGCTCCTATCTCTCCACAGTTACTCAGCTGTTGATGATATCCTGCTCATCAGTCCTGCCTACTTAAGCCATCCAGGCCAGAGGATCTCTGCCTTCGCCTTCGTCAATATCACAGAGACGCTCTCCTGCATTCCTGTCAAAAGACTTGCTTGGCTGACATCCCTTCTGGCTCCAGATCCTGCTTGCTGTTTTACTACGCTCATCTCCGGCTCCCTGACATTTGGCTTGTCTGACTATCCGTTCCGGTTCCTGAACTCTGGCTATGTTTTGACTACGTTTGTTCCATTTACTTTTATTGTTAAACAAGTGTGATTTAACAGTACTTCTGTCTCGGTCTGATCCCATAGTTTCTGACAGCAGACGAAGGCCATGAATTCAGAAGATACAGTCAATCCACTTATTGGTAATATTTTTTCCAGATTGGATGAGCAAGCTCACTGCATGGATTAGTTTGCCATGTCGTTACAAACACTCCTGAGTCGCACGGCTCACCTGGAATCTCTCATCTCTCACTCCGGTACAACCTGAGTTGCAGGCCGTCCCTGCTGCTGCGCCAGTCTCTGTGCAGGCAACCGCCTCAAGTATTACCTCTATAAGAGGTATGTCTGGTTCCGCTCCGCTTCCCCAACGATTTAGGGGCGATCAAGTTCAATGCATAGGGTTTCTCAACCAGGTTGAGATATACTTTGAGATGCTGCCCCATGTGTTTCCCATGGACAGAAGCAAAGTAGGTTTTGTGATATCTTTGCTTTCTGAGAGAGCCTTAGCCTGGGCGAACCCTCTATGGGAGACGCAAAAACCTGTTGTCTTGAGTTACCCTGAGTTTGTGCTTTAAAAGGGTATTTGATGTTCCCGCATGCTCCGCTTCTGCTGCCAAGTGCCTCATGTCCATCCGAGTACAAGAACTATTGCCGACTATGCCATTGAATTACGTACTCTGGCAGCAGAGGTTGCTTGGAACAATGAGGCCCTCGTGACTGCTTTTTCTCATGGTCTCTTGGATTCCATCAAGGATGAGATAGCAGGCCGAGATATACTCACTGAGCTGGAGAAGATCACGTTTGCCATCCTCATTGACTCCAGACTCAGAGAAAGACTCTCCTTTAAAGAGCGCTTGCGGAAGCCTCCTGTACGTTTGCCTCCGAGCTTTGCAGTCCCACCTATGCCTCCTGGTTGCCGAGTCGGTTAGTGAAGATGAACCCATGCACTTGGCGTTCACACGTCTCTCTGCGGATGAGAGAACCTTTATGAGGAGGGAGAGATTGTGCCTTTGTGGCCTGGCAGGTCACTTTTTGAAGTCTTGTCCTACCCGTCCAGGGAACGCCAGAACCTTGAGGTCCTGTCCCAGACAGACCTTAGGTGGCGTTGTTTCGTCCCCAGTTATCCAGAAGGATAAGCCCCTGGTTTCGGTCACCCTTTCTTGGGCTGAGTCGTCCGTCGAGATACAGGCTCTAATCGACTCTGGGGCTGCAGGCCTGTTCTTTGATACTGCCTTTGTATCGAAGCACTCGATTCTGCTGCAGCTCCATGACACACCACTTGCCATTGAGGCTCTTGATGGAAGACCCCTACAGCCTGCCCATGTTACTCATGAGATGGTCCCGTTGTCCATGGCCGTAGGGGCTCTTCACCATGAGATAATCCAGTTCCAAGTTATTTCTTCACCTAAGTTTCCACTGGTTGTTGGTTATCCTTGGTTACAGAGGCACAACCCCTCTTTTGATTGGCTCCGTGCTGAGGTTCTCTCCTGGTCGCCACAATGCAATAAGACATGCTTCCAGAAGGTAGCCAAGGTCCTGTGCACCTCTTCGCTCTCCTACCTGCCAGAGGAGTACCGCGATTTTAGTGATGTCTTTGACAAAGGTCAAGTCGGTAGTTTGCCTCCACACCGGCCGTATGATTGCGCAATTGACCTTCAACCTGGTGCCACACCCCCTCATGGCTGGGTTTACCCTTTGTCGGTCTTGGAGGATAAGGCCATGGAAGAGTATGTTGCAGATGCACATTCTCGAGGTTTCATCCGCAAATCCTCATCCCCTGCTGGTGCTGGTTTCTTCTTTGTGATGAAAAATAGTGGTGAACTGTGACCTTGTGTTGATTATAGGGGTCTCAATCGTTTAACGATTAAGAATGCCTATCCGATTCTGTTGATTACGGAGTTATCTGACCCCCTCAAGGGAGCAACGGTTTTCACAAAGCTTGATTTTAGAGGGGCATATAATCTCGTGAGGATTAAGGAGGGTGACGAGTGGAAAACTGCGTTTAATACCAGAACAGGCCATTATGAGTACCTCGTAATGCCTTTTGACTTCGACGATATCCTCATATTTTCCAAGTCCCTGGAGAGCCACCACACAGATGTCTGTCGTGTGCTTTAGAAAGTAAGAGAGAACAATCTCTATTGTAAATTGGAGAAGTGTGAATTCCATCGTGAACAGGCTAAATTCATGGGTTATGTCATTTCCACTGCTGGTTTATCGATGGACCCAGAGAAACTTTCGGCAGTTCTACAGTGGCCCGACCCGTGGGTTTATGTCCTCTGCATCGTTTCCTGGGCTTTGTCAACTATTATCAGAAGTTTTCTTCTTCTAACTTCTCGTCTCTGGTCACGCTGATATGACCAGAAAGGACGGTAACCCACAGAGTTGGTCTCCAGAGTCCTTTAAGGCCTTTGAGAGTCTCAAGGCTGCCTTTGAAAGAATGGAGACATCTCCTCAAATGTACCACTGTGCCGATTCTCATTCTTACTGACCATAAGAATCTCACATTCTTGTCTGAGGCTAAACACCTCTCTTCCAGAAGGGTGCGATGGGCTCTTTTCTTGTCTAGTTTCAATTACATTGTCTCATTCTTACCCAGTACTAAGAATGTAAGGGCTGACGCTTTTGTCTCTACAATTTTCCTCCACTTCCAAGTCGGAGTCGGTTCCGGTTCCTGTGATTCCTCCTGATTGTATTCTGGCTACGGTTCACACCAGTCTCACTTCCCCTTTAGGTGGCAAAATTCTTGCCGCTCAGTTCCATGCTCCTCCTGAGAAACCTTATGGCCGCTGCTTTGTCCCAGAGAGTCTCCATACTGCCGTGCTCCAGACTTACCATTCTCCCAAGGCTGCTGGCCACCCTGGGAAGAATCAACACTTTTAGGCATTTCCCAACAATTCTGGTGACCTAGTCTACGCGCTGATGTAACCGCCTTCGAAGCTGCCTGTTCTGTGTAAGACTCCACGACACCTTCCAGTGGGCCGTCTAAAACCCATACTCAATGGAGAGAGGCCTGGAGCCACCTATCTATGGATTTCATTGTGGAGTTACCCAACTCCCAGGGCAACACAGTTATCCTTATGGTGGTTGACCGGTTCTCGAAAATGTCTTTGTATTCCACATAAGAAGTTGCCCACTTCTAAGGAACTGGCTTCCATTTTTGCTCAGGAGATCTTTTGCTTACCTGGGCATACAGTACCTGGTGCTTTGGAAAGGGTACGGTCTGGAGGAACGCTGTTGGGTCTCATCCTTGGGCGTACATGCCCCTGTCGCCCTCCGTGATTTCCATAGACATTTTCCCCTCAAGCCTGGTGGTTCTCCGAGGGGGAGGGGTCATTGAGGAAGGGGGTACTGTCAGGGCTGGGCTCAGCCCTTCCTTCTCTGAGCTGGCCGCTCAGCTGTCGGCTAATTGCCAGCTCGTATCTCTCCACAGTGACTCACCTGTTGATGATATCCTGCTCGTCAGTCCTGCCTACTTAAGCCGTCCAGTCCAAATGATCTCTGTCTTTGCCTTGGTCACATCTCTAGAGATGCTCTCCTGTGTTCCTGTTAAAGAGTTGCTTGGCTGACATTCCTTCTGGCTCCAGATCCTGCTTGCTGTTCTACTATTCTGTTCTCTGGCTCCCTAAAGTTTTGGCCTGTCTGACTTTCCGTTCCGGTTCCTGAACTCTGGCTATGTTTTGACTATGTTTACTCTGTTTTTACCTTTTTTTATTATTATTAAACAAGTGTGATTTAACTGTACATCTGTCTCAGTCTGATTCGTGGTTTCTGACAGATGTCTCCTCATTTCCATCCATGCCCACTTGCTTCTTCCCTGTTAATACTCCTCACTGCCTCTCTCCTCCCTCTGTAAAAATTTCCCTTCACTTCCCTACAGGCCAACTCTTCTTTCCTCTGTGATCACTCCTCACTTTCATCCATTCCCACTCTTCAATTGTGATCACTTTCCACTTCCATCCATGCTCACTTGCTTTATCTCTGTGACTACTCCTCACTTCCATGTATGCCCACTCTCCTCCCTTCTGTAATAAATTTCCTCCACTTCCATCCATGCCAACTCATGTCACTTCTGGGATCACTCCTCATTTCCATCCATGCCCCCTCTCCCCCTCCCTCTGTAATCATTTTCCTCAACTTCCATCTATGCCAACTTTTCTCGCCTCTGTGATCAATCCTCACTTTCATCCACACCCTCTCTCTTATTCTCTGTGATCACTCCCCAATTCCATCAGTGCCAACTCTCTTCTTCCCTGTGATCACTCCCCACCAGTGTTGCCAACCTACGAGATTGAAATTTACTGGCACAACACCCAAAATTTCCTGGCACAGCCAAGTTTTTACTGGCATTTCCAAACATTACAAAATTACAGTTTTAAGTGCAAATTTTAGTATTTAGGCTACAAGCAAGTACAACATAAAATTAGCAATGTGATTTAAGGTAGATATTAGTGCAAAAAACCTATTTTCTTATTTTATTTTCGATATAGTAAGTAGCTCAGGGACAGGAGGGCAAGAAATTAGAATAGGAAGGCAGACACACACATGAAGTTGACTCTCTGACAATGACTAAAGCGTGCATCAGCACAGATGATGCTGACTTCTCACCGGCAGGACACGTCCCCTCCTAAGTCACAGTGACAGTCTCTCTCCAAGGCAGGTGATCCCTTCAGTCCACTCCAGTCTAAACAGCACTGACAGTCCCACTTCTGACCTGCAGACCCACACACGAGGCTCTGGCCACTCTGCTTGGCTCCCTTGCACCAGGACATCACACGACACACTCGGGCACTGCCTTCACCAGAGCTGCCCGAACACACTGTAGCAGGCACCTGGATGGTCCCGGCCGGCTCTGGCCAGGCCGAACATCACAGCCATATTTTTTACTGGCAACTTTTTCCTTTTACTGGCAGGAGAACATTGCCTGTTTTTTACTGGCTGCCAGTAAAAATACTGACGGTTGGCAACACTGCTACCCACCATCATGTAAGCCCAATTTACACACCTCTGTAATAATTTCCATTTTCATCCATGCCCACTTTTCTCTCCACTATAATCATTTTTCTCCACCTCCATCCATTCCCACTGTCTTCACCTCTCTGATCAATCCTTGCTTCCATCCAACCCTATTCTCTGCGATGTCTCCTCATTTTCATCCATACCCACTTGTTTCTTCTCTGTTATCACTCCCCACTTGCATGCATGCCCTCTCTTCTCCCTTTGTAGTAATTTCCCTCCACTTCCATCCAGGCCAACTCTTCTCTCCTCTGTTATCACTCCTCACTTTCATCCATTCCCACTCTCTTTTTCTCTGTCATCACTCACTACTACTTCCATGCATGCTCACTCTCTTCTTCTCTGTTATCACTCCCCAATTCCAAGTATGCCCACTCTCCTCCCCTCTGTAATAATTTTCCTCCATTTCCATCCATGCCAACTCATGTCTCTTTTGTGATCACTCCTCATTTCCATCCATGATCACTGCTCACTTCCATACATTATCACTCTCTTCTCTGTAATTCCTGGACACTTCCATCCATGCCCACTCTCTCTTCCTTTTTGAGGTCACTACTTACTTTCATCCATGCCCACTTTTTTCTTCTCTGCGATCACTCCTCCCTTCCATATATTCTTACTCTTTTCTTCTCTGTAATCACTCCTGCTTCCATCCATGCTCACTCTCTTCCCCTCTATAATAATTTCCTCCATTTCCATCCATGTCCACTCTCTTCCTCTCTGTGATAACTCCTCACTTCCAACCATAACCACTCTTGCCCTCTTTTGTCACTCCTCAGTTCCATCCCTGCCTGCTGTCTTCCAGTCTCTGCAAATTCTTCACTTCCATCTGTAACTATTCTCTTCTTCTCTGTGTTCACTCCATGCTTCCATATATGCCTGCTCTCCTACCCACTGTAATAATTTTCCTCCACTTCCATCCAGACCAACTCCTCTGTGATCACTCCTCACTTTCATCCATTACCACTCTCTTCTTCTCTGTGATCACTCCCCACTTGCATAATGCCAACTCATGTCTATTTTGTGATCACTCCTCATTTTCATTCATGCCCACTCCCCCCCGCCCCCCCGTAATAATTTTTCTTCACTTCCAGCCATGCCAACTCATATATCTTCTGTGATCACTCCTCATTTCCATCCATGCCACGCTTATCCTCAATGTGATCACTCCTCAATTCCATCAATGCTAATTCTTGTGCTCTCTATTGTCACCCCTCACTTCCATCCATGCATTCATACACATTCTGTGATAATTCTGCACTGCTTCTTTCTGTTAATGCTCTTCCCTCTGTTATAATCCTCCTCCACATTCGTCTTGCACAGACCAATTATATAAAAATGAAATATGCAAAATAAACTACATTTCTTATATTCGACATGACACACTATGAAAATGACTACACAACAAAATACACCCACTCCCAAAATTACTTTGTTCATGAATGGGCACATATTTGCTAGTCACAGTTAAATCATGGCATGAATCATCCTTTAGAATTCTATTACTTACATTAATAAGCCCTGTCAGCTCTGAAAACTTGTGATGTATTATTTAAAGAGATCTTCTCGTTAAAAAAATGCCTATACAGTCAGTAGACTCTAGTGTTCTAAATACCAGTTTATTTTGACAGGCAAACTTCTTACAGACTTGAGTAGTCACAGAAGTACCAATGTCAAACTGCAAAGAAATCCCCTTATGCCCCATCCCTAGCTCAGCAACACACTATACCTGGAAATATCACTGTCCTCATCCCTGACTTACCAATGTAGCATCCAGGGAAATAGGGCCGGTGCAAGAATTTTTGTCTACTTAGGCGACTGGCCCCTGTCCACACCATCCTCCCACCATACCTTCTATTGCCACAGGAGGGCATTGTGACAAGAGAGGGGTATCTGGGAAGTGTGACAGGAAGGGGGCAGTTTGTCAAGTGGGAGGGGGGGGCAGTGTGACAGATGGGGACATTGTGACAAGTGGGGGGCAGTGTAACAGATGGGGGACAGTGTGTCAGGAGAGGGGGAGTGTGACAGTTGGGGGCCTTAGGGCACCGGGATAGGGGGCAGTAAAATTTGAATCCCCAGCCACTTGCTGGGGATTTGGATTTTTAAAGATAACTGTCTTCCCTTTCCTAGGCCAGGGGAGTGGGTGGTGCCTTTGAATAGCAGAGCACGGTCCCAGCAGGGTCAGTCCTTGTCACAGATGGATGTGACAGGAGACTTGCTTGCTAGGACCACTGGCAGCTGATGATGTGCTGCGCACAGCAGGAGGAAACCTTACCTTCTCTGTGCTGAACTGCTCCATCAGCTCCACCCTGCAGCTCTGCCCCCAGACTCCGGTTCCCACTTCTTTATTCCAGACTGCTCCTGCCAGGTTGCTGTGTAAGGTAAGAGAGTTTCCCATAAACTGTGAAAAAAGGGAAAGGAGAGGGATCTCATATGAACATGTCAATCAAGTGACTACACCCAAAATGTTTGTCTAATCAAGGTAAGTCTGCTCAAAAGATCAGCATATAATGAAGTTTCTAGATGGTTCATAGAAGAAATCAATATAGTTTCTTTATAGATGATAAATCGGTGCAATCCTCCTTAAAAGCACAGATAACAGATATGCATGGTAGGCATGACTTTACACATGGTAATAAAATATGTACATCAAACATCAGGGAAAGGCAATGGGTACTCTTACCCCAGGCTGTGGGCCCACACACCAGCGGTGGTGAGTCGATCAAGCATGGAACGGTTCTCCACGATGAATCATCCGACCAGGATTTCTGCAAACCAGATGGTGCGGTTGAACTACATTCAGTATGAAACATGTTCGGTACATAGCCTGCCAAGCTTTTTTTAACCATTTTTATTTGAATACATTTTTTTATACCAGAGTTATCTACTCTATATGGAGGTCTTTTTATTTTTCTCCTCTCATGATTTACTCTGCCGGGTGGAAGAAGTAACACACCTTCTCTCTGGAGTTCGGATGGTGACCACTACTTATGGAACCTCCTGAAAGTTGATGTTGTTATGCACCATCTGGTTTGCAGAAATCCTGGTCGGATTATTCATCATGGAGGATCGTTCCATGCTTGATCGACTCACCACCGCTGGTGTGTGGGTCCACACCCTGGGGTAAGAGTACCCATTGCCTTTCCCTGATGTTTGATGTACATCTATATTTACCATGTGTGAAGTCATGCCTACCATGCATTTCTGTTATCTGTGCTTTTAAGGAGGATTGCACCGATTTATCATCTATAAAGAGACTATATTGATTTCTTCTATAACCCATCTAGAAACTTCATTATATACTGATCTATTGAGCAGACTTACCTTGATTAGACAAACATTTTGGGTGTAGTCACTTGATGGACTTTTATGCATTTGTTTAGTATGTGTGAATGTGATATGTTCATATGAGATCCCTCTCCTTTCCCTTTTTTCAGATGTTATGAATACGTTCACATTTTTTTTTACACTCACGAATACATTTAGTGAATATTCTTCCCAAAGGTGTCTTTGGCTTGTTATATTCTCTTAGCACTGCATCTTATATTTCTTTCACAATTCCAAACATTGTTGATGCTGGCTGCTATTTTTCATTGTTTATCATTGGTAGTGCAACTTTGTTCTACTTTTATCGTTCCCCATAAACGTTTACTGTACAAAATAAGGTCTGTTGGCATGGACCATAGGGTGAGTACATGGATTGAAAACTGGCTACAAGGGCGAGTTCAGAGGGTGGTAATAAATGGGGAGTACTCAGAATGGTCAGGGGTGGGTATTGGGGTCCCACAGGGTTCTGTGCTGGGACCAATCCTGTTTAATTTGTTCATAAACGACCTGGAGGATGGGATAAACAGTTCAATCTCTGTATTTGCGGATGATACATGCTAAGCAGGGCAATAACTTCTCCGCAGGATGTGAAAACCTTGCAAAAAGATCTGAACAATTTAATGGGGTGGGCAACTACATGGCAAATGAGGTTCAATGTCGAAAAAAATTTAAAATAATGCATTTGGGTAGCAAAAATATTAATGCAATCTATACACTGGGGGAGAACCTCTGGGGGAATCTTGGATGGAAAGGGACCTGGGGGTCCTAGTAGATGATAGGCTCAGCAATGGCATGCAATGCCAAGCTGCTGCTAACAAAGCAAACAGAATATTAGCATGCATTAAAAAGGGGATTAGTTCCAGAGATGAAACGATAATTCTCCCACTCTACAAGACTCTGGTCCGGCCGCACCTGGAGTATGCTGTCCAGTTCTGGGCGCCAGTCCTCAGGAAGGATGTACTGGAAATGGAGCGAGTACAAAGAAGGGCAACAAAGCTAGTAAAGGTTCTGTAGGATATTAGTTATGAGGAAAGGTTGTGATCACTGAAATTATTCTCTCTGGAGAAGAGACGCTTGAGAGGAGATATGATTTCAATATACAAATACCGTACTGGTGACCCCACAATAGGGATAAAACTTTTTCACAGAAGGGAGTTTAACAAGACTCGTTGCCACTCATTAAAATTAGAAGAAAAGAGAACCTTAACCTTAAACTACGTAGAGGGTTCTTTACTGTAAGAGCGGCAAGGATGTGGAATTCCCTTCTACAGGCGTTGGTCTCAGCGGGGGGAGCATTGATAGTTTCAAGAAACTATTAGATAAGCACCTGAACGACCGCAACATACAGGGATATACAATGTAATACTGACACATAATCACACACATAGGTTGGACTTGCGTCTTTTTTCGACCTCACCTACTATGTAACTATGTAAGAGGCTTCCTGTCCTGAGAGTTCTCCCTCCATGTAGCATACCATTAACCACATCACATTGCCGTCTCTTGCCGAATACACAGTGCCCAGAGTGTGAGCAAGTGTGTGTCCAGGTGTCCTTCGTTCACACTGCCCCCCCTCCTGTCACACTGTCCCCCTTCTGTCACACTGTCCCCCACCTGTCACACTGTTCCCCTATCTGTTACACTGTACCCAACATGTCACACTGCCCCCCCACCTGACATATTGCCCCCCCACCTGACATACTGCCCCTCCACCTTTCACACTGCCCCCACACCTGTCAAACTGCCCCCACACCTGTCATACTGCCCACATACCCCTCTCCTGTTACAATGTTGTCCTGTCACAATAGTGGGTATGGTGGGAGAATGGTGGGGGAGGGGCAGCGCCAAAATTAACTTTGGCCAAAGTAGACAAAATTCCTTGCACCAGCCCTGTAAACAGACTTGTGTCAATTTACACCCTCCTACCTCCAATGCGATCCGCTAAAAAAAACAGGAAATCCTTCTGTCTGGGCGGATCGGAGGGCCCATAGGTTAGAGCAGGCTGCTGTCCTTGTCCGCTCTGCATATGTTCAGTGGACACGACCTGTGATCCGCCCCCTCTGCTCATTGTGGCGCGCGTCCGGTTACCAAGTGGCCCTCGCTCTTCAAAAGGTTGGGAACCCCTGTTATAAGACCTGCATAACAACCAGCATCACTCCTTATATGCCTGCAGTACCCTGAACACTGGTTGTTATAGTCTACAACCCTTTGTGTGTCTTCTGTGTTTTTACGGAATAAGCCTAAAAGTACATTTTACTTAAGCTACTGGACTTGTTCTGTAATGTTTAAGATGTTTTGTAGCTCACCAAGCCATGTCTTTAGTTTACATTAGAACTGAAGAGGTGGCTTGGTAAGCTACGAAGCATCTCCAACATTACAGAAGAATTTCAGCTGAATAGGACCAACTACTACTAAAAATGACATAACCTAGATAAATGAAAACCTTCACAGACATACATTAAACTTATATTTACTTCGAAGAGACTTGGTATCCGAATGATTGGTTGCCATGGTGATGGTACTCCGGCAAAGTGAAGGCAGCAGGACTGTACCAAATCCTTTAAGAAATGGAAAGAACATTTACAAACAAATACATTCATAATAAACATGCAGAAAATGTTAACAAAATGACAAAGATAGTCTGGCGCCAGAAAAATGGGACATATGTTGCACTGGGAACCTTGTGAATATCCAGAAAGAGCCCAAAAAGCAGCTGTGTGGGTGAGCACACCAGGGGGGAGTGAATACAAGTAAAAACATTCAGGGGCAACCACAATTGGAAGCGCTGATTGGGACAGAAAGGAAAAACAATCAAAAAGCTCAATGAGATAAAATCATGTGCCCATTTAATAATGACACACTTACAGTAGATGCACAGTTGTCTCAAAATCTCCTTGCATGGATGGAGCGACTGCAAAGTTTGCTCCTCACTGTGATAGTACCTTGAGCAACAGTCTGTGGTGGACTGGCTTTGTGAAGCAATGCTGCGATGGCAAAACCTTCATGTATTCCTGGATGTCACTAGGAGGAGGGAAGCCAGCCTGTGCAGAGCCAGATGGACAATATGAGGCCTTGATCGAATCCCCAATGATATGTGGCAGGATGGTGGAACAACCACGGAACAAGGAAGGGACTGAGAGGCCGCTGGAACAACCACCGACCGGAGCTGGTGGATGGAAACACCCGAGCGTGACGTCTTACAATCGGGGAGCACAAGAACAATTCGAGACTTGAAGCACAAAGGGTGGAGAGCAAGCCGAGGAGAATGGAGAGAGAGGATAGCTGTCTTGACAACGCGTATCGGGCGTGGCCCTTCTTCAGGTCATGTGACATAGACAGCCAATGGGGTTTAAATAGGGGTGTACCGCGGGAAGGATCACAAATTTTATGGAACCATGATTGTTTTCTCCACTGCAGCATATCTCCATTGTTGAAGCAACCTGATGACAACAATTGAATCTACATACAGTGCAACTACTCAAACAAAGACAAGGGGAACAATAAAAGTAATGGACAAGAAAAATGGTTAGAACATCAAAAAAAAAAAAATAATAATAAAATAAATAATTGTCACGATTGAGAAAAAAAGATGTAGTAAAGTAAAAAAAAAACAAAAAAAAAAAACAAACAGAATAGAATTGCTAAGCTAAATAGGATTTTTAATAGAGCTTCTCTTAACCGACAGGAAGTGGGTCTTCCTTCTTCTCATGTTGGATCTTCTCCATCAGACAATTGGAATCTCCCACCACATACACCAAAATTTGAAGCTCAGATGAGAAAGGCTTTTTTCCAGGTTCAAAATGCCCGAGAATCTGAGTGTACTCAATGGTGGGATCTTACGTTCCTTAAAAAATATTTGGAGCTAGGTATCACTCCCAGGTGACTCAGGATTAAGAAGCAGTGCAGATTTTTGGACCCTCATCTCCACAAGGATTGGCAACTAGTGTCTGAATTTTGTACCACAAAATGGATACAAATCCTGATAATACAGTGAGAACGAAAGCTAGATAGCGCTATACAAAAGAAGACGACTATGGAAGAGGGATTATTGATATTCTCTTCTTCTTGTCTGTTTTCAAAATGGACAACCGTTCTCGACAGGAACACTCAGAAATTTGAGAATGAATTGATAGACAAAAAAAAATGGAAAATTGGACAGGGATGTTGAGGACTGCAGGTTGAACCGTGTTTTTGACTGTAAAACTTCCAGACAGGACCCTGGTCAGGCTGAAGATTTGACTCAACCTTCATGTAGTTCATCACTTCCCAAAAAGCCCAAAGGCACGTCAAATGCAAACAAAAATAAAAAGGCCACACGCAAACAGGGCCCCTCTACACAGAATTATAAGTAGAACAATAATATTACCACCAAAAAGATTAATGAGTATAATGTTGCTAAGCATGCACATAGTACCACCGCCAGGAATCATCCATTATGCAACAATTTACCTAACAGTGCTTCTCCCATTGTTGACCTTGTAGTTGACTTGCCCATTGAGAAGGCCTCCCACCATGTTTCACCAGTTGATCCCATTGTTGTGGACATTGGTTCACCTGTCAGCATTACATACACTTCGCCCAATAAAAATCAGTTTGACCCACCAATAGATTCATCTTCCAGTGCACATACAGGACAGCCCATGGTCTGTGCCACATATTCCAACATTTCCATAATACCCCATACCCCGCCAAAATAATTGATTGTGTGGAGTCTGACCGTCTGGTGCCTTCCATTCCCACTCATAATAGGTACAGTCCTCTGGCGAGGGATCTTGACATCTTCTCTAAAGAGGCTGCATCACATACCAGCTTCCACCTGGTGGATCGTCCCCTTCAGGGTGGGGGCGCGGATATAATTGGTTCAGAGTAAGCTTCTAACACTATGATTAATCATTTTTTAGTACTGTCCCCAACCAACCTTGTAAAAGAAAAATAGAAGATGTAGACAAGGTAGACGTGGAGGGCGAATTTGTAAGGATAAACAAAAAAGAAAGGAAGGAAAGCCAAAAACTACTGAGGTCAATACTATAAAAATCTTCAACCTTTCTACCCACCAATTAACCACAGCTGAACATCTGTTATTAAACGGAAAGGGCTAGGTTTTCCACCAACTATAGAAAAATAAAAAATAAAATAAAAAGTGCGCTAACTATAAGAAAATGTACACATAAATACAAATGCATATAAGTGGTAGTGAAAACCACAATCTACTGAGAACACGTTAATAACTCAATAAATGGTGAAAAAGTGTACGTGCAGATCATAAAAACTCAATGGAAAAGCAAAGAGAAACAAAAAAAAGTGTACATGTGAAATACAACAATTATTATGTGAATATGAAAACGTAAGAATCAAAACAAGCTCAGTCCATAAATTTGAACATAAAAAGTTCATCAGTGAAAATATTTCCATCCACTATGCAGCTTGGCAGCAACCAATCTCCCTATGAATGGATCGACAAAGGAGAGGGATGTGCAAGGTGGTACAATTCCACTGGCGATGACTCCAATAAGTAAGAATAATGATAAAGGTGGACTCTTACCCTCCGTGTTGGACCCCCTCGCTGGCAGGGTCTATCAGGCATGCAGATTTTGCCCTCTGCAGGGACCAGTGGCGTGGCTACGTCGTAAGCCGTCACGATTGCCCCATGTTATGCACGGGTTATTGCGATTTTTATATGCCGGCTTGTTTTTAATTGTATCTTTACCTCACGGAGCGTTCACTCTCCGTAGTGGTTTGTACTTTTATTCAATAAATTTCGAAACTTTTTACACTATTGGAGCCCCGCTCTTTTGCTTTTTCCTTTGCTACACTGGGAGCAAGAGAGCTTTCCTTTCCCCCTCTCCAGGAGTTTTACTTGGACCAGCCCGGACCGGAGACAGCATTCCTGATGGCTGCTGGGGAGATCTTCTCATCACACGGTCCCTGCAGAGGGCAAAATCTGCATGCCTGATAGACCCTGCCAGCGAGGGGGTCCAACACGGAGGGTAAGAGTCCACCTTTATCATTATTCTTACTTATTGGAGTCATCGCCAGTGAAATTGTACCACCTTGCACATCCCTCTCCTTTGTCGATCCATTCATAGGGAGATTGGTTGCTGCCAAGCTGCATAGTGGATGGAAATATTTTCACTGATGAACTTTTTATGTTCAAATTTATGGACTGAGCTTGTTTTGATTCTTACGTTTTCATATTCACATAATAATTGTTGTATTTCACATGTACACTTTTTTTTTGTTTCTCTTTGCTTTTCCATTGAGTTTTTATGATCTGCACGTACACTTTTTCACCATTTATTGAGTTATTAACGTGTTCTCAGTAGATTGTGGTTTTCACTACCACTTATATGCATTTGTATTTATGTGTACATTTTCTTATAGTTAGCGCACTTTTTATTTTTTATTTTTCATGGTATACACAGATATTGGTGTGTTTTAGGTGCAGCTTTTTACTTTTATTCTTTTTGCTCTGCAGCGTGGTTTTTCTTTTTCTTTTTTTTTTTGTTTCCACCAACTATAGGACCCAATAAATTTGGCCTATTTAAAGATTTAAATAGGTTTATTAGAAATTTAACTGTCAAAAGATTTTACGCTAAAGATCAAAACCCATGAAGTTCTAAACCCATAGCACAAGAAGAAGCTACCAATGTTGATAACACTGAAGAACTCTTTCAGCAAGATGCTCTGGCAACACTCATGGAGCTATGGGATGATGGGTTGCCTGACAGCATTCCATGTGAAAATGATGGTATTCCTGAGGTGGCTCACACAAGGTTCAAACCTAAGTTCGCCTTCTTTCCTTCAGCTTGTAAAGGTCCCTATGTTGAGACCTACTATTAGGCTACCTATAGGGATCTATTAAACTTGTGCAACACCAAGTCCTAGAATCCCTCAAACTTGTCTAGTGCTGAACATACAGCTCTAAGTACTCTAAAGAATAACAACCGGTTGGTTATCAAACCGGCCAACAAGGGGAGGAGCCTGGTTATCCAAGATAGAAAGGATTATGAGAAAGAAGCTTATCGCTTACTATCCAATCAGAAGACTTACAGTAGCTTAAAAGGGTTCCAAGTGGAACTGAATTCTTTGGTAGGGGGAGCTGCAGATGATGGGGTATTATGTAAACGGGAAAAACAGTTCCTCCTGCCCCACATATGCAGTACCCCCAACTTTTACCACCTACCAAAGATTCACAAGTCCACTGTAAGTCCTCCCGGCAGACCCATCATAGCTAGTACTGATAGCTTTACCTCTGGACTATCTCATTATATTGACTTCTTTTTACAACCCATAGTCTCAAGTTTACCGTCATACATCAAGGATTCAGGTCATGTGATTGAGACACTCCTGAACTATGCATGGGAGACAGACTACCTGTGGGCCTCTTTGGATCTGGTCTCCTTCTACACCTCGATTCCACACAGTGTAGGCCTAGAGGCACTCCAACATTTTCTTTCCAAAGATCCCGATATGAATTATAGACAGGCACAGTTTTTGATTGATGCTACAGGTTTTTGCTTGGAGCACAATTATTTTGTGTTCAGGACTAGTTCTTCATTCAGAAACATGAAACAGCTATGGGAGCAAACTTTGCCCACTCATATGCCAACATCGTCATGGGCTATTGGGAAGAGCGGTATATATGGACACATTTCGCCAGACATATAGTGTTCCTAGGGCGTAGGGATGAGCCGAAAACCCCCCGGTTCAGTTTGCATCCAGGACACGCGAACGGACCGAAAGTTTGCGCAAACTTTCGACCACCGTTAAAGTCTATGGGGCTCGAACGTGAGAAATCAAAAGTGCAAATTTTAAAGGCTAATATGCAAGTTATTGTCCTAAAAGGGGTTTGGGGACCCAGGTCCTGCCCCAGGGGACATGTATCAATGCAAAAAAAAGTTTTAAAAACAGCCGTTTTTTCGAGAGCAGTGATTTTAATGATGCTTAAAGTGAAAAATAAAAGTGAAATATTCCTTTAAATATCGTACCTGGGGGGTGTCTATAGTATGCCTGTAAAGTGGTGCGTGTTTCCCGTGTTTAGAACAGTCCCTGCACAAAATGACATTTCTAAAGGAATAAAAGTCATTTAAAACAGCTTGCGGCTGTAATGTAGTGTCAGGTCCCGGCAATACGGATGAAAATTATTGAGAAAAATGGCATGGGTAACGCCCCCAGCCCATTACCAGGCCCTTTGGGTCTTGTATGGATATTAAGGGGAACCCTACACCCAAATTAAAAAAAGGAAAGGCGTGGGGCCCCCAGGCCCCATATACTCTGAACACCAGTATATAGGCGGTCCCAAGAAAGACAGGGACTGTAGGTTTGTTCTTAAGTTGAATCTGTTCGTAATTTGGAACAGGTACATTTTGTAAAACATAGGGAAGGGTTATCACCCCTGTAACATTTGTTTTGCTGTCTGTGCCCCTATTCAGAAGATTTCACCTCACTTTCTGTCCCAATGACAATTGGATTTTGAAAATTTGGGGTTTTTAGGGAAACAAGGATTGGTGATAAAGCATCAGTGGAGGGGACACCTTTTTCCCATATTAACGCTTACAGGAGAGAATTTCCCTTCCTAGGGGTAGATTTCCTCTCACTTCTTGTTGTCTCCCTCCATTTGTAAGTAGGAGTCATTTGTAAGTCGGATGTTTGAAAGTAGGGGCCTGACCTATATACTCTGCAGAAATTTGGGCCTTAGGTGTTGGTGGTACCAGAACACTGTAAGCCCTCACAGTTACTCTTGGTGGGCGCTGGAACGGCCCTGCTGTGAAATATTATATCAAGAATTGTAATTACATGCCCCTGTTGAACAGGATCAGAAAAATTGGGCCTTTGGTGGTGTTGCCACAACACTGTAAGCCCTCACAGTTACCCTTGGTGGGCACAGGAACGGGCCCTGCTGTAAAATATTAGGTCAAGAATTGTAATTACATGCCCCTGTTGAACAGGGTCAGAAAAATCGGGCCTTTGGTGGTGGTTTGGTGGTGTTGCCACAACACTGTAAGCCCTCACAGTTACTCTTGGTGGGTGCAGGAAAGGGCCCTGCTGTGAAATATTAAATCAAAAATTGTAATTACACGCCCCTGTTAAATAAGGGGCAGAAAAATTGGGCCTTAGGCACTGGTGGTGGTGCCACAACACTGCAACTCCTCACAGATACTCTAGTTGAGCGCAGGAACAAGCCCTGCTGCAAAATATTACAGCAAAATTGTAATTACATGCCCCTGTTGAACAGGGGCAGAAAAAATGGGCCTTAGCCACTGGTGCTGGTGCCCAGAACCAAAAATGTTCTTACAAGCTATCAACATGAACATTGAGGAGGAATAGGATAGTCACTCAGCATAACAGGATAGTCACTCAGCATAGGCAGTCTTCAAGGGATCTCACATTCATAAAAAAATGAGTCGGTTACATCAGCATCAGGTGCTTGGTAGCTGGTGATCCAAGACTGATTAATTTTTATGAAGGTGAGCCGATCAACCGAGTTGGTGGACAGGCGCACTCTGTGATTGGTTACAAAGCCTCCAGCAGCACTGAATGTGCGTTCCGAAAGAACGCTGGATGCAGGACAGGCCAGTAGCTCAATTGCATACTGTGCAAGCTCTGGCCAGTGATCCATCCTCAAGACCCAGTAACCCAGAGGATTTTCAGCTGGAAAGGTCTCCAAGTCTGATCTTGCCCCTAGGTATTCCTGCACCATGTAAATCAGACGCTGGCGATGGTTGCTGGAACCGATCAGACCTTGGGGCTGCGGACTAAAAAATTGTCTGAACGCATCTGTCAGACGGCCACCTTCTCCACCGCTCCTTCTGTGACTGACCGAAGCCTCAGCAACACGTTGTCCAGGACCAGGAATTTGTAACCTCCCAGTCTCTGGAAACACATTGAACAAACCTTTCTGCAAGGCCTCCCGAAGATGTTCTATCCTCTGCTCCCTCTGTGACAGCTGGATAAGTTCCGCAACCTTACCTTTGTAACGTGGATCCAGAAGGGTTGCCAGCCAGTACTGCTCCAAAAGGTAGACAAGAAGGACAGTTACATCTGGTGGGCATGTCACAGATTAGGCGGTTCTTGGGTAGGTTGTATTCCTTTTGGAGGTCAGCCAGCCAAGTACTGGCATTAAATGACCGGCAGAAATGCACCCAGACTTTCCTGGCCTGCCTCAGGAGATCCTGTAAACCCGGGTACCTGCACAAGAACCGCTGCACCACCAAATTAAGGATGTGAGCCAAACAGGGAACATGGGTGAAGTGTCCCTGTCGGAGGGCGGAGAGGAGGTTGGTGCCATTGTCGCAAACCATTATTCCTGCCTGAAGCTGGCGTGGCGTCAACCACCTCTGAGCCTGCCCTTTCAGAGCTTACAGAATCTCTGCCCCAGCGTGGCTCCTGTCCCCTAAGCACACCAGCTCAAGCACCGCATTGCATCTTTTTGCCTCACTGCTTGCGTAGCCCCTTGAATGCTTACGGAGCAGTGCTGATTCCGAGGACAAATCTATAGAGGAAGAGGCCATGGAGAAAGAAGAAGAGGAGGGGGTGGAGGAGAGAGGTGTGTCAGAATCACCACTAGTAGCATTTTGGAGGCGTGGTGGCGGAACAAGCTCCAACAATACTGCACCCTGTCTTGCATCCTTCCCAGCTGCCAGCAGGGTCACCCAGTGCGCCGTATAAGATAGGTAACATCCCTGTCCATGCCTTCTGGACCACGAGTCCGTGGTAATATGCACCTTACCGCTGACCGCCCTGTCCAGCGAGGCCAAGACATTGCCTTCCACATGCCGGTAGAGAGCCGGAATCACCCTCCGTGAAAAAAAGTGGTGTTTGGGAACCTGCCACTGAGGTACCGCACATTGCACAAATTCACAAAAAGGGGCAGAGTCTACCAACTGAAAAGGCAGCAGTTGCAGAGTGCTAGCAATTTAGACAAGCTAGCATACAGCCGCTGGGCATGTGGATGGCTGGGACTGAATTTCTTTCGCCGGTTTAGCAACTGGGATAGGGAAATTTGCCTGCTACAATTGGACGTTGGTGTAGCAATAGCAGATTGCCCACAAGTACTTGGCACACCTACTTCTACACCTTCATTCCTCTCAGTGCAGGTTTCTGAGAGAACTGAAGGTATAGTGGGGTTGGATATCACAGCTGATGAGGAGCAAAGAGAGGTCTGCCTTGTTCTTTGGTGTGGGTCTTTTACGTACGCTTGCCAACGGACTGCATGGGAGTTTGACATATGTTTGGTCAAGCATGTGGTGCCCAAGCGGCTGCTGTTTTGGCCACATTTGATACGCTTCAGACATATGTTGCAAACAGCAACGGTGCGATCTGCTGCACACGTCTCAAAAAAGGCCCACACCAAAGAACTTTTGGAAAGACGAGCGGAGTCAGCAGTGCCCTGCACATGTGGAGCTCTGCGGTGTGATGCAGTCGGTTGGCTGCCCTTAAGCTGGCCCCTGGAGGGCATCCTGCCTCATTGGAGATGTGCCTCCTCCTCCCTCCTATCAGGCACCCATGTAGAGTCAGTGACCTCATCATCCCCTCCCTCCTCGTCACTGGAGCAAACCTGGCAGTATGCTGCAGCTGGGGAAACATGACTGCCAGTTTGTTGTCCTTCTTGGGCACCCCCTCTCTCTGGGCTCACGTTACTGCCTTCCTCAATCTTGGTTCCATCATCGGAGCCTTCAAATGCTGCACATCCTACTGCAGCATGTACCCAACACTGTGGTCGACTCCTCAGGGCATGATGGTGGGGCTAGGGAAGGAGTGACTGATGACATTGAGCTCATGGAAGAGGCCGCTTTGGCAGCTGCATTGGCAGCCAAAGTACTCTGAGCCTGGGTGACGAAGGATGAGGAGAATGAGGACGGCTTGGTCATCCACTCTACCAACTCTTCTGCATGTTATGGCGCAACACGGCAGCTGCCAAAAAAAAGGACAAGCGTGCCCCACAGCCACTTGCTGAGGATGCACCGTGTCCACAACCAGCAATGTTGGCTGTAGACACAGAGCCTGCTTGCCCTCTTTTAGTGGCCTGTGAGCATCTGCCTCTCCTTGTTGGCCTTCCAGACATACTGTATTTGATGTATTTGTAATGTATTTGAGTAGGTACACCAGGAATGGCCTGCAGTGAGATGTAGCTGCACAAAGCTGGGACGTATATATATATACTGAATATACTGCAGCTAACTGAATCAACTGCCTGCCTGTAGTATATTAGGAAGAGAACAACAGGAATGGTCTGCAGTGAGATCTAGCTGCACAGGATACAGTACTGAATATACTGCAGCTAACTGAATGAACTTGCCTGTCTGTAGTATATTAGGAACAGAACAGGAACGGTCTGCAGCGAGATCTAGCTAAATGTGGATACTGTACTGAATATACTGAAGCTAACTGAATGAACTGCCTGCCTGTAGTATATTAGGAAGAGAACAACAGGAACGGTCTGCAGTGAGATCTAGCTGCACAGGATACAGTACTGAATATACTGCAGCTAACTGAATGAACTTGCCTGCCTGTAGTATATTAGGAACAGAACAACAGGAACGGTCTGCAGCGAGATCTAGCTGCACAGGATACAGTTCTGAATATACTGCAGCTAACTGAATGAACTGCCTGCCTGTAGTATATTAGGAAGAGAACAGGAACGGTCTGCAGCGAGATCTAGCTGCACAGGATACAATACTGAATATACTGCAGCTAACTGAATGAACTGCCCGCCTGTAGTATATTAGGAAGAGAACAACAGGAACGGTCTGCAGCGAGATCTAGCTAAACTGGATACAGTACTGAATATACTGAAGCTAACTGAATGAACTGCCTGCCTGTAGTATATTAGGAAGAGAACAACAGGGACGGTCTGCAGCGAGATCTAGCTGCACAGGATATAGTACTGAATATACTGCAGCTAACTGAATGAACTGCCTGCCTGTAGTATATTAGGAAGAGAACAGAACCGGTCTGCAGCGAGATCTAGCTGCACAGGATACAGTTCTGAATATACTGCAGCTAACTGAATGAACTGCCTGCCTGTAGTATATTAGGAAGAGAACAACAGGAACAGTCTACAGCGAGATCTAGCTAAACTGGATACAGTACTGAATATACTGCAGCTAACTGAATGAACTGCCTGCCTGTAGTAAATTAGGAACAGAACAACAAGAACGGTCTGCAGCGAGACCTAGCTGCACAGGATACAGTACTGAATATACTGCAGCTAACTGAATGAACTACCTGCCTGTAGTATATTAGGAAGAGAACAACAGGAACGGTCTGCAGCGAGATCTAGCTGCACAGAATACAGTACTAAATATACTCCAGCTAACTCAATGAACTTGCCTGCCTGTAGTATATTAGGAAGAGAACAACAGGAACGGTCTGCAGCGAGATCTAGCTAAACTGGATACAATATATACAAAGCCTGGAATTTATATATATAATAAATATACTGGAGCTAACTGAATCAACTGTCTGCTCAATCTATCTAAATGAAATTAAATGACACTCTCTCTCTCTCTTAACGTCGGAACACACTACACACGGCCGATGTGCAGGCGGCCTTATATAGTGTGGGTGGGGTATTTAATCCCCTGAGCCATAATTGGCCGAAGGGACCCTGCCTTTGGCCAATTATGGCGCTGTTGGCTTATGGCGCTGTGATTGGCCAAAGCATGCAGGTCATAGTGCATGCTTGGCCAATCATCAGCCAGCAAACCACTGCAATGACGCAGTGCATTATGGGCCGTGACGCGCGGCTCAAATTTGGCGCGAACGACCCATAATGTTCGATCTTCGTTGAACGAACGAACAGCCGATGTTCAAGTAGAACTCATGCTCGACTCGAAGCTCATCCCTACTAGGGCGTTATATTGATGATATTTGGATCATCTGGATAGGAGTATTGAGTTATTTGAGTCATTTGTTACTCATTGTAATGAGAATACTTTGGGTCTGTTTTACACATGTGATAGATTCCACCAACCTAGTGTTTCTAGACTTGGTATTATACCATGAAGGTGGGTCCATTTGCACTAAAAACAATTGCAAACTCCTACTTACATTATATGAGTTGCCACCATCCTTCTTGGATAAACAACATTCCAAGTGGACAGTTTCAAAGGCTAAGAAGAAACTACACCAACCGTGGGGAGTATGAATCACAGTGTGTCCCTAAAAAACAAGTTTTTGCAAGAGGGATACCCAGCAGAATTAGTGCAAACGGCTCACAATAAGTTTTTGGAAACTGTACCACCTCCCAAGATTCATGAAAAGCCAGATGCTAACGCCATCAAGTTTCTCACCGAATATAACAGCAAATATAGATCCATTCAGAGTATCATCAAAAAACATTGTCATATTCTGCATATGGATCCGAAACTAGGACCCATTCTACCCCCAGCGCCACAGATAACGTTTAAAAGAACATGTACTCTGAAGAACATTGTTGCCCCGAGCAAACTTAAAAATTCTCAAAAGGAGAGTGTCATGGACATTAGGTCCTATTTTGACAACAGAACTGGTATTTTCCAGTGTAAGAAAAGGGGATGCTTGACTTGCCAGTTTATCCAACATGGTCAATCCTCCTTTTCTGATAGGGCTGATAATAAGAACGACATAAAGCAATTTATTACCTGCTCTACTGAGTATGTGATATATGTACTTATATGCCCGTGAAACTTGTTATATGTGGGCCGTATGATGCGAACCCTACGAAAACGTGTAGGGGAGCACAGATGTTTTATATAAAAAGGGACTTCATGAACACAGCGTTCCCCGCCATTTCAAAACCTACCCTGTTTCCCCAAAAATAAGACCTAGCGTGATTGTCCGTGATGGCTGCAATATAAGCCCTACCCCCCAAATAAGCCCTAGTTAAAGTCCTTGTAGGTCTTATTTTCAGCGTAGGGCTTATATTGCAGCCATCACTGACAATCAGGTCTTATTTTCGGGGAAACAGGGTATCACAGCGAACAATTTGGGGTGTTCGCGGCAAATTCGAAAGCCGCGGAACACCCTTTAAAAGTCTATGGGAGAAATCAAAAGTGCTAATTTTAAAGGCTTATATGCATGGTATTGTCATAAAAAGTGTTTGGGGATCTGGGTCCTGCCCCAGGGGACATGGATCAATGCAAAAAAAAGTTTTAAAAATGGCCGTTTTTTCGGGAGCAGTGATTTTAATAATGCTTAAAGTGAAACAATAAGAGCCCATTCACACAGGGGCAACTTTGGATCCGACTTCAAGTCGCCCCAAGTCGCCCCTAGTCGCCTCAAGTCACGCTACATGAAAAAATCAATGTAAGTAAATGGATCCGTCTTAATGCACACTACTGCAGTCGCTCCGACTTCAGAAAAGGTTCCTGTACTACTTCAATCCGACTAGAAGGCGACTTGTACCCATTGATTTCAATGGAAGTTGCCTCCAAGTCTGATCACTGTTCATACTGAGGCAACTTTACAGGAAGCAGAAAGGAAACAGAAAATAATTTACTCCACTAAACAGCCAGCCCCCTCCTTCTCACACACAGCTGATAAGCCTGATTGGCTACTTGTAAAGTTCCCTGTCCTGGAGGCGACTTCAAGTTGTGTTGTAAGTTGCCCCAAGTCCTGCTGTGATTCATACTCAAGTCGTGTCCAAGTTGCCTCCCAAAGTCGCGCTGGAAGTCGTGTTGCCCCTGTGTGCATGTGCTCTAAAAGTCTAATATTCCTTTAAATTTCATTCCTGGGGGGTGTCTATAGTATGCCTGTAAAGGAACGCATGTTTCCCGTGTTTAGAACAGTCTGACAGCAAAATGACATTTCAAAGGAAAAAAAGTCATTTAAAACTACTCGTGGCTATTAATGAATTGCCGGTCCGACAATACACATAAAAGTTCATTGATAAAAACGGCATGGGAATTCCCCACAGGAGAACCCCGAACCAAGATTAAAAAAAAAAAATGACATGGGGGGTCCCCCTAAATTCCATACCAGGCCCTTCAGGTCTGGTATGGATATTAAGGGGAACCCCGGCCAAAATGTAAAAAAAAAAAAAATGGCGTGGGGTCCCCCTCAAAAACTATACCAGACCCTTCAGGTCTGGTATGGATTTTAAGGGGAACCCCGCACCAAAATTTTAAAAAAATGGCGTGGGGTCCCCCCAAAAATCCATACCAGACCCTTATCCGAGCACGCAACCTGGAAGGCCACAGGAAAAGAGGGGGGGACGAGAGAGCGCCCCCCCTCCTGAACCGTACCAGGCCACATGCCCTCAACATTGGGAGGGTGCTTTGGGGTAGCCCCCCAAAACACCTTGTCCCCATGTTGACGGGGACAAGGACCTCATCCCCACAACCCTTGCCCGGTGGTTGTGGGGGTCAGTGGGCTGGATGCTTATCGGAATCTGGAAGCCCCCTTTAACAAGGGGACCCCCAGATCCTGGCCCTCCCCCCTGTGTGAAATGGTACCTACCATTTCACAAAAAAAGTGTCAAAAATGTTAAAAATGACAAGACAGTTTTTGACAATTCCTTTATTCTTAAATAACGGGGGGGGCAGGGCCACCCGGTGACCCCGCCCCCCTCTGACGCACGGGGACTTGACGGAGACTTCCCTGTGGCATTCCCCGTGATGTCAGAAGGGGGCGGGGTTACGTAACGCTCTCTCACCCCCCTCTTTTCCTGCGGCCTGCCAGGTTGCGTACTCGGATAAGGGTCTGGTATGGATTTTTGGGGGGACCCCACACCATTTTTTTTTTAAATTTTGGCACGGGGTTCCCCTTAAAATCCATACCAGACCTGAAGGGCTTGGAATGGAATTTAGGGGGACCCCCCACGTTATTTTTTTTTTTCATTTTGGTTCGGGGTTCCCCTGTGGGGAATTCCCATGCCGTTTTTATCAATGAACTTTTATGTGTATTGTCGGACCGGCAATTCATTAATAGCCGCGAGTAGTTTTAAATAACTTTTTTTCCTTTGAAATGTCATTTTGCTGTCAGACTGTTCTAAACACGGGAAATATGTGCCCCTTTACATGCATACTATAGACACCCCCCAGGTACGAAATTTAAAGGAATATTACACTTTTATTGTTTGACTTTAAGCATTATTAAAATCACTGCTCTCGAAAAAACGGCTGTTTTTAAAACTTTTTTTTGCATTGATCCATGTCCCCTGGGGCAGGACCCAGGTCCTCAAACACTTTTTATGACAATAACTTGCATATAAGCCTTTAAAATTAGCACTTTTGATTATTCATGTTCGTGTCCCATAGACTTTAACGGTGTTTGCGTGTTCGAACAAATTTTTTGCCTGTTTGAAAGTTCTGGTGCGAACCGAACAGGGGGGTGTTCGGCTCATCCCTACTCCCTATTATGTAAATGAGAATCATTCTGGATCTACAAACTGGACTATCTATCTCCCAATGGGTTGAACGAAGGTCTAGAGATTCATAGTATCATCTAGATCCCCTCCGTTATTGTTCCTTATTGTTTTGCTACCATCACTCTACATCTTTTTTCAGTCTGTAAACCCTCAGTGTGTACCCATAGGTTATATACTGAGGGAATTATGGTATATATATATAGCACATGGCGTTATACATTGGGCACCATCTGTCCATTTCCACATGGCTTCCAATTATTTATTATCCCACTTTTTTTTTTTTTTGTTGATGCGATGTCATGCGACTGGTGAAAACAAGTCGCACTGAAGTCAGAACAAATCAGTACAAAAACCTTTTCTGTGTCGCTGCGACTTGAGTCTCACCAACTAGAACCAGACCATTGAAATACATGGATTTTGACTTGTCATGTGACTTCACATGTGTCAAGTCGCACAACAACTGGCAGTAGTGGAAACGGAGCCTAAATCTCTATTGATCATGTATTTTGGGCTATCATATACAGTATAGCTTTTATTTAATATTTTCTTTTTCAGAATTTATTTAATACTTCCTTTTTGGGAATTATTTTTGTTAATTATTTTTACTTGTTATTATTTTTTTTCATATTCTAACCATTTTTCTTGTCCATTACTTTTATTGTTCCCCATGTCTTTGTTTGAGTAGTTGCACTGTATGTAGATTCAATTATTGTCATCAGGTTGCTTCAACAATGGAGGTATGCTGCAGTGGAGAAACCAATCATGGTTCCTTTAAATTTGTGATCCTTCTCGTAGTCCACCCCTATTTAAACCCCATTGGCTGTCTATGTCACTCGACCTGAAGAAGGGCCACGCCCGATACGTGTTGTCAAGACGACAGCTATCCTCTCTCCATTCTCCTTGGCTTGCTCTCCACCCTTTGTGCTTCAAGCCTCGTTTTGGACTTGTGTTCCCCGATTGTAAGACATCACGCTCGGGTGTTTCCATCCACCAGCTCCAGTCAGTGGTTGTTCCAGCGGCCTCTCTGTCCCTTCCTTGTTCCGTGGCTGTTCCACCATCCTGCCACATATCATTGGGGATTCGATCGAGGCCTCATATTGTCCATCTGGCTCTGCACAGGCTGGCTTCCTTCCTCCTAGTGACATCCAGGAATACATGAAGGTTTTGCCATTGCAGCATTGCTTCACCAAGCCAGTCCACCACAGACTGTTGCTCAAGGTACTATCACAGTGAGGAGCAAACTTTGCAGTCGCTCCATCTATGCAAGGAGATTTTGAGACAACTGTGCATCTACTGTAAGTGTGTCATTATTAAATGGGCACATGATTTTATCTCATTGAGCTTTTTGATTGTTTGTCCTTTCAAGACTGTCCAAATCAGCGCTTCCAATTGTGGTGGCCCCTGAATGTTTTTACATGCAGAAAATGTTTAAATGCCTAAGCCCCGGTTCACACCGGGGCGGCACGACTTGCAGGTCGCCTCAGCGAGGCGACCTGCAAACGACTTCCGTGGCGACTTGCAAAACGACTTCTGTATAGAAGTCTATGCAAGTCGCCCCAAGTCACCCCCAAAGTTGTACAGGAACCTTTTTCTAAGTCGGAGCGACTTGCATCGCTCCTATTAGAACGGTTCCATTGTACAGAACGGGAGGCGACTTGTCAGGCGGCTAGGTCGCCTGACAAGTTGCCCCTGTGCGAACCAGCTCTAACTGTTACCAATATCTAATGCCTAGTATCATTCATTATCTGGCTACAATCCTCCAGACTGTTAACGTTCTTTTATTTTCTACATTCTTGCAGAACAGTAGACATTATATTAACTACCATTAAAATTTCACCTTTGCAACCGCTTGAAAATGTTAGGTGAATCATTTGTTAATCAGCTTAAAAAAATCAATGCCTTTCATCCGTTGTGAGTAGGGATGAGCTTCGTGTTCGAGTCGAACCCATGTTCGACTCGAACATCGGCTGTTCGACCGTCCGTCGAATTGCGAACGTTATGGGCCGTTCGCGCCAAATTCGTGTGGCGCGTCACGGCCCATAATTCACTGCGGCATCGCAGTGCATTGCTGGCTGATGATTGGCCAAGCATGCACTATGACCCGCATGCTTGGCCAATCACAGCGCCGTCAGTAGAGAGAGCTGTAATTGGCCAAAGCCAGGGTGGCTTTGGCCAATTATGGCTCAGGGGATTTAGTACACGCCCCACACTATATAAGGCCGCCTGCACGGCGGCCCTGTGTAGTGTGTTCCGGTGTGCTGATAGAGAGAGAGACAGACAGTGTCATTTGATTTGAGAGCTAGATTAGGCTAGATCTGTTCCTGCTATTTACATTTAGTGCAGTGCGTCCTGCTCACAGTGTTCAGCTAGATCCGTTCCTGCTATTTACATTTAGTGCAGTGCGTCCTGCTCACAGTGTTCAGCTAGATCCGTTCCTGCTATTTACATTTAGTGCAGTCAGTGCGTCCTTCTCACAGTGTTCAGCTAGATCTGTTCCTGCTATTTACATTTAGTGCAGTCAGTGCGTCCTGCTCACAGTGTTCAGCTAGATCTGTTCCTGCTATTTACATTTAGTGCAGTGCGTCCTGCTCACAGTGTTCAGCTAGATCCGTTCCTGCTATTTACATTTAGTGCAGTGCGTCCTGCTCACAGTGTTCAGCTAGATCCGTTCCTGCTATTTACATTTAGTGCAGTGCGTCCTGCTCACAGTGTTCAGCTAGATCCGTTCCTGCTATTTACATTTAGTGCAGTGCGTCCTGCTCACAGTGTTCAGCTAGATCCGTTCCTGCTATTTACATTTAGTGCAGTCAGTGCGTCCTGCTCACAGTGTTCAGCTAGATCCGTTCCTGCTATTTACATTTAGTGCAGTGCGTCCTGCTCACAGTGTTCAGCTAGATCCGTTCCTGCTATTTACATTTAGTGCAGTCAGTGCGTCCTGCTCACAGTGTTCAGCTAGATCCGTTCCTGCTATTTACATTTAGTGCAGTCAGTGCGTCCTGCTCACAGTGTTCAGCTAGATCCGTTCCTGCTATTTACATTTAGTGCAGTGCGTCCTGCTCACAGTGTTCAGCTAGATCCGTTCCTGCTATTTACATTTAGTGCAGTCAGTGCATCCTGCTCACAGTGTTCAGCTAGATCCGTTCCTGCTATTTACATTTAGTGCAGTCAGTGCGTCCTGCTCACAGTGTTCAGCTAGATCCGTTCCTGCTATTTACATTTAGTGCAGTGCGTCCTGCTCACAGTGTTCAGCTAGATCCGTTCCTGCTATTTACATTTAGTGCAGTCAGTGCGTCCTGCTCACAGTGTTCAGCTAGATCCGTTCCTGCTATTTACATTTAGTGCAGTGCGTCCTGCTCACAGTGTTCAGCTAGATCTGTTCCTGCTATTTACATTTAGTGCAGTGCGTCCTGCTCACAGTGTTCAGCTAGATCCGTTCCTGCTATTTACATTTAGTGCAGTCAGTGCGTCCTGCTCACAGTGTTCAGCTAGATCCGTTCCTGCTATTTACATTTAGTGCAGTCAGTGCGTCCTGCTCACAGTGTTCAGCTAGATCTGTTCCTGCTATTTACATTTAGTGCAGTCAGTGCGTCCTGCTCACAGTGTTCAGCTAGATCTGTTCCTGCTATTTACATTTAGTGCAGTGCGTCCTGCTCACAGTGTTCAGCTAGATCTGTTCCTGCTATTTACATTTAGTGCAGTGCGTCCTGCTCACAGTGTTCAGCTAGATCCGTTCCTGCTATTTACATTTAGTGCAGTCAGTGCGTCCTGCTCACAGTGTTCAGCTAGATCCGTTCCTGCTATTTACATTTAGTGCAGTCAGTGCGTCCTGCTCACAGTGTTCAGCTAGATCCGTTCCTGCTATTTACATTTAGTGCAGTGCGTCCTGCTCACAGTGTTCAGCTAGATCCGTTCCTGTTATCTTCCTACTGACAGGCAGGCTTGTCTGGTTACAGTATATAAAGCTACCTGAAGAAAATTACAGGTGTTCTATCCCAGCTTAGTGCAGCTACAGGCCATTAGTATGTCTGGAAGGCCAAGAAGGAGAGGCAGACAGTCACAAGCCAATAAGAGAGGGCAAGCAGGCTCTGTGTCTAGTGCTGGTCGTGGAGACGGTGCATCCTCATCAGCCCGTGGCCATGGGACACGCTTGGCCTTTTTTTCGGCAGCTGGCCGTGTTGAGCCGCAACATGCAGAAAACTTGGTCGAGTGGATGACCAAGCCGTCCTCATCCTCCTCATCCTCTCTCACCCATGCCCAGGGTGCTTTGTCTGGCAAAGCAGCGGCCTCTTCCCTCAGCTCAATGTCATCAGTGACTCCTTCCCTAGCTCCACCATGTCCTCATGAGGATTCCCTCGAACTGTTTGACCACAGTGTTGGGTACATGCTCCAGGAGGATGCCCAGCGTTTGGAAGGCTCTGATGATGATACTGAGCTCGATGAAGGCAGTAACATGAGCACGGACAGAGGGGGTGCCCAAGAAGGACAGCAATCTGGCAGTCATGCTCCCCCTGCTGCAGCATACTGCCAGGTTTGCTCCAGTGATGAGGAGGGAGGGGATGATGAGGTCACTGACTCAACGTGGGTGCCTGATAGGAGAGAGGAGGAGGAGGAGGAGGAGGAGGTGGCACATCACCAACGAGGCAGGATGCCCTCCAGGGGCCAGCCTAAGGGCAGCACATTGACTGCATCACACCCCAAAGCTCCACATGTGCAGGGCGCTGCAGTCTCTGCGCGTTATTCAAAAAGTTCTTTGGTGTGGGCCTTTTTTGAGACGAGTGCATCAGATCGCACCGCTGCTATTTGCAACATATGTCTCAAGCGTATCTCGCGTGGCCAAAACATCTCCCGCTTGGGTACCACATGCTTGACCAGACATATGTTGACCTGCCATGCAGTTCGTTGGCAAGCATATCTAAAAGACCCACACCAAAGAACAAAGAGGATCTCTCCTTGCTCCTCATCAGCTGAGATTTCCAACCCCACTAGACCTTCAGTCCTCTCTGAGACCTGCAGTGAGAGGAATGAAGGTGTAGAATTAGGTGTGTCACAGCCAAGTACTTGTGGGCAATCTGCTTTTGGTACACCGACGCCAGATTGTACCAGGCAAATTTCCCTGCCCCAGCTGCTGCACCGCCGAAAGAAGTTTGCTCCCAGCCATCCACATGCCCAGCGGTTGAATGCTAGCTTGGCAAAATTGCTAGCACTTCAACTGCTGCCTTTTCAGTTGGTAGACTCTGCCCCCTTCCGTGAGTTTGTGGAATGTGCGGTTCCTCAGTGGCAGGTACCCAAACGCCACTTTTTCTCACGGAAGGCGATTCCAGCTCTCTACCGGCATGTGGAAGGCAATGTCCATGCCTCGCTGGACAGGGCGGTCAGCGGTAAGGTGCATATTACCGCTGACTCATGGTCCAGCAGGCATGGACAGGGACGTTACTTAAGTTTCACGGCGCATTGGGTGACTCTGCTGGCAGCTGGGAAGGATGCAGGACAAGGTGCAGTAGTGTTGGAGGTTGTTCCGCCACCACGCCTCCAAAATGCTGATTGTGACACACCTCTCTCCTCCACCCCCTCCTCTTCTTCTTCCTCCATGGCCTCTTCCTCGGAACCAGCGGTGCTCCGTAGGCGTTCAAGGGGCTACGCAAGTACGCAGGCCAAAAGATGCCATGCGGTGCTTGAGCTGGTGTGCTTGGGGGACAGGAGCCACACTGGGGCAGAGGTTCTGTCAGCTCTGCAGGGGCAGGTTCAGAGGTGGTTGACGCCACGCCAACTTAAGGCAGGAATGGTGGTTTGCGACAATGGCACCAACCTCCTCTCTGCCCTCCGACAGGGACAACTGACCCATGTGCCCTGTTTGGCTCACGTCCTTAACTTGGTGGTGCAGCGGTTCTTGGGCAGGTACCCGGGCTTACAGGATGTCCTGAGGCAGGCCAGGAAAGTCTGTGTGCATTTCCGCTGGTCATATAATGCCAGTGCTCGGCTGACGGACCTCCAAAAGGAGTTTAACCTGCCCAAGAACCGCCTAATCTGTGACATGCCCACCAGGTGGAACTCGACATTGGCCATGCTGCAGCGGCTGCACACGCAGCAGAGGGCCATCAATGAGTACCTGTGCGACTATGGCACCAGGACAGGGTCAGGGGACCTTGGTTTTTTTTCCCCACGCCAGTGGGCCATGATCAGGGATGCATGCACTGTCCTGTCACCATTCGAGGAGGCCACGAGGATGGTGAGCACTGACAGTGCATGCATCAGTGACACTGTCCCCCTTGTCCACCTGTTGGAGCACACGCTGCGTGGAATAATGGACAGGGCACTTGAGGCAGAACAGAGGCAGGAAGAGGAGGACTTCCTTAGCTCTCAAGGCCCCCTTTATCCAGACAGTGTTCCTGCGTGCCCGCCGATCACACAGGAAGAGGACGAGGAGGAGGAGGAGGAGGAGGAGGAAGATTGTGTCAGTATGGAGGTGGAGCCTGGCACTCAGCATCAGCAGTCTTTAAGGGATCAGTCCCAAGGAACACATGGACTTGTACGTGGCTGGGAGGAGGTGGCTGCGGACGTTGTTGTCCTTAGTGACCCAGAGGACTCCGGACCGAATGCCTCAGCAAACCTACGCTGCATGGCCTCCCTGATCCTGCAAAGCCTGCGTAAGGATCCTCGTATTCGTGGTATCAAGGAGAAGGACCAATACTGGCTGGCAACCCTCCTTGATCCACGTTACAAGGGTAAGGTTGCGGACCTTATCTTGCCATCGCAGAGGGAGCAGAGGATGAAACATCTTCGGGAGGCCTTGCAGAAAGGTCTGTGCAACGCGTTCCCAGAGACTGGGAGGTTACAAACTCCTGTTTCTGGACAACGTGTTGCTGAGGCTTCGGTCAGTCAAAGAAGGAGCGGTGGAGAAGGTGGCCGTCTGACCGATGCGTTCAGACAATTTTTTGGTCCGCAGCCCCAAGGTATGATCGGTTCCAGCAACCATCGCCAGCGTCTGTTTTACATGGTGCAGGAATACCTAGGGGCAAGATCAGACTTGGACACCTTTCCCACCGAAAATCCTCTGGGTTACTGGGTCTTGAGGATGGATCACTGGCCAGAGCTTGCACAGTATGCAATTGAGCTACTGGCCTGTCCTGCATCCAGCGTTCTTTCGGAACGCACATTCAGTGCTGCTGGAGGCGTGGTAACCGATCACAGGGTGCGTCTGTCCACTGACTCGGTCGATCGGCTGACCTTCATAAAAATGAATCAGTTTTGGATCACCACCAGCTACCAAGCACCTGATGCTGATGTAACTGAATAATTTTTTTCAGATCCCTTCAAAGACTGCCTATGCTGATGCTGAGTGACTATCCCTGAGTAATTATCCTCTTCCTCCTCAATCATCACGCTGATAGCTTGTAAGAACATTTTTGGTTCTGGGCGCCACCACCAGTGCCTAAGGCACAATTTTTCAGCCCCTGTATAACAGGGGCGTGTAATTACAATTTTTGATGTAATACTTTGCAGCAGGGCTCGTTCCTGCATTCCAACTAGAGTGTCTGTGAGGGGTTGCAGTGTTGTGGCACCAGCACCAGTGCCTAAGGCCCAATTTTTCTGCCCCTGTCTAACAGGGGCGTGTAATTACAATTTTTGATGCAATACTTTGCAGCAGGGCTCGTTCCTGCGTTCCAACTAGAGTGTCTGTGAGGGGTTGCAGTGTTGTGGCACCAGCACCAGTGCCTAAGGCCCAATTTTTCTGCCCCTGTCTAACAGGGGCGTGTAATTACAATTTTTGATGTAATACTTTGCAGCAGGGCTCGTTCCTGCATTCCAACTAGAGTGTCTGTGAGGGGTTGCAGTGTTGTGGCACCAGCACCAGTGCCTAAGGCCCAATTTTTCTGCCCCTGTCTAACAGGGGCGTGTAATTACAATTTTTGATGCAATACTTTGCAGCAGGGCTCGTTCCTGCGTTCCAACTAGAGTGTCTGTGAGGGGTTGCAGTGTTGTGGCACCAGCACCAGTGCCTAAGGCCCAATTTTTCTGCCCCTGTCTAACAGGGGCGTGTAATTACAATTTTTGATGCAATACTTTGCAGCAGGGCTCGTTCCTGCGTTCCAACTAGAGTGTCTGTGAGGGGTTGCAGTGTTGTGGCACCAGCACCAGTGCCTAAGGCCCAATTTTTCTGCCCCTGTCTAACAGGGGCGTGTAATTACAATTTTTGATGCAATACTTTGCAGCAGGGCTCGTTCCTGCGTTCCAACTAGAGTGTCTGTGAGGGGTTGCAGTGTTGTGGCACCAGCACCAGTGCCTAAGGCCCAATTTTTCTGCCCCTGTCTAACAGGGGCGTGTAATTACAATTTTTGATGTAATACTTTGCAGCAGGGCTCGTTCCTGCATTCCAACTAGAGTGTCTGTGAGGGGTTGCAGTGTTGTGGCACCAGCACCAGTGCCTAAGGCCCAATTTTTCTGCCCCTGTCTAACAGGGGCGTGTAATTACAATTTTTGATGCAATACTTTGCAGCAGGGCTCGTTCCTGCGTTCCAACTAGAGTGTCTGTGAGGGGTTGCAGTGTTGTGGCACCAGCACCAGTGCCTAAGGCCCAATTTTTCTGCCCCTGTCTAACAGGGGCGTGTAATTACAATTTTTGATGCAATACTTTGCAGCAGGGCTCGTTCCTGCGTTCCAACTAGAGTGTCTGTGAGGGGTTGCAGTGTTGTGGCACCAGCACCAGTGCCTAAGGCCTAATTTTTCAGCTCCTGTTCAACAGGGGCATGTAATTACAATTCTTGATCTAATATTTCACAGCAGGGCCCTGTGAGGGCTTACAGTGTTTTGGCCACAGCAACACCTAAGGCCCAAATTTCTGCTGAGTATATAGGGCAGGACCCTACTTTCAAACATCTAACTTACAAACGACTCCTACTTGCAAACGGAAGGAAACAACAGGAAGTGAGATGAAATCTACCCCTAGGAAGGGAAATTCTCTCATGTAAGAGTTAATATGGGAAAACAATTTCTCCTTTCCACTGATGCTTTCCAATCCTTGTTCCACAAAAAAACCCAAATTTTCAAAAAACATTTTTCATTGGGACAAAAAAGTGAGGTGAAATCTTCTGAAGAGGAGGAAAGACGCAAAACAAATGTCACAGGGGTGATAACCCTTCCCTATGTTTTCCAAAAAGCTTAGAAAAGATTTTTTGGCTGGAGCTAAACACGTTAAAAATGTTCAAAATTACAAACAGATTCTACTTAACAACAAACCTACAGTCCCTGTCTTGTTTGCACCGCCTGTATACTGCTGTTCAGAGTATATAGGGACCTTTCCTTATTTTAATTTGGGTGCGGGGTTCCCCTTAATATCCATACAAGACCCAAAGGGCCTGGTAATGGACTGGGGGGTACCCATGCCGTTTGTCTCACTGATTTTCATCCATATTGCCAGGACCCGACATGACATTAAACCCGCAAGCAGTTTTAAATGAGATTTTTTCCTTTAAAAATGACATTTGGTGCAGGGATTGTTCTAAACATGGGAAACACGCGTCACTTTACAGGCATACTATAGACACCCCCCAGGTACGATATTTAAAGGAATATTTCACTTTTTTTTTTTTACTTTAAGCATCATTAAAATCACTGCTCCCGAAAAAACGGCCGTTTTTAAAAGCTTTTTTTGCATTGATACATGTCCCCTGGGGTAGGACCCGGGTCCCCACACCCTTTTTAGGACAATACCATGCAAATTAGCCTTTAAAATGAGCACTTTTGATTTCGAACGTTCGAGTCCCATAGACGTCAATGGGGTTCTAACGTTCGTGCGAACTTGCGGTCCGTTCGCGGGTTCTGGTGCGAACCGAACCGGGGGGTGTTCGGCTCATCCCTAGTTGTGAGTGTTTTTATTGAACATGCTACAGGAACTAATGGTAGGCTCATACGGATGGATATACCCAGTGCCGGGACAAGGTCCACCAGTGCCCAGGGCAAACTTTTCAAACTGCGCCCCCCCCCCCCCCAATCATCTTGCCTACACATGATCATTATACCTACAATTAGAGTACAGAAGTCAGGATTGGATAAATTACAAAGTGCAAGGAGCAAATAGAAATGTGACTGTAGGAGTCAGGGACAGGGTTATTTTTAAAATAATAAATTGGGCCCTGCTTCTAGAGGATGCGGCTTTCACTATGCTGGCTATTGGGTGAGGCTTAAAGGGATGCACAGTGCAAGTTTTCAGTAGCAAGTGATGCAGATTTCAGGGGTCAGTAGTGATGCAGAGTTCGGACCTTTATGACTGTGGAAGGGGGGCATTCATAAGATCCAAATGTTTTTAGGCTTGGGAGGGTCTACTTTAAAGTTCTTTTACTGTTTTTGTTCAGGATATCTACAATACTTTAGTGTGCATGAACTGGGGAGTGGTTCAGAAATGTTAACCTGAAAAAAAAAAAAGTAATATATTGCAGCTTGCCAATCATTAGATGTGGTGGCTGCATTTGTTTTCTTTTTTTTTTTTTAGGCTTTAGGCTTCCACTCTGGATAAAGGAGCACAGGGGGCACAGCAGACAGCAGCACTATCAGCCTGGGGGGAGGGGAGTGTTAATTTATCTAACAGATTTAGAAACACTAACAAATTGAAAACTCCAGTTTACACTCTATAATTTACTGTAACATATTTTTCCCCTTTTTTAGTAAAAAGATTTTGCTTAAATATATGCTGACCATAGTAAGCACCCCCCTGTCAGTGGTAAATGGTTTGTCTCATCTCTGTATCTGCAAAGGAGCTTGTTCTTTGGAAAAGCAGTCTTGCTGGCTGGATCACCAGATTAAAACAAAAGAAAGAAAGCCCAAAAAAGAAAACAAATGCAGCCATCACATCTAGGAATTGGTAACCTGCAATATAATAAATGTTTGTTTGTGGGTTTAATGCCGCTTTAATGTCTATTCCACACTTGTGACCATGTTGCTGGTGACAGGTTTGCTATTGAGAGCAGAGAAAGTCATCACCTGACATTGCTACCATGCTGACAGGCTAGTCCTGCTACTGGCTAGTTGACACCAACAATTGGATCATCGTTGTGACATAATGTACTCAGAGTCTGGTTTGCTAGGAGTTAGGTAATCCTGACAGTTTTATCAGTTACTATATTCATGGTAGTTCCTAGGCCAATTTAGAACATACTGTTCATCACAAGCCTATGGAAAACAGGATCCACCATACCACACTTCAGCACACACCTGCTTTCTGCTCGCCTATTCCAAGTGGACCTGGGAAAGAGAACGAGGAGATCACACTCTGACATGGGGGACTCTGATTCCCAACCAAGGTTTATGGCATTTGCAGCTTGCTGAAATAATGTGTTTGTACAGCTTGAATCTCCCAGCCTTTCTCCCAGCGCTGCGCCAGTCTGCACATACACAGAGCTCTGTACTTAGACCTCAGGACATCGTCTCCATCTCTGCTGACAATGTGGGGGGGCTGTCAGAGAAGCTCTGTACCTTTTTCTGTGCTTGCACTGAGCTGTAATTTAGAGACAGGGGATGAATGAAGCCGGACACACTGACAGAGAGATTAGGGGAGCTGACTGCCATGTTTACATATACAGAGCACAGAGGAAGGAAACTTACATTTTGGCTGGGTTCCTTAGATGGCAGCAAGGGATGGGGGCCATCTAACACTGTGCTCCATAACCACTGTATCGATCTTTGCTGCAGCTACAAGTGTCACTCACAGATGCAGCAAAGACATGGAATGGAGTTTCTGCACACTCCACACTTTGTAGAACACTGAAAACTCCCAGCATATCTCACCTTATTAAACAGTTTTACTTTTTTTTCTTTTTTACATTTAGTGCAGAGTACAGCAGGTTTACAGCACAGCCAGATAGAGTTTAGATTTCAGAATAGATCAGGACTCAGCTGCAAAAGTCAGAAACTATCCATCCATCCTCTCATCTTCACTCTGCCCTGTGCTGAGCTCTGATGTCTGCAGTGCTGGGCGGGAAGCAGTGATCGGGATTGCAGTGTAGTGTTATCTTCTTGCTCCGCCCCCTATAGAGAAGCTCTTCCTGTGACAGCCCCAATGGAGCCGGCCAGTAGAGTTGCCACCTCATCCCTTTAAACCCGAACACCTTTGAATTACACAGGTTCTGAGGCTAATTAAATGCAGATAAGGCACCAAGTGAGTTTAATTACCATCTTAATCAGCCACAGAACCTGTGTAATTAATATGTGTTCGGGTTTAAAGGGATAAGGTGGCAACCCTACTGGCCAGACTGAGAGGAACTCGAGCCCAGCCTGGGAGAGAGCGTCCCTCTAGCTTCTGAGATAGGGCATGGATGGCACTGCACAGAGGAGGCAGCCAATGGGTGTGGGCGCATCGTTAGCCCCGCTTCTGGGCAGACTAAAGCAGCAACAAAGGCTGCAGCATAGAGCGGTGTGAAAGCCTGACTATTCTGTGATTCTTATTACTTGCAACCCGGCGCCCCTCCCACACTCCGCCCCCCCCCCCCTGTACCGGCCCTGGATATACCCGTGCTTGGCTCTAGCACAGATTACTTACATATGTACATTCAACTGAGCCCTGTAGATGTTTAAAGCCCAACTCCATCTTAATTTAGTTTTCCATATAATGCCCTGCAGTAGTTATAATAAATAAATAAATACATTTAAAAAAAAAAAACAACTTCAACTGCAATACTCACCCTATCTCTAGCACTGTCCCCTGCAGATCTTGCATTCTGTGATCCAGTGCCAGTCCTTTTTTTTGGAGTGAATGATTAAGAATCATTAGATCTACTTCCTGTGAGCAAAGGGCGTAAGCAGGGGCGGACTGACAACTCACGGGGCCCCCGGGCAATTTGAGATCATGGGTCCCCCTGTGTCCCTGTCCACACTTAAGCCACACCCACACAAAGCACCACCTACATATTACACTGCTAACATTACATACATTCATCCTTTCCCCCTTTAGCTGCAGAGGCAGCAGCTGAGGATGTACACATGTTGCGGCAGTAATTATAACCCTTGTTGCTTTTGGTAGGTGATCGCGACCCATTCAAGTGAATGGGGCCACTTTGCAAACACCCTGCAACCATGTGCAATGCAGCGTGCAAGTGTGGGATCCAAGGTATTTAAGCTGGTGATGAGGAGGCTATACAATGCCTCCTCACTGCCTGCTTTAACCCTTCGGTCGCTGTACTGCACAATGTTGCACGGTCTTTGTAGTGCGGCCCCATTCACTTGACTTTCGCTTGGCAGGCGCTACACATGCCAAGCATGACGAGTCGTATGATTCCTGCTGCAGCTACGACATGTGCACACCCTACACCCCCAGGTAAAGGGGGTGCAGTTGGGGGGAGGGGGAGTAAAAACAGGGCTCAACTATGGGGTTTTACTGCCCCAAACTGAAAATGTAAACAAGGCCTTACTGTCCTTGTCCTGAGCCCCCTATCACAGTTGCTCTTAGGGGACCCCTTGGATGAGGGCAGAGAGGGGCACTGGGATGGGGACAGAGAGGGGATCCTGGGATGGGGGCAGAGAGGAGATCCTGGGATGGGGGCAGAGAGGGGATCCTGGGATGGGAGCAGAGAGGAGATCCTGGGATGGAAGCAGAGAGGGGATCCTGGGATGGGAGCAGAGAGGGAATCCTGGGATGGGAGCAGAGAGGGAATCCTGGGATGGGAGCAGAGAGGGGATCCTAGGATAGGGGCAGAGAGGGGATCCTGGGATTCAGCGTGGCTCCTGCAATGTAAGATCTCCTAACGTAGCTCCTCCTCCACCCGTCTGTGTACATCGAAGCCGAGAAGGAGGATCCTCAGAGAGCTCTGTGTGATGTGCAGGCTGAGGATGGGGAGAGAATCCAGTGACAACTGCCACACAGGGCGATCGCTGCATGTGGGGGTCCAGACAACCCGCAGGAGATGCCTGGAAGGTGCCTGGAAGGTGTCCTGGAAGGTGTCCTAAGTGCCCACGTTAGCGCGTCCCTGTCAGTCCAGTAACCGGAGCTCAGTGCTGGATCTTCTTTCCGCACTGGGCTCTGAGATCAGCCTAGATTCCTCGGGAAGACAGAGGTACCTGGAGCCTCTAATGGGGCCCCCTACTGGCCCGAGCCCTTGGTTTGTGCCCGAGTGCCCTAATGGTCAGTCCGCCCCTTGGCGTAAGTACTCGCCCCCTTGGGGGCACCTCATCAAGCTTCTCTGGAATCAGAGAATTCTGCAGAGAAGAATTCTGTGTCATTCAGGCCCATCGACCACCCCCAGATAAAGTAACTGTGATGCCATGTGACCAGACCAAATATACGGAAAGAAGGACCAATTACAGCCATGTCCACTGCCTTAAAAACTGTGAATAAGTATCGTTGTAGCAGAGCACCCATTTACACAGATGCAGATGTAAGCCTCTTTCCCACAACTCCCTGGGTTAGTGGACATGCCCAGGTAAGGTAGGTTTCTCTGCTACCCTCCATCGGCAGCTCAGAGCGGTCACACGTGATCAGTGTTGCCAACCGCCAGTATTTTTATTGGCCGCCATTACTTTTTCCATGCCAGTGAAAGAAAAAGTTTGCCAGTAAAAAAATATGGCTGTGATGTTTGGCTGAGACCATCTAAGTGCCTGCTACAGTGTGTTCAGACTGTGTGTCGCGTGAAGTTATGGTGCAAGGGAACGAGCAGCCGGAGCCTCATGTGCAGGTCTGTGGTACGGGAGGAAGGCAAGTCGGGAGTGGACTGAAGGGACCACCTGGCATGGAGAGAGAGGGTCATTGTGACTCAGGAGGGGACGTGACGTGTCGGTGAGGTGCCATCATCATCATCTGTGCTGCTGCACACTGGTGTCAGTGTCACTGTGAGAATCAGTTGCATGTGTGTGTGCCGCCCATTCTAATTTCTTGCCCTCTCGATTCCTGTCCCTGAGCTACTTATTTACTATATCGAAAATAAAATAAGTAATATGTTTTTGCCTTAATATTTACCTTAAATCACTTTGCTAATTGCATATTGTACTTGTTTGTAGCCTAAATACTAAAATTTGCACTTAAAACTCATTTTGTAACTTTTGTAACTAAAAACTTGACTGTGCCAGTACATTTTGGGTGCTGTGTCAGAAAATTTCAATCTGGTAGGTTGGCAACATTGCACGTGATAAAGCAGGAGTAGCTGAACAAGTTGAACAAGTGATCTGCAGCCAAATGAGAAGCCACTGTCAGAACAAGTGTGCAGGCAGCCAGACCAAAGCCTAATAGCATGCAGCTTCCTAGGATGACACAGCTACTGTGGGGAACACCTCCCCGATTGCTGCTGGAAGACACTAGCTCCAGTTGGGTGGCCCCTTCTCATTGGATCCTTCCATCTGTTCACCTGTGTTACCAGAGGAACCCTCGACTTCACTGATAGAAATGCTGTCTATGAGGATAATTGCAAGTGGCTTTGTTTTTTTACTGTTTTATTAAAATAGCATCAGCTAGACTCTCTGCTGTTATATTGTCCTATTCTGTCAGCCACAAGTTACCCTGACTACAGAGACCCAGAGAAATTGCTGTGCAGAGCCCATGTTTGCGCAGCATTTGTAATCAGTTATATATTATTTTGCCGTGTATGCATGCTCTTTGCCATTCTGAACCTGTTTTGCATTATTGCTTCTAACTTTACACCTGTTTAGTAAACTGAAATTTGCAGTTACTCTCTGCCTGATTATTCAGCCATTACCCATCCTGTTACACCCTCTTTGCAAGAAATGTCACGGACACCACTTTCACTGCTGCCTGCCTGATCAAGGTTAACAATACACTCTGTATGCTGTGCGAGCAGAAAAAAAGCATATCTCAGAGGCGATACTGGTTCCTACCAGGGTGACAGGCTCATCTTGTTTTAAACATACAGCTTTAGCCTTAATTGCAGCTTGAAAGTGACATTCTTACAACTGCTCGATGCACTTATCTTAATTAGCCACAGTCTTTCCACTGCTTCAGCTGTGTGGGTGGAGACCTGGCACCACTCAGGGAGGATCTCGGTCATGCTCAGCCGATGTCATGGAATACTGCAACTTGACAATCATTCAGCAAGGTTTGTTTTAAGTCCACTTGATGGGGTGCTTTTGGCCTAAGAGAGAAGCACCACTGCCCACTCTTTGAAATGTCCTTCTGTGCTTGTGCAGCACAGAGTCTAATGCTCTCTCTTGGCCGCTGTCATTTATACGTAGGCCTTGACCTACAAAGACCAGATCAGAAGGCCACACATCACATCTATGTAAAGAGAATTTAAGCTTAAAGAGGATCTTGGCCACTGTCATTTATACGTAGGCCTTGACCTACAAAGCCCAGATCAGAAGGCCACACATCACATCTATGTAAAGAGAAATTAAGCTTAAAGAGGATCTTGGCCACTGTCATTTATACGTAGGCCTTGACCTACATAGCCCAGATCAGAAGGCCACACATCACATCTATTTAAAGAGAATTTAAGCTTAAAGAGGATCTTGGCCACTGTCATTTATACGTAGGCCTTGACCTACATAGCCCAGATCAGAAGGCCACACATCACATCTATGTAAAGAGAATTTAAGCTTAAAGAGGATCTTGGCCACTGTCATTTATACGTAGGCCTTGACCTACAAAGCCCAGATCAGAAGGCCACACATCACATCTATGTAAAGAGAATATAAGCTTAAAGAGGAGCTATGGGCATAATCAATAAAAAAAAAAAAGCTAGATAATGAAGACTGTCATTAACACAGTCATATTTGTTTTCTGAGTTCCCGTTGTAACATAGTTTTATTGGCAACAGATCCGTAATTGTTTTCCAGGGGAACAACGCTGCTTATTTTGCAGTGAGATCACTGAAGCAGGGAAGTCTTTAAATTAAGTTTAAGTAAGCAGTAGATTGAAACTTAACTTCAGCTAACACTTTTTCAACAGTTAGGCTGCATTCACATCTCTGTGGTATATGAATGTGTGTCCTTTTTATCCTTTTTTGCTCTTTTTCATGGTACACGTATAGGCCAACCAATTGATTTGAACTACACGTTCTACACTGCTCTACACGTGGCAAACAATGCCAAAGAAGGTCCTGCAACGTTTTGAGTGTTAGACTCCAGGCATTCTTTTACCACTTGTTTGGCCTGTTTGTCATGTGTAGCACGCTCCTCTAGTTGGGCTGCAAAGGTAAATTTAGTTTTTGGGTTCATTGTAGTCAGTGGAACAGTGATTGATTGTTTTTGTCTGTTCATGGTTTCCTGAGCTGGGTGTTTAATTTCTCTCACCTGCTTCTGAAAAAAGCATGCAGAATAAAGTGTAGGGAGATTCAAATAGCCAGCATGAATATTTATCATGCCACAGCCAATCACTGGAAGGAGGTGGCCAGAAGGTGGCTGGGGAGGTTATACAGTAAATGTTTGGGAGGTCTTGCCAGAATCTTCTTTCCTCTACAGGGAGGGTTCTAGTTCGTCAGGAGCTGTTGCCACTAAGAGAGTGCTTCTAAAACAAGAGATTGCAGTCTGGGGCTTAGCTGGAGATCTTTTATCTCCCTCGCTTAGGATCTACTTGTGGATGCTGAGTGGCTGACAGTTCCTGGGACATTGTGAATAAGACCTGATTTGGGACTGTAGTGTGTGCCTGTTCCTGAAAGGATTTTTCTACTAAGCAGTGGTTCTCACATTTATTTTTATTAACGTTTTGGGGAATCCTATAACACTAAACCCCTCTCTGGTTTTCAGCAATAAAATTCTAAAAAGACATCTCCTAGACCAGTGGACGCCAAACTTTCAGACCTTACGGACCACTAAACTCACAATTTTGAATCCCGCAGACCACTAAGGCGAATTTTACATGTCTTATACACACAATGCTCTGCCTCCCTCCCTCCCCCTGGATTACACTGCTGCCTTATACATACAATACTCTGGCTCTCTGCCCCCCCCCCTGCACTCTGCATCATACTGCTGTCTTACACAGACTCACCATTGGATCTTACCTCATTATCCAACCATGTGCTCCCTCCCACAGTCTGTGATCAGCACTGCCATTGAAAGTCCCCTCCTTCTTCACCACCCACTCTCTGCACTACTCCCAGCACCTCCCTCTGAGTTCACAGGAGCTAGACCTACAGAGGAGACATCGGGTATTCAGCGGATACATCTGCCACAATGTTAATTTGCGGCAGAACCCCTGGGGACCACCAAAAATTTCCGATGGTCCACGGACCACTGGTTGGCGACTGCTGTCCTAGACCAAACATTAGTGTGCATGGGTTTGTGCGTGTGATTGGCAGGCTTTGTACTATTCTGGCTGAATTGATAAGAGAGAGAAAAGGGCAGAAACTGCCCCAAGGTCGCACTTTAAAGACACTTTTGGACGAGAGTTAAAGTATAAAAATGTATTTTTTATTGATAACAATTCATAAGGCAATAGAACAAAAGAGAAGAAAAAAGTTAAAAATACATATCATAATGGACGAGAGTACATGGCGCAACAAATGAAAATCTGCACCACATGAACAACAGTGAGCCCCTGTGCGTCAACGCGTTTTGCTGTTTTGCTTGGTCAGGACACATTCAGGGGTTGTTGGAAAAAGTGGGTCTCACTATCTAAAATAAAACACATTAATAAGACTTTGTGTAATAATCACATATATATAAAACATGAAACATCAACTTATCCGGGTACCATGCATAGCACAAATGCAACTACCTTGTCAGCAGAGTTCAACGAGGAGTCCACTAAGCATTAAGTGACACCATATATAGTGTTCAAATATATGTAACCAGGGGTAAGCTGGAATAATTTACATAACAATACATATTACTATCATGTATTTGATCTAATGATATTTTAAATAAAAAATGCAAACCACATAGATATACTCATTAGCCAAAAGTATCACTCCAAGTATAAATTAGTATTTTAGCATTCTTCCAAAGTAGATAAGGAGAAGACCAAAAACATACTGGAAAAACAAAAGAGAGAGGGGGGGGGGGGGGGTGTTGTTATGGACACAAACCTAGCAAGCTATTATTCAACAATAGTAGTGGTGTTCATATAATATACAGTGGGGATGGAAAGTATTCAGACCCCCTTAAATTTTTCACTCTTTGTTATATTGCAGCCATTTGCTAAAATCATTTAAGTTCATTTTTTTTTCCTCATTAATGTACACACAGCACCCCATATTGACAGAAAAACACAGAATTGTTGACGTTTTTGCACATTTATTAAAAAAGAACAACTTAAATATCACATGGTCCTAAGTATTCAGACCCTTTGCTCAGTATTTAGTAGAAGCACCCTTTTGATCTAATACAGCCATGAGTCTTTTTGGGAAAGATGCAACACGTTTTTCACACCTGGATTTGGGGATCCTCTGCCATTCCTCCTTGCAGATCCTCTCCAGTTCTGTCAGGTTGGATAGTAAACGTTGGTGGACAGCCATTTTTAGGTCTCTCCAGATATGCTCAATTGGGTTTAAGTCAGGGCTCTGGCTGGGCCATTCAAGAACAGTCACGGAATTGTTGTGAAGCCACTCCTTCGTTATTTTAGCTGTGTGCTTAGGGTCATTGTCTTGTTGGAAGGTAAACCTTCGGCCCAGTCTGAGGTCCAGAGCACTCTGGAGAAGGTTTTTGTCCAGGATATCCCTGTACTTGGCCGCATTCATCTTTCCCTTGATTGCAACCAGTCGTCCTTGTCCCTGCAGCTGAAAAACACCCCCACAGCATGATGTTGCCACCACCATGCTTCACTGTTGGGACTGTATTGGACAGGTGATGAGCAGTGCCTGGCTTTCTCCACACATACCGCTTAGAATTAAGGCCAAAAAGTTTTATTTTGGTCTCATCAGACCAGAGAATCTTATTTATCACCATCTTGGAGTCCTTCAGGTGTTTTTTAGCAAACTCCATGCAGGCTTTCATGTGTCTTGCACTATGGAGAGGCTTCCGTCTGGCCACTCTGCCATAAAGCCCCGACTGGTGCAGCAGAATTTTTTTTGTAACCTTGGCAAGATCTGTGCTTTGCCACAATTCTGTCTCTGAGCTCTTCAGGCAGTTCCTTTGACCTCATGATTCTCATTTGCTCTGACATGCACTGAGAGCTGTAAGGTCTTATATAGACAGGTGTGTGGCTTTCCTAATCAAGTCCAATCAGTATAATCAAACACAGCTGGACTCAAATGAAGGTGTAGAACCATCTCAAGGATGATCAGAAGAAATGGACAGCACCTGAGTTATATATATGAGTGTCACAGCAAAGGGTCTGAATACTTAGGACCATGTGATATTTCAGTTTTTCTTTTTTAATAAATCTGCAAAAATGTCAACAATTCTGTGTTTTCCTGTCAATATGGGGTCCTGTGTGTACATTAATGAGGAAAAAAATGAACTTAAATGATTTTAGCAAATGGTTGCAATTTAACAAAGAGTGACAAATTTAAGGGGGTCTGAATACTCTCCGTCCCCACTGTATGTATCTATTTGTTGGCTCTGCAGAACCATATTTTCATAAGCAATGAACAACTTGACCTGCAATTGGTAGGTGTTTGCGGGGAATAACTAAGCCATCTGAAGAGAGAAAAAAGAAAGAAAGAGAAAGGGAAAATGATAATAGTAGACTGTTAGTATCAAAGGCTACATCTAAAGAACTCTAATGCCCCGTACACACGGTCGAACATTGATCGGACATTCCGACAACAAAATCCTAGGATTTTTTCAGACAGATGTTGGCTCAAACTTGTTTTGCGTACACACGGTCGCACAAAGTTGTCGTAATTTCCGATCGGCAAGAACGCGGTGACGTAAACCACGTACGACGAGACTAGAAAAGGCCAGTTCAGAACCAAGCGCGGCACCCTTTGGACTCCTTTTGCTAATCTCGTGTTAGTAAAAGTTTGGTGAGAGACTATTCGCGCTTTTTCAGACTCGTGGTTTTCAGATCGTTTTCTGCTTTTCAGTTTGTGCTTGTGTGTTTGTATCTGCTCTTCAGTGCGCGCAAGAAAGCTACGTGTGACTTGTCATTGTGTTCTTGTTCGTTCGTTACTGTTTTTCAGGTCACTCTTCACAGGCCGTTTTCTAGCCATGTTTCCTATACGTACTCCTTGTAGAGTTCGTGCTGTGCGGGGGCTTGGTTTTGGGGTCCTGACCTTTACACAAGTCCAGTCCATGAACAGGGTGGGGAGGAGTTCATGGACCAAGAATTGGTTGCTTCAGCGTGACCAGTTCTGTCATATGCCTTTGCTCCGTGAGATCCGTGAGAATAATCCTGATGATTTCAGGAACTTTCTCCGGATGACAGACCCCGTATTTCACCGTTTGTTGGCTTTGCTGACCCCCTATATCAGCAGGCAGGATACCTGCATGAGGCAAGCCATCACTCCGGAGCAGAGGCTCGTTGCCACCCTGCGGTACTTGGCAACGGGGAGAAGCCTGCAGGACCTTAAGTTCTCGACATGCATCTCCCCCTAGGCTCTGGGGATCATTATCCCAGAGACCTGTTCTGCCATCATCCAGGTCCTGCAGAAGGAGTATATTAAGGTAAGATTTTTATCCTTTAATATCAGATTTTATTGTATTTAATGTTTGCTAATATATTGTATTTCTTTCCTCATTCCCTAATTACCCTGATTGGAATATGCTGTGAATGTCCCCTTTGTCCTCATGCATGCTGGATTTTTATGTAATTATTTTTGTTGTCCTTCATACATATTTGCCTTCACTTACCTCCCCAGCATGCTCTCCTGGCCCTATATTCACCTCATGTAGTCACTTAACAATGTATTTTATCAGCTCCATAGTAGTGCTTTACCCTAAATACCCCCAAAAATGTTTTAAAATGTGATTTGTGCTTTAAATTCAGGCAGAGTGCCAGAGGCTTTTTTTGGGGGTCCCCAAATCATTTGGAACCCTCCCTCCCCCCAACTGCCCCAAGTCAGCTGATACTAATTCTCCATCTATCCTCAATCATCTATCTGCTGACTTTCCCAAACCCATACACACTATACCCATCTCTTTTGTGCTCAGATTTATGGATGAATTCCCCAAAGCATGTAGTGCAAGGGCCTGCCTGAATACTTTCAAATGGTACTGTTTAAAGTTTTTTATACTATTCTTATCTTGATAGGTAATAGCAGAATGTCCAAATGTGCTCAAATGTGTACAGTGTGTATTTATATCTTTGTATTATGACACTTCTTACCTGTCCAGTGGGCTGCCAATAGTGTAACTAAGGAGGGTCTGTTCAAAGTAATACCCATTATTTAGGCATTCATCTCTCAATGAAGTGGAGAGGGTTACCTGTCCAAGAGCGCCCCCCCCCCATAATGTTAGAAATGGCCCAGGAGAGGGGGGGGGGGGGGAATATAATAGGTGTACCTTATACTTTGGTGTTTAAAAAATCCCATAAATAAATGTTATCTTGATGTTGGCCAAGAATGTTTGTGTCTAATCTGCTTTCCATGTTTATGTGCAAAAAGACTCATTTTTTTTGTTTTCCTCAACAGTTTCCTTCCACGCCACAGGAATGGCAGACTGTGGCCTCCCACTTTGCCCAGCGGTGGGACTTTCCTAACTGCGGAGGGGCAATTGATGGGAAACACGTCCACATCATCCCACCACCCAACTCGGGGTCATATTATTATAATTTCAAGGGGTTCAATAGTATTGTGATGTTGGCGGTGGTGTCGGCTACTTATGAGTTCCTGTATGTGGACGTGGGGAAGAATGGCCGGATGTCCGATGGTGGAGTCATCGCCCAGACCGAGTTCTACAGGCGTCTCCAGAATGGCAGCTTGGACTTGCCACCTCCAGAAGACAATATGGAAGGACTCCCATTCGTCTTCATTGCGGATGAAGCCTTTGCGCTGGGGGACCATCTTATGTGGCCATTCCTGATGAGGACCCTCACCCCAGACCAGAGGGTTTTTAATTACCGGCTGGCCAGAGCCAGAAGAGTGGTGGAGAACACGTTTGGAATCGTGGCCAGCAGGTTCCGCCTATTTCTTACACCCATACATATGGCGGAGTATAAGCTGAATCATATTATCCTGGCGTGCTGTGTTCTACACAACTTTTTACGGCAACATTCTGCCAACTATGCTGGCTCAGTTGGGCCTGAGGCCGGAATTCAAAATGAACCAACCCTGACGGCGCTTGAAAGTGGCCTTCCTGGCTTGCCCTCCCTGAGTGCCCGTGATGTCCAGCTAAGATACCTTGAATTCTTTGTGGGTAGGGGGGCTATCAATATGCCAGACAATGTGTGAAACCTTTATCAAATAAAAAAAAAAGATTAAGCAAATCTTTGGTGACATTTACTGCTTGTGTTTGTTTTAGCTGACCCTGACAGAAATGTGTTGATTCCTGAAAATGGAGTGATTGTGTAACCTTATACAAAGCATTGTTGGGTGTTATTTACTAAAGGCAAATACACTTTGCACTACAAGTGCACTTGAAACTGCACTTGGAGTGCAAAGTGGATTTGCCCTTAGGAAATAACCCCCATTGTCACTGAAAACACCAATTAGAGCTGCACAAAAGTGTTGTAGCGTTGAGACAATAATCCACACATTCTTGATTAACAATCTTTTTAATACCAGCACAATCACATGTGCATTTAGAAAAGGTTTTTAAAACAAACCAACATGTTTGTTGTATAACAATTTTTGGGGTCACATTCGAAAAGGTAGAAATGTCCATTTAAGCTAAAACAGGCATGTTTAAAACCAACAATAAAGACACAAATCTTGAACTTACAAAGTTAACATTTGGTAGAACTTGAAAGCAATATCAGACATGAGTATTTAGGAACTGTGTTTGATATTGTGTTCAGATGGGGTGAAGTCACCCCCGGAAAAGCCAAATTTTGAAGATGCACACAAATAGCCGAATGACAACATGTGCTAGCTGCCATCATGGGGGATCAAGGGACGTGTTTTGGGGGAGCCACCCCTTCCTCACAGCTACTTTATTATTGAGGAAGGGGTTGCACCCCCAAAACGCGTCCATTGATCTCCCGTGATGGCAGGTAGCACATGTTGACACACTGTGTGCATCCTCAAAATTTGGCTTTTCTAAAATTAGACAAAAAATGTAAAAATTGTAGCACACCATAAAAGAAAGAGCTTTGGAGGGGTTTTAAACTCTCCCCAAAACATCAATGATGTTCTTATTTTTTTGAAGAACATCATTGATGCTTTTCTGGATGTTTTCCAAGTCCCTATTACACCCCATGATCTCCCCAATCAGGATCTGTGCACTTTCCGAGGTGAAATGCCCTGGATCCACAACATCACGATCACCTAAAAAGATAGAAACCAAAAAAAACATGTATTATAAATATGCCGGCATCCATCTCTTACCTGAGCCTGTGGTCGCAGACACTCACCTGTTGTGGTGACTATTTCCACCACGTCTTCCTCATCCTGCTCTTCTTGTCTTTGGGGGATTTCCCCTTCTTCCAGAGGTGGGGGGTCTCTGGTCTCCTCGGATGAGGGGTGTCCTCTGAGTCTTTTCTCCCCTATGTAATAAAAAAATGGTATACTTAGCACACAGATATTTGATGGCAGAACTATAAATATGAAACATTGCTTGTAAGTGGGGTACAATTGTCTGTTTTGTGAGAGTTCCATGTAGAATTTTTAGTGTCCTTTGTCAAGCTTCAATACTTTACCTGTTTTATACAAGCTTCACAGATGGAGACACCCCTATAGTATACACTGGAGCATCTGTGTGGGACCCCCTAATAAAAAGTTCTTGTGTCCCACACTAGTGCTCCAGTGTCCAGATGTGAAAACTGCTGCTGAGTGTCCTCTCCTTACACAGAATCTAGTTTGCATTTCATTCTAGTAACAAACACATCTACACAACCAAATTATTTTCAGACAAGTAGGCCGTAAAAAATGTTGGCAAATGCATATAGCCCAAACAATGGTGTTTTATAGGCCGAAAGAAAAATGTTTCATACGAACGAATAATGTGCCCATGAACATGAAAGTTGACATTTTAAACTGGATTACCAGTTAAGAAAAGCACATGGAGCAGCACGAACGTAATAAAGACAAAAAAAAAATAGGAACACAGCACAACTACTTACTTTTTTGCAGCACTCTCCGGATTTTTCTGTACTGCTCGTGTTCTCGTAATTTAAGGTCCGACCACCGCTTCCTGAGCTGATCTTTCGATCGTCGTACCCCGAAATTCCGGTGCAGACTTTTGACCACTTTCGCCATGATCTTGGCCTTTCGGACATTGGGGTTGTGGTAAGGTCCATACTTCCCGTCATAGTCGGCCTTCTTCAGGATGTCGACCATCTCCAACATCTCCCCAAAGGACATATTTGAGGCCTTAAATCGTCTCCTTCTGGATCGGGATGTTTCTGGCTCCGGGCTTTCCTCCTCCTCGTTGGTGTAAATATCAGACACCTGCTCTGACTCCGCCATGTGCTCTTCCCCCACTGCCCTGAACGAGAAGGGGTGGGGAATAGACTAGAAAGAACGTCAGGGGCGGAGTTTCACGCATGCACAGTGTCTATAAAGCGTAACACGCGTGCGTAGTACTACGATCTGTGAGCGGAGGAAGGAGTAACGGAGGCGCCGATCGTGATAACAAAGGTAAGATTTAACATTGGGCCTATACTGCTTCTAGATTGAGGCCTGTATTTGCACAAGTTTAGAAGACTTTAGGCTGACATTAGGGTTTGTCTTGTGTTGCAGTAAAAATGGATATCTTGAAAGATAACGACTTTATGGCAATCTTCATTGATATGTTCAGGGAGCTCCCTTGCCTATGGGAGATAAACCACCCTGAATATAAGAACCAAAAAGAGGAAGGCAGCGCTGGATCAATTGCTGGAATTTGTGAAGACGGTGATCCCCACGGCAGACATCACCTATTTGAAGATCCTAATTGGTGGCCTGAGGAGCACTTATCTAAGGGAGCACAAGAAGGTCCAGGATTCCCAGAGATCCGAAGCTGCAGATGGCATTTATGTCCCCAGGCTGTGGTACTATGACAAGCTGCATTTTCTGGCAGGTCAGACTGAACCCAGGCCAGCACTCTCCAGTCTTCCTTCCACGCTTCCTTCCCCCCCAGCTGAGGCTTCTGACGCCCAACCTGGGCCTTCCAGTCAGCAACATGTGGAGGAGCCCAGCTTGAGCCAGGTATAGCATTCTTCTAAATATTGCTGGTTGTCCAATCAATGATGTTAACTAGATGTTAGTTTGGAGTACTAATTTATGATTGTGATTGATGATGCAAAAACTAAAACCATGTCCCTTTTTCATACACAGGGAAGTCTCAGCCAGGAGGTGGCCGGGCCAAGCAGGCTGATATCCAGGTCCCTCCCCTACACCTGCAAAGACAAAGTGACAGGAAGAGGAGTAACCTGGAGGAGGCTGCCATAGGCCTCTTTTGGAAGGCTACAGAGGCCCTGAGAACCCCCCACACTGTGGAGGAGGACTTTGCTTGCATAACTGCCTGCAAAATGCTGCAGATGGAGGAGGGCCAACGACTCCTGTGTGAGTCCTTAATTTTGGAAGCTCTCAATAAAGGTTTGAGGGGCCAAATAACATCTGCTACCCACATTTGTGACCTCACACATAGTCCTCCTCCTCCTCCAGGTCCTACTACTCCTCCTCCTCCTCCAGGTCCTACTCCTCCTCCGGCCACATCTCCAACACCAGAGCCACAGCCAGGAAGGAAGCGTGGAAAGAAGACCAGAAAGTGATGACCCTGGGTCCAGTCTGGTCTGGCAAAAGATGCAGCCTCTTGTATGACCACAGCCTGGGGACACAGATGTCATCTGCTGCTTTCTGGATCTCTGGGACTTCTGGACCAGACTGCACTCCCTTAGATATGGACTCCTCAGGCCACCAATTTTAATGTTAAATAATTGATGTCTGCCCTGGGGGCCCAAGGCTTCGCCAATTTCTGCTGTTTCTCCCGCGATGCCTCCCTCTTTGTTTGGTTCTGAGCCCTTAATAAAGGATTTTTGGTTTCAATTATACTTGCCTATGTGTGTTTTCCTTAAAAAAGGACAGTTTGTTTGTGAGGATTCAGGTACATTTCAAAAATACAATGTGAAATTAACAAGGGACACCAACACCAAGCAACCTTCTTGAGATGAAATAATATAAGATATCAATGGTGTTGTGGTAACTTGACACACAAAACACACACAAAAATATTAGGGAGTAAAACTAACAAAAAAATTAAAACAAAGATCAGGCTTGAAAAAAATACAAACCCTAAAAAAAAAAAACAGCCTTTAAAAAAAAAAAAAAAAAAGAAAACAACCCAAAAAAATTTTTGTCAGATGTGACAAATCAAAATATATTGAGGGAATCCCGATTAATAATAAAGAAAGAAGTTTGTGAGAAGTCTGTGTGAATATGAGCAGCAAAACTACTTAATTCTTGTCACATTATAAAGAAGAAGAGAGTGCGCTGTATTAAACCATTTTTTACATTGCAGCGTGACGAAAGTGCTGTATCCATTCCGAACGCTAATTTTACCAGACCGAGCTGTTCCGTCTCGGAATTTCTTCTGAGCATGCGTGGCACTTTGTGCGTCGGAACTGGCCACACACGGTCGGAATTGACGCGATCGGATTTTGTTGTCGGAAAATTTTCTAGCCTGCTCTCAAACTTTGTGTGTGGGAAAATCCAATGGAAAATGTCCGATGGAGCCCACACACGGTCCGAATGTCCGACAACACGCTCCGATCTGACATTTTCCATCGGAAAATCCCACCGTGTGTACGGGGCATAAAAATATCTATATACGTATAGCTGCCAAAGCTTACCATAGCTGAAGTTGTGTCCAGTCTGCCCCCTCAAAGACATAAAGCACGTCCACCACACTGAGGATATCACACGGGGAGCTATTTATAGCCCCTCGTGTTGATTGTGGCTATGAGCAGATTCCTCTGCATGTGGCGTGAGTCACAAGCCACGTCACTGGCGCCACCAAATGACGTCACATATTCGTGCGGCGGCCAAAACGCCCCCCGCCTGACGTCACTGGACTCCGAGCAGCCAGTGTAAATAGAACGGCTGTGACAAGAGAAGGGGAGGAAAGGAGGGAGGATCCACCATCCTACATCACCCTATCAGTACAGGGACAGACGGAGCAGCGGACGCATAGCAGCCCACAGACCAGAGCATAGCCTGATCGCAGACAACTATAAGAGCCCTTGCACACTGGGGCGGGGGGCGGCGTTTTACCGCCGGTATGCGGCCGCTAGCGGGGCGGTTTTACCCCCGCTAGCGGCCGAGAAGGGGTTAAATACCACCGCAAAGCGCCTCTGCAGAGGCGCATTGCCGGCGGTATAGCCGCGCCGTCCCATTGATTTCAATGGGCAGGAGCGGTAAAGGAGCGGTATACACACCGCTCCTTCACCGCTCCGAAGATGCTGCTGGCAGGACTTTTTTTACGGTCCTGCCAGCGCATCACTCCAGTATGCAAGCCCTCGGGGCTTTCACACTGGAATGAAAGCAGCGGCACTTTTCGGGGCGGTTTGCAGGCGCTATTATTAGCGCAATATCGCCTGCAAACCGCCCCAGTGTGCAAGGGCTCTTAGGACAAAGGACAGCCCAGTTGCATCAGGGGACACACACAGAAAACAAAAACAAAGAAAAATAATGAAAAAGGAAACAAAAATAAAAATGAAAACATATATATGAAATTAAAACATGAGATTAATGATAATAATAAAGAATTGATAAATTAAATAAATAAACATAAATGATTAAATAATAACAAAATTAAATAAATGAAAAATAAATGAAAGAATGAAATAAATTAAATTAAAATACAAAAAAAAAGGATAAATGTGAAAATAAATATAAAAAATATATGAAAAATAAATGTGAATGAAAATAAAATAAAGTAAATATAAGTAAAAATAAAAAATAAAGAACTAAATTTAAAAAAAAAACAGGAAAAAAGAAGAAATAAAAGATCAGAGACTATCAATGCAACTGGCTAATGAGACACAGAGTGGCTAGCATGGTACCTATAGGTTGATATGATTAGTGAAAATCCATAAGTCCAGGCAGTACAGCATGCCCCACATGTCAACCAGATATGAAGAACAGTCTCAAAGAAAGAATTGTTTGCTCAATGCCATTATTTAGTATGCAATCACCTAATATAGATCATCATCCTAAAGTCTGTATACGGGTCATATCAAATTACTCATACACTGGATATTTGTTTATATTGTCGACACGCTGATTTTATATATAACAGCAATATTGGTGTAATCCAAAGCATTGACATAAACTCAAACATCACAGACACAACAAACAAAAAACAAGAAGGGCTATAAACAGGAATAAAGTATGAAATTGGCCCCTATAGTTCACCTACATATAAAATCCTGTGTATATAGACAAGCCCATCTAGAAAAAGATATCAGACTGGTGGTGGGTATCAAACTGGCACAGATAAAAAGCGGTTAGTAGATGATTCTAATATACCATTGGAAAGTAAATCTTTAGAACATCCACCTACCCCTTGAATTAATGAGGGATTTTCTATGTTTTCGGGCATTAAGGCACTGGGTGACTCTGCCAATATGTCTACATCTGTCCTGGTCGTAAACACAAATATGCAATCGGACACAAATTATTAGTTGCGCACAAACTATGGCCCAGTCACGTCCATTAAGTTCAGCTGCAGCAGGAGCGGTGGTAAAGAATAAGGGTAATAAAAAACAATGACATATTGATCAGTTCTTTAAAAGTGCTAAGGAAATTGTTTCTAGTGTTGACTCTGTACCTACGCTTACCGATTTGATACCTGCACCGATACAATCAACTAATTATGATCATCAAAATTGAGAAATTATTAATTTATCTCCTTATTCCTTAACTGAAACTGAGGAAGAGCTGTTACAATAATGCCGCGTACACACGGTCGTACTTTTCGTCTACAAAAGTCAGACAGCCTTTCCGACAGACTTCCGGCAGACTTTCGGTGGACTTGCGGCGGACTTGCGGCCTACTTTCTAACGAACGGACTTGCCTACACACGACCACACAAAAGTCGGTCGGATTCGTACGTGATGACGTACACCGGACTAAAATAAGGAAGTTCATAGCCAGTAGCCAATAGGTGCCCTAGCGTGGCTTTTTGTCCGTCGGACTAGCACACAGACGAGCGGATTTCGGGGTCCGTCGTAGTTACGAAGTAAAGTTTTGAAGCATGTTTCAAATCTAAAGTACGTCGGATTTGAGGCTAAAAAAGTCAGTTGAAAGTCCGGAGAAGCCCACACACGATCGGATTACCAGCCAGCTTTAGTCCGTCAGCGTCCGTTGGACTTTTGTAGACGAAAAGTACGACCGTGTGTACGCGGCATTAGGCTTATGTTTTTGCCCCAATTCCTCATTCATCAAATTTGATATTATTAAAGATTTTTACCTATTTGCGAGAAAACTCACCTATAAATATGTTTGGTGAGAGACAGGAAAAACAGATTGACATCTCTAATTAAGAGATCTTGAAAAATCTCACTGTTTCACTGAATTTAGAGCACCAAATTCAAAACCGTTCAAAAGACTCATTATGCCTCATAGATTATACGTTGGGGAGTTTGCTTTCCAAAATGGGGTCATTTTCTGGGCAATTCCATTGTCCTGGTGGTCCAGGGCCTTCAAAAATGTAATAGGTGGTTGAGAAATGAGATGTGCAATTTATGCTCGTAGAACGCCTGATGGTGCTACTTCAATGTTGGGCCTTTGTATGTGGCCAGGCTGTGTAAAAGTCCCACACATGTGGTATCGCCATACTCAGGAGCAGTAGCAGAATGTATTTTGGGGTGTCATTTTTTGCTATATATTTTCTATGTGTTGGAAATATCTTAGAAGAAGGGGTGTCATTTTTGCTATGTATTTGCTATGTGTTGGAAATATCTTATAAATGGACAACTTTGTGTAAAAAAAATATCTAAAAATATCTAATATCTATTAATAGATATCTTCGCCCACACGTAATTGCCCTACCTTCATATATAAAACATACTTCGGACCTCCTCAAAAATCTTGATGGCCTACATATGCCACAAGGATGCCTCTTGGTCGCAATTGATGCTTTATATTCTATTCTATTCCTCATCGACGTGGCATAGGAGTAATATCCAGATTTCTTAATAAAAGGGGCCCCACATTCGATAGACTTAACAAATGTATTTTACTGAGGTAGGTCTGTACTGATGGAGGGGGGTGGTTTATCCTGAGTTGGGTCTGTACTGATGGAGGGGGGTTGTCTGTACTGGTGGTGAGGGGTGGTCTGTACTGGGGGGGTCTGTACTGATGGAGAGGGGTGGTCTGTACCGAGGGAGGTCTGTACTATTGGAAAGGGGTGGTCTATACTGAGGGGCAGGGGCGGCCCGTCCATAGGGGGTGCCCGGGCGCCGCCCCCCCTCCTGTAGTAACCTCTGTCCCTGATCCCCCATCCCTCTGTCCCTGATCCCACCTCACCACCATCCCTGTGTCCCTTATCCTATCCCTCTGTCCCTGATCCCCCATCCCTCTGTCCCTGATCCCATCCCACCACCATCCCTCTGTCCCTTATCCCATCCCTCTGTCCCTGATCCCCCATCCCTCTGTCCCTGATCCCATCCCACCCACCATCCCTCTGTCCCTGATCCCCCATCCCTCTGTCCCTGATCCCATCCCACCCACCATCCCTCTGTCCCTGATCCCCCATCCCTCTGTCCCTGATCCCATCCCACCGCCATCCCTCTGTCCCTGATCCCCCATTCCTCTGTCCCTGATCCCATCCCACCCACCATCCCTCTGTCCCTGATCCCCCATCCCTCTGTCCCTGATCCTACCCCACCACCATCCCCCTGTCCCTGATCCAATCCCACTGTCCCAGATCCCCCATCCCTCTGTCCCTGATCCCATCCCACCACCATACCTCTGTCCCTTATCCCATCCCTCTGTCCCTGATCCCCATCCCTCTGTCCCTGATCCCATCCCTCTGTCCCTGATCCCCCATCCCTCTGTCCCTGATCCCATCCCACCACCATCCCTCTGTCCCTTATCCCATCCCTCTGTCCCTGATCCCCCATCCCTCTGTCCCTGATTCCATCCCATCACCATCCCTCTGTCCCTTATCCCATCCCTCTGTCCCTGATCCCCCATCCCTCTGTCCCTGATCCCACCCCACCACCATCCCTCTGTCCCTTATCCCATCCCTCTGTCCCTGATCCCCCATCCCTCTGTCCCTGATCCCATCCCACCACCATCCCTCTGTCCCTTATCCCATCCCTCTGTCCCTGATCCCCCATCCCTCTGTCCCTGATCCCATCCCACCCACCATCCCTCTGTCCCTGATCCCCCATCCCTCTGTCCCTGATCCCATCCCACCCACCATCCCTCTGTCCCTAATCCCCCATCCCTCTGTCCCTGATCCCATCCCACCACCATCCCTCTGTCCCTTATCCCCCATCCCTCTGTCCCTGATCCCCCATCCCTCTGTCCCTGATCCCATCCCACCCACCATCCCTCTGTCCCTGATCCCACCCTCTGTCCCTGGTCCCATCTCTCTGTCCCTGATCTCACCCTCTGTCCCTGATCCCACCCTCTGTCCCTGATCCCACCCTCTGTCCCTGATCCCACCCTCTGTCCCTGATCCCACCCTCTGTCCCTGGTCCCATCCCTCTGTCCCTGATCCCCCATCCCTCTGTCCCTGATCCCATCCCACCCACCATCCCTCTGTCCCCACCCACCATCCCTCTGTCCCTGATCCTATCCCACCCACCATCCCTCTGTCCCTGATCCCATCCCACTGTCCCTAATACCATCTCACCCACCATCCCTCTGTCCCTGATCCCATCCCACCCACCATCCCTCTCTCCCTGATCCCATCCCTCTGTCCCTGATCCCACCCCACCACCATCCCTCTGTCCCTGATCCCGTCCCTGATCCCACCCATTATCCCTCTGTCCCTGATCCCATCCCACCCACCATCCCTCTGTCCCTGATCCCATCCCACTGTCCCTGATCCCATCCCACCGTCCCTGATCCCCCATCCCTCTGTCCCTGATCCCCCATCCCTCTGTCCCTGATCCCATCCCACCCACCATCCCTCTGTCCCTGATCCCACCCTCTGTCCCTGATCCCATCCCTCTGTCCCTGATCCCCCATCCCTCTGTCCCTGATCCCACCCTCTGTCCCTGATCCCACCCTCTGTCCCTGATCCCACCCTCTGTCCCTGATCCCATCCCTCTGTCCCTGATCCCCCATCCCTCTGTCCCTGATCCCCCATCCCTCTGTCCCTGATCCCATCCCACCCACCATCCCTCTGTCCCTGATCCCATCCCTCTGTCCCTGATACCACCCTCTGTCCCTGATCCCATCCCACCCACCATCCCTCTGTCCCTGATGCCATCCCACCCACCATCCCTCTGTCCCTGATCCCACCCTCTGTCCCAGATCCCATCCCACCCACCATCCCTCTGTCCCTGATCCTATCCCTCTGTCCCTGATCCCATCCCACCCACCATCACTCTGTCCCTGATCCCATCCCTCAGTCCCTGATCCTTCCCACCCATCATCCCTCTGTCCCTGATCCCATCCCACCCACCATCCCTCTGTCCCTGATGGGCTGTGAGACAGATTGATGTGTCATTAGAGTCCTGTGTATAATGTAGAGCCTGGTATATCATATACAGAGCCCTGTGTATAATATACAGCCTGGTATATGATGTACTACAGGGGACGGAGTGGGTGGATTATATAAGGGGTGTGGCTTATGAGAAGTGGGAGGGGCCAAAATGGTGGAGCGGGGTCTAGCGCCCCCCATCTTAAAACTTCACCAGCCGCCACTGCTGAGGGGGGTCTGTACTGATGGAGAGGGGTGGTTTATCCTTAGGGGGGGGTCTGTACTGATGGAGAGGGTTGGTTTATTCTGAGGGGGAGTCTGTACTGATGGAGAGGGTTGGTTTATCCTGAGGGGGGTCTGTACTGATGGAGAGGGGTGGTGTATCCTGAGGGGTGTCTGTACTGATGGAGGGGAGTGATTTATACTGAGGGGGTCTGTACTGATGGAGGGGGGTGGTTTATCCTGAGGGGGGTCTGTACTGATGGAGGGGAGTGGTCTGTACTGCGAGGGAGTCTGTAATGATGGAGAGGGGTGGTCTGTTCTGGAGGGATGTGGTCTGTACTGAGGGAGGGGGGTCTGTACTGATGGAGGGGGAGCTGCACTGAGGGATTGGGGGGGTCTATGCTAATGGAGGGGGTCTGTACTGAGGGGGAGGTCTGCAGTGAGTGAGGGGGATCTATACTGAGGGGAGGTCTATACTGAAGGAGGAGGGTTTGTACTGAGGGGGGTTTATACTGAGAGAGGGGGTCTATACTGATGGAGGAGGTTTATACTTAGTAGGGGGTCTATACTGAGGGGGGGGGGTCTGTAATTAATGGAGGGGGTCTATACTGAGGAGGACTATACTTGGTGGAGGTAGGGTCTGTACTGGGGGAGGGAGGTCTGTACTGAGGGGGGACTATACTTGGAGGGGGGTCTGTACTGATGGAGGGGGGTCTATACGTAGTGGAGGGGGGGTCTGTACTGAGGGAGGACTATAATTGGTGGAGGGGGGTCTGTACTGATGGAGGGGGGTCTATACTTAGTCGAGGGGGGTCTGTACTGAGGGGCGACTATAGTTGGTGACACCAACCCTAGTGACGCCACTGAGGTGAGGTTTGGGATAAAGCTGCACTGAGAAAATGTATTCTGGAGTAGATATGCCTGCTCTGGTCTAGCAGCCACTCAAACGAAATTTTCAACACATCTAAATTTCTATCAAAATCGTGAACCAGCACTACACCAACTCACATATCTTCATTTTGTGAAATACAAATTCCTATACTGAATACAATCAATACAGGTATCAACCCCATACAGTTTCCAAAATATAGCCCTTCAAACCTTCCATTACTTGATATTTGCCTTTTGTGTTAAATGCATTAGCTTTTATTGTTCAACATCCAGTGAGAAATCCAAAATATCAAATCCTGATATCAAAAAGCCTTTGAAGACCTATAGCATTGTATCTATTATACATGGGATGTTTGCCCCCTTCCTCTCAACATAATTTAATTTTGTTTCATTCTAGACGTGCACAATAACATGACACTTTTCATTCTGTTACACACAGTAGCTAAAAATCACCATCTGGAAATAAAAGGCCCTAATGTATTTTTCCAGTGTTCTGTCCCAGTGGTGTCAGAAAATGAAACTGGTGAAGATTGCATATTCTGGTTGAATGCCTTTACATGGCATCTTGTCTCTCTCCATTGTGGAAGAACATAACTTAGTCCTGCAATTTTACATGACACTACTTTACAGGGACTTGTGATTCTTCTTCAGGATCATGAGGTTTAATCTACAGAAATGATTATAGATAACGGTTTGAATGTAGGCTACAGTTTCCATTATTTATGATGTGCTGTGATACATGTTTGTGTTATTTCCCTAATTAACGCATATGTCTAGGAAAAAAAAAAATATATTTATTTATTACATCTATGCAATAAATGCACATTTTCCCATCTTTTATCCCCTAAAACGTGCTGCAAGAACATAAAAATTACTGTTGATATTGCAAAAATATACTAGGCACCAGCCTTCCCTCAGATTGTAAATGATAGTATGCAGCATGAGTTTCTGACACTTTGACAATGTTGTGAGGGTTGCCTACCCTTTTAGCAGAGTTATCTCTTTTTTTCTCTTTAAATTAGGTTGTCTGTTTTCCACTATATATCCTACCTTTTTTGATTAGGTGCAAACACACACTCTGGGGGCTATTTACTAAAGGCAAATCCACTTTGCACTACAAGTGCAAACTACAAGTGCAAATTGCACTGAAAGTACACTTGGAAGTGCAGTCGCTGTAGATCTGAGGGGAACATGCAAGGAAAATAAAAAACAAGCATTTTAGCTTGCACATTATTGGATGATAAAATCAGCAGAGCTTCCCCTCATTTCAGATCTACCCCTCGGATTTACAATGACTGCACTTCCAAGTGCACTTTCAGTGCAATTTCAAGTGCACTTCGCACTTGTAGTGCAAAGTGGATTTGCCTTTCGTAAATAACCCCCTATGGGATTGATCTACTAAAGGCAAATCCACTCTGCACTACAAGTCACTTACAAGTGTACTTGGAAGTGCAGTCGCTGAGACAAAGATCTGAAATCAGGAGAAGCTCTGCTGATTTTATCATCCAATCATGTACAAGCAAAAAATGCTGTTTTTAATTTTCCTTGCATGTCCCCCTCAGATCTACAGCAACTGCACTTCCAAGTGCCCTTGCAGGGCACTTGTAGTGCAAAGTGGATTTGCCTTTAGTAAATCAACCCCCCTCGGGTTGATTTAAAAAAAGCAAACAGGCTGTGCACCTTGCAAAGTGCAGTTGCTCCAGAGCTCAGTAAATGAGGTAAAGCTTCACTTTGCAAAGAATGCCCAATCACATGCAAGGAAAAAAACAAAAACAAAAACATTTTTGCTTGCACATGATTGGATGATGGAGGTCAGCAGAGCTCTCCCTCATTTACTAAGCTCTGGAGCAACTGCTCTTGCAGAGTGCAACTGCACAGTCTATTTGCCTTTAGTAAATCAACCCCTAAGGGTCTGTAGCTGTCCTGAGCAAATCTGGGCTTATGGTATGTAACTGCATCTTAAAGTTGATTGTAAGGGAAATAAATAAATAAAATACCAAACATGTCATACTTACCTGCTCTGTGCAATGGTTTTGCAAAGAGCAGCCCCGATCCTCCTCTTCTCGGGTCCCCCGCCAGCGCTCTGGGCGCCTCCCTCTTGCCAGGTGCCCCCATAGCAAGCCCCTTGCTGTTGGGGGCACTCGTGCATGCTCACTCCCGAGCTGACTCTCTGTGTTTATAAGACACAGAGAGAGCGGATTAGCCCCACCCCCGCTCCTCACTGGCTATGATTGACAGCAGCGGGAGCCAATGGCTCCTGCTGCTGCATCTCAAACAATCAGGAGGGAGAGACCCAGTAGAGCTTCGGGTCTCGTGCACATTGCTGGATCAGAATCAGGCTTAGGTAAGTATTAGGGGGGCTGAGGGGGGAGTTGCACACTGAAGGTTTTTTACTCCTCTGTCAGAAATCTTGCAAGGAGCACCTAGTTGTGGTCGGTTTATGGTGAAATCATGTTCTTTCCATTTCTTTATTATGGCTCCAACAGTGCTCACTGGAACATTCAGAAGTTAAAAATCCTTCTATAACCAATGCCATCAGTATGTTTTGCAACAATAAGTTTGCGTAGGTCTTGAGAGAGCTCTTTGCTTTTACCCATTGTCAGATGTTTCTTGTGTGACACCTTGGTAATGAGACACTTTTTTTATAGGGCATCAGTTGAGACTGAACCAGCAGATATTAATTTGCACTGACAAGGGGCAGGATTGCTTTCTAATTACTGATAGATATCAGCTGGTGTCTTGCCATGCCTTCTTGCACCTCCCTTTCTTCATGTGCTCAATACTCAATACTATGGGACTCGAACGTTCAAAATCAAAAGTGCTCATTTTAAAGGCTAATTTGCATGGTATTGTCCTAAAAAGGGTTTAGGGACCCGGATCCTGCCCCAGGGGACATGTATCAATGCAAAAAAAGTTTTAAAAACGTCAGTTTTTTCGGGAGCAGTGATTTTAATGATGCTTAAAGTAAAAAAAAAAGTGAAATATTACTTTAAATATCGTACCTGGGGTGTGTCTATAGTATGCCTGTAAAGTGACGCGTGTTTCCCATGTTTAGAACAATCCCTGCACAAAATGTAATTTTTAAAGGAAAAAATCTCATTTAAAACTGCTTGCGGGTTTAATGTAATGTCGGGTCATGGCAAAATGGTTGAAAATCAGTGAGACAAACGGCATGGGTACCCCCCAGTCCATTACCAGGCCCTTTGGGTCTTGTATGGACATTAAGGGAACCCCGCACTCAAATTAAAATAAGGAAACAGCAGTATACAGGCTCTGTACTCTGAACAGCAGTATACAGGCGGTGCAAACAAGACAGGGACTGTAGGTTTGTTGTTAAGTAGAATCTGTTTGTAATTTTGAACGGGTACATTTTTAACGTGTTTAGCTCCAGCCAAAAAATCTTTTTTAAGCTTTTTGGAAAACATAGGGAAGGGTTATCACCCCTGTGACATTTGTTTTTCTGTCTGTCCTCCTCTTCAGAAGATTTCACCTCACTTTTTGTCCCAATGACAAATGTTTTTTGAGAATTTGGGTTTTTTGTGGAACAAGGATTGGAAAGCATCAGTGGAAAGGAGAAATGTTTTTCCCATATTAACTCTTACAGGAGAGAATTTCCCTTCCTAGGGGTAGATTTCATCTCACTTCCTGTTGTCTCCTTCAGTTTGCAAGTAGGAGTCGTTTGTAAGTTAGATGTTTGAAAGTAGGGGCCTACCCTATATACTCAGCAGAAATTTGGGCCTTAGGTGTTGTTGTGGGCACAACACTGTAAGCCCTCACAGGGCCCTGCTGTGAAATATTAGATCAAGAATTGTAATTACATGCCCCTGTTGAACAGGAGCAGAAAAATTGGGCCTTTGGTGGTGGTGGTGGTGCTGGTGCCACAACACTGTAAGTCCTCACTCGCTCTTGGTGGGTGCAGAAATGGGCCCTGCTGTGAAATATTAGATCAAGAATTGTAATTACATGCCCCTGTTGAACAAGGGCAGAAAAATTGGGCCTTTGGTGGTGGTGCTGGTGCCACAACACTGTAAGTCCTCACAGACACTCTAGTTGGAACGCAGGAACGAGCCCTGCTGCAAAGCATTGCATCAAAAATTGTAATTACACGCCCCTGTTAAAAACAGGGGCTGAAAAATTGGGCCTTAGGCACTGGTGCTGGTGCCACAACACTGCAACCCCTCATAGATACTCTAGTTGGAACGCAGAAACGAGCCCTGCTGCAAAGTATTGCATCAAAAATTGTAATTACACGCTCCTGTTAAACAGGGGCTGAAAAATTGGGCCTTAGGCACTGGTGGTGGCGCCCAGAACCAAAAATGTTCTTACAAGCTTTCAGCGTGATTATTGAGGAGGAAGAGGATACTTACTCAGGGATAGTCACTCAGCATAGGCAGTCTTTGAAGGGATCTGAGATTTCAAAAAAAATTATTCGGTTACATCAGCATCAGGTGCTTGGTAGCTGGTGGTGATCCAAGACTGATTCATTTTTATGAAGGTCAGTCGATCGACCAAGTCGGTTGACGGACGCACCCTGTGATCGGTTACAAAGCCTCCAGCAGCACTGAATGTGCGTTCTGAAAGAACGCTGAATGCAGGACAGGCCAGTAGCTCAATTGCATACTGTGCAAGCTCTGGCCAGTGATCCATCCTCAAGACCCAGTAACCCAGAGGATTTTCGGTGGGAAAGGTGTCCAAGTCAGATCTTGCCCCTAGGTATTCCTGCACCATGTAAAACAGACGCTGGCGATGGTTGCTGGAACCGATCATACCTTGGGGCTGCGGACCAAAAAATTGTCTGAACGCATCGGTCAGACGGCCACCTTCTCCACCGCTCCTTCTTTGACTGACCGAAGCCTCAGCAACACGTTGTCCAGAAACAGGAGTTTGTAACCTCCCAGTCTCTGGGAACGCGTTGCACAGACCTTTCTGCAAGGCCTCCCGAAGATGTTTCATCCTCTGCTCCCTCTGTGATGGCAAGATAAGGTCCGCAACCTTACCCTTGTAACGTGGATCAAGGAGGGTTGCCAGCCTGAATTGGTCCTTCTCCTTAATACCACGAATACGAGGATCCTTACGCAGGCTTTGCAGGATCAGGGAGGCCATGCAGCGTAGGTTTTCTGAGGCATTCGGTCCGGAGTCCTCTGGGTCACTAAGGACGACATGGTCCGCAGCCACCTCCTCCCAGCCACGTACAAGTCCATGTGTTTCTTGGGACTGATCCCTTAAAGACTGCTGCTGATGCTGAGTGCCAGGCTCCACCTCCATACTGACACAATCTTCCTCCTCCTCCTCCTCGTCCTCTTCCTGTGTGATCGGCGGGCACGCAGGAACACTGTCTGGATAAAGGGGGCCTTGAGAGCTAAGGAAGTCCTCCTCTTCCTGCCTCTGTTCTGCCTCAAGTGTCCATTATTCCACGCAGCGTGTGCTCCAACAGGTGGACAAGGGGGACAGTGTCACTGATGCATGCACTGTCACTGCTCACCATCCTCGTGGCCTCCTCAAATGGTGACAGGACAGTGCATGCATCCCTGATCATGGCCCACTGGCGTGGGGAAAAAACCAAGCTCCCCTGACCCTGTCCTGGTGCCATAGTCGCACAGGTACTCATTAATGGCCCTCTGCTGTGTGTGCAGCCGCTGCAGCATGGCCAACGTTAAGTTCCACCTGGTGGGCATGTCACAGATTAGGCGGTTCTTGGGCAGGTTAAACTCCTTTTGGAGGTCCGCCAGCCGAGCACTAGCATTATATGACCGGCGGAAATGCACACAGACTTTCCTGGCCTGCCTCAGGACATCCTGTAAGCCTGGGTACCTGCCCAAGAACCGCTGCACCACCAAGTTAAGGACGTGAGCCAAACAGGGCACATGGGTCATTTGTCCCTGTCAGAGGGTAGAGAGGAGGTTGGTGCCATTGTCGCAAACCACCATTCCTGCCTTAAGTTGGTGTGGCGTCAACCACCTCTGAACCTGCCCCTACAGAGCTGATAGAACCTCTGCCCCAGTGTGGCTCCTGTCCCCCAAGCACACCAGCTCAAGCACTGCATGGCATCTTTTGGCCTGCGTACTTGCGTAGCCCCTTGAACAGCTACGGAGCACCTAATAATACACAATAAGTCTAAAATCATAAAGATATGCGTGCCAAGTCCTTGATTTGTTCTACTTATTGAAGCAGCGCTGAGTGTCCGATGTTGTAAAACACTTTATATAGAACAGATGTTTCAAGAGACAGGAAAGTTCAAAAATAAAGATGTGGTCTGTAGATGTGAAGGTATACGTGGAAATCCTTTCACCAAAAATGATCACCGCGTGAGGGGGTCACCCCCCGTGAGATTGCACTCACCACAATATCAGTAATCACAAGCCTTTGGATAATAATCTTTAAAACTTTTCCGTCTCCTTAATTCAACCACCAGGTGGTGCAAGACCCTCTCGGTATGTATAACATGGGGAGAAAATGAGATACCATATAGCGTAATATTGCTTAGGACCGTTTATTAAACAATATACACAATCACATTCCCCTTTTAAAATATGCGTACCAGATACTAAAGGTTAAAAGAGCATTTAAAAGTGCACTGTGCCTGTATAAAACGTCCGCCGGGAGGAGTTCCTGGATGCGAGCTGTACACAGCTAATCCGTTCGCTTCCTGGTTACCTTCCGTGGAGCGCAAACGTCACTTCCGGTAGATTACGACCCTGACGCGTTTCGTCACTTCCGGACGTCATCTGAGGGCGTAATCTACCAATCATGAGGCCGGCTTTATATGACAATGATGAGTTTAAACAGCGAATGAGAGAGGCAGTAATACCAGCCACTCCCACTGCATAATCAAGGCTCCCGGAGCTGTCAGCAGAGGAGGACTTTGACTCATGATACACTGACACTGTTTTACAGTTTTTCTCCATTGTTTTGGCTCATTTCTTGAAACAGAAATGACATTCTCAAAACAACATGGACAAATCTCCAAACCACTTGGCAATTGTTCACAACTGAATTGAATTTCTCACTCATTTCATCAAAATTGCAAATGTCTCAGTACATGTCTCAATGTCTCAGTACATTTTTCAAATGATTAAGTACAAGTAGCCTACATTTAGCACAATTTCCAAGTGAATAGATCTTGTTGATCTAAACTGATTGTCAATTCTCAGTCTAATGGTTGTTCTCTCCAAAACGTATCAGCGTCATTTCATTGTTTAAGTCATCACATGCACAATAGTCTGTTCAATTGTCAAAATTATTCAGGAACATAATACCTTGAATACCATATATGAATCTCTTGGAACATGTGATAAAATGATTACAGCAATTGACAGTCAGGTGCAACTAGAACTTGACTAAGGGTCCTTTCACACTGGGGCGGTTTGCAGGCGCTATTGCGCTAATAATAGCGCCTGCAAACCGACCCGAAAGTGCCGCTGCTTTCATTCCAGTGTGAAAGCCCCGAGGGCTTGCACACTGGAGCGATGCGCTGGCAGGACGGTAAAAAAAGTCCTGCTAGCAGCATCTTCGGAGCGGTGAAGGAGCAGTGTGTATACCGCTCCTTTACCGCTCCTGCCCATTGAAATCAATGGGACGGCGCGGCTATACCGCCGGCAAAGCGCCTCTGCAGAGGCGCTTTGCGGTGGTTTTAACCCTTTCTCGGCCGCTAGCAGGGGGGTGAAACCACCCCACTAGTGGCCGCATACCGACGGTAGATCGCCGCTTACAATAGCGGCGCTTTACCGCCGACAACGCCCCCGCCCCAGTGTAAAAGGAGCCTAACAAAGGAGGAGTCAGAGTTGGTCTCAGATGACCAATCAAACAGTATGTTGAGTTACCTGACAGGTGCTGTCCATGATTGTAAATGCTGCCAAACATGTATATATAGAGCTTGACCGTGCAGGACCAGTACAATTTCTGAACATGGAGGCACCTGGCCACGTAAATGAACAAGGGAAACTGCCTGCTCGAGGAAGAGGAAGAAGAAGAGGAAGAGGAGTAAGGGTGAGTGGTGGTGGAAGAGGGGGAAGAGGCCGAGGAGCACGAAGACACTATGCTGTCCCTGATGAAATTCGGGCCACAATTATAGATCATGTCATCAACCATGGCCTCACAATGGCGGAGGAAGGTTGCCGAGTGCAGCCTAATGTGCCTCGCTCTACAGTCTTCTCTATCATCCAAACATTTCGCAGGGAAAACAGGTATGTAGATAGTCAATGATGGAATTATATAATGTATAGGACAGGACACTGTGCATAGAGCAACAAATATGTTTATTTACTCATTTACGTATTCATTTAGTGTGTGTGTGTGTGTGATAGGCCTACAGTATTACAGTATCTTACCTCAGTGGGATGTTACGTATGATGCTAACAATAACAAGAAAAATATTGTAGAAAATAAACTATGGAATAGTATGGAATAGTTTATTTTCTACAATATTGATGATACAGTTTACAGTAATATTCCAGTCACTGTGCAGTGATGCATTGGAATTGTGGTAAAGTTACTGTAAGTAAAACAACAATACGATTACATTGGTAACTCATTCTGTACGGAATACATAAGGTATAAATTACGAATGGAGTGTTGTCCTTTGAATTCTATGTCTAGGATTGGACGACAACTTGGCATGGGTGGCCGAGGAAAACTTCTCAATAAACAACAAGAACAAGAGATCTGTAACATGGTGTTGGCAAATAATGCCATCACATTGAGACAGATCTGCACTGCAATCCTACAAGACAAAGCCATATTCCAAAATGTCACTCTATAAGCATCTCCACAATTGCCCGCATATTGAAGAAGCATCAGATGACAATGAAGCAAATTTACAGGGTACCATTTGAGAGGAACTCTGACAGAGTGAAAGAGCTGCGGTACCAGTATGTACATGGAAGTCAGTCACTGGTTGTCCATCAAGATAACCTTTTTACAATTACCGTAAACAGTGGTTCCCAAAATGTATTGGTTTCAGTACCCACTTTACCTGATTTCTGAATCCAGGTAATCCAGGTATGAAAGTATTTGATTTACGTATCTGATTTATAAACATTTTGTCTAAAAACTGCAGCTTACTGTATGATGCAATTATCATTATAATCCTTATTTTGAAGAATATAACATACAATACAGTAAGAAAAAGGGTCAAAGAGCTGCAATTACAGTATTGACTCCCATGTAAATCTATCTAATACTGTGGGTTTTACTGTAACATTTCAGTAAGTCTACTCATTGATAATTTTTCCCCTCCCCTTTCTGTCAAATACCCCCTGTAGTACCTCTGCATAGGGTATATGTACCCCAGGTTTGGAACCACTGGAATACTGGCCAGTAATATATTGAACTTGTTTAGAACATAGAACATTCCTATGTAACTGTCTGTAACTGTAGTGTATAACTCTTCTGTATGACTGATTTGATGTTTTCTTTTTTTACTCTATTGTAGAGAATAATGGCATTGGAAGGAAACGAGACTTCTCACATACTTGTGTATGTGGATGAGGCTGGCTTCAACCTGGCCAAGGGCCGAAGACGTGGCCAAAATTTTATTGGCCACCGGGCCACGGTGGATGTCCCAGGCCAGCGAGGGGGTAATATAACTATGTGTGCTGCCATTTCTGAGAATGGTGTGGCCACTCACATCCCCAGTCTTGGCCCATACAATACACAGAAGCTCCTCATCTTCTTGGACCGCCTTCATTTGGATTTGATCCCTGAAAATAAGAGAGGTCTAATAGGGCCTCACCTACCACAATATATAATTGTATGGGACAATGTGAATTTCCACCGTGGCCTGCTTATCAGGGCCTGGTTCACTGCTCATCCAAGGATGGATATTGTGTTCCTACCACCTTACTCTCCTTTCCTCAACCCTATTGAGGAGTTTTTCTCCACTTGGAGGTGGAGAGTGTATGAGCATCGAGCTCAAGATCAGAGGTCCCTGCTCCATGCAATGGATGCTGCCTGTTAGGATATTACAGGAGATTAGTGCAGGGGATGGTTGAGACATGCACACCATTTCTTCCCTCGGTGCATTTCAGGGGAGGATATACGCTGTAATGTTGATGAGAATCTGTGGCCTTACAGACAGCAGCGTGTGGATGGGCAGGAGGGTGAGGACGGTGGCCAGTGAAGAGATGGTACAGTAGTTGTGAAACTCCAGCTTTATTTACAGCATTGTAGGCTAAATGTAATTTTCCTTGTTTTTTTGTTTGTGTGTTTAAATTTCCGTGTATTATGCTGTATACAATTTCTTTTTACTCTGATTTATGGAAGTTACTTTGTGTGTGAAGGATAATGGTTACAATACTGTAAAGTAATTCCTTGGCAGTATGAGTGCAATGTGTGATGCCAAACCTTGGAGGCTACTCTTACCCTAAAATCTTTTCTTTTTTTTCAGTTTTATACACAGTTCAGCTAGCTAGACAAAAACTGTACAGTAACCATTGTCAATGAAGGACTGGGCTAAGACTGAAAGGTGGACATGAGGGATATTTCAATGGTCCTCTGCCTTAGAGACAAAACATCTAAACATTTTGACTTGCAGTGCTTACACAATGCCAAAGGGACAAAGCATTTTGGGGGCACTGACTATTTGAATGAGAAAGAAATTTATTTTTGACACATGAGTGAACTGTTTTGGGAAAGATATGAGCTTTTGAAGGTGAACCATGGTGTTGTGCTGAACCATCCAGGTTATTTTGGCAAAAGCACCAAGAGAGTTGAGAACGTCCGGTCTGTTTCAAGAAATGAGCCAAAGCAATTGAGAAGAATCTTTGCCATTTTGGTAGCACTGACTCTTTATATGGGAAAGGAATATGGTTTTGAAGCATGAGTGAACAGTTTTGGGAGAGATGTGAGCTTTTGCACGTGAGTTATAGAGTTGTGCTGAACTGTAAGACTGTTTTGCCAAATGAACTTAGAGTTTTGAGAATGTCATTTCTGTTTCAAGAAATGAGCCAAAACAATGGAGAAAAACTGTAAAACTGATCATGCCGACATTGTCAAAAAGATGGTGACTCATACGTCTTACTTCAGGATTTTTTCCTTTTTGCATACTTATGTCACATGTAGCATTCCAATACATTTTCTACATATAAATGAGGTACAAAAATATGTGATAAATATACGACATATATATATTCTTAATGGTGGGAAAAAAGAGTTTAAAATAAAGTGAAACAAAATAAAATCAAGTCAGCAGAATAAACAGCATCCTCCTTTGTATTTACCTTCTATCATTACCAATTGCCAATTGTTACCCATCCAGGGTGTAAGCCCTCAACATGGATATGAATAGATAAATGTAATTTATTAAAATAAATAAATAAATAAATTACTAAACAAATTTACTGCGTTGATGGATTAATCTAATCTTCAAAACCGTTGAATAAAAATATATATGTTAAATGACAACATATATATTATTTATTATACAAGGAGGATGTGTTAAAATGGCCTTACATTCAGATTTCAATCATTACAACTACTGTTCAAAACTGACTATTATAAAATGTATATATATAAAATCATTAAATGGTAATAGATGTCCAAATATAAAAATATAGAAATATATTAGTTCTAAAAGATATGAAATATATAAATATATCTAAATAAATTCTTGATGTGATATTTAAAATTTATATGATCAAATTTAAAATGGAATTTAAAATTTATAGAATATTAAATATATCAACAGGGACTATATGTACTTACACTGAAAGATAGTAAAATGTGTATTATGTATCACTAATAAAGCAATTTATGTCTAGCTCTATGTTTAGGCCTCGGGGGGAGAGCACATCTGCGGAATAGATCCACCGAGTTTCGTGTTTTGACAGTTCACGAATACGGTTAATACCTCTCCAATGGGTTTTGAGTTGCTCTATCCCCCAGAATTCCAACCCCTTGGGATCCCTATTGTGTTTCAACCTGAAGTGCAGAGACACATTATGGTCTTTATAACCATTTTTTATGTTATTAATGTGCTCTGCAATCCTAACCCGTAACAACCTTTTGGTCCGGCCTATATACAACAGCCCGCAGGGACACCTTAGCGCATAGACTACATAAGCGCTGTTACACGTGATAAATTGCTTTATATCGAAAGAGCGATTATTAGCTGGAGATATAAAGTTATTGATGCCCCTCAGAGGTCTGGTGACTTCCCTGCAAGCTTTACACTTTCTGCACGCAAAGAACCCGTTGCGGTCCCAGAACGTCTGTGGTTTTGGGGGGGGATCTAAAACTTTTTTAACTATTCTATCTCCAAAGTTCACAGATTTTCTATAAATGAACTGCGGTACAGATGGCAGCACATTAGTCAACTTTTTATCCATTAAGAGGATATGCCAGTGTGCTTTAAAGATATTTTCAACTTCTTTGTATTGGGAATGAAATTGTGAGATAAATCCCCATTCATTGTTTCGTACACTTCCTTTCTTTAAAAGCTTCTCCTGGCTTAATTCTTGTAGGCACTCTGTTCTGGGTAAAGTTGCCACTTCCTCTACCACTTTCTGTAGTATTTCTGTTTTATATCCTCTAGCCTCAAACCTTTCTACGAGAATTCTTGATTGTAGATGGAATTGCGTATCTTCAGAGCAGTTTCTTCTCACCCTCATGAGCTGTCCTTTCGGAATATTTTTAAGCCATAGAGGGTGGTGGCCGCTGGTGATAGGTAGATAGCTATTCCCATCGGTTTTTTTAAAAAATACCTTGGTCTCCAATTTGTCATTCTTTCTGTATATAGTGACATCCAAAAAAATGATCGTTTCATTGTGCCAGTTAGAGGTCAGTTTAATGTTGTTGTCATTGCAATTTAAAACTTGTAAAAACTGTTCAAGTGACTCTATTGATCCCGCCCAAATAAAAAACAGATCGTCTATAAAACGTTTATAAAAGATTAGTTCCGGACGTTGGTCTTTAAAAATGGTCTTATCTTCCCACTCTGCCATAAAGAGGTTTGCAATGCTCGGCGCAAATTTTGCGCCCATTGCTACGCCTCTCTGTTGTGTATAAAATCTATTGTCATACCAAAAATAATTATGACCGAGGCAAAAGTCGAGAGCATTCCTTAAAAAGACTTTTTGATTAAAAGGTAGATCATCTCTTTGGCAGAGGGCCCAATTCAATGCCAATAAAGCATCGTCATGTTGTATTATAGAATACAATGACGCTACATCGGCTGTTACCAACAAAACTTGTGGTTTGTCCGTTAAATCAACCGCCTGCAAAAAATTCAAAAAACTTTTTGTATCTCTCAGATACGACCGAGTGTTCACCACGCTTTTTTGCAGAAAACAATCCAGATACTGCCCCATTCTTGCAGAGACTGATTCTATACTGTTTACTATAGGTCTTGCAGGGGGATTAATGGGGTCTTTATGGATCTTGGGCAAGGTGTATAAAGTGGGTATACGATTGCTTGATGGTACCAAATATCGCCTCTCTTTCTCGTTCAAAACACCACTTTTCGATCCCATCTCCACCAGGGTTTTTAATTGATCTTTATAACCTTTCGTTGGATCTTTCTCCAAAGGCTTGTATGTCACTTGATCAGACAACATCTCAATGATTTGACCATGATACATCTCCTTCGGGAGTATCACCACTCCTCCTCCCTTATCGGCTGGCCTTATAATGATTTCTTTCCTTTTTTCCAGGCTGGAGATGCCTTCGCTGATGTGTCTCATGTTTATTTCTTTTTTCGGTTTAAGATGTTCCAAGTCACGTAAGATCAGTCCTTTAAAAACCTCCACTTGATGATTTGGATTGTTTAGAGGATTGAACAGAGACCTATTTTTCAAACCACTATTGATCACCTCGTTGGGTTTACGTACAATAGTGGTACTAGGGGGAGGGTTACTACCCAAAAAGTATTTTTTGATGTTCAATCTTCTAATATATTTGTGAACATCAATAAAGACGTCGAACTTATTGATGGGCTTTTTCAGGCCACATTTGAGACCAAGATTTAAAATATTAGTTTCTTTCTGTGTTAATTGTACTTTGGATAAGTTGAAAATACCCCCTACTCGGACCCCCTTCTTCTTTTTTTGGATTCTAGATCCTGCCCTACAGCCTCTGTGTTGTTTTTGTCCATGGCTGATTGCTGAGGGTGGTTCTTTTGTAATTGCTGTTCCTTCCAATAAGGCATTTTTAGATGATTCCAAGGTTGTGGTCCTCTGTGCTGAGTCAGGGGTTGAGGGCCTCTGTACTGAGGTAATGGTTGTGGATTCCTGTACTGATTTGAGATTTGAGGGTACGAGGGGGGTCTCCCTCTGTGTGGAGGTCCCCCGCGTCCCCTCCGTTGAAAGCCCCTCCCTCTTCCTAAAAAAGGACGGGTTTGAGGTTGATGATCATAGTAATCTGGGTTTGTTTGGTACCCTTGTAATGGCTGAAATCTATTATGTAGTGGTACATTAGACAACCCAGGTAACTGATGATCCTTTTGGTTATTTCCCCTTTGTTTACCATATTTCCTCAAACCTCCTCCTTTTCCTCCCCTTCTTTGTATGGGGGTAGAAAACTTAGGAGTGGAGGTTTTCGGAGAATATGTAATGTCTTCTATAAAATCATTTTCATAAACATGATAATTATTAGACAAGGGATTGGGGATGTTAGCTGCTTGCATGGGGACCTGTGATCCCTGAATGGGTGCAGATGTCCCTTCTTTATTGCTAGGAACCGGCTGCCAAGAATACATATGGTTAGTTTTAAAATCTTCCAGATCCCTATGATATTTTTTAATTTTCTTTTTTTGTGTTTCTCTGTCTACTTTTTCTAATCTTTTTTGGACTCTATTGTTAAAATCAATGATCAACTGACTATCTTTAATGGGCTCTAATTGTTGTTGTAAGTCAGTGATTTTTAATTCGATATTTGCCATTTTACGTTTCTTCCTTTGGAGTACTAGTTCCTGTAATTTGAAACCCACTCCATTGAAGAAATCTAACCACTCCTGAGCTGAGCCTAAATCTTCCAGCCCATCCTGTGGGGCAATGTCCCACCTTAGGCTCCTTATGATGATTTTCTCTTTGATGTATTGCTCTAGAGTGCAAATATCCCACCAAGTGCGTACCTGTTTCTCTAAAATATGGCCCAATGCAGACAAAGCTCCATTGTAATTAACCTCTGTGGTGGTGGGTTCATTGCAAGTGAATAAAGCATTTACGTCTATATGTCTGTTGCTTAGATAACGGAGAACATCCATGGCAGCAGAGAAAAATTATTTTGAACAAACTGTAGAATGTGTGGACTATAAACAACCGCCTCCGCCTCACATCAAACCGCGCCTTAGAATTACTCAGTAATCAGATGCAGCAGACCAAAGCAGCTACTTTAAAAATTGAACATATAATACACAATAAGTCTAAAATCATAAAGATATGCGTGCCAAGTCCTTGATTTGTTGTACTTATTGAAGCAGCGCTGAGTGTCCGATGTTGTAAAACACTTTATATAGAACAGATGTTTCAAGAGACAGGAAAGTTCAAAAATAAAGATGTGGTCTGTAGATGTGAAGGTATACGTGGAAATCCTTTCACCAAAAATGATCACCGCGTGAGGGGGTCACCCCCCGTGAGATTGCACTCACCACAATATCAGTAATCACAAGCCTTTGGATAATAATCTTTAAAACTTTTCCGTCTCCTTAATTCAACCACCAGGTGGTGCAAGACCCTCTCGGTATGTATAACATGGGGAGAAAATGAGATACCATATAGCGTAATATTGCTTAGGACCGTTTATTAAACAATATACACAATCACATTCCCCTTTTAAAATATGCGTACCAGATACTAAAGGTTAAAAGAGCATTGAAAAGTGCACTGTGCCTGTATAAAACGTCCGCCGGGAGGAGTTCCTGGATGCGAGCTGTACACAGCTAATCCGTTCGCTTCCTGGTTACCTTCCGTGGAGCGCAAACGTCACTTCTGGTAGATTACGACCCTGACGCGTTTCGTCACTTCCGGACGTCATCTGAGGGCGTAATCTACCAATCATGAGGCCGGCTTTATATGACAATGATGAGTTTAAACAGCGAATGAGAGAGGCAGTAATACCAGCCACTCCCACTGCATAATCAAGGCTCCCGGAGCTGTCAGCAGAGGAGGACTTTGACTCATGATACACTGACACTGTTTTAAAACTGATCATGCCGACATTGTCAAAAAGATGGTGACTCATACGTCTTACTTCAGGATTTTTTCCTTTTTGCATACTTATGTCACATGTAGCATTCCAATACATTTTCTACATATAAATGAGGTACAAAAATATGTGATAAATATACGACATATATATATTCTTAATGGTGGGAAAAAAGAGTTTTAAATAAAGTGAAACAAAATAAAATCAAGTCAGCAGAATAAACAGCATCCTCCTTTGTATTTACCTTCTATCATTACCAATTGCCAATTGTCACCCATCCAGGGTGTAAGCCCTCAACATGGATATGAATAGATAAATGTAATTTATTAAAATAAATAAATAAATAAATAAATTACTAAACAAATTTACTGCGTTGATGGATTAATCTAATCTTCAAAACCGTTGAATAAAAATATATATGTTAAATGACAACATATATATTATTTATTATACAAGGAGGATGTGTTAAAATGGCCTTACATTCAGATTTCAATCATTACAACTACTGTTCAAAACTGACTATTATAAAATGTATATATATAAAATCATTAAATGGTAATAGATGTCCAAATATAAAAATATAGAAATATATTAGTTCTAAAAGATATGAAATATATAAATATATCTAAATAAATTCTTGATGTGATATTTAAAATTTATATGATCAAATTTAAAATGGAATTTAAAATTTATAGAATATTAAATATATCAACAGGGACTATATGTACTTACACTGAAAGATAGTAAAATGTGTATTATGTATCACTAATAAAGCAATTTATGTCTAGCTCTATGTTTAGGCCTCGGGGGGAGAGCACATCTGCGGAATAGATCCACCGAGTTTCGTGTTTTGACAGTTCACGAATACGGTTAATACCTCTCCAATGGGTTTGGAGTTGCTCTATCCCCCAGAATTCCAACCCCTTGGGATCCCTATTGTGTTTCAACCTGAAGTGCAGAGACACATTATGGTCTTTATAACCATTTTTTATGTTATTAATGTGCTCTGCAATCCTAACCCGTAACAACCTTTTGGTCCGGCCTATATACAACAGCCCGCAGGGACACCTTAGCGCATAGACTACATAAGCGCTGTTACACGTGATAAATTGCTTTATATCGAAAGAGCGATTATTAGCTGGAGATATAAAGTTATTGATGCCCCTCAGAGGTCTGGTGACTTCCCTGCAAGCTTTACACTTTCTGCACGCAAAGAACCCGTTGCGGTCCCAGAACGTCTGTGGTTTTGGGGGGGGGATCTAAAACTTTTTTAACTATTCTATCTCCAAAGTTCACAGATTTTCTATAAATGAACTGCGGTACAGGTGGCAGCACATTAGTCAACTTTTTATCCATTAAGAGGATATGCCAGTGTGCTTTAAAGATATTTTCAACTTCTTTGTATTGGGAATGAAATTGTGAGATAAATCCCCATTCATTGTTTCGTACACTTCCTTTCTTTAAAAGCTTCTCCTGGCTTAATTCTTGTAGGCACTCTGTTCTGGGTAAAGTTGCCACTTCCTCTACCACTTTCTGCAGTATTTCTGTTTTATATCCTCTAGCCTCAAACCTTTCTACGAGAATTCTTGATTGTAGATGGAATTGCGTATCTTCAGAGCAGTTTCTTCTCACCCTCATGAGCTGTCCTTTCGGAATATTTTTAAGCCATAGAGGGTGGTGGCCGCTGGTGATAGGTAGATAGCTATTCCTAATGTTGACTAATGTGCTGCCACCTGTACCGCAGTTCATTTATAGAAAATCTGTGTACTTTGGAGATAGAATAGTTAAAAAAGTTTTAGATCCCCCCCCAAAACCACAGACGTTCTGGGACCGCAACGGGTTCTTTGCGTGCAGAAAGTGTAAAGCTTGCAGGGAAGTCACCAGACCTCTGAGGGGCATCAATAACTTTATATCTCCAGCTAATAATCGCTCTTTCGATATAAAGCAATTTATCACGTGTAACAGCGCTTATGTAGTCTATGCGCTAAGGTGTCCCTGCGGGCTGTTGTATATAGGCCGGACCAAAAGGTTGTTACGGGTTAGGATTGCAGAGCACATTAATAACATAAAAAATGGTTATAAAGACCATAATGTGTCTCTGCACTTCAGGTTGAAACACAATAGGGATCCCAAGGGGTTGGAATTCTGGGGGATAGAGCAACTCCAAACCCATTGGAGAGGTATTAACCGTATTCGTGAACTGTCAAAACACGAAACTCGGTGGATCTATTCCGCAGATGTGCTCTCCCCCCGAGGCCTAAACATAGAGCTAGACATAAATTGCTTTATTAGTGATATATAATACACATTTTACTATCTTTCAGTGTAAGTACATATAGTCCCTGTTGATATATTTAATATTCTATAAATTTTAAATTCCATTTTAAATTTGATCATATAAATTTTAAATATCACATCAAGAATTTATTTAGATATATTTATATATTTCATATCTTTTAGAACTAATATATTTCTATATTTTTATATTTGGACATCTATTACCATTTAATGATTTTATATATATACATTTTATAATAGTCAGTTTTGAACAGTAGTTGTAATGATTGAAATCTGAATGTAAGGCCATTTTAACACATCCTCCTTGTATAATAAATAATATATATGTTGTCATTTAACATATATATTTTTATTCAACGGTTTTGAAGATTAGATTAATCCATCAACGCAGTAAATTTGTTTAGTAATTTATTTATTTATTTATTTTAATAAATTACATTTATCTATTCATATCCATGTTGAGGGCTTACACCCTGGATGGGTGACAATTGGCAATTGGTAATGATAGAAGGTAAATACAAAGGAGGATGCTGTTTATTCTGCTGACTTGATTTTATTTTGTTTCACTTTATTTTAAACTCTTTTTTCCCACCATTAAGAATATATATATGTCGTATATTTATCACATATTTTTGTACCTCATTTATATGTAGAAAATGTATTGGAATGCTACATGTGACATAAGTATGCAAAAAGGAAAAAATCCTGAAGTAAGACGTATGAGTCACCATCTTTTTGACAATGTCGGCATGATCAGTTTTAAAACAGTGTCAGTGTATCATGAGTCAAAGTCCTCCTCTGCTGACAGCTCCGGGAGCCTTGATTATGCAGTGGGAGTGGCTGGTATTACTGCCTCTCTCATTCGCTGTTTAAACTCATCATTGTCATATAAAGCCGGCCTCATGATTGGTAGATTACGCCCTCAGATGACGTCCGGAAGTGACGAAACGCGTCAGGGTCGTAATCTACCAGAAGTGACGTTTGCGCTCCACGGAAGGTAACCAGGAAGCGAACGGATTAGCTGTGTACAGCTCGCATCCAGGAACTCCTCCCGGCGGACGTTTTATACAGGCACAGTGCACTTTTCAATGCTCTTTTAACCTTTAGTATCTGGTACGCATATTTTAAAAGGGGAATGTGATTGTGTATATTGTTTAATAAACGGTCCTAAGCAATATTACGCTATATGGTATCTCATTTTCTCCCCATGTTATACATACCGAGAGGGTCTTGCACCACCTGGTGGTTGAATTAAGGAGACGGTAAAGTTTTAAATATTATTATCCAAAGGCTTGCGATTACAGATATTGTGGTGAGTGCAATCTCACGGGGGGTGACCCCCTCACGCGGTGATCATTTTTGGTGAAAGGATTTCCACGTATACCTTCACATCTACAGACCACATCTTTATTTTTGAACTTTCCTGTCTCTTGAAACATCTGTTCTATATAAAGTGTTTTACAACATCGGACACTCAGCGCTGCTTCAATAAGTACAACAAATCAAGGACTTGGCACGCATATCTTTATGATTTTAGACTTATTGTGTATTATATGTTCAATTTTTAAAGTAGCTGCTTTGGTCTGCTGCATCTGATTACTGAGTAATTCTAAGGCGCGGTTTGATGTGAGGCGGAGGCGGTTGTTTATAGTCCACACATTCTACAGTTTGTTCAAAATAATTTTTCTCTGCTGCCATGGATGTTCTCCGTTATCTAAGCAACAGACATATAGACGTAAATGCTTTATTCACTTGCAATGAACCCACCACCACAGAGGTTAATTACAATGGAGCTTTGTCTGCATTGGGCCATATTTTAGAGAAACAGGTACGCACTTGGTGGGATATTTGCACTCTAGAGCAATACATCAAAGAGAAAATCATCATAAGGAGCCTAAGGTGGGACATTGCCCCACAGGATGGGCTGGAAGATTTAGGCTCAGCTCAGGAGTGGTTAGATTTCTTCAATGGAGTGGGTTTCAAATTACAGGAACTAGTACTCCAAAGGAAGAAACGTAAAATGGCAAATATCGAATTAAAAATCACTGACTTACAACAACAATTAGAGCCCATTAAAGATAGTCAGTTGATCATTGATTTTAACAATAGAGTCCAAAAAAGATTAGAAAAAGTAGACAGAGAAACACAAAAAAAGAAAATTAAAAAATATCATAGGGATCTGGAAGATTTTAAAACTAACCATATGTATTCTTGGCAGCCGGTTCCTAGCAATAAAGAAGGGACATCTGCACCCATTCAGGGATCACAGGTCCCCATGCAAGCAGCTAACATCCCCAATCCCTTGTCTAATAATTATCATGTTTATGAAAATGATTTTATAGAAGACATTACATATTCTCCGAAAACCTCCACTCCTAAGTTTTCTACCCCCATACAAAGAAGGGGAGGAAAAGGAGGAGGTTTGAGGAAATATGGTAAACAAAGGGGAAATAACCAAAAGGATCATCAGTTACCTGGGTTGTCTAATGTACCACTACATAATAGATTTCAACCATTACAAGGGTACCAAACAAACCCAGATTACTATGATCATCAACCTCAAACCCGTCCTTTTTTAGGAAGAGGGAGGGGCTTTCAACGGAGGGGACGCGGGGGACCTCCACACAGAGGGAGACCCCCCTCGTACCCTCAAATCTCAAATCAGTACAGGAATCCACAACCATTACCTCAGTACAGAGGCCCTCAACCCCTGACTCAGCACAGAGGACCACAACCTTGGAATCATCTAAAAATGCCTTATTGGAAGGAACAGCAATTACAAAAGAACCACCCTCAGCAATCAGCCATGGACAAAAACAACACAGAGGCTGTAGGGCAGGATCTAGAATCCAAAAAAAGAAGAAGGGGGTCCGAGTAGGGGGTATTTTCAACTTATCCAAAGTACAATTAACACAGAAAGAAACTAATATTTTAAATCTTGGTCTCAAATGTGGCCTGAAAAAGCCCATCAATAAGTTCGACGTCTTTATTGATGTTCACAAATATATTAGAAGATTGAACATCAAAAAATACTTTTTGGGTAGTAACCCTCCCCCTAGTACCACTATTGTACGTAAACCCAACGAGGTGATCAATAGTGGTTTGAAAAATAGGTCTCTGTTCAATCCTCTAAACAATCCAAATCATCAAGTGGAGGTTTTTAAAGGACTGATCTTACGTGACTTGGAACATCTTAAACCGAAAAAAGAAATAAACATGAGACACATCAGCGAAGGCATCTCCAGCCTGGAAAAAAGGAAAGAAATCATTATAAGGCCAGCCGATAAGGGAGGAGGAGTGGTGATACTCCCGAAGGAGATGTATCATGGTCAAATCATTGAGATGTTGTCTGATCAAGTGACATACAAGCCTTTGGAGAAAGATCCAATGAAAGGTTATAAAGATCAATTAAAAACCCTGGTGGAGATGGGATCGAAAAGTGGTGTTTTGAACGAGAAAGAGAGGCGATATTTGGTACCATCAAGCAATCGTATACCCACTTTATACACCTTGCCCAAGATCCATAAAGACCCCATTAATCCCCCTGCAAGACCTATAGTAAACAGTATAGAATCAGTCTCTGCAAGAATGGGGCAGTATCTGGATTGTTTTCTGCAAAAAAGCGTGGTGAACACTCGGTCGTATCTGAGAGATACAAAAAGTTTTTTGAATTTTTTGCAGGCGGTTGATTTAACGGACAAACCACAAGTTTTGTTGGTAACAGCCGATGTAGCGTCGTTGTATTCTATAATACAACATGACGATGCTTTATTGGCATTGAATTGGGCCCTCTGCCAAAGAGATGATCTACCTTTTAATCAAAAAGTCTTTTTAAGGAATGCTCTCGACTTTTGCCTCGGTCATAATTATTTTTGGTATGACAATAGATTTTATACACAACAGAGAGGCGTAGCAATGGGCGCAAAATTTGCGCCGAGCATTGCAAACCTCTTTATGGCAGAGTGGGACGATAAGACCATTTTTAAAGACCAACGTCCGGAACTAATCTTTTATAAACGTTTTATAGACGATCTGTTTTTTATTTGGGCGGGATCAATAGAGTCACTTGAACAGTTTTTACAAGTTTTAAATTGCAATGACAACAACATTAAACTGACCTCTAACTGGCACAATGAAACGATCAATTTTTTGGATGTCACTATATACAGAAAGAATGACAAATTGGAGACCAAGGTATTTTTTAAAAAAACCGATAGGAATAGCTATCTACCTATCACCAGCGGCCACCACCCTCTATGGCTTAAAAATATTCCGAAAGGACAGCTCATGAGGGTGAGAAGAAACTGCTCTGAAGATACGCAATTCCATCTACAATCAAGAATTCTCGTAGAAAGGTTTGAGGCTAGAGGATATAAAACAGAAATACTACAGAAAGTGGTAGAGGAAGTGGCAACTTTACCCAGAACAGAGTGCCTACAAGAATTAAGCCAGGAGAAGCTTTTAAAGAAAGGAAGTGTACGAAACAATGAATGGGGATTTATCTCACAATTTCATTCCCAATACAAAGAAGTTGAAAATATCTTTAAAGCACACTGGCATATCCTCTTAATGGATAAAAAGTTGACTAATGTGCTGCCACCTGTACCGCAGTTCATTTATAGAAAATCTGTGAACTTTGGAGATAGAATAGTTAAAAAAGTTTTAGATCCCCCCCAAAACCACAGACGTTCTGGGACCGCAACGGGTTCTTTGCGTGCAGAAAGTGTAAAGCTTGCAGGGAAGTCACCAGACCTCTGAGGGACATCAATAACTTTATATCTCCAGCTAATAATCGCTCTTTCGATATAAAGCAATTTATCACGTGTAACAGCGCTTATGTAGTCTATGCGCTAAGGTGTCCCTGCGGGCTGTTGTATATAGGCCGGACCAAAAGGTTGTTACGGGTTAGGATTGCAGAGCACATTAATAACATAAAAAATGGTTATAAAGACCATAATGTGTCTCTGCACTTCAGGTTGAAACACAATAGGGATCCCAAGGGGTTGGAATTCTGGGGGATAGAGCAACTCCAAACCCATTGGAGAGGTATTAACCGTATTCGTGAACTGTCAAAACACGAAACTCGGTGGATCTATTCCGCAGATGTGCTCTCCCCCCGAGGCCTAAACATAGAGCTAGACATAAATTGCTTTATTAGTGATACATAATACACATTTTACTATCTTTCAGTGTAAGTACATATAGTCCCTGTTGATATATTTAATATTCTATAAATTTTAAATTCCATTTTAAATTTGATCATATAAATTTTAAATATCACATCAAGAATTTATTTAGATATATTTATATATTTCATATCTTTTAGAACTAATATATTTCTATATTTTTATATTTGGACATCTATTACCATTTAATGATTTTATATATATACATTTTATAATAGTCAGTTTTGAACAGTAGTTGTAATGATTGAAATCTGAATGTAAGGCCATTTTAACACATCCTCCTTGTATAATAAATAATATATATGTTGTCATTTAACATATATATTTTTATTCAACGGTTTTGAAGATTAGATTAATCCATCAACGCAGTAAATTTGTTTAGTAATTTATTTATTTATTTATTTTAATAAATTACATTTATCTATTCATATCCATGTTGAGGGCTTACACCCTGGATGGGTGACAATTGGCAATTGGTAATGATAGAAGGTAAATACAAAGGAGGATGCTGTTTATTCTGCTGACTTGATTTTATTTTGTTTCACTTTATTTTAAACTCTTTTTTCCCACCATTAAGAATATATATATGTCGTATATTTATCACATATTTTTGTACCTCATTTATATGTAGAAAATGTATTGGATTGCTACATGTGACATAAGTATGCAAAAAGGAAAAAATCCTGAAGTAAGACGTATGAGTCACCATCTTTTTGACAATGTCGGCATGATCAGTTTTAAAACAGTGTCAGTGTATCATGAGTCAAAGTCCTCCTCTGCTGACAGCTCCGGGAGCCTTGATTATGCAGTGGGAGTGGCTGGTATTACTGCCTCTCTCATTCGCTGTTTAAACTCATCATTGTCATATAAAGCCGGCCTCATGATTGGTAGATTACGCCCTCAGATGACGTCCGGAAGTGACGAAACGCGTCAGGGTCGTAATCTACCGGAAGTGACGTTTGCGCTCCATGGAAGGTAACCAGGAAGCGAACGGATTAGCTGTGTACAGCTCGCATCCAGGAACTCCTCCCGGCGGACGTTTTATACAGGCACAGTGCACTTTTCAATGCTCTTTTAACCTTTAGTATCTGGTACGCATATTTTAAAAGGGGAATGTGATTGTGTATATTGTTTAATAAACGGTCCTAAGCAATATTACGCTATATGGTATCTCATTTTCTCCCCATGTTATACATACCGAGAGGGTCTTGCACCACCTGGTGGTTGAATTAAGGAGACGGAAAAGTTTTAAAGATTATTATCCAAAGGCTTGTGATTACTGATATTGTGGTGAGTGCAATCTCACGGGGGGTGACCCCCTCACGCGGTGATCATTTTTGGTGAAAGGATTTCCACGTATACCTTCACATCTACAGACCACATCTTTATTTTTGAACTTTCCTGTCTCTTGAAACATCTGTTCTATATAAAGTGTTTTACAACATCGGACACTCAGCGCTGCTTCAATAAGTACAACAAATCAAGGACTTGGCACGCATATCTTTATGATTTTAGACTTATTGTGTATTATATGTTCAATTTTTAAAGTAGCTGCTTTGGTCTGCTGCATCTGATTACTGAGTAATTCTAAGGCGCGGTTTGATGTGAGGCGGAGGCGGTTGTTTATAGTCCACACATTCTACAGTTTGTTCAAAATAATTTTTCTCTGCTGCCATGGATGTTCTCCGTTATCTAAGCAACAGACATATAGACGTAAATGCTTTATTCACTTGCAATGAACCCACCACCACAGAGGTTAATTACAATGGAGCTTTGTCTGCATTGGGCCATATTTTAGAGAAACAGGTACGCACTTGGTGGGATATTTGCACTCTAGAGCAATACATCAAAGAGAAAATCATCATAAGGAGCCTAAGGTGGGACATTGCCCCACAGGATGGGCTGGAAGATTTAGGCTCAGCTCAGGAGAGGCGGAGGCGGTTGTTTATAGTCCACACATTGTACAGCTACGGAGCACCGCTGGTTCCGAGGACAAATCACAGGAAGAGGCCATGGAGGAAGAGGAGGGGGTGGAGGAGAGAGGTGTGTCACAATCATTAGTAGTGGCATTTTGGAGGCGTGGTGGCGGAACAACCTCCAACACTACTGCACCTTGTCCTGCATCCTTCCCAGCTGCCAGCAGAGTCACCCAATGCGCCGTGAAACTTAGGTAACGTCCCTGTCCATGCCTGCTGGACCATGAGTCAGCGGTAATATGCACCTTACCGCTGACCGCCCTGTCCAGCGAAGCATGGACATTGCCTTCCACATACCGGTAGAGAGCCGGAATCGCCTTCCGTGAGAAAAAGTGGCGTTTGGGTACCTGCCACTGAGGAACCGCACATTCCACAAACTCACGGAAGGGGGCAGAGTCTACCAACTGAAAAGGCAGCAGTTGAAGTGCTAGCAATTTTGCCAAGCTAGCATTCAACCGCTGGGCATGTGGATGGCTGGGAGCAAACTTCTTTCAGCGGTGCAGCAGCTGGGGCAGGGAAATTTGCCTGGTACAATCTGACATCGGTGTACCAAAAGCAGATTGCCCACAAGTACTTGGCTGTGACACACCTAATTCTACACCTTCATTCCTCTCAGTGCAGGTCTCAGAGAGGACTGAAGGTATAGTGGGGTTGGAGATCTCAGCTGATGAGGAGCAAGAAGAGGTCCTCTTTGTTCTTTGGTGTGGGTCTTTTAGATACGCTTACCAACGAACTGCATGGCAGGTCAACATATGTCTGGTCAAGCATGTGGTACCCAAGCGGGAGATGTTTTGGCCAATAGCAGCGGTGCGATCTGATGCACTCGTCTCAAAAAAGGCCCACACCAAAGAACATTTTGAATAACGCGCAGAGACTGCAGCGACCTGCACATGTGGAGCTTTGGGGTGTGATGCAGTCAATGTGCTGCCCTTAGGCTGGCCCCTGGAGGGCAACCTGCCTCGTTGGTGATGTGCCGCCTCCTCCTCCTCCTCCCCTCTCCTATCAGGCACCCACGTTGAGTCAGTGACCTCATCATTCCCTCCCTCCTCATCACTGGAGCAAACCTGGCAGTATGCTGCAGCAGGGGGAGCATGACTGCCAGATTGCTGTCCTTCTTGGGCACCCCCTCTGTCCGTGCTCATGTTACTGCCTTCATCGAGCTCAGTATCATCATCAGAGCCTTCCAAACGCTGGGCATCCTCCTGGAGCATGTACCCAACACTGTGGTCAAACAGTTCGAGGGACTCCTCAGGAGGACATGGTGGGGCTAGGGAAGGAGTCACTGATGACATTGAGCCGAGGGAAGAGGCCGCTGCTTTGCCAGACAAAGTACCCTGAGCATGGGTGAGAGAGGATGAGGACGGCTTGGTCATCCACTCGACCAAGTCTTCCGCATGTTGCAGCTCAACACGGCCAGCTGCCGAAAAAAAGGCCAAGCGTGTCCCACGGCCACGTGCTGATGAGGATGCACCATCTCCATGACCAGCACTAGACAAAGAGCCTGCTTGCCCTCTCTTATTGGCTTGTGACTGTCTGCCTCTCCTTCTTGGCCTTCCAGACATACTAATGGCCTGTAGCTGCACTAAGCTGGGATATATATATATATATGTATATATATATATATATATATATATATATATATATATGTACTGATACTGCAGCTAGCAAAATCAACTGCCTGCCTGTAGTATAAGAACACCACCAACCTTCTACAGGTAGCTTTAGCTGAACACTGTGCAGAGCTCGCAAAAAACTAACTTGTAGCTTTTTTAGCTGCCTGCGGTAGTGATAGGATCAGGAAAACCCCACCAACCTTCTACAGGTAGCTTTAGCTGAACACTGTGCAGAGCTCGTAAAAAAATAACTTGTAGGTTTAGCTGAACACTGTGAGCAGGACGCACTGCACTAACTTGTAGCTTTAGCTGAACACTGTGAGGAGGACGCACCACACTAACTTGTAGTTTTAGCTGAACACTGTGAGCAGGACGCACTGCACTAACTTGTAGGTTTAGCTGAACACTGTGAGGAGGACGCACCACACTAACTTGTAGTTTTAGCTGAACACTATGAGCAGGACGCACTGCACTAACTTGTAGCTTTAGATGAACACTGTGCAGAGGTCTCACTACACTAACTTGTAGGTTTAGCTGAACACTGTGAGGAGGACGCACCACACTAACTTGTAGTTTTAGCTGAACACTGTGAGCAGGACGCACTGCACTAACTTGTAGCTTTAGATGAACACTGTGCAGAGGTCTCACTACACTAACTTGTAGGTTTAGCTGAACACTGTGAGGAGGACGCACCACACTAACTTGTAGTTTTAGCTGAACACTGTGAGCAGGACGCACTGCACTAACTTGTAGCTTTAGATGAACACTGTGCAGAGGTCTCACTACACTAACTTGTAGTTTTAGCTGAACACTGTGAGCAGGACGCACTGCACTAACTTGTAGCTTTAGATGAACACTGTGCAGAGCTTGCAAAAAAATAACTTGTAGGTTTAGCTGAACACTGTGAGCAGGACGCACCACATTAACTTGTAGTTTTAGCTGAACACTGTGAGCAGGACGCACTGCACTAACTTGTAGTTTTAGCTGAACACTGTGAGCAGGACGCACCACACTAACTTGTAGTTTTAGCTGAACACTGTGAGCAGGACGCACTACACTAACTGTAAATAGTCTAGCTGCCTGACTGTGGTACTAATAGGATCAAAAGAACACCAGCAATTTTCTTCAGGTAGCTGTAAATACTGTAACAAGACAAGCCTGCCTGTCAGTAAGAAGATAACAGGAATGGATTTAGCTAAACTGAATACAGTGTATATATGAATTTGGCGCGAACGGAACATAACGTTCGGAATTTGGCGAACGACCGAACAGCCAATGTTCAAGTCAAACATGGGTTTGACTCGAACACGAAGCTCATCCCTAATGGTGACGTGTTCAATACTTATTTTACCCGCTGTATATGATTATTTTCTTTTCGTGTTTATAGATACTAGAAGACATTCATCAATCATGATGGGGGAATCATTCTTATTAAATGTAATAGCAGAACTCAAACTACCGTTTTTCAGACAGCCAAGGTACATTTTCCGCCTTCTATCCTATTATCTTCTTTTTTACAGGATGGATACGTAATATACTAGTGCTTGGTATAAATCATAATAAAATAGAAAGCTCTGTACTAATCTCTAATTGAATTGCATCATAATTAAACTTTAGATGGCCATATTTGGAGACAGATTTTAATCCAATACAAATGATTCTGACATTTTATCAAGACAGTCTGTAATGTATATGCTACCAATGAAGAGTAGTTTTGTCAGGTTGGAAATATTAGTCAGCTCAGTGACTCATTCCCAACCTGTTGGGTGCCTATATGTTAAGCACTAATAGTGTGTCTGACCAATAAAAGCATCATTTCATAATTGGATTACATCTGAAACAGGCTTATAACCAGAAATGGCAGTGTTTGAGCATCTAAAAGTGTCAGTTCACCTTTACAGAAAAAATGAAAAGGCGAACTAACACCGTACATCCTCCCCACTCATTGGTACCTGCTATACTTACCTGAGGTAAGTTACCTCCAGAGCTACATGGGCACTGACAGTCCTGAAGGTAAGTACAACAGGGGACCGGGAAGGGGGGTGGGAAGTGTGTACGGTTTTAACCACCTTTATATTTTTTCTGTAGAGGTGAACTAACACTTTAACCTCTTGAATAGCCTGCAATTCCTCTTTAGTAGCAGGCCTTTATTTAGTTTCCAGTTCTGTGATAGATGGTCTGACAATTACTCAGCCATGCAAAACAGTGCCCAAGGAATTTTATATATTTTTAAAAATGTTAATATATATATTTTTTAAACATAGTACTTTCTTTTGGTGGCATTTAATAACCACTGTGTTCAACTGTGATCCAAAGCCACTAGGATCAGCTCTGTACACAGTGTCTGTGAGCCAAGCTGTCCGAGGATGGCTTGGTTCACAGGTATTAACATTAACACACTGGCCACCAACAGTGCTCAAGCCAGTCCAGTTTATAAACCCCACTGGATAAATATCGCCCACCAGTTTGCCGTTCATAAACATAAGAGGTTAACATGAACTTATAGGTTGTATGACCAGTGTGGATAGTCAAGTGTTTACATATACATAACCAGCAGTAAATGATGTTCAAAACAATTTGAACAGGAAAAGAATGGAAGTACTTAGGTCTGGTCTTTGAAAGCCTATATTGCCCTCAACTTTCTTCTTCCGGTGCATTTTCACTGTGTTTACACTATAGAATAGAAGGTTTGTTGTAGGCTGCCAGCTCACTGGTGAGAGGGGGGAATCGAGGACACTGCGTTGCCGAGGGAAAGTGAAAGAAAAAGTGCTTCTGCTGTAAGTTATGAGGATGAATTACTCCACGGTGTCTGGAGCTGCAGAGGTCAATAAAGGCTTGCCACATACGCTATCCACATGTGGCGTCATTGTTGAGCATGTCTGATGCTGTTTCCATCTTTGCTGACACTTGGGTTTTTGGCGCCAACCGTGCACGCTTGCGCCCGTTGAATGGTGGCTCCACCCCTTAATGTCCTGCAAGCGTGAAGCTGGTTGACTGGCAGGTGCCTTGAACACACGCATAAACACCTCTTCATTGTGGCTTCTACATGATGCACTTCACATGTGGATCTCACCAGCATCTTTACACACAAGGTGTTAAGCTGGGTTTATTCTGGCTCACATCTTATCACTTTATTTCACTGGTCGGTTTTTCATTATATATTTTTTTCTTGGTAATCTGCATGGGGTCTTTCATGCAATATCTTCACACACCACTGTGCTGGTCTCTTTAACACAGTGATATGTTTTCAATGCTACAATGCACTCTTCTTTCACGGCAATGGTTACTTTCTCTATATACTTCTCATCCTCCATGGTACAATGATTTACATTTACTTAGATTAGTCCATACATCTTTTTACAACTCATTAATTCTACAGATACGCTTGAAGTTACTACTCAGTACCTATGGAGAATTCCTCACCTTCTGGGGGCGCTTTGTGTGTGTCCACCTCGCGTGCCAATCAAATCACTTCAGCTCCCGGAACAGACCCACCCAGCAGCCCCTACTCCTTAGTACCACATGATATTTTCTATATTCCATGTAACTAAGTAAGGACTTACTGGTCCTTTCCTTTCCCATCTATATTTCTCCCTTAGATTTTTTCAATTGGCATTTATGTATTTTTCCAGATACCATGAGGCATCCGCTCCTGAGGAAGTAGCTGTGACCATGAAACGCGTAGAGCAACATGTGATGCATTCATGTTTTTATTATCTGGATATACTATTTCATATTCCAATTTTGATGTTCATTACTCTATGGAGCAAATATTACCTCGTTTAGATTGGCTTTTAATGTGTTGTCTCCAATTCTGTGTATGCAGATCCATGTGCAGTCTATTTATGTTATGTATGTGTAAATATATGAGATTTTTTTTACAGTAATATTGCAATGTGCTATGTTTACAATATATGTCAATAAATATGATTTTTTTTATTTATTGCCTGTCATTTGCCTCATGCAAAGTCCCACCTTTTCCCCATTTTCCAGAATTAGGGATGGAGGCATGCTATCATTCTCCATTTAAAGTCCCAAAACTTTTTCTTATATAAAGGCTTGTTTTAGCCCAACATATTTGAATTAATATATCCTGCTCTCTGGTTCAATTATAAAGTGACCCTGTTGCAATATTAAACTTCTGAAATCTAAGTCTGCAAAAAAGCACTGTATTTACACTGTTATTTTACAGATAATCCTTGATTTTATATTCATTATAAATTCATTATAGTGAAGCTAAGTACAGCTCACTGTACAATTCTCAGCATGCTTGATGCCAGGATGAGTAAAACTCCTGTGCACATACTTGGGAGTTACGTCATTCTGCGTTAGCTAATCAAGATGGCCAAAGACGCTAAACCCAGAAAAAAATCAGGCAAAGATGAGAAGGTAAGTGCAGAGTTTTATTCATACTTTTGCAGTGTTTTACATAAATGTGCATTTTTTGTGCATTGATATCCAGTGTGTTAAGGCAGCCCATTTGTTTGGAACAGGCTATTAATACTCCTCATCACACTAGCAGTCATTTTGGCAATGCAGTGCACTGCAATATTCACTTAGGTGCTTTTTGTTTACTCTATATATGTGTTGGAATGTCATTCAAAATGTCTCTGTGCTTGTGTGGCTTTCCTCTAGGTGATTTTTTTCAGCACTCTAAAGCAGGGGCGTCAATCTCCATTTCACCGCGGACCGCATCAGCTGTTTGGTTGTCCTCAAAGGGACGTCTGTTTCTGGGGTACGCTATGTACAGAGTGCAGGGTTCAGAATTATGCTATGTGCAGAGTTCATTAGTGAGTTACAGTATCTTACAAAAGTAAGTACACCCCTCACATTTTTGTATATATTTTATTATATCTTTTCATGTGACAACACTGCAGAAATGACACTTTGCTACAATGTAAAGTAGTGAGTGTACAGCTTGTATAACAGTGTAAATTTGCTGTCCCCTCAAAATAACTCAACACACAGCCATTAATGTCTAAACTGCTGGCAACAAAAGTGAGTACACCCCTTAGTGAAAATGTCCAAATTGGGCCCAAAGTGTCAATATTTTGTGTGGCCACCATTATTTTCCAGCACTGCCTTAACCCTCTTTGGCATGGAGTTCACCAGAGCTTCACAGGTTGCCACTGGAGTCCTCTTCCACTCCTCCATGACAACATCACAGAGCTGGTGGATGTTAGAGACCTTACGCTCCTCCACCTTCCGTTTAAGGATGCCCCACAGATGCTCAATAGGGTTTAGGTCTGGAGACATGCTTGGCCAGTTCATCACCTTTACCCTCAGCTTCTTTAGCAAGGCAGTGGTCGTCTTGGAGGTGTGTTTGGGGTCGTTATCATGTTGGAATACTGCCCTGCAGCCCAGTCTCCGAAGAAGGGGGGATCAAGCTCTGCTTCAGTATGTCAAAGTACATTATTGCATTCATGGTTCCCTCAATGAACTGTAGCTTCCCAGTGTCGGCAGCACTCATGCAGCCCCAGACCATGACACCTCCACCACCATGCTTGACTGTAGGCAAGACACACTTGTCTTTGTACTCCTCACCTGGTTGCAGCCACACACGCTTGGCACCATCTGAACCAAATAAGTTTATCTTGGTCTCATCAGACCACAGGACATGGTTCCAGTAATCCATGTCCTTAGTCTGCTTGTCTTCAGCAAACTGTTTGCGGGCTTTCCTGTTCATCATCTTTAGAAGAGGCTTCCTTCTGGGATGACAGCCATTTAGACCAATTTGTTTCAGTGTGCGGCGTATGGTCTGAGCACTGACAAGCTGACCCCTCACCCCTTCAGCCTCTGCAGCAATGCTGGCAGCACTCATACATCTATTTTCCAAAGACAACCTCTGCATATGATGCTGAGCATGTGCACTCAACTTTTTTGGTCAACCATGGTCACCTGTTCTAAATGGAACCTGTCCTGTTAAACCGCTGTATGGACTTGGCCACCATGCTGCAGCTCAGTTTCAGGGTCTTGCCAATTTTCTTATAGTCTAGGCCATCTTTATCTAGAGCAGCAATTATTTTTTTCAGCTCCTCAGACCCTGCCCTAAGCAGAAGTGTTTATGTAAATTTAGTGGTGCTAAGCTGCAGTCAGCTTGGTGGGATTGATTGTTCCGCTTTCTTAGGTCTCTCCTAGGCTCTGGTTACTGTTAGTTTCTGTCTGATGCCAGCAAGTGTTACTGGTGCCTCTGGCAATAGTGTGAGATGCTGCACCAGTATGAATATTTATCTCTTTATGGACAACCACTAGGAAGTTGTGGTTGGAGCAGTGGTGCAGGTTGGGAAAGGGTATACATTTTCAAGGCCTTACCTTGGGGAGGCAGCTCTCCTCTTGGCTTCCAGCCTGGGTGAGGGATGTTGATAGCTGTTGAATCCTCTGAGGTCTGCGTGCCTGAGGAAGGTGACCATGTGACTGGACTAAAGCCTGAGTTTGAGGGCTAGCTTGTGTAACATAAGGGTTGAAGTGCCATTGAGGATGTGTCATGGATAAGTGCCATCTTTTGTCACTTGAAGTAGCATTGATAAGTACTTTACAGTCAGGAACTACAGAACATTCATAGAGTGCCAGGTCAGCTGTAGGGTTCTCCATCTGTGAAGACCAGTGCCGGGACAAGGTCAACCAGCGCCCAGGGCGAACATGCCGGGCTGCGCCCCCCCCCCATGACCAGTTATTTTACACACCTGATATCTATCTATCTGAGGTCAAAGTACAATGATCAGGAGCAGCGTGTACAGTGTGCAGGAGTTAGGAGAGGAAAACATACAGAGTGCAGAGGTAAGGTGTATGTACAGTAATATACAATGTACAGGACTCAAGAGCGGTAAACTGCAGGGTACAGAGACCAGGAGTATATACACCCTAGTGCATAGCAGTACCCCTATAAATTATATCAAATTTAGTGTATGTGCCATTATCAAATATGGCCAAGTGAATTTTATATCACATGAATATGGAACCAAAATACCAGTGCAGCAAACAAAATTGTGAGGGGGCGAATCCCAGACTCCTGGTGCTGCAAGTAGAATACCAAAACATATAATGCGAACAACTCATAAATATTCAATTACATATATCACATGTATGTGGGACCAAATTCCCTGTGCTGCAAAAACATGTTGTGAGGGAGTTAAGACCACACTCCTGGTACTGTAAATAAAAAAATGAAATACTATAACATATAATGTGAATAACTCCCAAATATTCAAATAACTCTAGTCAAATTCTCATGGTTCATTTTTACACAATTTGGTTTTGGAGTTACTACCAAACTCCCAGTGCTGCAAATCAGACACACAGTGCAAAGTACTATTATAGTGCACTATAAACAAACAGTCCATTAAAGAGCAAGTGCTCTTGTGCACATTGCTGGATCGAGATGGGGCTCAAGCAAGTGGCTGACAGATTCCTCCATCCACACAAGTGGGGTGGGCGTGGGAATACCCCCTCACTGGGACATTGTATTCTGACAGCAGGGACTCTCCCCTATCAGAATACACTGATCAGTACTGCAAACAGCTAATTGAACAAGGATTTCCACCAGAAGTGGATATAACAATCGGTTTCTGTCTAACAGAGAGGGTTACACACCGATCAAAAATTCAGCCCCTGCTGAATTCTGAACTGTGTACTCAGTTTTACCTTGTCCTTTGCTTCAGCAGGCTCTCTGCAGTTCTGTTACTGGTTCCCTGCAGCTCCTGTGTCAGGAGTGACAGTGGTCACACTCCAGCCTCCACTTTGGACCATACAGGGTTAATCTTCCTCTATATGTGATAGGGAGGAGGAGAGCACTGGAGCTGACTGAAGCATAGATTCACATGTAAAAAAAAAAAGACTATACAGTACCCACCTTCTCCCCCCTCCCCCACACTGCAGAAGTGGACTTTCTTAGTGTGTGACATTTCAGGTGCTACATAGATGTAATCCACATACACATTATATCTTTCATCTTTCATATCTATCATTCTTTTTAGAAGATATTATGTGGATTACATATATGTAGCACCTGAAATGTCACACTAATTCCTAACCTGTTCAAGAATTTTACTTTTACTTTCACTTTCAATAAACCTGCACTGAAAAGTACAGGGCACGTTTATAATCACAGTGTGGAATGCAGAGCAGTCAGCACTCACTGTAGAAGAGGATCCAGTCTGTCATCCGTGATTTATACATCTTCACTCTGCTCTGGAGGAGCGCTCTGCTGTGTGCTGGGCGGGAACCAAAGATCGATGCTGCAATGTGAGGTTCTCTTCCTGCTCCGCCCACATGCACTTTCACTGGGACTGTACCAGCTCCGATCGGGGGGGGGGGGACACTCATAGGAACTCAAGAAGGGAGCTTGGAAAAGGGTGCATCTGCTGCCGCAGAGCAGTGAGCAGGAGCGCATAATCCTTCATTTAGGCAGGCAACAGGGGCATACAAGTTTTACAGCTACATTTTGTGGACAGATTTTTCTGCTCACAACCTAGCGCCCCCTCCCACATTGCGCCCAGGGCAGAAGCCCCGCCTGCCCACCCCTTGTACCGGCTCTGGTGAAGACTAAGTACTTTTGAGTCAATACATTTCTATGTTTTTTGCATCTAGAGGTAACTGGAGCCTATCTGTACACATTGCTCCACTATTGTTGAGGATCACACCCTGAAGTGAAATGCTAGTCCACCCTGTCCCTGGGAGTTCCCCTTTCCTTTGGGGGTTGGAGGGTGCTGCATATGTGGGACAGTAGAAAGCCATCACTACACTCTCGTCTTCAAAAGTTAATTCTTTATTTACTGCAAGGCAATAAATACATTGCAGAAGAAGACACTTACGCATTTCAGCTCACACAGTCTTAGTCATAGCACTATGCTATGTGCTATGTAAAGTATAGGATTAGCTTTTTAAGATAAGATTATGGTGCCAGCTTTCTTCTACAGTGATATCAGGGAATGCGCAGTTTTTTTCTGCCTGAGCATTGGTCTTTCCAGTCCTACAGGCTTTAAGAGGTAAAGCCCTGCAGTCTTCTTATCAGTGATCATATGTGAGACAGGGACCTTATAAAGGCATTTTTAATGATCCCAATGGGCCCCAGGTGTTGCACCTAATAATCATTATGTTAGCATGCATGCACTTGAAACATAACAGGGATGCACCAAAAATAATGCAAAAGTGTGCATAACTTTTTTGTTAACTTACATAGGTCGTTCAAATTGCACATGTTGGTAGAGTAATGCCCCGTACACACGATCGGACATTGATCGGACATTCCGACAACAAAATCCTAGGATTATTTCAGACGGATGTTGGCTCAAACTTGTTTAGGGTACACACGGTCGCACAAAGTTGTCGGAATTTCCGATCGCCAACCACGCGGCCACGTACGACGAGACTAGAAAAGGCCAGTTCAGAACTAAGCGCGGCACCCTTTGGGCTCCTTTTGCTAATCTCGTGTTAGTAAAAGTTTGGTGAGAGACGATTTGCGCTTTTTCAGACTCGTGGCTTTCAGATCGTTTTCTGTGGTTCAGTTTGTGCTTGTGGGTTTGTATCTGCTCTTTAGTGCGTGCAGTAAATTCGTATTAGAGTTTTCTGTGCGATCTTGTCCGCTCGTTGCTGTTTTTCAGGTCGCTCTTCACAGGCCTTGCTGTTCTTAAGTGCGTTCTGTTACTTCGTTCTGAGCAGCCGACCGTTTTCTAGCCATGTTGTGTATACGTACTCCTCGTAGAGTTCGTGCTGTGTGGGGGCTTGGTGTTGGGGTCCTGACCTTGACACAAGTCCAGTCCATGAACAGGGTGGGGAGGAGTTCATGGACCAAGAATTGGTTGCTTCAGCGTGACCAGTTCTCTCATATGCCTTTGCTCCGTGAGATCCATGAGAATAATCCTGATGATTTCAGGAACTTTCTCAGGATGACAGACCCCGTATTTCACCGTTTGTTGGCTTCGCTATCAGCCTATATCAGCAGGCAGGATACCTGCATGAGGCAAGCCATCACCCCCCCGGAGCAGAGGTTGGTCGCTATCTTGCGGTATTTGGCCACAGGGAGAAGTCTGCAGGACTTGAAGTTCTCGACAGGCATCTCCCCCCCAGGCTCTGGGGATCATTATCCCAGAGACCTGTTCTGCCATCACCCAGGTCCTGCAGAAGGAGTATATGAAGGTAAGATTTTTATCCTTTAATATCACATTTTATTGTTTTGAATGTTTGCTAATATATTGTATTTCTTTCCTCATTCCCTAATTACCATGATTGTAATATGCTGTGAATGTCCCCTTTGTCCTCATGCATGCTGGATTTTTATGTAATTATTTTTTTAGTCCTTCATACATGTTTGCCTTCACTAACCTTCCCAGCATGCTCTCCTGGCCCTATATTCACCTCATGTAGTCACTTAAAAATGTATTTTATCAGCTCCATAGTAGTGCTTTACCCCAAACACCCCTAAAATGTTTTGAAATGTGATTTGTGCTTTAAATTCAGGCAGAGGGCCAGAGGCTTTTTTTTGTAGTGTCCCCAAATCATTTTTATTAACCCTCCCTCCCCCTAACTGCTAAGTCAGCTGATCCCAATTCTTTATCTATCCTCAATCATCTATCTGCTGACTTTGCCAAACACATACACACTATACCCACCTCTTTTGTGCTCAGATTTATGGATGAATTCCCCAAAGCATGTAGTGCAAGGGCCTGCCTGTATACTTTCAAATGGTACTGTTTAAAGTTTTTCTATCCTAATATTATCTTGCTAGGTAATAGCAGAATGTCCAAATGTGCTCAAATGTGTACAATGTGTATTTATATCCTTGTATTATGACACTTCTTACCTGTCCAGTGGGATGCCAATAGTGTAACTAAGGAGGGGCTGTTCAAAGTAATACCCATTATTTAGGCATTCATCTCTCAATGAAGTGAAGAGGGTTACCTGTCCAAGATTACCCCCCGCTATAACGTTAGAAATGGCCCATGAGAGGGGGGGGGGGGATATGATAGGTGTACCTTATACTTTGGTATTGTAAAATTCCCCTTAATAAATGTTATCTGGATGTTGGCCAAGAATGTTTGTGTCTATAATCTGCTTTCCATGTTTATGTGCAAAAATACTAATTTTTTTTTGTTTTCCTCAACAGTTTCCTTCCACGCCACAGGAATGGCAGACTGTGGCCTCCCACTTTGCCCAGCGGTGGGACTTTCCTAACTGCGGAGGGGCAATTGATGGGAAACATGTCCACATGGTCCCACCACCCAACTTGGGGTCGTACTATTATAATTACAAGGGGTTCAATAGTATTGTGATGTTGGCGGTGGTGTCAGCTAATTACGACTTCTTGTATGTGGACGTGGGGAAGAAAGGCCGGATGTCCGATGGTGGAGTCATCACCCAGACAGAGTTTTACAGGCGTCTCCAGAATGGCAGCTTGGACTTGCCACCTCCAGAAGACAATGTGGAAGGACTCCCATTCGTCTTCGTTGCGGATGAAGCATTTGCGCTGGGGGACCATCTTATGCGGCCATTCCCGATGAGGACCCTCACCCCGGAACAGAGGGTTTTTAATTACCGGCTGGCCAGAGCCAGAAGAGAGGTGGAGAACACATTTGGAATCCTGGCCAGCCAGTTCCGCCTATTTCTGACACCCATCCATATGGCGGAGTATAAACTTAATCATATAATCCTGGCGTGCTGTGTTCTCCATAACTTTTTACGCCAACATTCGGCCAACTATGCTGGCTCAGTTGGGCCTGAGGCCGGAATGATACATGAAACAACACTGATGGCGCTTGAAAGTGGCCGTCCTGGCTTGCCCTCCCTGAGTGCCCGTGATGTCCGGTTACGATAGCTTGAGTTATTTGCGGGTAGGGGGGCCATCAATATGCCAGCAAATTTGTGAAGCCTTTATCAAATAAAAACCCCAAAAAAAAGAAAATCTTTGTTGACATTTATTGCTTGTGTTTGTTTTAGATGACTCTGACAGAAATGTGGTGAGTCCAGAAAATGGCGTAATTGTGTAACCTTATACAAAGCACTGTTGGGTGTTATTTACTAAAGGCAAAGACACTTTGCACTACAAGTGCACTTGAAAATGCACTGAAACTGCACTTGTAGTGCAAAGAGGATTTGCCCTTAGGAAACAACTCCCATTTTCACAGAAAGCAGCAATTAGAGCCCCACAAAAGTGTTGTAGCATTGAGACAATAATCCACACATTCTTGAGGAACAATCTTTTTAATACCTGCACAATCACATGTGCATTTAGAAAAAGTTTTTAAAACAAACCAACATGTTTGTTGTATAACAATTTTGGGGGTAGCATTATAAAAAATAGAAATGTCCATTTAAGCTAAAACAGGCCTGTGTAAAACCAACAAGAATGTCACAAATCTTGAACTTACAAAGTTCACATATGGTAAAACTTGAAGGCAATATCAGACATGAGTATTTAGGAACTGTGTTTGATATTGCATTCAGATGGGGTGAAGTCACCCCAGGAAAAGCCAAATTTGGAAGATGCACACAAATTTACCAATGTCAACATGTGCGACCTGCCATCACGGGGGATCAAGGGACGTGTTTTGGGGGAGCAACCCCTTCCTCTCAGCTACTTTATTATTGAGGAAGGGGTTGCACCCCCAAAACGGGTCCATTGATCTCCCGTGATGACAGATAGCACATGTTGACACACTGTGTGCATCCTCCAAATTTGGCTTTTTGAACAATCGCTAAAACATTTAGAACATTGTAGCACACAAAAAAACAAAGGGATTTGGAGGGGTTTTAAACTCGCCCCAAAACATCAATGATGTTTTTATTTTTTTTAATAACATCATTGATGTTTTTCTTGAGGTTTTCCAATTGTAAATTACACCCCATGATCTCCCCGATCAGGATCTGGGCACTTTCTGATGTGAAAGGATCTGGATCCACAACATCACGATCACCTAAAAAGAGAGAAACCAAACAAAAACAGGTATCAAAAATATGCCGGCATCCATCTCTTACCTGAGCCTGTGGTCGCAGACACTCACCTGTTGTGGTGACTATTTCCACCACGTCTTCTTCCTCCTGCTCTTCTTGGGTTGGGGGGATTTCCCCTTCTTCCAGAGGTGGGGGGTTTGTGGTCTCCTCGGATGAGGGGTGTCCTCCGAGTCTTTTCTCCCCTATGTAAAACAAAAATGGTATACTTAGCACACAGATATTTTATGGCAGAACTATAAATAGAAAACATTGCTTGGAAGTGGAGTACAATTGTCTATTTTGGCCGAGTTCAAAAATGGAGCATTTTCAGTGTCCTTTGTCAAGCTTCAATGCTTTACCTGTTTTGTACAAGCTTCACAGATGGAGACCCCCCTATAGTATACACTGGAGCACCTGTGTGGCCCCCCTAATAAAAATGGTGTTCTGGGGTCCCACGCTAGTGCTCCAGTGTCCAGATGTGAAAACAGCTGCTGAGTGTCCTCTCCTTACACAGAATCTAGTTTGCATTTCATTCTAGTAACAAAGCCATCTACACAACCAAATTAGTTTCATACAAGTAGGGCGTAAAAATTGTGGCCAAATGCATATGGCCTAAACAATGGTGTTTTATAGGCTGAAAGAAAAATGTTTGATATGAACGAATAATGTGGCCATGAACATGAAAGTTGCCATTTAAAAATGTACACTTGTAAGAAAAGCACATGGAGCAGCACGAACGTAATAAACATAAAGAATAGGAACACAGGACAACTACTTACTTTTTTGCAGCACTCTCTGGATCTTCCTGTACTGCTCATGTTCTCGTAATTTCAGGTCCGACCACCGTTTCCTGAGCTGATCTTTCGATCGACGTACCCCGAAATTCCGGTGCAGACTCCTGACCACTTTCGCAATTATCTTGGCCTTTCTGACATTGGGGTTGGGGTAAGGTCCATACTTTCCATCATAGTCGGCCTTCTTCAGGATGTCCACCATCTCCAACATCTCCCCAAAGGACATATTTGATGCCTTAAATCTCCTTCTGGATCGGGACTTTTTCTGGCTCCGGGCTTTCCTCCTCCTCCTCGTTGCTATAATTAGCACACACCTGCTGTGTATCTGCCATGTGCTCTTCCCCCACTGCGCCGAATGAAAAGGGGCGGGGAATAGACTAGAAAGAACGTCAGGGGCGGGCGGAGTTACACGCATGCGCAGTGTGTATAAAGCGTAACACGCGTGCGTATTACTTATGATCTGTGAGCGGAGGAAGGAGCATCGGAGGCGCCGATTGTGATAACGAAGGTAAGATCCAAACTTGGGCCTATACTGCTTCGAAATGGAAGCCTATATTGTAACAAGATTAGGGGAGTTTGGCCTGACATTAGGGTTTGTCTTGTGTTGTGTCTTGCAGAGAAAATGGATGGCTTCAATGACCACAACTTCCTTCCCCTGTTCATAGACAAATACAGGGAGCTGCCCTGTCTGTGGCAGGTCAGACACCCCCATTACAATAATAAACAAAAGAGGCAGGCAGCGCTGGAGAAACTGCTGGAGTTGGTGAAGCCGGTGGTCCCCACAGCAACCATCCCCAATTTAAAAACCAAAATTGGTGGCCTGAGGAGCACTTATCTTAGGGAGCGCAAGAAGGTCACGGATTCCCAGAGATCTGGAGCTGCAGCAGGTGACGTTTATGTCCCCAGACTGTGGTACTATGAGAGACTGCGATTTCTGTCAGACCAGACTGAAGTCAGGGAATCCCTCTCTACTCTTCCTTCCACCCCAGCTGAGGCTTCCGATGTCCAACCTGGGCCTTCCAGCCAGGAAGAAGTGGAGGCTGGAGTCAGGTATAGCATTATTCTACAGATTTCTGGTCAATAAATAAATGATGTTTACTAGATGTTATTATTGATCACTAATTGCTGATTGAAAAAAGTGTTTTACATATCAATAGACAGTATTGGGCACCCAAAATTGGGACAAGAATGAAAAATCCTGGGCTCAGAAGGATAGTCTGTTCTATTTGTTAACATTCAATTTGCAACAGTCATGAGGTGAAAATTGTGTGTGATTGATGAATAAAAAACTAAAACTATGTCCCTTTTTCATACACAGGAAGACCTCAGCCAGGAGGAGGCTGTGGAATGTGGCAGCCAGGAGGAGGCGGGGGTTAGTGGCAGCCAGGAGGAGGCGGGGCTAAGTGTCAGCCAGGAGAAGCCTGGGACAAGTCGCAGCCTGACTGAATCGCAGGTTCCTCCCCTCCGCCTTCCATACAAAAGAGCGAGGAAGGCGACTCACATGCAGGATTCTGTGCTCAGTCTCATTCAGGAGGCTTCTGCGTCCCTCCGAGCCCTACCCACTCCTGAAGAGGCCTTTGCCTGCATGGCTGCCACAAAACTGCAGGGCATGCAGGAGTGTCAATGCAAGCTATGTGAGGACCTGCTTTATAAGGTCCTAAGTAAGGGGGTGAGTGGGGAACTAACACCCAAGACCGACGTTATTGAGTTGGACAATCCTCCTCCTCCTCCTGCTGCCACAACTCCACCACCACAGCCACCGCGTGGAAGGAAGCATGGAAGGAAGACGAGAGTGATGACCCTGGGTTCAGTCTGGTCTGACAAAAGCTGCAGTCTCTTGTATGACCACAGCCTGGGGACACAGATGTCATCTGCTGCTTTCCAGATCTCTGGGACTTCTGGACCAGACTGCACTCCCTTAGATAAGGGCTCCTCAGGCCACCAATTTTGCTTGAAAATAGTTGATGTGTGCCCTGGGGTTCCAAGGCTTCACCCATTTCTGCTGTTTCTCCAGCATTGCCTCCCTCTTTGTTTAGTTGTGAGCCCTTAAATGTTTTATTTTGGAAAATTATACTCCCCTATGTGTGTTTTCATTCAAAAAGGACAGTTTGTTGGTGACGATTCAGGTACATTTCTAAAATACAATGTGAAATTAACAAGAGACACCAACACCAAACAATCTCCTACAGATTAAATAGAACAACATATCAATGGTTTTGTGGTAACGTGACACAAAAAACACACACAAAAATTTTCGGGAGTACAAATAAAAATCCAATAAAACAAAAATCAGCCTTGAAAAAAATACAAACCAAAAATAACTAATCTGCATTAAAAACAAAAAAAAAACAAAAAAAAACAACACCAAAATAATGTTGTCAGATGTGAAAAATCAAAATATATTGAGGGAATCCCGATAAATAGTAAAGAAAGAAGTTTGTGAGAAGTCTGTGTGAATATGAGCAGCAAAACTACTTAATTCTTCTCACATTACAGTATAAAGAAGAAGAGAGTGCGCTGTACTAAACCATTTTTTACATTGCACCGTGACGAAAGTGCTGTATCCATTGCGAACGCTAAGTTTACCAGACCGAGCTGTTCCGTGTCGGAATTTCTTCTGAGCATGCATGGCACTTTGTGCGTCGGAACAGGCCACACACGGTCGGAATTGACGCGATCGGATTTTGTTGTCGGAAAATTTTATAGCCTGCTCTCAAACTTTGTGTGTCAGAAAATCCGATGGAAAATGTCTGATGGAGCCCACACACGGTCGGAATTTCCGACAACACGCTCCGATCGGACATTTTCCATCGGAAAATCCGACCGTGTGTACGGGGCATAACTCTTCCTCTATACAAAAGGTACTACTCAACATAGTCTGCATAAAAAGTGATGTATTTGTGCCATCGTTGAACTGAACTCTTGAATCTTGTTTGAAAAAAAAATTCACTGATGTACACCATTCTTTACAGCCATTTTCATTTAGTCTGTGTCTTAAAATTCTTGTCCCCCAAGATTGTCTTTCATTGGGTTGAAGAAGTGGAATTTGGGGGGTGCTAAATCTGGTCTGTAAAGTGGATGGGCAGTGGCCAGCCGAACTTACTAATCACCTTTTTCGTTTCCAAAGATGTGCATAGTTGCATTGTGCATTTTTCATGGTGAATGTACATTGTTGCCAGATTCTTGTTTGGTCTCTTCCTTCTGACGGCTTTTCTAAGCTTATTAAATGTCTCAATATACCACTTTCTTGTCTAGGTACAGCCACATTCCAGTAAATCAAGAAGAATGACGCCCTTGTCATCCCAAAAAACAGTCACCATGATTTTATGCCTCGGGAAAGAGGTGTGACGCCATTCCATGGACTGATTTGTATTTTCGGATCATAAAGATGCACCAACGTTTCATTCCCTTTCACCAGATCGGCAACAAATGTGTCTTTGCTGGCTTCAAACGCTTCCAGCCGATCTGAGCAGACTTCCACTCTACTCTCCTTCAAATCTGGTGTCAACTGCCGAGGTACCCACTTTGCACACACTTTCCAATATCCTAGGTCTCCCACCATCTTCTATGTGGCATTGTGATTACAGTTGAGTTGTTCAGTTGTGACTTGTCTGTGTGAAGCAATTCATTCACTCATTGATGATTCACATCAGTGGTTGCAGGTTGATGGTCTTCATCTCTGTAAACATTCTGTAGCCTTCTGTGGATGTCAGACAGCCTGTAACATCCTTTGTCAAGAGCTTAATTCCGGCGCATTACTTCTGCTTGGAATCCATTATTTACTTGCAATAAAAAAGAAGAAGAGTTACTATAGACTCGGAGGATGAGTTGCTCTAGCAACTTTTGAACAATTTTTGTAAATTAATAAAAAGTTACATCCACATTTGCATTACTTTTGGTACAGCCCTCGTATAACTCTCCTGAGCAATCTTCAAACTAATTTTTATAAAGGAGGAATTGTGCTTGACCCCGATGAAAAACCTGTATCTGGACCTAGCCTTGTGTATTGGCACTCTTATCCCCTCTCTCTATACAAGAGAAATATTTTCCTAATTTTTTACTAAAAATGGGTGATGCGAATCTGTGGGTAAAAACTCCTTGTAAAAAGGAACAAACAAAATGCTATGGTTTTATGAATGTGTTTACATAAGATTTACACAAGGCTCAACCAAGATTCACACATTTTCCTGGTTGAATACAATTAGAAAATGTGTAAATATTGGGTGAAAATACACTTTAATAGTGAAATGTACATTGAGCCTAATTCCTTTTTAAAGAAAATATATAGATACTAGATTCTTCAGAGTACATACAATATGCTGAGAAATTTACTTCCAAATCGTCTAACTTTGTCATTGTGGTTTCCGATTTTACGCCCTAAATCTGATCTTACGTCAATAACAGACCCTCATATTGACTATGCCTGAACCCCTGTGTGTGAGGAGGTGTGATCACGACCTAGAGCCTTCTTATAACATACAGATAAGTGAGAAGTTCATTTATCTGTTACTAAACACTGGCAATTAGCAGCTGCTTTCTCTATTTTCACACATTTGCTAAACTTAGCCATAAAAAACACTTTCACAATTGAAAGAACATGTTCAACATATCAAGATGAAAAGCTTTATGACTTTGAAAGCTGACATAATTTGAATCAAGAAAAAGAAGAGAAGATAATATTAAAAACAGGAATTTTGTTTTTTTAAAACCAGCAATGCAGGAACCCAGAAACCTATCTCTTGGACTATACCGGGTATTAAAGGACAGTTAGAAACTGTGAAAAAATCTGCAATCAGTCAGAATACTCCATGATCTGAAGCATTAAGCTGGTGTTTTAATAAATACCGTATATACTCGAGTATAAGTCGTTCCGAGTATAAGTCGAGGCCCTAATTTACCACAAAAAAATGGGAAAAACTTATTGACCCGAGTATAAGACGAGGGTGAGAAATGCACAGCTACTGTAAGTGGAAAAGAGGGTCAACAATGCCCATTTGCAGCATCACTGTGCCCATTTGCATGCCTCACTGTGCCCATTTGCAGCCATAGGTCCCCTGAACTTCAAACTCGGTAGTTAAGGGTTCCTAGATGCCCCCTAGCTGCAGCCAAAATTTGGGGTCTCTGAACCCAAAGGGTCCCGAAATGACATTGCTGCAGATAGACACAGTTGACCGAATTTGGGGCCCCGTATCTCAGGGCCACTTAGTGCTAAGAATCCCAAATTTGGTGTGCAAACCCAGTGGAACTAGCACCATAACATTTCCAAAGATGGGGTTTCTAGCACCAAGTGGCCACGAGATACAGGGCCCCAAAAATCAGTTCAGAAAATGTCAAGCACTTTTCTGCAGCAGAGAATGACATTTTCTGAACCAGTTTTGGGGCCCCGTATCTCAGGGTCACTTGGTGCTAGGAACCCAAGCTTTGGATATGTTATGGTACCAGTTCCACTGGGTTTGCACACCAAATTTGGGGTTCCTAGCACCAAGTGGCCCTGAGATATGGGGCCCCAAATTCGGTTCAGAAAATGTCAAGCACTTTTCTGCAGCAGAGAATGACATTTTCCGAACCGATTTTGGGGCCCCGTATCTCGGGGCCACTTAGTGCTAGGAACTTCAGCTTTGGATATGTTGTCGTACTAGGTCCACTGGGTTTGCATACCAAATTTGGGGTTTCTAGCACCAAGTAGCCCTGAGATACAGGGCCCCAAAATCGGTTCGGAAAATGAAATTTTTTGCTGCAGAAAAGTGCTTGACTCGAGTTGAGGGGGGCACTTTCAGCACAAAAAATGTGCTGAAAAATTCGACTTATACTCGAGTATATATGGTAGTTCAAATGTACAAAACATTAGGATAGGTAGAACAACTTGAGACCCAATCAAGGTGAAAATTAATTAGATTCATTATTTAGATTGTGTGTTGCACAGTTTTACACAAGAAATGATGCATCCAAACCTACAAAAAAAAAATGAAGGTGTTCTATGCAATTGCTGTATCACATGGGATAACATTTAAATTTTGAACATTTTGTTTTATTGAGAATGAAAGTATAAACATACATAGCAATAAAAGCACATTGCTTAACAATTAAGTTACAATTGTAAATATGCAATTAAAGCAGTAGATGATATTACAGCGACTGATAGATAATTATTATCAGGGCACATTTACTGAAGGAATAGAATCTCAAGAACTAAGTTAGAAGTTAACTGAGCATTTTCATTCCTGACGTTAGTCATAAGACAAACATAAGATCCCGTGCTATAGCTTAGGTAGAAATAATTACAGCGCTTCAAAAAACTAAGCAGCAAACATTGTAACAATCTTCAATGGGTAATTTGTTTTGTCATCTTTTATAAACATCACTTTCATCTTAATGTAAAAAATAAGAGAAAAAAGAGAAAAAAAAAAAAAAGATGAAAAAAGGAAGAAAAAAGAGGAAAAGAGGAGAAAAGAAAAAAAAAGAATGAGAGGTAGAAGGAAAAGAAAGAGGGGGGGGGGGGGGGGGATTGAAGAAATATACTTAAGTCCCTTGATCTCAACCTAACTCTGATGGACTTTAGAGCAGGACCCCTATAGGTAAAGCGACCAAAAGGCATCAAGCTGAATCCTGTGACATGGCGACATTGAAATCCTGTGAATATTTAAAGGTGAACCATGGTTTGCCAAGTCCTATGGAACCTTTCAACATGGCCCCTGTCCTGCGCCAGCGTGTCCTCCATTTTGCAAATATCCCCTACTTTATGCAGCCAGTCTGCTGTAGAAGGCACTCTCGTGGAGTTCCAATGTAGTGGGATCAAGGATTTGGCCGCATTAAGAAGATGCTTAGTCAAAGAGTGCTTATACCGTTTAAATGAAAGATTCATTACATGAAAAAGGCAGCAAGCTGCAGTCAGGTTTATTCTAGTTTCTGTAATTTTTTTAATCAGATCCCTGATTTTAGACCAATAGTTTGCGATGGAGGAACAGTGCCACCAGACATGGGCCAAAGTACCTATCTCCCCCACATCTCCAGCACGACTCTGACTTCTGAGAGTTCCACTTATGTCATTTATCCGGTGTGTTATACCAGTGCATCAACAATATGTAGCTCGTCTCCTGCGATTTAGTGTTTATGGAACCTTTGTGAGCAAAAATACACGCATACCTCCATTGTTTATCTGAGATTTCCTCTCCCAACTCCTCCGACCACCTCCTCCTGTGACCATCATGCTCCGTGCTCTTGGGGTGTTGCAGCCATGCATATGCGAATGAGATGGCTTTGTTCAAAGGGGTCCTACTATGGCATACCGACTCCAGGTCCGTAAGAGGCCTAAAGAAATCCCCCCTTTGTCTGTGCTTGTTCAGGTAACTTATTCCTTGTCAAAAGAAGTTTATTGAGTATACAATGTTATAAAGATACATAAAGTAAGTTTACAAGGATCTATAAAGTAAGCTCATTGTTTTACAGTAGGGTTTATATAGGTAAATATCATGGAATTTCAAATATTAAACATCGGGTTCACGTAAACCTAAATTAAAGATATATATCATTTCCTTAGTTACTTTTGTAGGTATTTAAATGATTTATACCTACTATACATATTGTTTACAAGTAGAGTGTATATAGGTCAAATAAATTCTGATAATGAGCTTTAATCGTAAGGTGGAGAAAAGGAAAGAGAAAGAAGAAAAAGGGTTGAAAGGTAGAGGTATGGTCCACAAGGTTGTCCCGCTCGTCAGTTTATTATTCTTTTTAGTTCTCTTTGAAGCCTTAGAATGGGTGTCTCTGTAAGTCATTTAATCTGTTACCATGGCAACAGGACAGAGTCATTGAAGTTTGACAGAAACTGTTGTTTTATCCAAGGATGCCAAAGTTTTTCAAATTTTGGAATTTGATTTTGATCGATGGCTACCATCTTAGCATGGGACATTGTATTATTCATTCTGTGAATTGTTTCTGCTAGTACCAATGTAGGAGATTTCCATGCCTTGGCCACTGTTTGTTTTGCAGCCGTTATTAGTTGGATCATAAGTTTGAATTGAGAGAGTGTTAACCATTCCGGTTTTAGATTAAGTAAAGTTAAATATGGATCTGGTTGTATTATTTTTTAAAATATTTTAGATGCAATCACGAAGACTTCCTTCCAGAAGGTTTGGATTACTGGGCACGTCCACCATATGTGTAAATATGTGCCTATTTCTGGGCATCCTCGAAAACAAAGAGCTGAGGTATTAGGTGAATATTTTGCCACTCTAGCGGGTACAAGGTACCAGCGAGTTAGGACTTTATAATTTGTTTCCAGTGCTAAGATGTTGGGTGAAGATGACTTAGATGTGAGCCATATGTTAGACCAGTCCGTGTCTTCCAAAGTTCGTCCCAGGTCCTCCTCCCACCTCTGAACGTAAGAGGGTCTATTAAGATTTGCTACTCCATATAATTGATTATAAAAGAGATGAAATTGTACCTTTAGCAAATGGATCTTTTGTACAGATTGATTCAAAAATGGATAATTGGGATAATGGTGTATCCCCCTTTAGGAATGGTGTATAGAAATTTTTGATTTGGAGATATCTAAATATCTCAGAGTTTGGTAGATCATATTTTTCTCTAAGCGATGGGAATGAAAGGAATGATTTAGATGCTATGAAGTCATTTAGTGTCTGAATGCCTGATGTTGTCCAAGCTTTAAAAGAATTTGGGTAGATCCATGCCGGATAAAAGGCCGGATTTCTGATAAAAGAAAGGAGAGGATTGTGTGGAGATTGTAACTGATATTTGGTTTTTAGTTTATCCCAGAGAGATAAGAAGTGTTTAGTTATGGGATTATGAATTTTAAAGCGGTCTTTAGGATCAAGCCATAATAAATTTGATATTAATAGAGGGTCATTTTCTGAAGCCTCTATAAATACCCATAATGGGATTTCCTGTTTTGCATGGTATTTGGACAGACTGGCCAAATGTGCTGCTCTGTAGTAGTTAGTAAAATTAGGGTATCCCAGGCCTCCTTTATTTTTGGGAAGATGTAGTGTGTGTATAGGTATACGTGGTTTAGAAGAGCCCCATATAAACGAAGTTGCTCTTTTTTGTACTATTCTCAAAAAATAGGAAGGAATTGGAATAGGGAGGACTCTGAATAGATAAAGCAATTTGGGTAGAATAGTCATTTTGATTGCATTAATCTTCCCTATCCAGGATAAAGGAAGTTGCGACCATTGTTTTATTAGATTTGTGATCTGTCTTAATACAGGAGGATAATTGGTTGAGAATAAGTCAGAATGAGATGCTGTTAAATGTTCAGGTAACTTCTTAACTGGAAATAAGACCATTGTCGTAGGTGGGGTAGGTTATTTTCGGTCTTTAATGCAGTCCAGTCTTTAAGTCTGCCACCAGTAAAACAGTCACCTGCTAGTAAGGGGGAGGCATTCTGTGTTGTGGGTTGGAACATTTTATTCTGAAACCCTGGCTCAAAGTCTGGGTTGTCTTTTAATGGTGTCAATGGGCTTACATCACAGTGATAGAGTGGCGATTGGAAAGTGAATGTAGAATCTCCAGCGTGATGCCGGTGAGAGGGTGTTTGCGTACGTTCGATGGGCAACAAGTCCAAGGTATCCACGGGGAGTATTGTAGCGTTAGGGAATTTAACTCGCCCTCTAAGAGGACCCAATCCTTCATGTGGCCCTGACAATGCCAATCAATCACTCTGGCTAAATGTGAAGCATAATAATAATGTTTAAAGTTAGGTAGGTTAATCCCCCCTGAATCTTTGGGTCTTGTTAGCCATGGTAATCTAATTCTAGGTTTCTTTTGGTTCCAAAGGAATCGCAAAAGTATAGAGTTTAGTGATCTAAAAAAAGCGGAAGGGATTCTGACTGGCAAAGTGCGCATTAGGTATAGAAACCTGGGCAGTATTACCATTTTAATAATAGCTGCCCGTCCAAACCAAGATAGAAAGTCCATGTGCCAACTCCTCAGATCCTTTTCACAACTTTTTAGGAGTGGGGGAAAATTCTTTTCAAATGTGTTCTGTAGTTGGGGAGTAAGCCAAATACCCAGATATTTAAGCGCATTGGGGACCCATCTAAACTGAGAGTTGGAAGTGGTTACACGGAGTAGGCTGTCTGGAAGTGTAATATTAAGTGCCTCTGATTTCGAATAATTTATTTTTAAGTTAGAGATGTACCCATAAATGTTAAATTCTTTCATTAAGTTAGGCAAGGAAACAGTAGGGTTTGTAAGAAAAAATAAAAGATCGTCCGCATAAGCTGCCAGCTTAAACTCCCTGTCCCCGATCCGAAATCCGGATATTGCAGAATTTCACTTAATCGTTCTAATGAAGGGTTCCAATGTTAGGATGAACAGCAGGGGTGACAGCGGGCACCCCTGCCTAGTCCCATTCGCTATGTGTACAGGTTTAGAAAGCATGCCATTGATTTTTAAATGCGCCTTGGGTTTCTGATATAATGCTGATATCCAGGAAAGCATGTGCGGGCCCAGACCCACATGGCGGCACACCGCCTTCATGAAATCCCACGCCACTCTATCAAAGGCTTTCTCCGCGTCCGTGGACAGGAGAAAGCCCTCGATATCCTGTGTCTTTGCCGCGTGTATAAGAAGGAGTGCTTTAGTGACATTGTCTTTAGCGTCTCTTCCAGGCACGAAGCCCACTTGTTCCAGATCAAATCCGGCAGCAGTGGACTCAGTCTCGTAGCAAGAATCTTAGAGAATAATTTGACATCCAGGTTTAACAGGGATATGGGCCTGTAACTAGTACATTCCAAAAGGTCTTTTCCTGCCTTCGGTATCACTGTAATGTGGGCCGAAAGGAAGTCTGGAGTCACCTCTCTAGGAGAGGACAGGGAGTTCAAGGCAGCAGCAAGGGGGTTCGTAAGGATATTCAAAAAGGTTTTATAATAAATGGCGGAGTAACCGTCAGGTCCCGGGCTTTTGCCAGCTTTTAAATTTTTGATGGCTTGGCTAATTTCTAGGGGGGTGATTGGGTCTTCCAGTAGGGTAGAGTCTGAGTCTTGTAGGGTCAGGAGACTGCTTTTAGATAAATAATCTTTGATGATTTGGGTTCTGTTGTCAGTCATAGTAGATTGTCTGTGCTGTGATGGTAGATTATAAAGTTTTGTGTAATATTCATGAAAATGATAGGCTATTGCTTCTGATGTTACGTAAATTTTACCACTAGCCCCTCTAATACCAGGGATGTTATTGGTAGCTGTGTGTTCCCTTATCGCTCTCGCTAGAAGTTTGCCCATTTTATTTCCCGACTCATAGTACAGTTTCCGTCTAAAGAATAAAATTCTTTCAGCTCTGGAATCCAGTATTTGTTTGAGATTCCTCCTCGCTTCTAATAGTTGTTTTGCTGTGACTGTAGAGAGGGACTGTTTATGCAAGGACTCTAGGGCATTAATTTGTGTGATCAAATTTTTAATAGCAAGTTCCTTTTCTTTTTTACGTTTGGAGCCCATTTTGATCAACTCTCCTCTAATCGTACACTTGTGGGCCTCCCAAATCATGAGAGGATCTGTGTTTGGTGTGGCAAGATGGGGGGACAGAAGCGGGACTTTATATGAGGCATGTGGGTGAGTATGTTGGGCCAATGATGAAGGTAGGGGTGTGGAAAAATGAACAATAAAAATTATAGATTGAAAAATATGTATAGATGGAATAAGAATAAGATATGTATGGTCAACATGTTGACCATACATATCTTATTCTTATTCCATCTATACATATTTTTCAATCTATAATTTTTATTGTTCATTTTTCCACACCCCTACCTTCATCATTGGCCCAACATACTCACCCACATGCCTCATATAAAGTCCCGCTTCTGTCCCCCCATCTTGCCACATATACTTGGGATGGAGGCATGTCGGTGTTTCTCCGCTAAAACAGTGTGGATTGGTCACAACCCTTCTTGACGCTGTGTTTGGTGTGTTGTTCAATTTGAAAAACTCAGTCAGTGTAGTAGTGATTGAGGGGTGAAGCGACGGGTCTGTCAGGAGAGAGGCATTTAGTCTCCATGTCTGTTGTTTTTGTGGTGGATTTAGTAAGTCCAACGACAGGGAGATAGGTGAGTGGTCAGAGATCGTTTGGTTACCTATATGGGCTCCTTTTACCAATGGGAGGTCTCTCTGGGAAATGAACAGGTAATCTAGTCTCGCATATCTAGTGTGTGGAATAGAAAAAAAGGTGAAGTCCCTATCCTCAGGGTGGAGAAAGCGCCAGGTGTCAACCAGCTGGAGGGATTGGAGAAGGGCTTTTAGTTTTTTGAGTATTCTATAAGTAATACAAGTTTTCCCGTTAGACGTACTAACGGGAAAGATCCCTTTAGGAAAATGAACCTGCCTTCGGGGGCACAACGGTGCAGAAGGCCTCATATTTTGTGGGTGGAGGGGATTGTCCAAAGCCATCGGGTCTGTTCCATGGAGGGACTGTAAAGTGCAGAAGGTCTGCAAAGTGCACGTGAATTAGGTATCAATGAGAACGCTGGCATGCACTAAAAACAAATTGAAGTACAAGTAGCGAGTTATTCAGCTTCCTGGTTTCTGGCATTATCTGCCTGTCTTCTTGGGGTTCCCAGTTTGGGGTTTCCATTTCTACTATATTTGGATTTCTTGGACAGCCTCTTGTCAGGTGTGGAGAGAGGTGAACTCAGTGGGCTTCTTTCGATTGGTGTCTGTAGAAAATCTGCTGTGTGTTGGTGACCATTATATGAGACCATCAGAGCAAAGGGGAATCGCCATGAGTATCTGAGATCTTTTTCCCGTAGTTTCTCCTGCAGGTGGGCGCAGAGCGCGTCTATTTTGCAGAGTAATCTGAGATAAGTCTTGAAATAGCATGATCGTTGCTCCATTAAAGACAATTCTCTCATTTCTCCTTACTTTTCGCATTATCTCTTCTTTTAGTACAAAACTTTGTAAGCAGCAGATAATATCCTTTGGTGGGGCTGCGTCCGGACCTTTTGGTCTAAGGGCTCTATGTGCTCTGACAAAGTCAATTTCCATGTCCTTGGGTCTGTCTAATAGGCTGTTGAAAACCCTCTGGAGAGCTGGGGTTATTTGATCATGTTCGACAGATTCTGGGATCCCCCTCACCCTAATATTGCACCTTCTGCCCCTGTTATCGAGGTCTTCAATGTGTCTATTCATGGTTATTAGATGCTGGGACTGCGTCAGTGAGGCCTTCTCTAGTCTGCCTATGGCCTTGTCCCTGTGTCTTCCTGCAGCTTCAGCCGCCGTCATCTTCTCATTGATAACCAACATGCTAGTCTTTAAGTCAGTGATAGTGGCTGAAAATGTGGCTTTAATGTCTGCGGCTATCATGGACATATCTGCGTATGTTAAGGGGTGGTCTGGCCTAGACTTACCCCTGCCTGAGTCCTCCGGTTCCGACTGGGAGTCTTCACTATACTCCTCCTCGTTGTGAGCCGGAGCCATCTTGGGTCTCGTTTTGCTGCCGCTGGCAAGCAGTTTAGTTTTAAAGATATCCGCTATGTTAGAGGCCGAATGGGACACCGATCCACGTCTCGGGTGAGATTTGGGTGTGGAATATACACTACCGTTCAAAAGTTTGGGGTCACATTGAAATGTCCTTATTTTTGAAGGAAAAGCACTGTACTTTTAAATGAAGCTAACTTTAAACTAGTCCTAACTTTAAACAAATATACTCTATACATTGCTAATGTGGTAAATGACTATTCTAACTGCAAATGTCTAGTTTTTGGTGCAATATCTACATAGGTGTATAGAGGCCCATTTCCAGCAACTATCACTCCAGTGTTCTAATGGTACAATGTGTTTGCTCATTGGCTCAGAAGGCTAATTGATGATTAGCAAACCCTTGTGCAATCATGTTCACACATCTAAAAACAGTCTAGCTCCTTCCAGAAGCTACAAAATTGACCTTCCTGTGAGCAGATTGAGTTTCTGGAGCATCACATTTGTGGGGTCAATTAAACGCTCAAAATGGCCAGAAAAAGAGAACTTTCATCTGAAACTCGACAGTCTATTCTTGTTCTTAGAAATGAAGGCTATTCCATGCGAGAAATTGCAAAGAAATTGAAGATTTCCTACAACGGTGTGTACTACTCCCTTCAGAGGACAGCACAAACAGGCTCTAACCAGAGTAGAAAAAGAAGTGGGAGGCTGCGTTGCACAACTAAGCAAGAAGATAAGCACATTAGAGTCTCTAGTTTGAGAAACAGACGCCTCACAGGTCCCCAACTGGCATCTTCATTAAATAGTACCCGCAAAACACCAGTGTCAACATCTACAGTGAAGAGGCGGCTGCGGGATTTTGGGCTTCAGGGCAGAGTGGCAAAGAAAAAGCCATATCTGAGACTGGCCAATAAAAGAAAAAGATTAAGATGGGCAAAAGAACACAGACATTGGACAGAGGAAGACTGGAAAAAAGTGTTGTGGACGGATGAATCCAAGTTTGAGGTGTTTGGATCACAAAGAAGAATGTTTGTGAGACGCAGAACAAATGAAAAGATGCTGGAAGAATGCCTGACGCCATCTGTTAAGCATGGTGGAGGTAATGTGATGGTCTGGGGTTGCTTTGGTGCTGGTAAGGTGGGAGCTTTGTACAGGGTAAAAGGGATTCTGAATAAGGAAGGCTATCACTCCATTTTGCAACGCCATGCCATACCCAGTGGACAGCGCTTGATTGGAGCCAATTTCATCCTACAACAGGACAATGACCCTAAACACACCTCCAAATTGTGCAAGAACTATTTACAGCAGAAGCAGGCAGCTGGTATTCTATCGGTAATGGAGTGGCCAGCACAGTCACCAGATCTGAACCCCATTGAGCTGTTGTGGGAGCAGCTTGACCGTATGGTACGCCAGAAGTGCCCATCCAACCAATCCAACTTGTGGGAGCTGCTTCTAGAAGCGTGGGGTGCAATTTCTCCAGCTTACCTCAATAAATTAACAGCTAGAATGCCAAAGGTGTGCAATGCTGTAATTGCTGCAAAAGGAGGATTCTTTGATGAAAGCAAAGTTTGATGTAAAAACAATGTTATTTCAAATACAAATCATTATTTCTAACCTTGTCAATGTCTTGACTCTATTCTCTATTCATTTCACAACGTATGGTGGTGAATAAGTGTGACTTTTCATGGAAAACACAAAATTGTTTGGGTGACCCCAAACTTTTGAACGGTAGTGTAGCTTCTTACCCGGCATCTGATAGCTCTGGGTCGGGTATTAGGTTGCGAGCGGCTGCGTGTGCTGAGGAGCTCTGTTAGTGTGCGGCCACCCTCGTCGCGTGCCACGCCCCGGGATAACATTTAAATTTATGCCTGATTCAACATTTGCATTCAATATTTATTTTTCAGTTTATTTGAAATTTGCAAAGACAACATACTGTGTAATAAAAATAATGTTAATCAGATGCCCACATGAAAAGATATTGAATATATTTTCTTTACTGTGCAAGGAGCTAAATCATTTAAAACTTAAAAGAGAATTCCAGTTATGGATATTTTTACAAAGTCACGTTGATCAAGTTTGGCCCAATGTAACTATGCATATACCATTTGGTGCCTTGAAAAAGTATTCCTATCCCTTGAAATTTTCCACATTTTGTCATGTTACAACCAAAAATGTAAATGTATTTTATTGGGATTTTATGTGATAGACCAACACAAAGTGGCCCATAATTGGGAAGTGGAAGGAAAATGATAAATGTTTTCCAATTTTTTTTTACAAATAAATATGTGAAAAGTGTGACGTGCATTTGTATTCAGCCCCCCAGATTCAATGCTTTGTAGAACCACCTTTCACTGCAATTACAGCTGCAAGTCTTTTTGGGGATGTCTCTACCAGCTTTGTACATCTAGAGAGTAAACATTTTTGCCCATTCTTCTTTGCAAAAAAGCTCAAGCTCTATCAGATTGGATGGAGAGCATCTGTGAACAGCAATTTTTAAGTCTTGCCACAGATTCTCAATTGGATTTAAGTCTGGATGTTGACTGGGCCATTCTAACACATGTGCTTTGATCTAAACCATTGCATTGTAGCTCTGGCTGTATGTTTAGGGTCATTGTCCTGCTGGAAGGTGAATACTCCACCCCAGTCTCAAGTCTTTTGCAGACTCTAAGAGGTTTTCTTCTAAGATTGCCCTGTATTTGGCTCCATCCATCTTCCCATCAACTCTGACCAGCTTCCCTGTCCCTGCTGAAGAAAAGAATCCTCACAACATGTTGCTGCCACCACCATGTTTCACGGTGTGTTCAGGGTAATGTGCAGTGTTAGTTTTCCACCACACATAGCGTTTTGATTTTCGGCCAAAAAGTTAAATTTTGGTCTATCTGACCAGAGCATCTTCTTCCCCATGTTTGCTGTGTCCCCCACATGGCTCCTCATAAACTGCAAATGGGACTTCTTATGGCTTTCTTTCATCAATGGCTTTCTTCTTGCCACTCTTCCATAAAGGCCAGATATCTGGAGTATACAAAAAACCAAAGTACAGCGCTAGGAGTATCCAGTATATACTAGACACATATGTGAAAAACAAATAAAATAATTATTGAACATATACATATAACACCATCAAATGTGAAAAGCCAGGCAAAAGCCCTGCTTTAATTGGAGTGTCCAAATAAAAAACCAGGACAGCAAATGGTGAAAGTCCATAACATGTGAGGTAAAGAAAGGTGTCTACTTCAAATGGAGGGTAACAGTACACGCTGGGAGGCGTGTGTGCACTCAAATGGGAAGGCGACAGCAGATACCACAGCACATAGATCTCCAATGAGTATAAATGGATACCCCTACCGGATCCGTAGGACGCACATACCGTATAGCAGTGCGTCAAATAGGCATAAGGGGATGATCTCCCGTGATATCCAGCCGGATGGTATGCCACAGGCCACGGTCACCGAAAGGAAGCGATGATCACAGGTGGAAGTCGAACAGCTCCTGCATACGTCCTCCAATTCCGGACCGGGAAAAACCAAAGACAGCAGTTCAAAATAAGGCCATGGAGAAAGAAAAAATATAAATAAAAGTGATCACAAAAAGATTAAAAATGGCAATGTGGGAAGCTGAAAATGCTAGCCCTGGGCTATCCATGGCCCTATTTTGAACTGCTGTCTTTGGATTTTCCCGGTCCGGAATTGAAGGACGTATGCAGGAGCTGTTCGACTTCCACCTGTGATCATCGCTTCCTTTCAGGGACCGTGGCCTGTGGGATACCATCCAGCTGGATATCACGGGAGATCTTCCCCTTATGCCTATTTGACGCACTGCTATACTGTATGTGCGTCCTACGGATCCGGTAAGGGTATCCATTTATACTCATTGGAGATCTATGTGCTGTGGTATCTGCTGTCGCCTTCCCATTTGAGTGCACACACGCCTCCCAGCGTCTACTGTTACCCTCCGTTTGGAGAAGACACCTTTCTTTACCTCACATGTTATGGACTTTCACCATTTGCTGTCCTGTTTTTTTATTTGGACACTCCAATTAAAGCAGTGCTTTTGCCTGGCTTTTCACATTTGATGGTGTTATATGTATATGTTCAATAATTATTTTATTTGTTTTTCACATATGTGTCTAGTATATACTGGATACTCCTAGCGCTGCACTTTGGTTTTTTGTATACTTAGTGGACTTGGTTTGTTTGTGTGTCAGCTGCTTTGGTCACTTCATTGCATTTATTATTTTATTTGGTTTAGCGCAGCTCTTTCTTCATTTCCAGATATGTGGAGTGCATGACTAATAGTTGTCCTGTGGACAGATTCTCCCACCTGAGCTGTGGATCTCTGTAGCTCCTCCAGAGTTACCATGGGGCTCTTGGCTGCTCCTCTGATTAATGCTCTCTTTGCCCGGCCTGTGAGTTTAGGTGGACGGCCATGTCTTGGTGATCTAGCACCCTGGTGTTTAGGCTGGGTTGCTCACAAATTTAGTTTGCCAGATAGTAAATGTTCTGGTTAATTGTTAGAGATCCACTGATCCCTCTCTAATTCTGGAGTTGCTGCACCTTTTCTCTTCTGTCACTGGGTGGCACTGTTGCTGCTGACATTCGATCAACACGGGCATAGCAAGGTTAGATTATGAATGGATGGGGTGTCTCAGCCAATTGGCAGGGGTTTCTTTAGTCCCTTGGCCTGCTGGGTGGAGTCAGGTGATCGAGGTTCTGTTCCACCTGGATGGCTGTCTGGGTGAACGTGTGTTATGTCGTCCCAGGTTGCTAGGCCAGAAGCCTGCGGGCCTATCCCAGAGACACCTGGCTGCTAGGCTGCCTGAGGCCTATCCAGGAGCAGGAGAAGCAGTGTAGGTTTGGGACTGCAGGATTGGAGTCCAACCAAGTTACAGAGGTTCCGCTGGACTAGGAACGAGTCATGGTCGGAGGTAAAGGGGAAGCAGTCGCCACTAAGGGACCATCCACCTTAGTATCACAGACTACTGTGAGTAAGCCTGAAGAAGTACCAGAGCAGTCTTCCCACCAGCTGGGGACAGTGAAGAAGTGGGAAAGCTTCAGCAAGTGCCAAGCCAGGGACCCAGCGGGTTAGTGGGGGTGATGCTTGAGGAGTATACAGCGGGTTAGCTGTGGAAGAGCTCAGGGGATCCAGCGGGTGGCTGGGATCTGGAAGTCTAGTGAGAGACTGGTAGCTCAGTGATTGAAGACCTGCAGTGGGAAACTGTGAGATAAGAGAAGAACTGTACTCTGTTGCCAAGTTCTATGTGTGAAGATCTTTGGAAACTGTTAAAAGCTTAGTTGCCATAGGAGACAGCGGTCCTGCCAATACAGAAGTTGCATCTGGCTGGAGGCTTTGAACTGTATAGCTGTCTGCCTATTGTGTCTAGGAGTCTGCTAATTGTCATCACATCTACCTAAGGGTGTCCTGGCCCTAACCCCCTCTCCCACAGTTCTTGTTAAGAGACAATAAATCTATTTATTTGCATTCAAAAAGTGACTGGCGCCCATCATTTCATCTTGCATTACACCCACCATGCCCGGTAACCCACTCTATGAGGATGGATGTCAGCTCTCCCTGACTCTGGAGGTCATCATCAGGCCTCTAGAGGTCTGGGAGGCAGCTACAGTAGGTTTGCAGTTGTGCCATACTCTTTCCATTTTCAGATGATGAATTGAACAGTGCTCCATGAGATGTTCAAAGCTTCACAGAACAGCTGTATTTATACTGAGATTAAATTACACACAGGCGGGCTCTATTTACTAATTAGTTGTCTTCTGAAGGCAATTGGTTCCACTAGATTTTAGTTAGGGGTATCAGATTAAAGGGGGCTGAATACGAATGCACACCACACTTTTCAGAAATGTATTTGTAAAAAATTCTGAAAACCATTTATCCTTTTCCTTTCACTTTGCAATTATGTGCCACTTTGTATTGGTCTATCACATAAAATCCCACTAAAATGCATTTACGTTTTTGGTTGTAACCTGACAAAATGTGGAAAATTTCAAGGGGTATGAATACTTTTTCAAGGCACTGTATCTGTGGGCCCCCTCTAGAACAGCCATTCTAAACTAGGATTTTGTGGAACCCTAGGGCTCTTCCAGGGGTTTTAAGGGGTTCCTTGAGCTGTGGCTAATTGAACTCCCATTTGATGGTGCCTCCATAGATCCTGGTCCAATGCCACTTGGCACAACCAACAGCATTACATCAATAACATTCTGGCAACCACTGTACAGTGGGCATTCTTGCCGCTGACCACTCATTTCTCAATACTCCACGATGACTAATCTTAGCAAGGGTTCCCTGAGACCTAAAAACTGTTTCAAGGGTTCCTTTGAGGTAAAAAGGTTGAGAACGCCTGCTCTGGAGGCTGGAAATCACTGTAGTAGACATTGCAACTACAATGATCTCTACTAGCTTCCAGGTCCAGGCCGAGCAGCTATCCTGCTGCTTTTTGAAAACATGAGGTTGTTTGTGTGGCATGGGTGCTATTCAGGGAAACTTTCACATTTTCTCAAGTATGCAAAACATTTTTGAATTGGACGAGGTAGAGAAGCAGGGAGGTGACTATCTCCACCTTGTCCAATATAATTATTCATACCTGGAACTTATCTCTAACATATAAATTTAAAACAATGTGTAAGCTCTTGCACATTAGGGTTGCAGTTGCCACTCCATCTATCCTCCCTGCCCTCTCATCCAGGGACCTGCGGTGAGGTCAGTGACTGGTGAGGCACTGGCTAGTATCAGATACACACAGGTAACATATGCCGCGATTGTTAGAGCGAGAGCAATAATTCTAGCACTAGACCTCCTCTGTAACTCTAAACATGTAATCTGTAAAAAATTTGAAAGCGTCGCCTATGGAGATTTTTAAGTACTGAAGTTTGTCAAAATATATAGAAAATACAGCGCTGTCAGTAGAAATTAAAGACATGCAAAACATAATCTGCTGTCTATAACGTGATTGAGCTGCAGTTAAAAAATATGGGATACCCACATTAAACAAGATAGTAACGAAAAGAAAACTGCGCTAAAAAAATTAAAACTCAGTGTGTGCACACATATTGTTTTAAGTCCATCCGAAGCCTATACACAGGTGTCAATTAACAGTCCGTGCAGAGTCCACAAAGGTATGTATCCAAATCTTCAATCAAGGTGACAACACACTTAGAACCACCGCAGAAATAAGTGTAAAAGATAGGACAGTCCTCCACCTATAAGCCAACTGCCTCTTACCAGCTCCCTTGATCTCTGGTAAGGAGATCAAATACGCTTTTTAGCTTATGACCCAGCTACAGTCTTGGGATGGAACATCAGATATAGTCTCCGTGACTTCCTTAAATAGGTCTCAACAGCATATCCATGGGCCTGGTGATTCAACGAGTAACACGTCTTGTCCTAGGTGTCACATTAAGACAGAAAGTGTTCTGTGTAGTCCACAAAGATTGAGTTTGTGGCTGGGTCTTCACCCCAGAGTTTCAAGAGTCTTTGTTGAATCTTTAGCAGCTTCCAACAGATACACAGCTCATCACGCCAGGTGTAATCACCTACTCCTCCTCACTCACTTTCTGTCTTAATGGGACACCTAGGACAAGACGTGTTACTCGTTGAATCACCAGGCCCATGGATATGCTGTTGAGACCTATTTAAGGAAGTCACGGAGACTATATCTGATGTTCCATCCCAAGACTGTAGCTGGGTCATAAGCTAAAAAGCGTATTTGATCTCCTTACCAGAGATCAAGGGAGCTGGTAAGAGGCAGTTGGCTTATAGGTGGAGGACTGTCCTATCTTTTACACTTATTTCTGCGGTGGTTCTAAGTGTGTTGTCACCTTGATTGAAGATTTGGATACATACCTTTGTGGACTCTGCACGGACTGTTAATTGACACCTGTGTATAGGCTTCGGATGGACTTAAAACAATATGTGTGCACACACTGAGTTTTAATTTTTTTAGCGCAGTTTTCTTTTCGTTACTGAAGTTTGTCGCCATTCCACGATTGTGCGCAATTTTAAAGCGTGACATGTTAGGTATCTATTTACTTGGCGTAACATCATCTTTCACATTATACAAAAAATCGGGTTATCTTTAGTGGTTTTTTTTGCAATGACCCCCATTTTAATCCCTATGGTGTCTGCTAAAACAATATATATAATGTTTAAGGGTTCTGAGTAATTTTCTAGAAAAAAATTATGATTATTACATGTAGGAGAGAAGTGTCAGAATTGGCATGGGTGGAAAGGGGTTAATTAGCATAAGTAATATACAAATAATCATTATAGATTGTTTTTAAGGTAATTTACTATATTTTCAAAATCTGTACTCAAGCAGGTGGCTTAACGGACAAATTACTGAAGTTTGAAGTTATAACTCAAACCAGTATTTTCACAGTAAATAGATAAATAATAAATTATTATGTCATAACATATAGCATATAAATACCGTATATTTCACACCATAAGACGCACTTTTTCCCCCCAAAAAATGGGGGAAAATTTCCCTGCGTCTTATGGAGCGAATACTGACCAGGCACCGCCCCACCCCCCCGTCGCCGCCTCAGAATACCGGCGCTCGGCTTCTCTGTGGAGGAGCGAGGACAAGGATGCGAGGCACATGCTGGCAGGGGCATACCAAGGGGGAGCGGAGGGAGGCGGTCCACCCTGGGTGTCAAAACATGGGGGGGTGTCAGTGGCGTCGCTGTGGGGGTGCGCTCCGCACCCAGGTCGGGTGACACCCGCCAGAGGTGACACCATCCCAAAAGCAATGAGAGCCCTGGCTTTTTTTTCAGCTGGAACACCCGGAACACTCCTTCCACAGGCAGCTGCTGCTGCAAACTATGTCCCCAGTCCTTCTTCCTAGCTGCTGCCTGAGTGCATCTGAGGCTGCCAGCGAGCCAGCCAGAGGGGGTTGTGCATTGTAATGGCAGTGTCCTCTGCTGCCTGAGGTGAGCTGGTGATAAGGTGGGAGGTGGGGTGGTATTGCTGTGTGTCCACCAGAAACCTATAGTAGTAGTATAATATTAAATATTTTAGTATACCATTTGGTTCAGAATATTTTTTTTGCTGTTTTCCTCCTCTAAAACCTAGGTGCGTCTTATGGTCAGGTGCGTCTTATGGAGCGAAAAATATGGTATATGATTTAGCTTGATTATGACAGTACCTTTTCAACAGCAGCAGATTCTCATTCTCCCTCTTAACTGTGTGAGAAAAACATGGGATTGTGGGTAAATCTTATACCCATAAACCCATGTATTTCCTTGTAGTTAAGAGGGCTGGGCTAGAAGAGAGCATTTGTCTTTTAGACACATGCCCCTTCTGTCACGGAACATCCCACACTCCGCTTGAGTGCTTCCGTCATATACCGCTTCCTAAGTTCTGGAACACGAGTCCAATGGATCTGGCTATAGGAACCCCAAGAACTAGACAACACCAGTCTTGGAGTACATCAGAACTACTCTTTATTTGAGATCTCCCACACATTTATACACCAGGATGACTCAAAGCTAACCTAATTAACATGAGCTCCAATAGGAGTCGTCCCGTCTCCTACATTGTATAGAGGACAATGTCATTAGCTCATTCAATTAACATAAACACAGGTTGACACCAGCATCTCCTCACAGGATGTGTCCCAACAGAATGAATCAGTCTTATCAGCAGGGGGCTGCTGGAGGAACCCCCCCTCCCTTTTCAGGGACACAGATCCACAGCAAGGAGTCCCCAACAGAATCACACAACCAACAAAATATACATATATACACGACTGAGTCCAATTAATACAGTTCAAACCGGACCTCCAATTCACCCCACAAAGAGCACCGTTCCATTGAAAATCCAGGGCCCATAATCAAAAGGCAACAAGCTAGCGTTCAGTCCCCTCCAATAGTCTCTGTCTCGGGTGAGTCTGTCACATTTCTCCCCCATCAAAGGTTGACTAACAAGGTCCCAGACCTCCACCTGGTCTGGACATACGTTAGTCAGGCAGAGTGAACTCACATAGTCTTCCCGCATGATCTCCATTCTTGGCTGCAAGGAATAGTTGACCTCAGTAGGTGTGGGGCAGAGGTCATTTACTCTCTGTCTGGCTGCCAGGGCTTCAGCTGGATTGTTTTTAACATTCCTGGGCTCGGTCTGCTGCTGGGCAGAGGGGCCAATCACCCCTGCTTCTTGAAGCTGTAGAGGGACACTAGGTGCTATGCAGAGGCCAGCGGTGCTCTGCCCTGTTGCCAGCGATTCAGCTGGGAGTAGCAGCTCCACTACATCAGCTTGTCGTCGGAGAGAGGGGCCAACTGCCCCGGCTCCCTGGAACTCCACAGTTGTTGCCGGTGCTGGGAAGAGGTTGGTAGCACTCTGCTCTGTTGCCAGCACTTCTGCTGGGGACTCTGCATCCTCCGCTCCAGCTAACCGTTGGGGCAGGAGGCTGGCTTCCTCCACTCCGAAACTGTGTAGTTGCCATTGGAAAAGGGAGCCGGCTGCTTCCATTTCCATTCCCTCCTCTGGCTGCTGGGACGACATGTCGATGGTACTGTCTCCCAGGTACACGGATCTTTGCTGGGGAGGAAAGCCCGCTTCCTCCACCCTGGCCAACTGTTGGGGAGGGACAACACACACCTCCTCTCCCTTCTCCCCCTGTATCTGCTGCTGGGAAGTGATTGCCACCTTCTCACCCTGAGCCTCCGAAACTGCCACAGGTGTGGGGCAGAGGTCTTGGACCCTCTGTCCGGTTGCCAGCACTTCTGCTGGGGGTTTGCTAGGTGGTTCCTCCTCTACAGAAACGTCTATTAAATCCCCAGTCTTTGGAATTGGTAAAAGTGTGGGACAGAGGTCTTGGACCCTCTGTTCAGTTACCAGATCTTCAGCTGGAGAAGTTTGTTTTAACTCCATAGATGCTGCTGGCAGAAAATCACATGTCCCTGTCAGTGTTGTGGGAGAAAGGCCGACTACCTCTTCTCTCAGGAAGGCCGAAGCCACTGTTGGTGCTGGGCAGAACACAGTGAACTTTGGCCCTGATAGCAGCTCTTCTGCTGGAGGCTCATCAGGTTGTTCTTCCTCAGCAGAAAAGTCTATCAAATCCCATGTCTCTGCAACTGATGTCTGGGAATAGAGGTTCACCATCTCCAGTCCATGGAACCCAGAAGATGCTATCATTTCTGGGCAGAGGTTAGCAGAGCTCTGCCCTGTTGTCAGCACTTCAGGTTTGGGGACGGCAATCTCCGGATTTTCCACTGCCGATTCTCTGGCATGCTGCTGAACTTGTTCTAGCAGTTTCCTGTATGCCCTTTCCAGATGCTGTTCCTTCCTTAGCAAATGGTCCAGATCAGGTTTGAGCTCTGAGACCCCTGCAAGACCGAGCATAGACTCTCTATAGTCTCTCAGGTCCTCAAGGTCAGGCTCCCCTTCATCGCCAAACATAAAAAGATCTGTAAGGTTCTCCCACAGCAATCCAGGGCCGCCAAAGTCATATCCCTCCGGAGAGCATTCTGTTGTCTCCCCTAAATATCCCTCCTCTGCGTGCCATTGCAGAGCCCGATAACAATTGTCCAGCTCTATCTCCTGCTGGACCAACCTGTCCAACTCAGTCACCCATTGCTCCTGGGGCTGCTCTCCCAGGAATGCCATCCGCAATGCCCGTTGGTCACTGGCCCGTTGCTCTTGGGTTGGAAAGCACTTGCCCTGTTTTATACCAGCGAGACGGAGGGCTGCAATCCAGAGCTCCACCCGAATCAGCTGCCTGAGCTCCAGGTATTCATCCTCAGACACAGTCCTGGTGTACGTTGAAAGGATGATCCGCAGCAGCCCCGGGAATTCTGATGCCAGGTCCATATCTCCGCTGGGGTGACTGAAGTCTGCTCTGCTGATCTTGGATCCAGTTGGAGGTTTGGATGTCCCAGACTTCAGACTTCAGGAAGCTTTCCCGCTGCTTGCCACCAATGTCACGGAACATCCCACACTCCGCTTGAGTGCTTCAGTCATATACCGCTTCCTAAGTTCTGCAACACGAGTCCAATGGATCTGGCTATAGGAACCCCAAGAACTAGACAACACCAGTCTTGGAGTACATCAGAACTACTCTTTATTTGAGATCTCCCACACATTTATACACCAGGATGACTCAAAGCTAACCTAATTAACATGAGCTCCAATAGGAGTCGTCCCGTCTCCTACATTGTATAGAGGACAATGTCATTAGCTCATTCAATTAACATAAACACAGGTTGACACCAGCATCTCCTCACATAATGTGTCCCAACAGAATGAATCAGTCTTATCAGCAGGGGGCTGCTGGAGGAACCCCCCCTCCCTTTTCAGGGACACAGATCCACAGCAAGGAGTCCCCAACAGAATCACACAACCAACAAAATATACATATATACACGACTGAGTCCAATTAATACAGTTCAAACCGGACCTCCAATTCACCCCACAAAGAGCACCGTTCCATTGAAAATCCAGGGCCCATAATCAAAAGGCAACAGGCTAGCGTTCAGTCCCCTCCAATAGTCTCTGTCTCGGGTGAGTCTGTCACACCTTCTATGACACTGCAGTGAGAGGCGTGCCTCCACTGCAGCATTTTTATTGGACAGCTGGGGCTAATGGTACTTTAGTTTGCCCGCTTAGGCTCTGAAGAAAGGGGTGCTCCCCCGAAACGCGTAAGCCATCAGCCATTTACGCTGGTCTTATCCTCTCGGCAACAGGTCCTGGGGTGTCGATCCACAGAAACAGCGCTTTTGCGCCCTTTTGAAAGCTATTTATACTAGCTCGTTTGTGAGTATGATTTTTACTGTTTTTATGCTGCATTAAATTTTACCAGTGGTAATGCACTAGGTTGGTGCGCCCTCTTTCTTTTCTGTTTTTTATAGCTTGAATACCCATTGTTCAAATGAGGGCTGCAAGACGCTAGGCATTACTTCTATAGGTGGCTGCACCACATATCCAGTTCATGGACACCTGAGCGCAGGAGAGGTCTTTTTCTTGCTAATGGTACTTTACCATTGGTCCAAGACTCCAAGCTGTCCATTGAGCTCAGTGCTTCTGACAAGAAGTGAGGAGAGACACTGTGAGCTCAACCTCTCAGTCTGCTGCAAACAGAGTGTGCCAACTTGTATTTAAACTGGCTGCTCTGTTTGCAGCTTCTGACAGGCTGCGCAGGAGCATCGTATCTCCAGGACCATAGGTCATAGGAGCCCCACATTTTTACCAGTGGTGGGGTAGGACTGAGGCTACCTACCCTCCAAATTGGGGTCTCTGTGACCCCTGGTCGCCGAGCTACGACCCTCGAAGCTCGTTTTTTTTTTCCTTTTTTTTTTTAATGTTCATGACAGGTGAGGCTCTGCCTCCCCTGACTGCACATCCCTGCTCTCATCCTCTCCAGCCATGAGAGAGCCACTGACAATGTAACAGGTAAATTCTCAGCATGAACAGAAAAAGAAGGAGGGCACACTAACCTAGTGCATTACCACTAATAAACTTTATTGCAGCATAAAAACAGCAAAAATTATACTCACAAACGAGCTATCGAAACCAGCTTTAAAAAGGGCGCAAGTGCGCTGTTCTATGAATCGACACACCAGGACCTATTGCCAAGAGGATCAGACCGGTGCAAATGGCCAATGGCTAACGCCCCCTCACAAACAGCAACACCTACCCATTTAGGCTTACTCTCCCTGGACCCCTCCCTCTATGTACAAGCCCCATTTGCAGCCAGAAGATAGTACTAATAAAAACAAGCAACAGGCCTCGCTCTATGTTGCTTGCTATAAACTGAGCTAACAAAACTGTAGCAGAATCAGTATGGACCACAAAAACAAAAACAAAAAGGGGGGTGGTGGGGGGGGGGCCCGCCGACCACACATACCTCTCCTCCCACAAGCAGCTCCATAGGTAGCCCCATGCCGTGGACAAACCGCAGTAAATAATACGGGGCTTCTCTGGCTCCCAGGAGCCATATGAACACTGCACACAGCGTGTGGAACGCACGCCGCCCGAAGGACCATGAAGTGCGGGCGTTCCTGCGTTCCACCCGCAACTTCCGGCCGATCGTGACGTCAGTTCCCCTTCTACAAGCGTCAGAAGACGCTGTGTGCAGGGGACACGGCCCGGAAGCGCGGGTGTGTTTGCGTTCCACCCGCTGCTTCCGGCCGTCATGGAGTTGCCTGTGAGTGGCCAGAAACGTCGGTGCGCGCGCATCCCCGTTGGTCCGCGCGCCTCCCACCAATGACTCCACTGCTGACAGCTATCCTAGGCTGATAATGCCTGCACAGTACAGGCAGCATTCAAGTTACAGCCACAGGCAGCTCGCAGCCCACATCACTCTACAAGGACCATTCATGGGATGGAAATAGAGGGTAAAGATGTAATTAATAAACGGCACATATGTATGGTAAAAAATAGAGATTAATCTCAAATGGGGAGGTTGGTGAGGAGATCAAAATCGATACCAAATGAAAATACTAGTAGACAGGGGCGTTGCTAGGTGGCAAAAAGACCAGGGGCTTCAGCCCGAGTTCATAGCCTTGCACCGTGGGGGGGGGATGGAAAAAGTGTGAGGTTAATCCGCGCAGTGGTTTAGATGTTACTAGGATATAGGGCTGCTGCCTCTACAGGTACGATTCCACCTAGGTGGAGTGTATTAGAAATTGATAAAAAGCAGGAGTAGAGATGGTGCTGCCCTGGTGGAGTTAAAAGGGTTTATTTCCCATGGTGAACAATTCTTCTGTGTATTGCGTGATATACATATAAAACTTGAACTTTACTTCTGAATGGTAAACTTTAAACCGTAAATGAGAAATTTTCTATATGCAAAAATGTGTGGAAAATACCGCCTCTACCTCACATTGCTCTGCGCCTAGGACTACTCCTGAGATCAAGTGTAGTAAAATAAAGCAGCGCTGCTGCAATAAGGAATCAGAGACTTGGCACCATTGATTTATACTTTATTGCCCTATGTATATAGAAAAATTTTCTATGTATGTCAAAATAATGACGTGAAATTTTGGGTTAAACCCTGTGACTTGTGCTAGATTATTTAAATACCTCTTTATAATAAAAGTGAAGTTATAAAATAAAGTGCTTCAATTATTTCAACAAAGTGCATTAGTGCGGAAAATCATGCTGTTAATGCAATAAAGTGACTGGTGCTTAATTATACAAAAAATCATACAGGATATCTAACATAATAGGTGACTGGTGTGTTTTTAACCAGTGTTATTGGATAGGAAAAATTCCATTGGTTGTGAAAAAAAAATTCTTTTTAGTAGAAGTCTGATAACGAAACGCGCGTAGGGCGGGAATACGGACGTCTTGCAGCACCTCTAGCTAAGCTGTCCTTGATATCTTTCTTATGCTCGTTTTTATCTTTACAAATGTGAGTACAATACTTTATTAACTTCAATAAAAGTTCCTATACGGTTTTACGCTATGGGCATCCCTCCTTTCTTTCATATGTAACACGCCAAAACAACATGTAAAGCACAGTCTGGAGGCATCTATGATTGCTACACAGTGGCAGATACTGTGACTGCCTGCACCCCTGCAGGGGGAAGAAAAATCCGGTGAGTGCAAGCAGTATCAGAGTATAAAGAGCCAGCACCTGGATAAGAAGTTTTCCTACAGAAATTTGTTCCTAGAGATTGAACATTTTAAAATCACTTCTAAAAGAAATTTTTTTCACAACCAATGGAATTTTTCCTATCCAATAACACTGGTTAAAAACACACCAGTCACCTTTTATGTTAGATATCCTGTATGATTTTTTGTATAATTAAGCACCAGTCACTTTATTGCATTAACAGCATGATTTTCCGCACTAATGCACTTTGTTGAAATAATTGAAGCACTTTATTTTATAGCTTCACTTTTATTATAAAGAGGTATTTAAATAATCGAGAACAAGTCACAGGGTTTAACCCAAAATTTCACGTCATTATTTTGACATACATAGAAAATTTTTCATTTACGGTTTAAAGTTTACCATTCAGAAGTAAAGTTCAAGTTTTATATGTATATCACGCAATACACAGAAGAATTGTTCACCATGGGAAATAAACCCTTTTAACTCCACCAGGGCAGCGCCATCTCTACTCTTGCTTTTTATCAATTTCTAACACACTCCACCTAGATGGAATCGTACCTGTAGAGGCAGCAGCCCTATATCCTAGTAACATCTAAACCACTGCGCGGATTAATGCCACACTTTTTCCATCCCCCCCTACCCCCCCCCCGGTGCCAGGCTCCACCAGGGCAGCGCCATCTCTACTCCTGCTTTTTATCAATAGAGGGGGATGATGGGGCGGTGGGGTTGTATGGAGGGGGGTGTTACCTACCTGACACACACTGACCTACCTGACCCACACTGACCTACCTGGCTGACATACACTGACCTACCTGACACGCACTGACTGCTGATCTAATGGGTCACCAGTAGTCAGCACCCCCTCTACATTAGCTCAGAGTCCCCTTACATCAGCACCCCCCTTAGATATCTCTAATAGATCAGTGACCCCCCCCCATCAGTGTCCCCTGCCCCTAAAGACCCCCATTAGACTGCCTTACCGAGAGCCATTTAGAGTCAGGAAGTGTGGGAGCCGGAGTTTGGGGGCGGAGCGAAGCTGCTCTTCTGTAGTGCCATTTTCCTCCCTCCCTTCCATTGTATGGGGGGGCTTGGGGAGAAGGCAAAGTAAAGGCAGATGCTGCGTCGCTGTGCCCACTGTGTTGGCAAGACACATTTGAACTGGTACACTCACTCACAGGGCCGCTGTTGGGAATCATGGGGCCTCCACCCCCTGAGGGGAGGAAAGAGGTGGGGGGAGGGAGGTGAGAAAGGGGAGGTGAGAGAGGAGGAGGTAAGGGGGGTGAGGGAAAGGGGGAGGAGGCAGGAGAGAGAGGGGGTGGCTGACACAGAGAGGGGGGTGCTGACAGAGGGGGGGTGTTGACAGAGGGGGGGTGCACTGCTGACACAGAGGGGGTGGGCTGACAGAGGGGGGTGCTGACAGAGGGGGGTGTTGACAGAGGGGGGTGTTGACAGAGGGGGGTGGGCTGACAGAGAGGGTGTGGGCTGACGGGGGGGGGGTGCTGGCAGAGAGGGGGACGCTGAGAGACAGGGGGACGCTGAGAGAGAGGGGAGAGGCTGACAGAGAGGGTGTGGGCTGACAGAGGGGGGTGCACTGCTGACAGAGAGGGGGGTGCTGAGAGGGGGTGGTGCTGACAGAGGGGGGTTGCTGACATAGATGGTGTGGGCTGACAGAGGGGGGGTGGGCAGACAGAGAGGGGGGTGCTGACAGAGAGGGGTGCACTGCTGATAGAGAAGGGGTGCTGACAGGGGGGGGTGCACTGCTGACAGAGAGGGGGGTGCTGACAGGGGGAGTGCTGACAGAGAGGGGGTGGTGCTCAAGGGGGGGGTGGTTCTGACAGAGGGGGGGTGCTGACATAGATGGTGTGGGCTGACAGAGGGGGGGTGGGCTGACAGAGGGGGGGTGCTGACAGAGAGCAGGTGCTGACAGAGAAGGGGTGCATTGCTGACAGAGAGGGGGATACTGACAGAGAGGGGGGGTGCTGACAGTGGGGGGGTGCTGACAGAGGGGGAGGTGGTGCTGACAGAGAGGGGGGGGTGCTGACAGAGGGGGGGGGGTGCTGACAGAGAGGGGGGGCTGAGAGAGAGGGGGGTGCTGAGAGAGAGGGGTGGGCTGACAGAGTGGGGTGGGCTGACAGAGAGGGGGGAGTGCTGACAGAGAGGGGGGTGGGCTGACAGAGAGGGGTGTGGGCTGACAGAGGGGGGTGCTGACAGAGAGGGGGGTGCTGACAGAGAAGGGGTGCTGACAGAGAGGGTGTGGGCTGACAGAGAGGGTGTGGGCTGACAGAGATGGTGTGGGCTGACAGGGGGGGATGCTGCCAGAGAGGGGGGATGCTGCCAGAGAGGGGGTTTGCTGACAGAGAGGGGGGTGCACTGCTGACAGAGGAGGGTGGGCTGACAGAGGTGTGGGCTGACAGAGAGGGGTACACTGACAGAGACGGTGTGGGCTGACAGAGGGGGGGTTGCTGACAGGGGGTGCACTGCTGACAGAGAGGTGGTGCTGACAGATTGGGGTGGGCTGACAGAGAGGGGGTGCTGACAGAGAGGGGGGGTGCTGACAGAGAGAGGGGGTGCTGACAGAGAGAGGGGGTGCTGACAGAGAGGGGGGTGCTGACAGGGGGGTTCTTACAGAGGCGGTGCACTGCTGACAGAGGGGGGTGGAGCTGACAGAGGGGGGTGGTGCTGACAGAGGGGGTGGTGCTGACAGAGGGGGGTGGTGCTGACAGAGGGGGTGGTGCTGACAGAGGGGGGTGGTGCTGACAGAGGGGGGTGGTGCTGACAGAGGGGGGTGGTGCTGACAGAGGGGGTGGTGCTGACAGAGGGGGGTGGTGCTGACAGAGGGGGGTGGGCTGACAGAGGGGGGTGGGCTGACAGGAGGGGTGCTGACAGAGGAGAGTGGGCTGACAGAGGGGGTGGACTGCTGACAGAGGGGGGTGGACTGACAGAGGGGGGTGGACTGATAGAGGGGGGTGGTGCTGACAGAGGGGGGGGGTGCTGACAGAGGGGGGTGGTGCTGACAGAGGGGGGTGGGCTGACAGAGGGGGGTGGGCTGACAGGAGGGGTGCTGACAGAGGAGAGTGGGCTGACAGAGGGGGCGGGTGCTGACAGAGGGCGGGTGCTGACAGAGGAGAGTGGGCTGTCAGAGGAGAGTGGGCTGTCAGAGAGGGGTGGGCTGAGAGAGGAGGGGTGGTGACAGAAAGAGGTGGGCTTACAGAAAGGGGCGGGATGACAGAGGGGTGGGCTTACAGAGAGTGGCACACTGACAGACCGGCTGGTGGAAGGGCAGATAACAGACCTCAGTCAGGAGGAGACACAGCGCGCGCCAGGCAGGGAGGCGGGGCTCCGGGCGGCCGCGATCACCCACAGTCCAGCCCCTCCCCGCCTCCACATGTGACTAGTCAGCAGCTCCACCGGGCCAATCACAGACCCTTATGTCTGCCGCCTGCACAGCCATTGACAGAGCGCCCGCTGCCCAGCGCTCGTACAGGCTGCATATGATGTATGATGTAGCACTCATGGCGGCGGGCACGGGAATCGGAATGCGCTGCTCTAGATCTTGCAGCTGGGGCCACTGATCACAGGACGGCTGAACGGGTTTCAGGCGGCTTGAAAACCGGTCACATGTGTCCAAACCGGACAGGTGGCAAACCTACTGCAGGACCCGGTGCTTAGACACTCGGGGCTATTGGCCCCACATTCGGGGCTCAAGCCTCAATAGCCCCCCCTTAAGGACGCCTATGCTAGTAGATGATATTCCGTTGATGTGATCCGCAGAGGTATCCTTCCAAGGTGCAATAAGTTAATACAACACATAATATATGTATGGTTCATAAATTTAAAACACGGTTGATTAGACAGCATATAATATATATATTTTTTTCATAAAATATAGTATCTTAAAAAGGTCAAAACATGAAAATCCATAGCAATTAGTCGCTGATCATAAAATTAAAATCAAAAAGAAATCCGTGCACTATGATACCTAAATAATACTGATCAAAAAATAATAATAACAATAAATAGGAGATCTAAAAACAAATGCTCATCGGCCTAAACCATTAATAACACCGTTAAAAAACAGCAATAGAGAATGCCGGCTAAGAGACTACGCACCACTCTATATAGATATAATAAAATATAAATATAGTAAAATAAATAACCTATGGCAGGATATAACATACTATGTCAAATGACCATAGTGACCGTCCCCCCAGCAAATGCCGTGGAGGATACCTCTGCGGACTGGCGTACCAAAAACGAGAGAGACCATTGCCCGTTTGCACCTAATGGAAAATGAACACTATACCCCAATGGCGGTGAAGTACATAAAATGACATAGACTACATAATGTTAACAAATTAACCACTGTCTAAACACCAACCACAGCCTGGTAACTAGCTTCTACACATTGAACTAAAAACTGTAAAACTACTACTACATCTGACAAACCTATCTGCCCCAATTCCTGGTCACTACACCTAGTGTACCCCATATGACCCAAAAGAGAGCCCCAACCTGCACATTGGTGGCAATACGCACACTTGAAAGGTCAAACCCCAATTGACCTGGCTAGTGCCACCAATGACTCGGGGGCTTTTTCGGGAACTGAAGGAGTTAGACAACATTGTGCAGTTCGATTTCCTCGTTCAGGCCTTTTGGGGCCAGAGTTCCTAGGGAAAAAATCCAGAAGGCCTCTCTATTACATAGCATTTGATGTTTTTTGCCGCTATCCAAGTCGCTCGGCATCGCTTCTATACCGAACACTTTGAGGCCGTCTGTACTGCTACTATGGGTTTCTTTAAAGTGTTTTGGTATTGAATAGTTGTCCTTCTCCGTAAGGATACTGCTCCTGTGCTCGTTCATTCTGGTCCTCATAGGTCTTGACGTCCGTCCTACATAAAGGAGGCCACAAGGACACAGAAGGCCATAGATGACATACGGGGTACCGCAGTTGATGAACTGCTTCATCTTGTGAATCCTACCGTCTGTTCCAACGACTTCTTTCTTTCTATGGCACATATGCACGCAGTTCCCACAAGTGTTGCTCCCACATCTGTAACTTCCCTTCTGGTCAAAAATCGTGCTCCAAATACTACTGAGCCCTCCATTTCTTTGTTTTCTCACTCTACTTGGGGCAATAATGCTCCTTAGGTCCTTCGGTCTCCTAAAGACCAAATTGGGGTGCGAAGGAAGGCTTGTCTTCAAGATAGGGTCTGATTCAAGGATCCTCCAGTTCTTTTTGAGGATTTTTTGTATTGAGAGGGCCTTGTTGTTATACCTAGTGCAAAATCGTACTTGTGGTCGTTCATCCATGTGAGGATTTGTCTTTTTTTCTTCCTCTCCAACACGAGTGTTGTCATATAGCACAAGGTATTTTTGGAACGCCTCCTCTATATGTTCCTCTTCGTAACCCTTTTCCTTGAACTTCGTCTTGAGGACAAGGCTTTGTTCTTCATAATCGTGCTTCAGGGTGCAGGTCCGCCTGAGTCTGCAAAACTGACCAAAAGGTACATTCCTAATCCATCTAGGGTGATGGTGGCTCCGGGCGTGGAGATATGAATTACCAGCGCTCGGTTTGAAATGCGTTTTTGAGTAAATGGCCCCAGTGTCGTCAACCTGTAGCTCTAAGTCCAGGAAGATCAAGGACTTATCGTCTACCACATGTGTGAAGGAAATCCCATAAGGGTTTCCTGCACAATGTGCTAGGAATCCCTTCAGTTCCTCATCAGTACCGCTCCAGATGATGAGGATATCGTCTATGTAACGCGAGTACAACACTAGGTTCCTCCCATAAGGGTTATTGGCCCAGATGTAATTCTGCTCCCAGTAACCCATGAACAAGTTCGCATAGCTGGGAGCGAACCTAGCACCCATAGCTGTACCCCTTACCTGCCTATAGAACCTGTCCAGAAAGGTGAAATAATTGTGAGTCAAAGTAAACTCAATGCATTCATAAATGAATCGAGCTTGCCTGGGATCAAATAGGTGGGCTTCTGCAACATAGTATTCAATAGCCCTAAGCCCGAACTCGTGCTGGATAGATGTATATAGAGATGTCACATCAAGTGATAGCCATCTATATCCCTGCTCCCAAGTATATGCACTAAGTACCTCTAAAGCGTGGCCTGAGTCCTTGATGTATGATGGCAGGTTGACCACCAGTCCCTGGAGGAAGTGATCGATATAGTTGCCAAGATTGCTGGTCAAACTGTCGATCCCTGCTATAATAGGTCTTCCTGGAGGCTTCTCCATATCTTTGTGTATTTTTGGGATATGGTAGAAGTGAGGGACCACTGGGTGCTTTGAATACAGAAAATGATACTCGTTTTTAGTCAGGACTTGATCTGATAATGCTTTGTCCAGAAGCGCTTTTAATTCGACGTTATAGTTGACCGTAGGATCCCAGGTAAGTCTCTCATAGGTGTTGGTATCGCCGATCAGTCTGTAGGCTTCCTCTAAATATTGATCTCTATCTTGGATAACCAGACCTCCACCTTTATCTGCTTTTCTTATGACTATTTCAGAGTTCTTTTTCAGACTACCCAAAGGGCCCTCCAGGCACACTTCGTGGCCCTTTATAAACTTCCGTTTATTGTCTCCACAGATTTTCCTGAATTCCTCCATCACCACTTCGTAAAAAGTGGGTATGAAGTTCCCCTTATTCCAGTGGGGGTAGAAACTTGATTTTGGTCTGAAGTTAGTATTGATCGTCACACCCTCCAGGGTTAAAGGAGGAGAGACTTCCACAGATTCTTGACCTCCTTCCAGGTATAGTTCCTCCAAAATCTCCAATATCTCTTTGTCTAGAGGTTCAGCATGGGCAATGGGGATAGTCGTTTCTGGACCCTCATTTGTTCTATTTATTTCCTTCAGCCTAAAATGGCGCTTTACAGTAAGATTCCGCACAAACTTATTGAGATTGATAAAGAGCTCAAACAGATTTGGAGGACTCTCAGGGGCGTAGTTGAGTCCCCTTCTAAGCAATTCGAGCTCTGTGTCAAGGAACTCACATTTCGACAGATTGAAAATTTTTATAGTGGAGTGGCTCTCTGATGTTTTTGATCTCTCTTTGGATTTCCGCCCTCCCCTACACCCTCTTCTCGTTGTTTTAACTGTCTCCTGGTATTCGGGGGTGATAGAGGTCGGAATGCAATGCTTTTTTGCGCTGCGGGTTTCGTTCTTCCCGCAGCTCCTTGCACAAAAAAAGGAATCTCAACCTTAGATTTAATTGTATTGGTACCAGTCGTACCCATCCCCGCTACGTCATTAGATCTTGATTTTAGAGGGGACTCCTGTTGTTTCTCAATTGCATTCAACGTGGACTGTATCGGTATCGCTAGGTCGCTTCTCTCCTCTTGTATTGTGATCTCCTTCTGCTGTAGCAGAGTCACGTCAGTAGCAGGATCATGTCCAATGAGATCTCCAGCCTTCTGATTGCCTTGCTTGCTTTTCTCATTGTGATCACAGTTACCAAATAGACCCCTCTGATCTCGAAGGGGCGGAAAGTCTTCGTGCACACTACATCTATAGGGGCCCAGGTCTGACCATTTATTAGGTTCCCCATTCCCATTATTCCTACTTCTGATCCTATTGTTTCTACCCCAATGTTTGCTCTTATCTTTAAAGTGGTTCCTGTTACGATTTCTATTTCTATTTCTATTACTATTCATCCCACTGCCAGCGTTGAATGAAGTGCTGGCCTCAGGGCGATCTCTTATCTTAAATTCTCAGCATGCCAATGATGTGTCCGGATGTAAGCTCCTCCTGGGCTCTCTCTTTAGAAAATTCACAATTTGCTGTAAACCCTGTGGCCTGGGTGTATTCTGAATTATATGTTTATTTATAAACTAAAAATTTGACATAAATTTTAAATAAAAAAATAAATAAATAAAATAAACTAAAAAAAATATAAAACAGTAGTTTGAAAATGTATAAAGCTAAAAACAAAATAAAATGCCATGAAACCATGATAGTTTACCTTTAAATAGGTTATTTTTGATACCATGTTTTATTTAATTAATTTAATAAATAGGTAATAAACCGTGCTTTTTATAAAGTGAACATAAGTATATTGTTTAACCCTGCTGGTTTCCAAATCTCTGGCAGAATTTTTCTATCAAGAACATACTGTATAAACCCCATTCTTTTGGCTGGGGAATGAGGAGGTCTGGCATCAGTTTTAAGGACACATTTTTTTTGTATGTATTTTTTAAAACATTTTAAAAATGACATTAACTTTGTATTAAAAAAGCTTGCACAGTTTTTGAATAAGGTGTTAAAATTGCAAGAGAACATTTTCATGCTTTAAATCGATTGTATTCCCGCACAAATTTATTTAAATTTTTTAAACCTGTAAGTGAAAATGCCATTTGAGTGAAACAAAAACAAAAGAATTAACAGTCTTGTGAACAAAAAGTGATGCAAAGTGGTGCATTTACTTAAAAAAACATTATTGAGTCCTTGATGGAAAAAAGAGAGCCAAAAAAGTTCATATGCTGAAAATGGTGCATCAATATGTGCCTCCACAGTGGTGCACAAGCACAACACCACAACACCACAAGAAAAGTGCACGATAGGAAATAGGAAAGTGCCTCCACCTCTGTACACACTGCCACTTACCAGCTGTAAGTGATCTCTTATTATGGGAGATCAAATGCACTTGTGGCTTATTCCCCCGCCTCGGATCTTTATACAGTGCGCCAATGCTCCCAACGTCATCACCATATATAAAGCTTCATGTACAGATGCATTCCATAGATCATGCACTAGGGCAGCAAGTAGGGGGCAATCCCCAAAGGAAACCACAGTTATCATTTAACATCTGACAAAATGTTTTAACCATTCCTCATCTTCACCTTGATGTTCCTTTTTAAAGTTAGATTTTTTATTTAGAGATGTTTAACATTTACAAAGAAGGGCACAAGGACATGGAGACATTCTTCTGCACTGTCTAGGTTAAAGTATTTGCCATTAGTGATGCTCAGGCACTGATATCATCACTAATGGCAGATACTTTAACCCGGCACTGTGAGTGGCCGGAGCCGCGATGTCGTTACTCCCGCGCGCATGCAAGGACCTTCACAGTGCATGCGCAACTGACTTCAGCGGCTGCATGCAAAGTGAATATCTCCTAAACCGTACAGGTTTAGGCATAGGCATGCGCAGCCTATTGCATTAGGGTGTGCACCCGAAAGCTCAAGCACACATACATATACATATATATATATATATATATATATATATATATATATATATATATATATATATATATATATATAATATATATATTGTCAAAAGTATTGGGACGCCTGCCTTTACACGCACATGAACTTTAGTGCCGTCTTAGTCCATAGGGTTCAATATTGAGTTGGCCCACCCTTTGCAGCTATAAAAGCTTCAACTCTTCTGGGAAGGCTGTCCACAAGGTTTAGGAGTGTGTCTATGGGAATGTTTGATCATTCTTCCAGAAGGGCATTTGTGAGGTCAGGCGCTGATGTTGGACAAGAAGGCCTGGCTCGCAGTCTCCACTCGAATTCATCCCAAAGGTGTTCTATCGGGTTGAGGTCAGGACTCTTTGCAGGTCAGTCGAGTTCCTCCACCCCAAACTCGCTCATCCATGTCTTTATGGACCTTGCTTTGTGCACTGGTCCAAATCATTTGATGGAGGGGGGATTATGGTGTGGAGTTGTTTTTCAGGGGTTGGGCTTGGCCCCTTAGTTCCAGTAAAGGGAACTCTTAAGGCGTCAGCATACCAAGACATTTTGGACAATTTCATGCTCTCAACTTTGAGGGAACAGTTTGGGGATGACCCCTTCCAACATGACTGCGCACCAGTGCACAAAGCAAGGTCCATAAAGACATGGACTTAGCAGGGGTGGTGGGAAATTAACTTCAAGTGCAATAATTCACATTATAACTGTAACTAAAACATATACAATTAAGGGTAACACTCTAAAAAATAAAAAATGCTAAATGCTAAAAATGCTAAAAAGTGCTATAATGGTGTGAACCTCCCAACTAAAAAGTTGTTGCACTCGAAGGTAATTTGTATTGCAATTATCTGTAGAGGGGTTTCCACCATCCCTGCTAAGGCAGCACTGATGGGCACTGATAGGCAGCACTTATGGGCACTAATAGGCTGCACTGATTGGCAGCGTTGATGGGCACTAATTGGTAGCACTGATGTGCACTGATAGGTGGCACTGATAGGCAGCACTGATTGGCACTAGTGGGCACTGATTGGCACTGATAGGTGGCACTGATGGGCACTTATATGCATCACTGATGGGCTCTTATTGGTAGCACTTATGGGCACTGATAGGCTCTGATTCGCAGCACTGATTGGCAGCACTGATGGACACTGATTGGCAGCACTGATGGGCACTGGTAGGTGGCACTGATAGGCAGCACTGATGGGCACTAATTGTCAGCACTGATTGGCACTGATAGGCAGCACTGATGGGCACTGATATGCAGCACTGATGTGCACTGATTGGCAGCACTGATGGGCAGCACTTATGGGCATCTGATTGGCACTGATAGGCAGCACCGATGGGCACTGATATGCAGCACTGATAGGCAGCATTGGTTGGCACTGATAGGCAGCATTGGTTGGCACTGATAGGCAGCACTGGTTTGCACTGATAGGCAGCACTGGTTGGCACTGATAGGCAGAATTGGTTGGCACTGATAAGCAGCACTGGCACAGATAGGCAGTACTGGTTGGCACTGATAGGCAGCATTGGTTGGCACTGATAAGCAGCACTGGCACTGATAGGCAGCATTGGTTGGCACTGATAAGCAGCACTGGTTTGCACTGATAGGCAGCACTGGTTTGCAATTGTTGGCACTGATAGGCAGAATTGGTTGGCACTGATAAGCAGCACTGGCACGGATAGGCAGTACTGGTTGGCACTGATAGGCAGCATTGGTTGGCACTGATTGGCAGCATTTGTTGGCACTGATTGGCAGCATTTGTTGGCACTGATAGGCAGCATTGGTTGGCACTGATTGGCAGCACTGATGGGCACTGACTGGCAGCACTGATGGGCACTAATTGTCAGCACTGATTGGCACTGATAGACAGCACTGATAGGCACTGATTTGCAGCACTGATGGGCACTGATTGGCAGCACTGATGGGCAGCACGTATGGGCACTGATAGGCAGCATTGGTTGGCACTGATTTACAGCATTGGTTGGCGCTGATAGGCAGCACTGGTTTGCACTGATAGGCAGCACTGGTTTGCACTGATAGGCAGAATTGGTTGGCACTGATAAGCAGCACTGGCACAGATAGGCAGTACTGGTTGGCATTGATAGGCAACATTGGTTGACACTGATAAGCAGCACTGGCACTGATAGGCAGCATTGGTTGGCACTGATAAGCAGCACTGGCACTGATAGGCAACATTGGTTGGCACTGATAGGCGGCACTGGTTTGCACAGATAGGCAGCACTGGTTTACAATGGTTGGCACTGATAGGCAGAATTGGTTGGCACTGATAAGCAGCAATGGCACAGATAGGCAGTACTGGTTGGCACTGATAGGCAGTACTAGTTGGCACTGATTGGCAGCATTGGTTGGCACTGATTGGCAGCATTGGTTGGCACTGATAGACAGCATTGGTTGGCACTGATAGGCAGCATTGGGTGGCACAGATAGGAGAGAGGGGGAGTTTCACATTCAGGAGATCGTGAGAATTGCCAGAGCTGTTCAGTGTATGAAACTGTCAGATAATGACACTGCATGCAGGGAGAGACACCAGCTGTTAAAAGTCAGCGGTGATGCTGGTGGTGGGCGGGACTGAACAGTTACCAAACACCAGCCAATAGGATGGGTCTGGGCGGGCCGCTACATTTCTCTGGCTCCGCCCCCTCTCTGAAGCAGCCCAATCATTGGCTGGTGTTGGCGCTTGATCCCGCCCACCCCCAACATCGCGGCTGGGTTGTGATGACTTACAACTCAGCCGCGATGTCGGGAGTGGGCGGGACCAAGCGCTATAAACACAAGCCAATGTTTGAGCTGCTTCAGAGAGGGGGCGGGGCCACATAAATGTAGCGGCCCGCCCAGACATCATCCCATTGGCTGGTGTTTGATGGCCGTTCTGTCCCGCCCACCACCGACATCACCCCGACATTTTGACAGCTGGTGTCTCTCCCTGCATGCAGTGTCATTATCTGACAGTTTCATACACTGAACAGCTCTGGCAATTCTAACGCTCTGCTGCCTGTGAAACAGTTTCACAGGCAGCGCGGGCCACACACTCTCTTGGATGCAGCATTTTGGGGCAAATCTCTGGACACAGCACGGGGTGATTAGGGTGTGCCCAGGCACACCCGGCACACCCCGTGCGCACGCCTATGGGTTTAGGACAGGGGTCTCAAACTGGCGGCCCTCCAGCTGTTGGGAAACTACAAGTCCCATCATGCCTCTGCCTATGGGAGCCCTGCTTGTAACTGTCAGCCTTGCAATGCCTCATGGGAATTGTAGTTCTGCAACAGCTGGAGGGCCACCAGTTTGAGACCCCTGGTTTAGGAGATATTCATTTTACCTACGGGTAAGCCTTATTATAGGCTTACCTGTAGGTAAAAATACAAAAAAAGGGTATACAACCACTTTAAATTTATTCAATTTTTTAATTTGCACAGCATATCTCTGTTTGGTGGGGCAGGAAATCAAATTTTTGCCTTTTTCAGTTAGGTAACACATACAGACCTTACTTCTCTCCCAGCCTGTGACTGGACAGTGACATGAGAAGCAGCAGACTGAGCTAATCTCTATCACTTACGCTGACGCCTCATGTCCTCATGCTCCTTGTTAATACAGCGCCCTGAGGTTTAGTCAGGGTACTCCTCACAAATTTACTTGCCAGGAGTAGTTACCCTGGTCAATTGCTAGAGATCCATTAATTTCTCCCTAAGTTTGGCTTGGTTGCACTTTTCTCTTCTACTGCTAGGTGGCCTGGTACTTGGTGGTACTAGATATGAGAAGGGCAACCCAAGGTCAGGTTATGGGTATATGGGGTATCTCAGCCAATGGGCAGGGGTTTTCTTGAATCCATTGGCCTGCTGGGAGAACCTATATATTCGGGTGAGGTCAGGTGATCTATGTTCTGTGCCACCTGGACGGCTGTCTGGGTGGACGTATGTCGTACACCCCGGGCTGCTAGGCCAGAGATTTGGCCTATCCCAGGGCATCTGGCTGCTTAGGCTGTGTGAGGGCCTATCCAGAAGTAAGGGAGCAGTGCAGGGTTGGGATTGTGGCTTGCAGTCCAATCAGAAGTGACGGTTCTGCCGGCCGGAGAACCTGTCAGTGGTTGGAGGTAGAAGGAAAAATATCGCCACAAAGGGACCAACCACTTTTACCAGGGACCACAGTGAGTAACTGAAGCAAGTTCCGGAGCAACATTCTCACCGAATGGGCACGGTAAAGAATCTGGAAACGTCAGGTGGTGATCAAGTCAGGGACCCAACCAGCGGAGGTGACACTTGCAGAGCAGCCTTGTGAGTCAAGCCAGGGACCTCGCCGGTCAGCAGGGGTGAAGCTTGAGAAGTATCTGGAGTGCCAAGCTAGGGACCCAGCAGGGAAGCATGGGTCAAGCTTGAGGTAGAGACCACCGCAAAGATTAGAGGAGCTCAAGGAATTCAGAGTCAGTGAATCAGAGGGTCTAGTGAGAGACCAGTAGCTCAGTGTTGAAGAACTACAAGGGGCAGTTGTAGTGAAGCTGAAGGGACTGTTAGGTTTGAGTTAGGAACTGTTAAAGACTGTTACCATAGGAAACAGTATTTCTGCATGTGCAGATGTGGTACCTTGCTGGGGCCTTTCCCTGCACGACTGTCCTCCTATTGAAGTCTTGGATTATGCCAACTGAATTTACAACTACTTAAGGGTGTCCTGGCCCTAACCCTCTTTCACCCTTAAAATATAAAAAAGTCTGTTAAGAGAAATAAAACCTCTTTTACATCCAAGAAGTGTCTGGTGCCCAATAACTTTATCCACCTTGCACCCACTATGCCTCACAACCCACCACATACAGAAGGGTGACTTTGACCCTGAAGGTTTTGATTAGACTGGAGGAGGCTAAAGACTTTGCTATATTAACATATGAGCACTGCAACACAACTGTCTGGCTTTGTTTGTTGCTTCTCTCTCCCCTAGTCTGAACTCTGCTATACAGTGCACTGGAAATTTAGGTACCTACACTACTTGCATATAAAAGATAGATCAGAAAGGCTGTGCCTACTTGCACCACAGTGGCGTGAGAAAATGTTTCAGGTAGGGTGACTATCGATTTGTCAATGCTAATTCATAAGCTTGTAGAACCTGTTCACGCTCAGTCCTGCCCACTGTTTTCTGGATTGACAGCACTGCCTCTGTTGCGGAAACGCTCCCACTCTGAGCTGCAGTGCCTGGGAGGGGAATAGTGTGAGACTCTGTCAGGGACATTAAAAGAACTTTTTTGTTCTCTTTATGAAACTTGTGCATCACATAGCAACTGGATTTGGGACTTGTCTAGACTGTCCCTCAGGAGACTTTAGTTGTACTTTAAAATGTTTTTGCGATACGACAATGCGTTACTTTAGAAGATAGGACTGATGTGACAGACTTTTGCGGTACAAGAGAAGGACATTGAAACAAAATAATGCTAAATAGATTTATTACAAATTATTTAAAAAATATTTTTCAAATAAAATCAATTCATAATAAATAAAATAAAAATGCCATAAATCTTTCCCCTATTTTGTAGACGCTATAACTTTTGCGCAAACCAATCAATATACGCTTATTGTGATTATTTTTACCAAAAATATGTAGAAGAATATATACTGGCCTAAACTGAGGAAGAATTTTTTTTTTTTTTTTGGGGGGGGGGGGGATATTTATTATAGCAAAAAGTAAAGAATATTGTTTTTTTTTTTAAATTGTCACTCTTTTTTTATTTATAGCGCAAAAAATTAAAACTGCAGAGGTGATCAAATACCACCAAAAGAACGCTCTATTTGTGGGGAAAAAATACATAAATTTTGTTTGGGTACAGTGTTGTGCGACCACGCAATTGTCAGTTAAAGCGAGGCAGTGCCGTATAGCAAAAAATTGCCTGGTCATTAAGGGGGCAAATCCTTCAGTCCCTTAAGTGGTTAATTGACAATTGCACGGTCGTGCGACGCTGTACCCAAATAAAATTGATGTCCCTTTTTTCCCCACAAATAGAGCTTTCTTTTGGTGGTATTTGATTACCTCAGCGGTTTTTATTTTTTGTGCTTTAAAAAAAAAGACCGACAATTTAGAAAAAAAGAATATATATCTTTTACTTTCTGCTATAAAACACACCCAATAAAACAATGCAAAAAATCTAAATTCTTCATAAATTTAGGCCAATGTGTATTCTGCTACATATTTTTGGTAAAAAAAAAAAAAAAAATCCCAATAAACGTATATTGATTGGTTTGTGCAAAAGTTATAGCGTCTACAAACTATGGAATATTTTTATGAAATTTTTATTTATTTATTTATTTTTACTAGTAACGGAGGTGATCAGCGACTTATAGCGGGACTGCGACATTGCGGCAGACAAATCAGACACTAAGGGGTTGATTTACTAAAGGCAAATCCACTCTGCACCACAAATGCACTTGGAAGTGCAGTCGCTGTAGATCTGAGGGGAAGATCTGAAATTAAGGGAAGCTCTGCTGATTTTATCATCCAATAATGTACAAGCTAAAATGCTGTTTTTTATTTTCCTTGCATCTCCCCCTCAGATCTACAGTGACTGCACTTCCAAGTGCGCTTTCAGTGCACTTGCAGTGCACTTGTAGTGCAAAGTGGATTTGCCTTTAGTAAATAACCCCCTAAGTGACACTTTTTGGGGACCAGTGACACCAATGCAGTGATCAGTGCTAAAAAATATGCACGGTCACTGTACGAATTACACTGGCAGGGAAGGGGTTAACATCCGGGGCAATCAAAAGTTTAAATGTGTCCCTAGGGAGTGCTTGCTAACTGTGTGGGGGGTGCTTGTACTGTGGGAAGAGAGAGATCCATGCTCCTGCTTAGCAGAAAGACAGGAACTCTGTCTTCCCTTGTCACAGAATGGCAATCTGCCTTGTTTACATAGGCAGATCTCCGTTCTGCCTCTGTCGGAAATAATCGACGGGTCCCGGCGGACATCGGGTCCACTGGACCAGTTGATTGGCTCCTGCTGTGTCCAATCACAGAATACAGAGAAATAAGAATCACCTACCTGTACATGATTCTGTCTGTAGGAGCTGCTGCCCAGCAGTACATATACATGGGGCGGCCGGCAAGTGGTTAATTTGCAAAATTAGTACTTACAACCCAACTGTCCTTCATTAGAAACCAGATCTCTTTGTCCCTGATTCCTCCCCAATTTTCCATCTTATGTATACACCTCTATAAAAAATACACTGTTCAACTAAGAAAAGTGTTCTGTTACAACCCTCCATTAACCACTTGCCGCCCGCCCTATTACCAAATGATGGCAGCAAAGTGGTTTGATATTCCTGACCGGACGTCATATGACGTGATCAGGAATATCGAGCCGCTGCGCGCCCCCGGGGGTGCGCATCGCGGCGATCGTTGTTGCGGGGTGTCAGTCTGACACCCTGCAACACCGATCTAGGTAAAGAGTCTCCGACGGAGACTCTTTACCACGTGATCAGCCCGTGTCCAATCACGGCTGATCACGATGTAAATAGAAAGAGCCGGTGATCGGCTTTTCCTCACTCGCGTCTGACAGACGGATCCCAGGACCACCAGGGAAGCCGCCCAGGACCACCAGGGACGCGATCCACACTGGACCACCAGGCATGCCCCTAGAGCCCCAGGGAAATGCCACTGTGTGCCCAGGCAGCTGCCAATCTGTGCCCAGGCAGCTGCCAATCAGTGCCCACTTCAATGCCTACCACTGCCCCTGCCACCAGGGATGCCCATCAGTGCCTCATATCAGTGCCGCGTATCAGTGCCCATCAGTGCCACATATCAGTGCCCAGCAGTGCCGCCTATCAGTGCCCATCAGTGCCGCCTATCAGCGCCACCCTATCAGTGCCCAGCAGTGCCGCCTTTCATTGCCCATCAGTGCCACCCAATGCCACCCATCAGTGCCCATCAGTGCCGCCTATCAATGCCCATCAGTGCTGCATATGAGTGCCACCCATCAGTGCCGCCTATCAGTGCCACATATCAGTGCCCATCGTCAGTGCCCACTCATTGGTGCCACCTCATCGGTGCCGCCGTATCAGTGCCTGTCAGTGCCGCCTTATCAGTGCCCATCAGTGAAAGAGAAAACTTACTTATTTACAATTTTTTTTAACAGAAACAAAAGCAAAACTTTTATTTTTTTCAAAATTTTCTGTGTTTTTTTATTTGTTTAGCAAAAAATAAAAACCACAGAGGTGATCAAACACCACCAAAAGAAAGCTCTATTTGTGGGAACAAAATGATAAAAATTTAGTTTGAGAACAGTGTTGTATGACCGCGCAATTGTCATTCAAACTGCGACAGCGCTGAAAGCTGAAAATTGGCCTGGGCGGGAAGGTGTCTAAGTGCCTGGTATTGAAGTGGTTAAACTCCTATAGTCATACATTTGGTTGTTTGTAAAGCCAGTACAAAGGAAACGTAGAAGTGAATAAAGCACTTGCAGATTGAACCAATCATTAACTCTTTTGTAAGAGTGCACCTTGTTGTATGACCTTTGCATACATACCGTACTTTATACAAAAATGTGCCCTTCTCTTTCAACTCAGAAAGTTGGTAGGTATGTTTTTGGCTAGCTAAAAACTTTATAGCAAGATGCTTAGCAAAAACTTTGTAGGCAGGCTGGACCTCCTATTAGTAGAGTGTGCAATGTATTCATATCATCTGTCTGCCTACATTTTGTCCCTCTCTTTATTCTAAATTGTGTACATCTCTTGTTGTTCTCATTACTTCAGACTCCCTGCTGCATTCCAAAATTAATATGTTTTCATTTGTGCATTTCAGTCTTGCCCTCCGCTGTCACAACAGTGGGAATCTCTATTTTTTTCTCCTACCCAGCAGAAGCTCCATTGCTTTTGCCATGGATCTGGCTGCTTGTGTTGACATTATCTTTAGATTGCTTATTTTGCTTCCAGCAGGGTCCAGTGTCATATAACCCGGCTTTCTTCTTAAACTCTAGGCTTTCTGCTGCCGTTCTTATACCATCTAAATGTCTGGAGGGCTGCGAGGCAGCTGACGACTCATTGAAGGCTCTGGGAAAAAGCTGAGACGATTTAACATGGTGAGAATGTGATAAATTTTCTGCGCTGCTGAAGAGCTAGGACATTTAAAAGTGATTCCGTTATAGACTTTTATATCGCAATCAAAGGGACCTGTCACCCATCTGTTGTCCTCACAGTTTCGGAATGACAGTGACAGACTGCTGACATAATTGAGCCCTGTTTCAACAGAACATCTACTACATGAAAGGAGTTGTCAGATGCTGTACGGGAGGCAATTAAGATGGTAGAATAGGCTGTGTTAGACCTAATCTGCCAAAGTTTGCCCTGTGTATGGTTGGAAAGTGAATCTATGCCACCTGTCATTATCTGTTATATGACATCTTTTGAATGGATAGCATGGAAGGTTCACATATAAAGTAAAGCCATAGTACATGTATACATACACAATTAAAGTGTACAATATCTTTGGTTAAGATCTACCTGTGCGAGCATTACTAACACAAATTTCTTGGTCAACATTGCTGTAAACATTTCTTTGTTATTATGTCATTGTTCACCCATAATTGTGTCCTTATTTGGACTTTTTAATGTCTTACTCTTTAATAAACTAAAAGATTTTATATATATTCTTGTCTATATCCCTCTGGTACCGCAACAGTCCCAAGTTCCCTTTTTCTGAAAGAGGCAGGACCCAATTGGAGAGGCCCTAGCTGCCCTCTCTTTCAACCAATACTGTTTGGTTAAGATTGGATAATGTAAGGAAGGATTAGAACCCCTGTCTGTTTTTCTATTGCTCTCATCTTCTCCGGCCACGAGAGAGCCACTGACAATGTAACAGGTCTATTCTCAGCATGCCAATGATGTGTCCGGATGTAAACTCCTCCTGGACTCTCTCTTTAGAAAACCCACAATTTTCTGTAAACCCTGTGGCCTGGGTGTATTCTGAATGATATGTTTATTTATAAACTATGAATTTGACATAAATTGTAAAAAAAAAAAATAACATAAACTAAAAAAATATATAAAACAGTAGTTTGAAAACGTTTAAAGCTAAAAACAAAATAAAATGCCACAAAACCATGATAGTTTACCTTTAAATGGGTTATTTTTGATACCATGTTTTATTTAATTAATTTAATAAATACGTAATAAACAATGCTTTTTATTAAGTGAACAAAAATATATTGTTTAACCCTGCTGGGTTCCAAATATATGGCTGGATTTTTCTATCAAGAACATACTGTATAAACCCCATCCTTTTGGCTGGGGAATGAGGAGGTCTGGCATCGATTTTCAGGACACACTTTATTTGTATGTATTTTTTAAAACATGTTAAAAACTACATAACCTTTGTATTAAAAAAGCATGCACAGTTTTTGAATAAGGTGTTAAAATTGACGGAGAACATTTGCATGCTTTAAATCTAATTTATCCAATTTTTTAATTTGCACAGCATATCTCTGTTTGGTGGGGCAGGAGATCGGAGTTTTGCCTTTTTTCAGTTAGGTAACACACATACAGATCTTATTTTCTCCCAGCCTGTGACTGGACAGTGAAAGGATAAGCAGCAGACTGATGAGTTAATCTCTGTCACTCTGCTGACGCCTCATGTCATCATGCTCCTTGTTAATGCAGGGCCCTGGGGTTTAGTCAGGGAGCTCCTCACAAATTTACTTGCCAGGAGTAGTTACCTTGGTCAGTTGCTAGAGATCCATTGATTTCTCCCCAAGTTTGGCCTGGTTGCACTTTTCTCTTCTACCGCTAGGTGGCCTGGTGCTTGGGGGTACTAGATACAAGAAGGGCAACCCAAGGTCAGGTTATGGGTATATGGGGTATCTCAGCCAATGGGCAGGGGTTTTCTTGAATCCCTTGGCCTGCTGGGAGAACCTACCCTGTTTCCCGGAAAATAAGACAGTGTCTTATATTAATTTTTGCTCCCAAAGATGCGCTAGGTCTTATTTTCAGGGGATGTCTTATTTTTCAATGAAGAAGAATACCAGCACTGTTTACCAGTATTTCTTGTACTTTAGACCCTTCAGCAGAAAAGCAGTCACCCCCTAAAGTGACACACTGGATCAGAGGGGGGGGGGATTGAAATAGGGGATCACTTAAAATGACACAGGGGGGATCAGAGGGGGGAATCAATAAAAATGGCACAGGAGGATCAGAGGGGGGATTACCATTTTAGTACCTCCTGTGCCATTTTGATTTCCCCCCTTCTGATCCTCCTGTGCCGATTTGATTCCCCCCCTCAAATCCACCATGTGTCATTTTAAGTCATTTTAAGTCCCCCTCCCCCCACCCCTGTGCCAGTGGACAGTTTAGTCTCTCCCCCCTCCCACCTTCACCAGACACCCCCCCCTCACCTCAGTCACCCCTGTGGCGGCGAGATTCCACACAATGTGCCAGACTCCTGTGTCTGGCAGCGGCGCGGGCTCTCTGACGGGCGACGTTCCCCTGCGCAACATCAGGGACGTCACTCATCATCCAGAGAGCCCGCCGCAGCTCACTGATTTAAAGAGACCTCACACTGCCTGAACAGCTGCAGCCAATCAATGAGCTGCGCGGCGGCGCCTGCCGCTACGGTCCAGAGTCAGACGCCTTATTATCGTGTGGATGCCTTATTATCGGGGAGGTCTTATTATCGGGGAGGCCTTATTATCGGGGAGGCCTTATTATCGGGGAGGTCTTATTATCGGGGGGATGCCTTATATTACAACGAGAGGCAAAACTGGAAGTAGGCCTTATTTTCGGAGGATGTCTTACTTTCGGGGAAACACGGTATATATTCGGGTGAGGTCAGGTGATCTATGTTCTGTTCCGACTAGGAACATTCCCCCTCTCTATTTGTTCTGGTCAGCATTGCCACTGGGATAGAAAGTGATAGGAAATCCAAAGTTTCACAATTATCACCACAACAAGAATAGAGGGCAGATCTTGCAGCGATGACACTCTCTCAATGACAACTTTCAAGAGATTTTTCCTTTCATTTTATGTTGCCACTTTCAGAGAGGAAATGAAAGGGCATGTCCCCAAAAGGACACATACAGCAAAAATTAATCTGATGAGGGTTATAACCTATCGCTACTCTACCCAAAATTGAAAAGAAACGTTTTGGCATTACAATAACTTTCATGTATGATTTCTTCATGATCTGGAAGCTCACCTTAGGTGCTATAAAAAATAACAAATTTGTCTATTACTAGTCTTTATGAGGAAATGTAACAAAGATTTGTCAACTGCGTTTCAGAATCACTGTGTACCAGGCCCGGACTGGGACAAAAAATAGGCCCGGGCAATTTGGATTGAGCAGCCCATGACATGTTAACCGGCCCCTTCCCCACTCTCCACCCTGACAGATCCCCTGAGAGAGGGGAGGGGGGAACCCAGCAGAGGTGTGGAGGGGGGGTGCGACCAGGAAAGAGCATGGGGGTTGGAGAGCACAGGGAAGAACCTTGAGAACATGGGGTGCGGCGACAGCACAGGGGAGAGGCAGAGAACACAGGGAGGAAGAGGAGAGCACAGGGGGGCAGCGGAGAGCATGGGGGGAGGTGGAGAGCCCAGGGAGGACAACGGAGAGCATGGGGGATGTGGACAGCACAGGAGGGCTGGCGGAGAGCATGGGGTGATGGGAAGACCGGATGAGCACAGGGGGGAGTGGCGGAGAGCATAGGGGGAGGTGGAGAGCATGGGGGGAGGTGGAGAGCATGGGGGGAGGTGGAGAGCATGGGGGGGCAACGGAGAGCATGGGGAATGTGAAGAGCACAGGGGGAAGCGGAGAGCGTGGGGGTAATGTGGAGAGCACGGGGGGGGGGGGGTGGCAGAGAGCACGGGGGGTGGCAGAGAGCATTGGGGAGGTGGAGAGCATGGGGGGAGGTGGAGAGCATGGGGGGGAGTGGAGAGCATGGGGGGGAGTGGAGAGCATGGGGGGGGAGTGGAGAGCATGGGGGGGAGTGGAGAGCGTATGGGGGGAGGTGGAGCGTATGGGGGAGAGGTGGAGCGTATGGGGGGAGGTGGAGAGTTTGAGGGGGTGGCGGAGCGTATGGGGGGAAGGTGGAGAGTATGGGGGGGGTGGCAGAGAGCATGGAGGGGTGGCAGAGAGCATGGAGGGAGGTGGAGAGCATCGGGGGGAGGTGGAGAGTATGGGGGGGTGGCGGAGAGCATGGGGGGAGGTTGAGAGCATGGGGGGTGGTGGAGAGCATGGGGGGTGGCAGAGAGCATGGGGGTGGCAGAGAGCATGGGGGTGGCAGAGAGCATGGGGGGTGGCAGAGAGCATGGGGGGGAGGTGGAGAGCATGTGGGGTGGCAGAGAGCATGGGGGGAGGTGGAGAGTATGAGAGGGGGGGAGGTGGAGAGTATGAGAGGGTGGCAGAGAGCATGGGGGAGGTGGAGAGTATGAGGGGGTGGCGGAGAGCATGGGGGGAGGTGGAGAGCATGGGGGGTGGTGGAGAGCATGGGGGGTGGCAGAGAGCATGGGGGGTGGCAGAGAGCATGGGGGGTGGCAGAGAGCATGGGGGGGAGGTGGAGAGCATGTGGGGTGGCAGAGAGCATGGGGGGAGGTGGAGAGTATGAGAGGGGGGGAGGTGGAGAGTATGAGAGGGTGGCAGAGAGCATGGGGAAGGTGGAGAGTATGAGGGGGTGGCAGAGAGCATGGGGGGAGGCGGAGAGTATGGGGGTGGCAGAGAGCATGGGGGGTGGCAGAGAGCATGGGGGGTGGCAGAGAGCATGGGGGGTGGCAGAGAGCATGGGGGGAAGTGGAGAGCATGTGGGGTGGCAGAGAGCATGGGGGGAGGCGGAGAGTATGGGGGTGGCGGAGAGCATGGGGGGTGGCGGAGAGCATGGGGGGTGGCAGAGAGCATGGGGGGTGGCAGAGAGCATGGGGGGTGGCAGAGAGCATGGGGGGTGGCAGAGAGCATGGGGGGTGGCAGAGAGCATGGGGGTTGGCGGAGAGCATGGGGGGTGGTGGAGAGCATGGGGGAGGTGGAGAGTATGGGGGGTGGCAGAGAGCATGGGGGAGGCGGAGAGTATGGGGGGTGGCGGAGAGCATGGGGGGTGGCGGAGAGCATGGGGGGTGGCAGAGAGCATGGGGGGTGGCAGAGAGCATGGGGGGTGGCAGAGAGCATGGGGGGTGGCAGAGAGCATGGGGGGGTGGCAGAGAGCATGGGGGGGTGGCAGAGAGCATGGGGGGGTGGCAGAGAGCATGGGGGTGGCAGAGAGCATGGGGGGAGGCAGACAGCATGGGGGGAGGCAGACAGCATGGGAGGAGGCAGACAGCATGGGGGGTGGCGGAGAGTATGGGGGGGGTGGAGAGTATGGGGGGTGGCAGAGAGCATGGGGGGAGGCAGACAGCATGGGGGGTGGCAGAGAGTATGGGGGGGAGGTGGAGAGTATGGGGGGGAGGTGGAGAGTATGGGGGGGTGGAGAGTATGGGGGGGTGGAGAGTATGGGGGGTGGCAGAGAGCATGGGGGGCAGCGGAGAGCATGGGGGTGATGTGGAGAGCACGGGGTTGGCAGAGAGTATGGGTGCGGTGGAGAGCCCTGCGGGAGCAGCAGAGAGAAGCAGGATAGGAGGATCGGTGGGGGCGGCTGCATATAGAAGAATCATTTTCTCCATCTTCCTCCTGCAGTCTCGGAATGCCTGCTTCTCCTCTACCTCTCACAGGCATTCCGATACTGCAGGAGGAAGATGGAGAAAATAATTGTTCTATATGCAGCCGCCCCCACCGATCCTCCTATCTAGTTCACAGGGGAGGCTGAACTTACGTTCTCTGTTCGGGCACCTCTCGACATAATACCGGCTCCAAGGTGTCTGCTCTGGCTCCTCCCCCCGGCACTGACGGCTGACCTATACGTGCGGCCGTGCAGCCGTGGTGAGGCCGAAGGCGTCTCATTTAGCTCCTCCCCCCGGCGCCGATGGCTGAGCTCCGGGTGGCCGCGGAGAGGCTGGATGAGCGGCACAAGCTCAAGCCTTGGGCCATGCAAGGACTTGCAGCCTGGCGGCCCCAGCGGCCGCGGCCCACCGGGAAAATGCCCGGTTTGCCCTATGGCCAATCCGGGCCTGCTGTGTACTCTAGGTAGAGATATTACTACATTATGATTATCCGTGATCTACTTTTGTGGTGTTTCTTCCTGTACCCATAAAAACAAAGAAGAAATGGGTTGAGGCACAGAAACGACAAGGGGCACAATGTCCTAATTGGAAAAAAAAAAAAAAAATTCAAAATGCCTTTAAGACCTGGACATGAGGCTGACAAATAAAGTTGATTCTAAAAGATTTGCCAGAAAGATACCAGATTTGCTTTTTGCCAAGTCCCGTTCCTACTGCTAAACCACATCCGTTAGCACCTCGGTAACCACCGGGAGTGTTTTAACTGGGCACTGAGATGGTTGAGTGAATCAAGGGGGTGTGTTGTCCTTTTAAAAGGTTGGAAGAGTGACTGAGTGTTTTTTTTCTATGCTTCTCAAAATAAGTATTTCCCTAGACCACTTTTTGGGCATGTTTGCTGTAAAAGCAAAACTACACTTAAAACAAAACAAAAAAAATCAGTGGGGGATGTCGGTAGTCCTCAAATGCCATTTGGGTGGCAGTAGCTTGTCTAATCGTGATCAATTGGACTTCTGAAAATAAGGTCAAATCTGAGTTTATACCCAACACTAGCTGCCAGTTCTCCCCTACACAATCACTATTCTTCATTGAAATTTCATTGTATCTTCATTCCAGCTTGTGGAGGATGCTAATGAGAAAAAAGATCAAACAAAATAATACACATATATCTGGACTTTACTAAAAAGAAGCTTTTTAAACAACATAATCAAACTTTTCACCTGCAGGCTTTTTTTTTTTCTTTATCTCACTTTGAAGTGCCTATTTTCTCCAACTCCATTAAGTATGTTTGTCAATGGCTCTTCTTTCTCCAACAGAAGTAAAATTGGCCTGGGGAAAAGTGGAGCAAACTCAAAGGTAGGGACTACGGGTAACAGGGTGCCTTGCCGGGGCCTGTAGCTTACGCATGTATTTGCAAATGTGTGCAGACTAAACCCCTGTTTTTAAGGCATACTTTTAGACAGGTCAGTTTGGTTGGTCGCAGGCTAGTCGGTAAATAGAGCTTGGAATTTTCCTTGGATTTTTCCTTGGCCTTTTTTTGAAAGTGGAGCAAATCTATGCAACCTCTCCAGACCAGGAGGAAAATAACTAAAGCTTAAATCTCAAATTTTTGTGGTCATCTTCCCCAGCTAAACTGTTCTCCGAGACCTTACAGCTGCTAGATTCAGAGTTTGGATTGGCTTTACGTAACCTTTAGCTCTGCTATTGCAATTCATTTATTTGCATTGGTGGGTGGTTTTTTTTTACAGTTAAATAAAGCATCCACTGTTATAGAGGCTTCAATTTTCTCTTCCTATGAGCGCCTCATGAATCTAGTCTACAAGAAAAAAACTTACTAACAAAAATTTGTACAAATTATATCTGATACCTTTCCACTAAATTACCTTTCCTGACACAGCATGACAGCATATACGTATGGGTAGGCTCCGCCCCCTGCCCTATGTTAGGACTGGTTATACTATATAAGTAAGTCTCCTCCCTGCCTGCAGCATTCTCTTTTTTTTCCTCACTGCTACAGCCGGTTATGCTACTGCTGAAAGCAGGATTTTTATTTTCTCCTCACCTTGCTGGACGCTTCTGGCCAAGCCGCACAGGTTCAAGCCTCTCCTGTGCCTGTCTCGAAGCTCCCCGCTGTACAGGCAGACATGAACGCCTATATGGGGGAGACCTCCCCCCTCAGGATCCAGGAAAGCAGAGGTGCAGGCATCTGGTCTAGGAGAGCCATTTGAAAACATCAGCAAACAAGGAATAACCTTACAGAGCACCAGCAGCTTCGCCGGGTGGAGCAAGATGGTGGAAACGCCACTTCCGGTGGTCAGAATGGCATAGGAAGTCTCAAGAAATGACTTCCGGGTGTAGCAGGATGGCGACTGAGGCACTTCCGGTCGTGGAAAGGACGTGATTGGTGGCTCAGGAAGCTGCAGGAGGAGACTCACCCACCCCTAGCAGTTAAATGACAGAGGAAGAGGAAGTGCAGTGCACAGCAAACGAAAGCACAAGTGCACCAGTGTGAACCTGTCGGGCGCCACAGGAATCGAGTCTGGGAGACAGGTAGGAGACATACAAAGTCAAAGATTTCAGTATCAATGTTGTGACATATGACTGAATCAGCACTATCTGTAAATTCTAGATGCAAGATGAGCCCTCCTAGAGACCAGCCACGTATTCTAAGGTGAGGGCAGGTAGGTATATGTGTCTATACGACATCCTAAAAAAGAGTGCATAAAACTGACAGGCTGTATGTAATCTGTTTCAGCCCCCATCAGCTGCAACACCCCTCCAAGAGCAAGGAGATACGACAGCACCATAGCTCAAGCTCTGAGAGGTCAGCTACACACTCTAAAGCCCGCCAACTGAGCCGGTACAGAGTACAATACACACAGCAGGAAGAGGAACCCAGAAATGAGCTCTGTATGGAATGTGGGGAAAGGGCCCTTACAGGATAAATGCTGTGTAAAACCTGCCTGCTAGAAGCAGCGGCGGATAAAGAGGCCGAGAAGGCTGATATTGTCTGGATGATCAGACAGACGGTTAAAGAGTCATAAAGAAGAAATAAAAGAAGCGGATATGGGACTTTAGATGAGGTGTGTCTCTGCAAATAAAGGATATTGACCTATTGATTGTAACCAATCCCCGATGGGTAGTCCCTATAATGAAAAAAACTAAATATTTCTTGTGTACAATATAGGCACGATATAAACATATTCGATGTTTATTCGAAACATTATATCGTGCCTATATTGTACACAAGAAATATTTTGTTTTGTTCATTATAGGGACTACCCATCAGGGATTGGTTACAATCAATAGGTCAATATCCTTTATTTGCAGAAACACACCTCATCTGAAGTCCCATATCCGCTTCTTTTATTTGTTCTTTATAATGTCCAAGGGATGGAGGCGAGTCTCTGCTCTGCTGTGTCTGGGCTGACGTGGGTCACATTTCGTTTTTTTCAATTTTTATAATTTTGGTCAAAGAGTCACTGCAGGACTTGACGGCCACAACAAGTCAACCTAGGGGGAATAGCGAGGGCCTAAGCCCAAAGAGTAAGAGTACCATCCCCAGGGTCCAGTTCTAGGGAGGAATCCCAGCAAGAAGACAGCAGCGTAGGGTTCAGATATGCCTCAGTACAACCTCTAGTGAAGGCGGTTAGAGAGGCACTTGAGTGGGAGGAAGAAGTGGTACAACCTGCTAAAGCACGAAAGTATTATCCCCAGTTAAAGAAAGCAATACTCTCATTTCCTCTTATAGAAGAGGTGAAAGATGTCATTTAAGAGGAATGGGAGAAGGTGGACAGAAAGTTATCACCATTCAACAGATTTAACAGAATGTACCCATTCAAGACAGAAGATATGCACTCATTAGAGACACCACCTCTAGTGGATGCGCAGTCATGAGGCTTGCACGCCACATAACCCTCCCCATGGACGATGCAGTGCCCTTTAAAGAACCCTTAGATAGGAGGATGGATGCAGACATGAAAAGAGCCTACACAGCAGCAGGCAATGCATGTAGACCAGTTTTGGCACTTACATCCCTGGCCAAAGCCATTAGCGCGTGGGCAGAAAGGATAGAGGCAGATCTGCAGACAGGTGCAGACATAGCAACAACCCTCAAACTGCTCAGCAATATCAAACACTCAGGCAATTTGTGAGCAAAGCAGCGATTGACTCTTTGCGCTGCTCAGCAAGGGCCATGCAATCGTCTTTAATGGCGAGGAGAGCGGTATGGCCCAAACCGTGGACGGCGGATATCTCATCAAAAATTAATTGGTGTCGTATCCTATTCGATGGAACTGCCCTGTTTGGGAATAAAATGGAAACAGCAATTTCAAAAGTCACTGGAGGCAAATCAGGTATGCTCCTACAGGATGTGAAACCAAAGCAGCAGAGACGCTTCCCAGGAAGAAAGCAGTACCCAAATAAAGTAAGAGTCTTTAGGCCTTTTAGGCCTCTCAAAGAATATAGAAAAAGTGGGAAAACACCCCAAACAACGGTGGCTTGTATACCAAAGACAGGGACGGCTTCTGCACAACAGAAACCCTTTTGAAAATGTCTCCGTCCAGATAGGGGCAGTAGGTGCCAGGCTACGCAGATACGCCCATGTCTGGATGGAGCGAGTCAAGGAACCCTGGGTCACAGACGTGGTCCAGTCGGGACATCATTGGAAATTTCTATCCCTTCCCATAATCCCCCATTTTTCCTCCACACGGTTACCACGCGACCAGCAAAAGGTGCAGGTGATATTCGAATACATACAAACGCTGCTACAGAAGGGCGCGATAGAGCCAGTGCCAATACAAGAGAAAATTTAAGGTTTCTATTCACCACTTTTCTTAATTCAGAAAAAGACAGGCTACTTATGACCAGTCCTAGATCTAAAAGCCCTGAACAAGACAATCTCGGTCCAGAGCTTCAGAATGGAATCTTTGCAATCAGTGACACCTCACAAAGGGCGATTGGATGTTGTCTCCCGACCTGAAGGATGCATACTTGCACGTTCCGGTGCATTCGCATTTCCACAAATATCTACGGTTCGCAGTGTCAAACCAGCATTTTCAGTTTGTGTGCCTACTATTTGGCCTGTCAACCTTGCCCAGAACTTTCTCCGAAGGTGCTGTTACCAGTAATAGTCATTTTACGCAGACAAGGCCTACAAGCCTTTCATTATTTAGATGACATCCTGCTTGTGGCAAGAAGTCCGCAGGTCTTGTTAGGCTATCGACAAATACTGATCAACACATTACAAGAGTTCGGCTGGCTTATCAATTGGGAAAAAAAGTTAATTGGAACCTACACAGAGGCTACTGTTTTTGGGTGCGATTCTCGACACCCACAGAAACACAATAGAACTCCCGAGGGAGAGGATGGCAACCCTCCTGACCAAGTTAGAAACATCAAAGATGACTTATCTCTCGGCATCACGCTGCCTCAGTCCCCTGGGGATACTGCCTGCAACAATCCTGATGGTCAGATGGGCCCATTGGAGGATCAGGGAATTCCAGAAAGGCTTCCTCAACCAATGGCGAAAACAGTCCGACAAAAAATTTGTCTAACCCCGGAAATGAGAGGTACCCTGGTGTGGTGGTAGAATCCGGCAAATCTCCGCAAATGCCATCAACTAGTATCAGATTCACCACAAGTGATCATGTAGGATGCCTCAGCATCAGGATGGGGCGCACACTACAATTGTCTCCTAGCCCAGGGCAGATGGAGACACAGGCAAAGGGGGGGTCTCCAATGTGATAGAGCTGAGGGCAGCCCTCTGTGGACTAAAAGCATTTCACACATAGATTCAAGGGAGAAACGTAGTCATCCAGATGGACAACAGGGCGACAGTCACTTATGTGAGGAGACAAGGAGGGACGCGAAGTCGGTCACTACTGACCGAAGTAACACCGATAATTGAGTGGGCGCAACAAAACCTAACCCACCTCTCGTTGGTCTACATCCCAGCCCTGCAGAGCTTTCCTGCGGACACCCTAAGCAGGAAATCCCTAAACCCCATTGAGTGGTCCCTGAAACAGTCGGTCTTCCACTGGATATGCAAACAGTGGGGGTACCCAGACCTGGATCTAATGGCAACCGCAGTCAATATGAAGTGCAGGCGTTTTCTGTCCAGAGCAAGGTTCCAGGAAGCGGAAGCAGCAGATGCTCTCAACGCCAGATGGGAGTGCAGACTAGCATATGGCTTTCCTCAGATTGCGCTAATCTTCAGGCTACACAACAGAATAAGAACACAACCAGGAGTGGTAAAAGCAATAATCCTAGTATGGTCACGCAGGCTGTGGTTCCCGTTACTGCAGTCCTTGGCGGTGGAAGCACCAATGCCCCTTCCGGACATATCAAACCTACTACAGCAGGGTCAGGTAGTACATGCAGACCCAGGAATTCTACACTTAGCAGCCTGGAGGCTGAAGGGAGAAGGTTAGAAGAAGCAGGGTACTCGGCAGCAGTGGTAAAAAGACGTACACGTACACACGATCGGACTTTCTGGCATACTTGGTCCGGCAGACTCTCCGACGGACTTTGTCCGCCAGGTGCGCCGGACTTAAAAATGGACCGACTTGCCCACACACGGACTTTCCGGCGGGCTAGGTCCGCCCGTCTTTCTGACGGACTTTCGCCGGATTACGGCGGACTTTCAGAATGAACGGACTTGCCCACACACGGACAAGTCCGTTCATTTTGAACGTGACTCGGGTACGACGGGACTGGCAAAGGAAGTCAATCTTGCCGCTTTTATCGGCGAGATTGACACCTTGCGAGCCCCGTCGCGGGTCATACCAGGCCCTTAGGTCTGGTATGGATTTTAAAGGAAACCCCCTATGCCGAAAAAACAGTGTGGGGTCCCCCCTAGAATCCATACCAGATCCCGATCCGAGCACGCAGCTCGGCTGGTCAGGTTCCCCTTGAGATCCATACCAGACCTAAGGGCCTGGGATGCCCCGCACTCGCCGCAATAGTAAAATTAGTTTTTCCTATTGCAGCGAGTGCGAGATGCAGTACTCTGCCCTTGCGTTGTATCTGGTCCGTCGGACCAGCATACAGACGAATGCAGACGAACGGGCTTTCCGTCAGAAACTGAGTCCGGCGGACTAAGATTTAAAGCATGCTTTAAATCTAGGTACGGCAGACTTTTGGGAAAAAAATCTGGTCCGCCGAAACAAGTATGCCGGAAAGTCCGACCGTGTGTATGCGGCATAAGAAACGAGAGCGCCCACCACTAACCAGACCTACTTGAGGATCTAGGAAAAGTTCAAATCCATTGCAGAAACCCAGGAGAAACCCCAGGCACCACCGGAACCGTAAGTACTGAACTTTCTCCAAATGGGTCTAGATAAAGGGTACAGGTACACTGAAGGTACAGATTTCAGCCCTGACAACGTTAACAGGAGTTAAGTGGGCCTCACGGTGTCTAATCTGTCAGTTATTAAAGGCATGTGCGAGAATTCGTCCCGCAGAACAATCTGTTCCACCATGGGATCTCCAAATAGTATTGATCTTACTATCACAAGCCCCCTTCGGGGGAGGGCAGACTACATCATTATAGAACATCTCCTCAAAAGCAGTATTTCTCACGGCAATCACCTCAGGAAGGAGGGTGTCAGACATACAAGCCTTAGGCTACAAACCACCATACTGCTGCCACCTGGCAGACAGAGTAGTATTACGAACCCTTCCACACTACAGGCCTAAAATCAATACACCATTCCATCGAAATCAGGAAATAGTACTCCCAACATTCCAGGCAGAAGCATCAGAAGCACCGCACAGTCTGGACCATCTTAAAAATCTACATAGAGATGACAGCATCCTTTAGAAGAACAGAAAATCTGTTCGTCATTCCAGAAGGAAGTAGAAAAGGGCTGGCAGCGTCCACAAGGACACTGGCATTGTGGCTTGTTAAGGTCATACGGAGAGCTTATACTGCAAAGAATCTGGAACCCCCAGTGGAGCTTAGGGCTCACTCCACCCGGGGGATGGCGGCATCATGGGCATATATATATGTAGATAAAAAAATTATATATAAAAAATAGTACAGCATTACCCACCCATCTTGTCTGGTGATTTGCTACATCCCATACGTATATGCTGTCATGCTGTGTCAGGTAAGAGGAACATTTTATACTTACCTAACGGTAATTTTCCTTTACTGATGCAAAGCATGACAGCATATAGTTCCCCCCTGAAAAAGCTTTGCAGTGATACTAAGTTATGAGAATGCTGCAGGCAGGGAGGAGACTTACTTATATAGTATAACCAGTCCTAACACAGGGCAGGGGGCGGAGCCTACCCATACGTATATGCCGTCATGCTTTGCTTCAGGAAAGGAAAATTACTGTTAGGTAAGTATAAAATTTTCCTCTTTCTCAGCTACAGGAACTTGATAAGATTTCAAATGGGAAGCTTTGGACTCTCCGGAAAATATGAACATCAGCTTTATGATCATGACACTTCTAAAACATTTCATTACCATAAACTACAACATGAGTTTAATGTCCCAATAAACTGGGATTATCATTATTTTCAGGTGAGCCATACTGCTGCAGCACAATATGGTCTCAGTGGCGTAAATTCTACATTTTCTCTCCGTCCTTACCATCACAAACTAATATTATGCACTTTCTAGCTAGATTAAACCATAAATTCAGGGCTTTAAAACTTAAATGGCAAGAAGAGTTTTCTAAACTGATAGAAGATGATTGGAAGATGATTGGAAAGATTTCTCTTTTTCATACCCCTATACATGAATCTCCTCTAAGGGCAGACATATACAAATAAAATATTTTTTAGAATTTTTTTTATACTTCCTGAAACTCCACAGGATGGGCTAATTTCTGTATATTCTCTACAGGGTTTTAGATGTCATACCAAAGTACAGTCCTTCACTCACTTCACATGTCATTTGGTATTTTAAGAAAAAAATAAGCTTTTTGGTCTTTCAACATCATATTCTGCTTATAAGGGACTTGGGTCCTTTGTAGACAGTGGAGGTAAAACATTATTACAAATGCTTTTTGTGTTAATTCACCTATTCCTGGAAAGCACTCATTGACCAAACACTTCCGCTTTATAAATTAAAGTGATTGTAAACGATCACCTTGTAAAACAACCCATTCAGTTTAAAATAGAAATGAAAGGCAAAACATTCGTGTATAGATATAAAAAAAAAAAAACATTATAAATACCTTTTTTCCCTTTTTTATAAGTGATCACATTCCCATGGTTCTCAACTGCATAGGAGCTGGGGGAGGAGAAGCAGCAGCACACTGAGATTCCCAGTGAAAGGCTGTGCAGCGGGGGGTGTGCCAGGAAAAGTCTGATCATTGGAGGAGAGCGCATTGAGTTCCCAGCATAGCTAGAGAACTGACCACACTGTGCTCTCCTGCTTAGTGTGGTCATTTTTTATTAGTAAAGCATGGGGACTAGCAGGAACACCAGGGATTTCATATAAAGGAAGCAATACAAAGAGAACAGGATACTTTCTCATACAAGTACATGGTACCGCAGGCAGGGCTGCTAGCAGGGAGGTACAGCGCATACACTTGTAAGGGGCCAAGGCAGCTTGACGGGCCCGGCCTCCTGGCGGGGATGAGAGAAGGCAGGTACGGGTGCAGGGGAGCTTCGTGGCAGTGCTGGCTTTCTGAATGAGTGCGAGTTGGAAGCTGCTGCTCTGTGTTATTGAGCTCACATCAGGGGACTAGAAACACCACCTAACAAGTAAGGGCTGTTGTACAAGTGAAGCGTAGGGGTCTCTGTCTGTGTCTGTCTGTGTTTGTGTGTGTTTGTGTACATGTGTTTGTGTACATGTCTGCGTGTTTGTACACATGTCTGTGTGTGTGTACATATCTGTGTGTATGTGTGTATGTACACATGTCTGTGTGTTTCTGTGTGTGTGTGTGTGTACACATGTCTGTGTGTATGTGTCTGTGTGTGTACACATGTCTGTGTGTACATGTCTGTGTGTATGTGTACATGTCTGTGTGTGTGTGTGCGTACATATGTCTGTGTGTATGTGTGTACATGTCTGTGTGTATATGTACATGTCTGTGTGTGTGTACATATCTGTGTGAGTGTACATATCTGTGTGTATGTGTACACATGTCTGTGTGTTTCTGTGTGTGTGTATGTGTCTGTGTGTGTACACATGTCTGTGTGTATGTGTGTACATGTCTGTGTGTGTGTACATATCTATGTGTATGTGTGTGTGTACACATGTCTGTGTGTATGTGTGTACATGTCTGTGTGTATGTGTACATGTCTGTGTGTGTGTACATGTCTGTGTGTGTGTACATATCTGTGTGAGTGTACATATCTGTGTGTGTACACATGTCTGTGTGTTTCTGTGTGTGTGTGTACACATGTCTGTGTGTATGTGCGTACATGTCTGTGTGTACGTGTACATGTCTGTGTGTATGTGCGTACATGTCTGTGTGTATGTGTACATGTCTGTGTATGTGTACATGTCTGTGTGTGTGTACATGTCTGTGTGTGTGTGTACATGTCTGTGTGTGTGTGTACATGTCTGTATGTGTGTATGTCTGTGTGTGTGTGTGTGTGTGTATGTGTGTGTACATGTCTGTGTGTATGTGTACATGTCTGTGTGTGTGTGTGTGTGTGTACATGTCTGTGTGCACATGTCTGTGTGCGGCTTCTCCAAGTCACACAATATCTATCTAACATTACAGAACAGGTTTAGTTGATTGTGAACAAATACTACTAGTTGCACCATGCCCTGGACAGATACATGTGTACATACATACATACACACACATGTAAGGGGGGCTGCGAGCGTACAGGTGTCGGGAGGCCCTGCGAGCGTACAGGTGTCGGGGGGCCCTGCGAGCGTACAGGTGTCGGGGGGCCCTGCGAGCGTACAGGTGTTGGGGGGCCCTACGAGCGTACAGGTGTCGGGGGGCTGCAAGTGTACAGGTGTCGGGGGGCTGCAAGTGTACAGGTGTCAGGGGGGCTGCAAGTGTACAGGTGTAGGGGGGCTGCAAGCGTACAGCTGTTGGATTGGGATGTCTTATTTGAGCAAAATACAATTTGTTACTGTTAAATCTTGAAAGCACTGATGACTTATAATACACTGTTCATTTTCATATGACGTTGTAAGTGTCGGTTCACACTGAGGCAGCACGACTTGCAGCGCGACTGCCTCAGGCGACCTGCACACGACAGGAGCGGCGACTTGCAAAATGACTTCTGTATAGAAGTCAATGCAAGTCACCTCAAGTTGCCCCCAAAGTTGTACAGGAACCTTTTTCTAAGTCGGAGCGAATTGCGTCGCTCCGATTAGAGCGGCTCCATTGTACAGAACGGGGCGCTACTTGTCAGGCGGCTAAGTCGCCTGACAAGTCGTCCCAGTGTGAACTGGCTCTGAGAGTGTTAAAATAAAAGTGTGTGCACCGAAGGACTTGGCGGGCTAGTGGGCGGATTCGGTGGGAGCGCTCTGGGGCATGTTGGTGGTCAGGCCATAATTATAATTATGATAAAAGATAACCTTGCACCAATTCAACTCAAGTTTGCCCTTTTGAATGGATTCATGGTTCACTTCTTACCTATTTTATTATATTTAGTTCTTTCTTATGTTTATGCTTTCTTTTATAATGTATTCCCGGATTCTACAATGCATGTCTGCAACTGTATGCAAGAGCCATTGTATTCTGAAATGATTAAAAAAAATCACCAAGAAAAAAGTATTTTTAAAAAAAGCTCACAACTCCATAATTAACAAATAAACGGAATCTGTACTGGGAGGTATATGAAAGATGCCAATGCGGTCCCCTCCTTCTAAAAATACTAGTTGCCTAGCTGTCTTTCTGATTTGTTGGCTTTACTACTTTCTAAGTCACTGACCTGGAACAAGGATGTACATCAGTTTTAACTTCACTGGTTGCATGCTTGTTGTAGGAAAGTTACTCAGACATGCAGGGCCGGACTTACTATTGGGCTTGATTGGGCTTAAGCCCATGGGCCCCGCCCAATAGGGGGCCCCGTGGTGCCCGCGCTATAGCGGAAGGATGGCTACAGAGCGGACGCCAGTTGCCGGGAGGGCTTCCCTGGACATCCTCCTGTTTACTTCCCCTCTGCGCGCCGCATTGGGGAAGTTCTGTGTTGGCCGTGTCCCCTCACAATCACAGCGGCCATTTAGCACTCGATCGGAGTGTCCAATGGGAGGTGATCTCATATGTAAACATATGAGATCATCTCTCATCGCCGGCTCTCCCTCCTCACACAGAGACAGTGTGTGAGGTGGGAGAGCTTCCGTGCTGCAGCGGTGAGTGAACACACTAGTTACAGTTACACTACAAAACATAGTGCCATCTGTCCCCAGTGCTACCTATCAGTGCCAAATGTCCCCATCGCCAGCTGTCCCCAGTGCCACCTATCAGTGCCACCTGCCTCCAGTGCCACCTGCCCCCCAGTGCTACTTGTCCCCAGTGCCACCTGTCAGTGTCACGTGTCATCAGTGCCACGTATCAGTACCATCTGTCATCAGTGCCACCTGTCAGTGTCACGTGCCATCTGTTATCAGTGTCACATGTCATCAGTGCCACGTATTAGTGCCATCTGTCATCACTGACACGTATTAGTGCCATCTGTCATCAGTGCCACATATTAGTGCCATCTGTCATCAGTGCCACATATTAGTGTCATCTGTCATCAGTGCCACGTATTAGTGCCATCTGTCATTAGTGCCACTTATTAGTGCCATCTGTCATCAGTGCCACGTATTAGTGCCATCTGTCATCAGTGCCACGTATTAGTGCCATCTGTCATCAGTGCCACGTATTAGTGCCATCTGTCATCAGTGCCACTTATTAGTGCCATCTGTCATCAGTGCCACTTATTAGTGCCATCTGTCATCAGTGCCACGTGTCATCAGTGCCACATATTAGTGTCATCTGTCATCAGTGTCACATTTTTCAAGCTTCAATCAGTGGTCATATAAATAGATTATTAAGTTTTTTTAACATGTAACACTGTCTACGGTACCAGTCAACATTTTGTTCTATTTAAAGTAATGTATAGAAGGTAGGCCCAAAAGTGACTCAAGCCCAGGGGCCCCCACCACCCTGTCCTGCCCTGCAGACATGCACAAAAGCCAGAGATCTCCAAGCAAACAGCATGTTTAGAAGAGGGTCAGCAATGGTAGCCTTTATATCTTTCACAATATAGGTGTCCATTATGTAGTCCAAAAAGGACTATAAAAGAGGTCCCCATGAGTAAGCTCCGGTGGGCGGAGTGAAATGTTGGGGGGGGGGGGGGGGGCATGGCCTAGTGGGGGTCCAGGCTGAGACTGCCATTCACTAACATACAGCAGGTCTTGACTTGATGTCCAGCTCCCAGGACACCTTATCACTCTCTATAAAAGAAGTCCACTTTCACTCTGACTGTATCTCCATGGAACTATCTACTAGCTGGATAATACCCTGCCACAGGAGCCTCAGTGATGGTGATTTGCCCTTACTTTCCACCAATCAGCATCCTGTCCCCAGACTGCACAGACTAATCTAAAACAATCATATCTCCCCAAAACAGCCTAAGGCCCCTTTCACACTTACACGACTTGTCCCACGATTTTGTACTGCAAAATCGTATGACAAGTCATTCTCCATGATTTTCAATGACTACCATTCATATTGGCATGACTTTAAGTCGTGCCGACTTGAAAGTAGTCCATGCACTACTTTGGTCCAACTTCTATGCGAGTTGTACTCCATAGACCTCAATGTTAAACCCTGAAGTAGCATGCAAGTCGTGCCTGAATAATATAGACACGACTTCAGCACGACTTTGTAAGCACAAGCCTGGCTCGCTGATCGGGAAAGGAAAACTTTTTTTTCCTTTCCCGATGAGCGACAGGCAGTGCTGACAGCTGTCTGGTATGAATCCAGAGGGGAAACTCCACGCCAAGTTTTAAATGAAAAAAACGGCGTGGGTTCCCCCCCAGGGGCATACCAGGCCCTTAGGTCTGGTATGGATCTAAGGGGAACCCCCTACGCCGAAAAATCGGCGTGGGGTCCCCCCCAAAATCCATACCAGACCCTTATCCGAGCATGCAGCCCGGCCGGCCAGGAATGGGGGTGGGGACGAGCGAGCACCCCCCCCCTCCTGGACCGTACCAGGCCGCATGCCCTCAACATGGGGGGGTGGGTGCTTTAGGGCATGGGGGGCACCCTGCCGGCCCCCCCACCCCAAAGCACCTTGTCCCCATGTTGATGAGGACAAGGGCCTCTTCCCGACAACCCTGGCCGTTGGTTGTCGGGGTCTACGGGCGGGGGGCTTATCGGAATCCGGGAGCCCCCTTTAATAAGGGAGCCCCCAGATCTCGGCCCCCCACCCTATGTGAATGAGTATGGGGTACATGGTACCCCTACCCATTCACCTAGGGAAAAAAAGCGTCAATAAAAAACACAGTACACAGGTATTTAAAATAATTTATTAGGCAGCTCCGGGATCTTCTTCCGACTTCGGGGGTCCTCTTCCGACTTCGGGGGTCTCTCCGGCGTCTCCTCCCGGTGTCCTGATCTTCTGCCGGCTCCTCCGCTTTCTTCTGCAGCTCAATTGCTAGCTGTGGTCTGGACTTCTGTCTTCTTCTTTTCTTCCAGAGATGTTGACACGGCGCTCTCTCCAGCTGGAATGGTCTCTGAACGCTCCGCAACAGACTTATATAGGCGGTGACCCCGCCCCCTTATGAGGTCACTGTCCCGGGGCATGCTGGGACTGTGCCGTCATAAGGGGGCGTGGTCATCACCCGGTCACCACGCCTCCTAAAACGTCACAGTCCCAGCATGCCCAGGGACTGTGACGGCATAAGGGGGCGAGGTCACCGCCTATATAAGTCCGTTGCGGAGCGCACAGAGACCATTCTGGCTAGAGAGAGCGTCGTGTCAACATCTCTGGAAGAGAAGAGGGAAGAAGACGATCCAGAGGTCCGGACCACCGCTGGCAAAAGAGCGCCAGAAGATAGCGGTGGAGCCGGCAGAAGATGCGGACACCGGGAGAAGACGCCGGAGAGACCCCCGAAGTCGGAAGAGGACCCCCGAAGTCGGAAGAAGATCCCGGAGCTGCCTAATAAATTATTTTAAATACCTGTGTACTGTGTTTTTTATTGACGCTTTTTTTCCCTAGGTGAATGGGTAGGGATACCATGTACCCCATACTTATTCACATAGGGTGGGGGGCCGGGATCTGGGGGGCCCCTTATTAAAGGGGGCTCCCAGATTCCGATAAGCCCCCCGCCCGCAGACCCCGACAACCAACGGCCAGGGTTGTCGGGAAGAGGCCCTTGTCCTCATCAACATGGGGACAAGGTGCTTTGGGGTGGGGGGGCCGCAGGGCGCCCCCCTATGCCCCAAAGCACCCACCCCCCATGTTGAGGGTATGCGGCCTGGTACGGTCCAGGAGGGGGGGGCGCTAGCTCGTCCCCACCCCCATTCCTGACCGGCCGGGCTGCGTGCTGGGATAAGGGTCTGGTATGGATTTTGGGGGGACCCCCACGCCGATTTTTTGATGTAGGGGGTTCCCCTTACAATCCATACCAGACCTAAGGGCCTGGTATGCCCCTGGGGGGGAACCCACGCCAGTTTTTTTTATTTAAAACTTGGCGTGGAGTTCCCCCTTATGATTCATACCAACTACTGTATGTTTTCATTTGTTAATGCCAAAAACGTGGCAAAGTAGTACTGCTCCCAAATCGCGGTAAAATCGCGGCAAATCGCGGCAAATCGCGGTAAAATCGCGGCAAAATCGTGCGACTTTGAAGTCGTATAAGTGTGAAAGGAGCACTGTTATCAATTGACTTTCTGCTATTGCTAATCCTAGGAGAAATGAGGGATGACTTACTAAAGGCAAATTGACTGTTCACTTTACAGTAGAATGAAAATGACACTTTGCAAGGCAATTTTCCCCAGAGCTTAGTGAATGTGGTGATGCTGCGCTTTGCAAATAATACCTAATCACGTGCAGTGGAAATAAAAAGAAAGCAACATCTTTGCTTGCACATGATTGGATGATGGAAGTCAGTAAAGTTTCACCTAATTCACTAAACATTGGTGGCAGATTTCTCATGCAAAGTGAACAACCTAATTTTTTTTTTTTTTACATCAATAAAATCAGAAAAGTAGCAATTGTACAGTTATCATAACCTTTATATATAAAGTTTGAACACAGTACATTCAGCGATGAGTAAATATGTTACACCATGACCAGTGTAGTCCAGAGGTACCCAACCTACCTCTTACTGCTATACCACTTGTACTCCAACACCTCCATTTCTTACCCTCCTCAAATGATGAGACCACACCTTAATTAGGAGTATAAATGGCCAAAACAGCCTATTTTTTAACAACTCCAATATCAAAATATAACATCCATAAACAACTTGTTTAACCCCAGTCTGTTTATCTTTGATGGCACCCCTGAATCCCAACACATATACCACCAATACACTGCGGGACCTTTTTCAACATGATAGGCCTCCAGCCGTATAACCGCTCAGAGACAACCCCCTTCCCGCAGTGCAACCATTGCAGTATTCCATCAACCTTTCTGCTGGAATACACCAGAGGGGCACATACTACCGATGAGCCCCCCACCCCTTTCCATCACATATGTTTACTGCCACCTTCGAAGACCAACAAAACACCGCCAATCCACAGCTGTCATGACGACCATCTTCCAACGCCCCTGAAAGAAAGAAAAACACACAAACAGACACACACCAAAAACATATAGGAAGGGCGGGTGGGAAAACTGCCTCCTCCTTTCTCATTCCTCAGCTTACTGTTCCCCAGCCTGGTCCCGCCTCTAGCCTAAATATTACCACTCCCCCTCGTACTTTCCTCTCTGTCCCCTCCCCTCTCAGCACTTTACCTATTAACCCTTATGTTGTCTCCCCTCAACACCCTGTCATGCCCGGCCCTGCACTATTCTTCTTTCTTCTTTTCCATTCCGGGCCTCACTTTAGAGCTCATGTGATGGTAATCATTCAAACCAAGGTTATATTCTTCCCTACAAAACTCAGTGTGAAAACCATATGCGCTGTCCATTTTAATTAGCAAACTGATATGGCCAGCCGACCATATTCCATTGTCAGAAGCTAAAGTGTGCTCTAATTACGTGTAGATTGCACAAAAAGTCATTGTAGGAAGAAGGAAGACAAAAGACCCAAAGAGGGTAATACAGGGAGGAAAAAGAAGCGATGAGGGAGGAGGTAATAGGAACAGTCATAGTATACCAGAGTCCTAAAAAATTGTTTGGATTTATATCTCTGTCAGGGATTCCTAGGTTTTAGAGTACTTGAAAATGATCCAAGGTTGCCAAATCTTATTAAAGTTTTTAGTCGTTTCGTGGGCTATCACCCTTATCTCTTCCATTTTATAGAGGAGGTGAGCCACTTCTAACCATTCTTTGGTCGTGGGTGCGGTGGTATTTCTCCAGTGTCTGGGTATCACTGCCTTCGCGGCTGTGAGTAGAAATCTGGTACCCTGTTTCCCCGAAAATAAGACCTAGCGTGATTGTCAGTGATGGCTGCAATATAAGCCCTACCCCCCAAATAAGCCCTACCCTGTTTCCCTGAAAATAAGCCCTACCCTGAAAATAAGACCTACAAGGACTTTAACTTGGGCTTATTTGGGGGGTAGGTCTTATATTGCAGCCATCACCGACAATCACGCTAAGTCTTATTTTGGGGGAAACAGAGTAAGTGATCGCTTGTATTTTCGTAATGAACAATTGGTGACGTGTAACAGGCAGCATGCTACGTTTAATGGGTTTGTTGTTTCTGTTATGAGTTTTATAATGTCACACATCTGCCTCCAGAATGACTGTATTAGAGAGCATTCCCCCCATATGTGTTGTAAGGTGCCTTTCTTCTGGTTGGAGCGCCAGCAAAGGTCAGGGACACTAGGGAACCATTTATTCATTTTGATCGGTGTGTTGTAACCAGTTCTTTAAAGGCTTGAACGAGGTTTCTTGTAGTCGTGTGCTGATACCCTGTTTCCCCGAAAATAAGACCTAGCGTGATTGTCGGTGATGGCTGCAATATAAGCCCTACCCCCCAAATAAGCCCTACCCTGTTTCCCCGAAAATAAGCCCTACCCTGAAAATAAGACCTACAAGGACTTTAACTAGGGCTTATTTGGGGGGTAGGACTTATATTGCAGCCATCACCGACAATCACGCTAGGTCTTATTTTGGGGGAAACAGGGTAGTACATTTATGGGCAAACACACAGGCCTGCAGCCATTGATCCTTAGTGAAGGTCATTTTTAAGGCTATTTCCCAAAATTATTTATGTTTATTAGGTTCCTGAGGAATAGAGGCTTGCAACCAGGTGTAGGCTAGACATGTGCACACTGAAATATTTCGTTTTGCAAATTTCGTTTTTGTCCGAAAAATAAATTTATTTAGTTACTCCCGAAATTCGTTTTTATTTATTTCGTTTTTCGTTAAAAATTGCATTTGTCCGAAAATCCAAATTGAGGTTGAATCTGTCATTGAAGGCTTATGGTGTCTGTCAAATGTTCAAAGAAGATTCGACGGAGCAGCTAAACTGTACGACGCCGTATAGTTTACCTGCTCCGTCGAATCTTCTTACAACTTTCAACAAACACCATAAGTTAAAGTACACGTGTGCTTACTGTATTTATTGGCGTATAACACGCACTTTTTTCCCCTTAAAATCAGGGAAAAATCGTGGGTGCGTGTTATCCCCGCTAATTGTGATCTATCAGAGCGATCGCCGCGATCGCAGCCGACATTCACATAGCGTGTAGTTTTAAATATGGCGCCGCAGAGTTCGAAGGGACTCGGCGGAGCTGAACGAGCTCCGCCGAGATACACATAGTCGAGTGTTCTCGGCTCTTTCCGGTGCCGCTCACAGTCACGCCCAGTCCTGCCATTGGACCTGTGTTATGTCCATCATAGGGCGGGACTGGGCGGGACTGTGAGCGGCGCCGGAAAGAGCCGAGTACACTCGACTATGTGTGTGTATCTCGGCGGCGCTCGTTCAGCTCCGCCAAGTCCCTCCGAACTCCGCGGCGCCATATTTAAAACTACATGCTATGTCTATGTCGGCGGCGATCTTTCAAGCGATCTGTCCAAGCATGTAATGGACACTGGGAGCAAGGCTGCATTGACCACTGGGGCAAGGCTGCACTGACCACTGGGGCAAAGCTGCACTGACCACTCGGGCAAAGCTGCACTGACATGGCTGCACTGACAAGGCTGCACTGGGGCAAAATTGCACTGACAATTCTGCACTGGGGCAAAGCTGCACTGACAATTCTGCACTGGGGCAAAGCTGCACTGACAAGGCTGCAATGGACACTAGGCAAGGCTGCAGATGGACACGATAACGCTGCATTGATGGGCATTTTAATGTAAGTTTTTTTTCCTTAAACTTCCCTCCTAAAAGTTTTTTTCCTTAAAATTCTCTCCTAAACTTGGGGCGCGTGTTATACGCCGATAGATACGGTAGTTCTAGTTATTTTACTGCTCCTCCTCTTTGGTTACAATCAGCCAATAACATTCATCATCATTATTTTTATTTTTATTCCCCCACCCAATTCCAGCAGCGATCTTTTCTCCCCTACGTCAAATCTTTTCTCCCCTATGTCAAATCTTTTCTACCCTACGTCGAATCTTTTCTCCCCTACGTCGAATCTTTTCTACCCTACGTCGAATCTTTTCTCCCCTATGTCAAATCTTTTCTACCCTACGTCGAATCTTTTCTCCCCTACGTCGAATCTTTTCTACCCTACGTCGAATCTTTTCTACCCTACGTCGAATCTTTTCTCCCCTACGTCGAATTTTTTCTCCCCTACGTCGAATCTTTTCTCCCCTACGTCGAATCTTTTCTCCCCTACGTCGAATCTTTTCTCCCCTACGTCGCATCTTTTCTCCCCTACGTCGCATCTTTTCTCCCCTACGTCGAATCTTTTCTCCCCTACGTCGCATCTTTTCTCCCCTACGTTGCATCTTTTCTCCCCTACGTCGAATCTTTTCTCCCCTACGTCGAATCTTTTCTCCCCTACGTCGCATCTTTTCTCCCCTACGTTGCATCTTTTCTCCCCTACGTCGCATCTTTTCTCCCCTACGTTGCATCTTTTCTCCCCTACGTCGAATCTTTTCTCCCCTACGTCGAATCTTTTCTCCCCTACGTCGAATCTTTTCTCCCCCACGTCGAATCTTTTCTCCCCTACGTCGAATCTTTTCTCCCCTACGTCAAATCTTTTCTCCCCTACGTCGAATCTTTTCTCCCCTACGTCAAATCTTTTCTCCCCTACGTCAAATCTTTTCTCTCTATGTAGAATAATCTTGGACTAATAGAGTTAAGTTTAGGCACATTCGACCACAGGTTTGATGGACACAGATTGTTATTGTCAGCATCATGTCAAATCTCCTATCTATATCAAACTGTTGTAGTAACGAAAACGAAAATAAAGCATTTGTTTATGTCGGATCTTTCGTTTTTCGGACTCTGCACTTTCGTTATCGTTTGTTAAAACGATAACGAAAATACCTGAAATTCGGACAAAAATGCATTCGCACGAAAACGAATGCACATGTCTAGTGTAGGCTAAGGAAATGTTTTTCTGGGATGTGTGTGCCATGAAGCAAACACTTTCTAGTGGCATTAGGGGTCTTGTGAAATGTGAACAACCTATTTGTCTTTAGTAAATAAATCAACCCCCATGGGCTCTACCAATGACTTATGCCTATATAGCCAATTGTATTTATACCTGTTTTGTTTTATATAGCCTTTCTCTTGTTTCTGTATTAAAAAAAAAAAAATATTCTCCAGTTGTGTTATTCCTGTATCTTGGGTGCTATTTTACATACATTAATTTACATTGACAGCCAGATCTTCACTTCACGGAGCAAGAGGAGAAGTATTCACGCATAGGTTTTACATCCTGGCAGACTTATCGCTGGCAGGGCCTTGGCACAGATGCTCAAACCCATTAATGTACCACTACATTTTGTATGCAAACCTAATCAGCAGCCATTTGCATCTTAGAGCCTGCAGGGCGCTTAGGAGCTGCTCCTGTCACATGATATAATACTTACTGAACTAAGTACTATGTTTATAGCATCCCAGTGTCTTCGGTCCCTGAAGCAACTTCTGCAAAATCATTTACTAATTTTATCTCTCTCATCACTTTATTGCAGAAATGACTGAAGAGGTAAGCAGTTAATGGATTTTTTTAATTCTCATGTTTTTGAAAGGATGTTAATGTTAAAATTGCTGCCAGCCAACGTAACTGTATATTGTAGCCAACAGTACAAGAATGATAATGTTTAGTAATTATAATGAACCAATCCCAGATAACCATTCATTACTGTAAATGTCACATAATAACTGATAAAAGTTGCTTATTAATTGCTTAGTTAAAACTTATATAATACTATACTGTATATATTTTTTAGTATTTTTAATAGAGGATTTTTCTACATTCATAAACAATAGGTAACCCTTCCACTTTAACATTTTTAGAGCAGTAGGCATGCCTGTGTTTGTCCTCAACCTAATCAGCTTAAAAAGTAGCTCGAACCTTGCTACCCTGTTTCCCCGAAAATAAGACCTAGCGTGATTGTCGGTGATGGCTGCAATATAAGCCATACCCCCCAAATAAGCCCTACCCTGTTTCCCCGAAAATAAGCCCTACCCTGAAAATAAGACCTACAAGGACTTTAACTAGGGCTTATTTGGGGGGTAGGACTTATATTGCAGCCATCACCGACAATCACGCTAGGTCTTATTTTGGGGGAAACAGGGTAGAATGTTTGGATTTTTTTGGTACCATGCAGGTATTTTCTAGAAAACCATACCAAATGTAATTTTAGATATAGTTTTAGATTTGCTTTAACAGACCCTCCAAAATAATGCACTATACTAGGTACAAAACATTTGATGTAAAGCTCTCTGTAGTTCTGATTACACTAATGCCGTGTACACACGATCGGAAGTTCGGCCCCAAAAGACCGATGGGAGTTTTTCATCGGAAAATGCGACCGTGTGTACGCTCCATCGTTTTTTTGCTGGCCGAATTCCAGCCAGCAAAATATTGAGAGCATGCTCTGAATTTTTCGGTCGGGAAAAGTTCCTAACCGAAAATGCGATCGTCTGTGGCAATTCCGACACACAAAATCCCTACGCATGCTCAGAAACAATTCGACGCATGCTCGGAAGCATTGAACTTTATTTTCTCAGCTCAGCGTAGTGTTGTACGTCACCGCATTCTTGACGGTCGTAAGTTCAGCGAACCTTTGCGTGACCGTGTGTATGCAAGGCAAACTTGAGCCGGATCCTGTCGGAAAGGCCGTCATATCTATTTCCAACGAGAAGTCCAATCGTGCGTACGCGGCATTACTTGACATCAGAGCAGTATTAAACCCAACGCAAATAATAAATAAAAAATAAAATGGATTAAATTGCAGCTTACCAGTTTTTTTAGATGTTGTGGCTGTATTCGTTTCCTTTTTGGAATTTTCCCTTTATTTTCACTTGGTGATCCAGCCAGTAAGTCTGTTATTTGTCAAATTCTGTTAACAGACCAAGCTGTCCAGCAAAGGTGTCAGTTACGGAGTTGAGACAAACCATTTACCACTGGCAGAGGTGCTTACAATGGTCAGCTTTTATTCATGTATGTAAAACCTTTATCCCAAAAAAAAAAAAAAAAAAGTCTCTGTAACTGCCTCAAAAGTGTTATCTGGAGTTCAACTTTAATTTGTTGGTCAAGTCCATCTAGATCTGCTAGTACATCGAACATTACCCTCACCTCAAATTGACAAAGTCGCTGATGTGGGGAGACACCCTAAGACAGGAAGTGGGTTATTGTCCATATCACAAGGTTAATAAAAGGTTAAAAAAAAAGCCAAAAAAAACTAATACAGCCACCACATCTAAGGATTGGTAGGCTCAAACATAGTACATTTTTGTTTCTGGGTTTAGTATTACTTTAAGACCTTGAATATACCCTGTTTCCCCGAAAATAAGACCTAGCGTGATTGTCAGTGATGGCTGCAATATAAGCCCTACCCCCCAAATAAGCCCTACCCTGTTTCCCCGAAAATAAGCCCTACCCTGAAAATAAGACCTACAAGGACTTTAACTAGGGCTTATTTGGGGGGGGGGGGGGGTAGGGCTTATATTGCAGCCATCACAGACAATCACGCTAGGTCTTATTTTGAGGGGAAAAGGGTATGTGCTTTAGCATTTACAGCAAAGTTTTACAAAGCATTTTCAAAGCTTTCAGCCAACTTTAAGCAGCTTTGTTGAAGCCTACTGTACTAAAAAAAGTGGCAATCACCACTTCTTCCATCTGAAGTACCAGGTTGATCCTGCCAGTCACCTTTCTTCCTAGTTCTAACCTGACCACAAAAAGCACAAAAGCTGATCTGTTCTTGCATTGCCAGTTTTCAACCTTTGGCTGACCATTCAAAGGTACAGGACACTGTGCAGACACACAGCATGCCTGTATTTTGTAGTTTGTTCAGTCACAATGCACCCCAACCAATCACAACCTGCCTCTGGCACACACGCCTTCCCAATCACAGCCTGACTCTTCTACACACCCTCCTGCGAACACATTCAAGTCTTTAGCTAGATCTGTAACAGTACATACTCGCCAACTGTGGTAACACTTATATGTTAATATCCTAATAACTTTCAGTAATAAAGTGCAAATCAACATTATGTTTTGTGTGTAAAACAAATAGCCATGTTGTCTAGTAACAAAAAAATAAATATTCATAAATAATAGAACAATTAACAACAACACATAGCAATTAAATAAACAATATTAAAACTTACAACCCATAGAATCCAAAATCAAACATTCAAAACAAAGTGCGTATGCTCCACTCCAATTTAGAGAATAGGTAATCAGGTAGCAGAGTAACATAACATACTACACTAAATCTGGAAGCTATGTGCTTCTGTGCTAAAAGGGTGATAAAAACACCCTTTCATCAGCTTTCGGTCCACAAAAAAACTCAAAACAAACCACAAAAAACAGGATTTTCGGTATAGCAGCCTTATGGAAAATCCCGGTATGTTAACATTCCTATTAGACAACAGCTGCTAGTATAGCAGACAATTAATTGTCAACCACTAATATAAAAGTGCAGAAATACTTTAATGCAGTTTATACCACCAGTCTATGTGCTTTTTGAGCAGCAAATATCTTTGTAATGTTGGTGAAGTCAAGACTGCGAAGTATTTCTGATTCAGCAGACATTATAGACAGTTTGGTGAGATAACTTTGGCTCATGGTTGTGCGTTGTAGATTTTTGATCCGTTTCATTTTTGAAAAAGATCGTTCACCTGAACAGTTAGCCCCGGTTCACACAGGGGCGGCACGACTTGCAGGTCGCCTCACCGAGGCGACCTGCACACGACTTCCACGGCGACTTGCAAAACGACTTCTGTATAGAAGTCTATGTAAGTCGCCCCAAGTCGCCCCCAAAGTAGTGTAGGAACCTTTTTCTAAGTCGGAGCGACTTGCGTCGCTCCTATTAGAACGGTTCCATAGTACAGAACGGGAGGCGACTTGTCAGGCGGCTAGGTCGCCTGACAAGTCGCCCCTGTGTGAACCAGCACTTAGTGATCATTAACCAGTTCAGCCCTGGAAGATTTGGCTGCTGAATGACCGGGCCATGTTTTTGCGATTCGGCACTGCGTCATTTTAACTGACAATTGTGCGGTCGCGTGACTTTGCACCCAAACAAAATTGACATCCTTTCTTTTCCCACAAATAGAGCTTTCTTTTGGTGGTATTTGATCGCCTCTGCGGTTTTTACTTTTTGCGCTATAAACAAAAAAGAGCGACAATTTTGAAAAAAAAAACACAATATTTTGTACTTTTTACTATAATAAAATTAAAAATTATTTAAAAAAAGCTCATTTTTTTCTCAGTTTAGGCCGATATGTATTCTTCTACATATTTTTGGTAAAAAAACCCCACAATAAGCGTATATTAATTGGTTTGCGCAAAAGTTATAGTGTCTAAAAAAATAGGGGATAGATTTATAGCATTTTTACTATTATTATTTTGTTTACTAGTAATGACGGCGAGCTGCGATTTTTATCGGGACTGCGACATTATGGCGGACACATCGGACACTTTTGACACATTTTTAGGACCATTGGCTTTATACAGCGATCAGTGCTATAAAAATGCACTGATTACTGTGAAAATGTCACTGGCAGGGAAGGGGTTACCACTAGGGGGCGATCAAGGGGTTAACTATGTTCCCTGTGTGTGTTTTTAACTGTAGGGGGAGGGGATTGACCTAGAGGAAGTGACGGATCGTGGTTCCTAGCTATTAGGAACTCACGATCTGTCACTCCTCACAGAGCAGAACAGGGATTTGTGTGTTTACACACACACGTCCCTGTTCTGCCTCTCGTGCCTGCAATCGCTCGTGGCTCGCGGTCATCGCAACCATCGGCCACAAGCACCGGCACCCCCGCAGTAAAGCGGGTGCGCGCCTGCTGTCCCGATCCCACGAGCCGACGTATAGCTACGACGGCTCGCGGAATTGTGCTGACCTGCCGCAGTATAATGACAGCGGCTGGTCGGCAAGCGGTTAAAGTGGGATACATTTTTAAAGCAATTTCCCTGTTGGGAAAGGTATCTTTTACATCCTTGTCAAAAATAGTATTGTACATAAATTGCTCTATGCTGCAGTCATCTGTTTTTTTATCGAGAAACAAAGAAATGAATGACTGAAACTGAATTAGCTCATCACCAAAGGTTGTGCCCAGATCATGCTTATAGAAAGTGGACAACTTTTCTGCTGCAATTTTAATTAAATCAAAGTCCATCGTTGGAAAGATTAGAAAGAATCCAAATAAATCACACACTTCACTGTAGGCTCCTAGTCGATGCTCCAGACACACGGTTGGATTTCCAGACGGAAAATGTTCGATGGGAGCCTTTTGTCGGAAATTCCGACCGTGTGTAGGCTCCATCGGACATTTTCCATCGGAATTTCCGTTGCACAAAATTTGAGATCTAGTTCTCAAATTTTCCGAGAACAAAATCCGTTTGAGTAAATTCCGATCGTGTGTACACAATTTCGACGCACAAAGTGCCACGCATACTCGGAATCAAGCAGAAGAGCTGCACTGGCTATTGAACTTCTCGGCTTGTCGTACGTGTTGTACGTCACCGCGTTCTTGACATTCGGAATTTTCCGACAAGATTTTTGTGACCGTGTGTATGCAAGACAAGTTTGAGCCAACATCCGTCGGAAAAAAAAACATGGATTTTGTAGTAAGAATATGCAGTCGTGTGTACGCGGCATAAAAGTTTGTCAACACATGGGAGAAAGGCCTTAACATAAAAGGTCTCCTTGGGGGTAAGTGTGCTTCTTCACTGTGGTGTCCGTTTATGAAGCAGTGATCAGCGGTGATCCCAAGGATCGCCGCTGATCACAGTCCATAAACAGTTTATGAAACAGTGATAATCGGAGGAGAACATGTTTGAACTTGTTCTCCCGCCTATTATCTCTACACACGGAGAATCCTCATTGAATGACACAGTAACGGCCAGTTTATGAAGCGGTGATCTCACCGCTTCACTGGCGATCTGAGTCCGAATTCACACTCCCAGGTTCACCAGCTCAGAGGTGGTGAATCGGGGAGTGAAGAGGAAATCTGGGGGGATCTGAGGGGGAAGGAGGAAGATTTTTAACTTCCTTATGCTTCGTTCAGACCCCCCAACACTGTAACCATGTCCCCCTGTCATATTTATGTGTATACATATATATACATATATACATATAATGTGTATATGTATATATAATGTGTGTGTATATACATGTATATATAATGTGTGTGTGTGTATACATATGTGTATAATGTAGGGGGACTCTTTATTTTATTAACATTAATCCACGCCGTTGAGCGGTGATAATTTATCACTGTTTGATAAACTGACATCTGGTACTATAATCTCGTAAAGTCTCACGAGATTCCAGTATCAGGGGCCGTTCTCCACTGTTTGAAGCATTTGTAGATCTCTTCACTCCTCCAAAGGTGAAGCGATCTACAAAGCTTCATAAACTGGCACACAGAGGAGAAGATTCTTCACTGTGAATGCCGGAGATCGAAGCAGTGAATAGATTTCACTGCTTCATAAACGGACACCAGAGTCCATAGTCAAGTGGCTGCTGATGGACATTCCAGCGTTGAAGACGATGATGTTCCACAGTATATTCTTCAGTATCTGTGAGACGCTTGCCAGCTTCTTCAAATGCATCAAATTTAGTACATTGTTCATTCATAAAATCTTTTAATGATTTCAAAATGCCAATTGCTGAATTTAGGTTGGGTTGAACGGACCGCAAAGTTTTGCTGCTGCTGCTGCTGTTGTAGCGCTGTAAAACAGTGTTCCAGAATTCTGCAAAAATCCCGGTTTCAAGTTTGCTCATCTGATCAAACAGTCTTTTTGCCATATTACGGCACTCTGACCTCTCTTCACAGTCAGCTGAAATTTCCAACAAAATGTCCATTATATTTTGATAGCCATAGACTAGTGCCTGACAAGCATCAGCACGACATGACCAACGTGTGTCACTTAGCTTTTTCGGCATGGCCACAGAGAGGTCTTTCTCATCCATCTTGTCTTTAAGCTTCCTGGTTGAGCCAGTAAAGAATGCATACAGAGCTTGTATGAAATCAAAAAACTTGACAGCCTCACTGCATGAATTTGCAGAATCCTTTCCAACAAGGTTTAGTGAGTGTCCAAAACGAGGTATATACCCTGTTTCCCCCAAAATAAGACCTAGCGTGATTGTCGGTGATGGCTGCAATATAAGTCCTACCCCCCAAATAAGCCCTAGTTAAAGTCCTTGTAGGTCTTATTTTCAGGGTAGGGCTTATTTTCGGGGAAACAGGGTAGGGCTTATTTGGGGGGTAGGGCTTATATTGCAGCCATCACCGACAATCACGCTAGGTCTTATTTTCGGGGAAACAGGGTACTTTGCATATTTATTCAGGTTAACAAATTTTGTAATGTTTGTAGTGACCAGACATGTTGCTTGCATTGTCGTAACTCTGTCCACGACATTCTCGTATGGAAAGTCCAACATTATTAAGGAATTTTAGGAGCACATTCGCCATTTCTTCTCCTTTATGCCCCGTTGAGAGTAAGAAGGTTAGAAAACGCTCCACAGCATGGTTCCCCATAAGTATCCTAAAATCACTGTGAGCTGATCAGTATGGGAATAATCTTCAGATGAATCTACAGATACTGAGTAGTACTTTGCCATTTTAACCCGGTTGATGACATGTTCTAAAATCTTCTCCCCTGTAATCTTTATAAGTTCTTCACAGACATTTGCTGATAAATAACTTGTACATCCTTTGCCCTTGTTTGCCTTGGTTTGGATGTGTTGTGCTAGGAAAGCATCATACTCCGACAGTAATTCCAAAATTCCAAGATAGTTGCCATTGTGTTTGGATCCAATAATTTGGATATCTCCTCTAAAAGCCAATCCTCTTTCAGCAAGAAAAATGATGACACTAAGCAACCGATTTACTAGATTTTGACCATAGCTTGTCAGCTCTTCAATCTCTTATTGCATTTAGAATATTTGGCTGTATCAATCACAGCACGAATATGGTTTTGAGACTGTTTATGTGATGAAATTCGTTGACTGGCATGTTTCCAGTCACTGAAGCCATCATTGGAAAATGCATTTCTTCTTTTGCTTCTGTGCACCACTCTTCAAAAAATAGATGTGACTGACACCTGCATTATAAAAATAAATGATGCTCTGTGCAGTCTCTTATTACCTACTAATAAATGCGTATATATGTTGTAGCATTTAGTAGTAAAATTCCAGACTCTCAAACCTCTCCTTTTCCCTCTCATGTTAGTTACAGTCATGTACACTGCTCTATGTACAATACACATCCAATAGTCCATCTTAGGAGTGAGCAAAAGAGGGTGGCTACATTCCTTCATATAGTACAGTAGGACCATGAAGGAGGAACTTATAATACTCTAATGCCGCGTACACACGGTCGGACTTTTCGACCGGACTTGTCCGACGGACGCCGATGGACCAAATCCGGCGGACAATCCTATCGTGTGTGGGTTTCACCGGACCTTCAGCTGACTTTTCCAGTCACAAATCTGATGGACTTTAGATTTGGAACATGCTTCAAATCTTTACGTCGTAACTCCGCCGGACCCAGAAATCCGCTCGTCTGTATGCTAGTCCGACGGACAAAAACCCACGCTAGGGCAGCTATTGGCTACTGGCTATCAACTTCCTTATTTTAGTCTGGTGTACGTCATCACGTACGAATCCGTTGGACTTTGGTGTGATCGTGTGTAAGGCAAGTCCGGTCGTTAGAAAGTCTGTGGAAAGTCCGCCAAAAGTCCGTCGAAAGTCTGTCGGTCGGGCTGTCGGACTTTTGTAGCTGAAAAGTCCAACCGTGTGTACGCGGCATAACAGAAAACGAAATCACCCACAAAAGGGAGTTTTGGAGGAAGCTGAGAGCAAGAGAATGATTTTCTTTATAGCTAAGAATATATTGTATATATACCAGGTGTAATGGAAATGTGTAAGTTCTGTATATATTTGTATTCTATTTTGTATGTATTGCACTCAGCCCTCACTGTGCACACGGCACTAATAATGTTTTCATTACATGTTTGCATTCTTTCGAGTCCTGATTAGAATTAGCCTGCCTATGTTACGCCCCTTGTTACCATAAACGTGCAATTGTACTATTAATGTGATACCTACGTAATCATGTGTATAAAAACCTTAATTTACGTCATAATAAAGCAGAACAGTTATTTGGAAAGATGCTGAGCGTATCTTTTGTGTCTGTTCCCTACTGCAGTAGTTAATATTAATTTGGAACCACTAATCAATATTAGTATAGGAGTTGCCTATCTATAAATTGTCCAATTCACAGGGGTCCTGAATTAAAATTTATGGAGGTCCAGTTGGTAAAATATTCATATGGCAGAGGTCTAAATATCATGTTTGCACCATAACACATCTCAGCAGTGTTTAAATCGCATTTGCAAACCCCCTTCACAGCAGTCCCACGGTGTCCTCAGTTCCTTTTCATGTCACAGCACTCCATTACATTGCAGCCTCTTCACAACACAGCGCCCCATTACATTGCAGACATTTCCACATTATGGTGCCCCATTACACATCACAGTGCCCCTTATCACATCACAGCACCCCCATTTCATTAGAGTCCCCTTCATGTCATAGTGCCCTTTTACACATTACAGCACCCCAATTACATTGCAGCTATTGTCACATCACGCATTCACATGTATGTGTTTTGGCGGCCCACATTTGCGCAACCACAGCAGCCAGTTCATTTAAATGGGTTGCCATGCCTGCGTTTCGTGCAGAAATAAAGGTGCATGCAGCATTTTAAAAAAGCATTCTGCTTTTGCACCATGTGACTTACCTGGAGTTCCTACATACAAACGCACTGTGTTTTTAAAAGCATGGCCTAAACATCCAAAAATGAAGCAAGTTTGCCAATGCAGGAACTGCAGGTAAGTCCCATGGTGCAAAAGCAGAATGGACCGACAGCGTTGTATTTCATTGCTTGATGGGCACAGGTGTGCGCAGCCTATTACATTAGGATGTGCACCCCAAAGCTCAAACACACGTGTGTATATGTGTATATATATATATATATATATATAAAATCTATTATATCTATCCATCTCAGCTCCCCACCCGCATAGTGAAAGAGAGCTTTCCCATCAGCCCACCAGCACACAGAGCGACAGGGCTGCTGTTAGAAGTCATGGGCCCCATACAGTCTACCTGACAAAGCTCCCTCCACCTGACAGGGGTACAGTGTTCTATGAGGTGGGGGCAGGCAATATAGTAAGAGGTGCAGTGTTCTATGAGGTGGGAGCAAGGTGAATACGGAGGGGTACAGTGTTCTATAAGATGGGGGCAGGGTGAACAGTGAGGGGTACAGTGTTCTATAAGATGGGAGCAGGGTGAACAGTGAGGGGTACAGTGTTCTACGGGGTGGAGGCAGGCAGGGTGAACAGTGAGGGGTACAGTGTTCTATGGGGTGGAGGCAGGCAGCAGTGCTGGGACAAGGCCATCTGGTGCCCAGGGCGAAGATGGCAAACTGCGCCCCCCCCCAACCCCCCAGGTATAAAGAAAGAGTCAGTGTCCTTTCAAAACCAGAAAACACTTAAAACAATACAACACTACAGTACAACAATACAATACTGTAGCTGTAGCCCCGTCGCAGTATATGTACTGCGGTGGGTCGGCAAATGGTTAAATTGTAAGTTCACCGCACCTCTGGATCCCTTTACATTACACAGCACCCTGTGCCTCTGGACCCCTTTGCATTACACAGCACCCTGCACCTCTGGACCCCTTTACATTACACAGCACCCTGCACCTCTGGACCCATTTACATTACACAGCACCCTGCACCTCTGGACCCATTTACATTACACAGCACCCTGCACCTCTGGACCCATTTACATTACACAGCACCCTGCACCTCCTAGACCCCTTTACATTACAAAACCCCCTGCACCTCTGGACTCCTTTACATTACACAGCACCCTGAAGCCTTTGGGTTCACACTGGTGTCCTGGAGTTTGTCGCAGTGCTGGCGTATACACATTTTTTTTGCACTTTATCCCCATTTTTAGCTGCACAGAATTCTATTAGCTTGTGTAATTTTACTGTGTTTTCTGAAAGCACACCAAAGATTCAGTATAGAGGACATTTGGTGCGCTTTCAGAAAATGTTGCAAAAATGTGTAACCTAATAGAAGTCTGTGGGACTGTAGTGAAAATTGAGGTAAATGCAGGAAAACTGTGTATACACCAGCACTGCAACTGAACCACAGGGCATCAGTGTGAACCCACTTGAGTCCTGGTTAAGGATGATCTCTGGCGTGTTCGCATGGTGCACGCACAGACCCCGCCAGAAAGTCGGCACTGCACAGCGCTAATCACAAGCAGTGAGACATTTCCCGATGTGCGGCTGCAGAGATCAGGAAATATCTCACTGCCTGTGATTAGCGCGGCGCATTGCCGACTTCCTGATGGGCTCGGCATGTGCAGCATGCGAACACGCCGGAGATCATCCTTAGTCCTGGTTCACATATATGTGATGCAGGAATCGGAGCGATTCCAGTGCGGATTCCTGCATTGCATGTTGCTTGTCGGCCGTCCACGTTGCCCTTTGCAAACTGCTACGGGTGTCAATGTAAAATGAATGACACCCCCAGATCAGTTTGCAGATTGCAGCGAGAACTGTAAAATGGTGCAGGAATCGGATTGCATAGGTGTAAACACCCATCCAATCCGATTCCAGTGCAGACCAAAAAAAGGGTCCTGCACAGTTTTGGTGCAAATGCGATTTCAGCCATACAGTTTATATGGCTGAATTCACATTGCACAGACATCGCATGTGATTTGTATAGCAATGCGGTGCGAATCACATGTAATGTCTCTGATCACACTAGTGAAAACCCTGGCTAAAGGAACATGATGGGGCCAACTATTAGCATAGAGTTAATGAAAGACTCTGCTAGAGGACAACAGAGGAAAGAGGGGGAGTGAAAGATTGGGAGAGAGAGAGAGAGAGAGCAGATTCTGGACACAGTGACAGTGACAGTGCTGATAACTCACTTCCCAGGTTGCTCACACTAGTTCCGTCGGCGGCTACTTGTTTAAATGTTCCCGCCCCCACATTCCTTTCAGAGGCAGCACACAGGCTGCACGGAGCATGGACGGGACACAGAAACAGAGGGGAGGGAGGGGGCAGAGCCGATGCAGCCTCTTCCATCTCTGTGGAGGGGGGACGGGGAGTTGTACTCACTGGGCTATTAGAATTTAACAGAGAGTGAGACACACAGCATTGTGACAATGGGTCAGTCCGCCTGAGCTCTCCCAGCGCTGTTAGCATGTCACATCGCCGCTGCACAACCAAGCCTGTCCCGCTCTCACTGTTTCATACAGGGGAGGATGAGGGAGCCGCCTGACACCCCCCCCCCAGTTAGTACGCTACTGCTGCGCCCCCCTTCCTGCAATAAATTGGTCCGCCCAGGGCATCCGCCCCTTCCGCCCACCCCTTGTACCGGCCCTGGCAGGCAGGGTGAACAGTGAGGGGTATAGTGGTCTATAAGGTGGGGGCAGGGTGAGCAGTGAGGGGTACAGTGTTCTTTAAGGTGGGGGCAGGATGAACAGTGAGGGGTACAGTGTTCTACGGGGTGTGGGTAGGGTGAACAGTGAGGGGTACAGTGTTCTATAAGGTGGGGGAAGGGCATATAGTGAGGAGTGCAGTGTTATGTGGAGTAGATCAGTATGGGCTGATGGTTGCGGGGTTCTGTGTGGGGGAGGGTGTATAGTGAGGGGTAAAGTGGTCTTTAAGATGGGGGCAGGGTGAGTTGTGAGGGGTACAGTGTTCTTTAAGGTGGGGGCAGGGTGAGCACTGAGGGGTACAGTGTTCTATAAGGTGGGGGCAGGGTGAATAGTGAGGGGTACAGTGTTCTACAGGGTGTGGGTAGGGTGAACAGTGAGGGGTACAGTGTTCTATAAGGTGGGGGAAGGGCGTATAGTGAGGAGTGCAGTGTGGGGTGAGGGGTGCAGGGTTCTGTGGGGGGAGAGTGTATAGTGAGGCGTACAGTGTTGTACAGGGTGATCAGTATGGGTGGGGGTTGCAGGGTTCTGTGGGGGGTAGGGTGTATAGTGAGGGGTACAGTGTTGTACAGGGTGGTCAGTATGGGTGGGGGGGTGGGTTCTATAGATTAGATCAGTATAGGGTGAGGAGTGCAGGGTAGATGGGAGATACAGGAAGAGAAGAGGGCTCCCACACAGGTTCAGGAGAGGAGTAGAAAGCAGAGGACAGTATCGGAGGGGACCTCCGATAGCCTGGCAGGGTCAGAGGTACCCAGCCCTCTGTACTAATCAGCATGGAGAGGGCAGCTGGTACTCACAATTTGGGCAGCCAACAGCGGAGCCCAGTCTCTTCCTGCAGCACATCAGCTTGGCAGGGGAGGGTGAGTCGGCACCGCAGGGGAGGAACACACGGGAGGGATCGACACAGCCATCCATGACCTGCGCTCGCTGCTCCATGTCAGTCACTGAGGCACAGCACTGATCACTGGGATCCAGCTTCCCTGACCCACACTGAACTGAGCTGGGCAATGGAGTCTGGGGCCGAAAGGGACTATTTATCCACAATAGGGAGCAGGTGGAGTAATCCGCTACAGCCTTTCCTAGAAATTAGATTAAAGCCCTGGCGGATTGTTATAGAAGAAGCTGGGACTTTAATTGTCGGTAACGCAGTGCAGTAGACCACTTTGCCTGCACCAGAAAGTGGTTAAATAGTCCCCTTTCGGCCTTGCCAGGCAGGTAAAAAAATGGGACTTGGGGATGTTTTTTCTTTTTAAATAGCTGTAGAGCAGAGGTGCCCAGGGTTTGTGAGATGGTCTCCTCTCTGCAGTCGGGAACACATACGGAAATGGCAGGGCCAGGCAGAGCGATGCACATGGGGGATGATTAGGATGTGCCCAGGCACACCTGGCACACCCTGTGCATACGCCAATGTTGATGGATTTATTTTGGGCCTGGCTGGTTCACATGTACAGTGGAACCTCGGATTGCGAGTAACGCGGTTAACGAGCGTTTCGCAATACGAGCGCTGTATTTTTAAAAATCGTAACTCGGTTTGCGAGTGTTGTCTCGCAAAACAAGCACAATTCAGGCCAAAGCAGTGTGCAGTACCACTTTTGGCCTGAGGTGGGGGGTGCCGAAGCAGAGCAGAGCCGAACGTCACATTCAGAAATGCATGGAAAGGTCCGAGCACAGCACGGCTGACCTCGGCATATCTCGGGTAAGAAGTCTTTCCGAGGTTTGCAGAGGTCAGCCGAAGTGTCCTCGGGCCTTTTCGGCTGTTTCCGAGGCTCTCCGGCGCCCCCCCCGCCTCTGGCCGCATGCGGTATTGCATTCCATTGAAGTCAAGGGAAAATTCGCTTTGATATGCGAGTACTTTGGATTACGAGCATACTCCTGGAACGGATTATGCTTGTAATCCGAGGTTCCACTGTATGTGTTTTGTCAGCCTACATTTGTGCAGGCACAGTAGCCAATTCATTTGAATGGGCTGCCATGCCTGCGTTTCCTGCAGAAAAAAAGGTGCATGCAGCATTTTAAAAATTCAGTGGCCTTGAAATCCATTCTGCTTTTGCACCATGCGACTTACCTGCAGTTCCTGCACACACAAGTGCACTGTGTTTTTAAAAGCGTGGCCTAAACATCTAAAAATGCAGCAAGTTTACCGCTGCAGGAATTGCAGGTAAGTCACATGGTGCAAAAACAGAACGGACAGACAGTGCTGTATTTCACTGCTTGATGGGCACAGGTGTGCACGGCCTATTACATGATGCATGCACCTTTTTTTCTGCAGGAAACTCAGGCATGGCAGCCCAACGGACAAATGGTCAGTTTTTCATCTGTTTTTTCATTGGTAGTGTATGTAAAAAAACTGATGGAAAACTGATGAGCACGGATGAAAAACTGATGAAAAACGGATGAATACTTCATCCGTTTTGACGTGACTGAACTGATGAAATGAACGGTCCGTATGTGTGAAAGGGGCCTTTATGTATTTTTGTGCAACAACTACCAGTAAAATATAGTAGAGATATATTCTTCTTTCAGTAGATGGCAGTGTATATACAGTAGGTTTGTAGTGGCATCTATGATAGAACTCTATGTCTTTTCTCTATAATAAATTTCCTGTTTCCTGTCTGCAGTTAAGCAGCAAAGCCCATGTGGACTGTGAACTGTTTGTCTGTTCTGTAGGGCTATATAAAGAATTTTCAACAGGTTATGGACCCAGGCATAGCCCAGACACCCAGAGAAAAGCTGAGAAACCAGCCATAGCCATCTACAACAGATAAGTGCAAGATACAGCAACAGAAAGAAGACTGCAACAGAATATAAAAGAAAACGACCATGAACACAGCTGCAACAAAGCTTTCGTTTGCAAACCTGACAAACCAGAACTACCAGTCTTGGAAATTCAAGATGAAAATGCTGCTAATAAGAAAAGGTACGTGGAACTTTATAATAGAGGTCACCCTTCAAATGATTGGATAGAGAAAGACCAAACAGCTCAGAGCACAATCTCTATTAGCATAGAAGATGATAAAATCATACACATATGTAAGTGTGAAACTGCTAAAAAAATGTGGGAAGTATTACAAAATGTGCATGAAAGAGCTAATCTCAGCATTAAATTGTATTTGATTAGAAAGCTATAAAAAACCAAGCTGATGAAAGGCCAGGATATGCAGGATTACATAAGGTACACCTTGGAAATGGTTGAACACCTGAGAGGTATAGGAGAAGAAATAAAAAAACTTTCATGTCGCAGTAGTTGTTGAGTGGGGGTGTAATAGGGCGTACACACGGTCGGACTTTGTTCGGACATTCCGACAACAAAATCCTAGGATTTTTTCAGACGGATGTTGGCTCAAAGTTGTTTTGCCTACACACGGTCGCACAAAGTTGTCGGAATTTCCGATCGACAACCACGCGGTCACGTACACCACGTACGACGAGACTAGAAAAGGCCGGTTCAGAACCAAGCGCGGCACCCTTTGGGCTCCTTTTGCTAATCTCGTGTTAGTTAAAGTTTGGTGAGAGACGATTCGCGCTTTTTCATACTCGTGGCTTTCAGATCGTATTTCTGCTGTTCAGTTTGTGCTTGTGGGTTTGTATCTGCTCTTCAGTGCGTGCAAGCAAGTTCCGCGTGACTTTGTATGTGTCATTGTATTCTTGTTCGTTCGTTACTGTTTTTCAGTTCGCTCTTCACAGGCCTTGCTGTTCTTTAGTGTGTTCTGAGCAGCCGACCGTTTTCTAGCCATGTTTCGTATGCGTACTCCTCGTAGAGTTCGTGCTGTGCGGGGGCTTGGTGTTGGGGTCCTGACCTTGACACAAGTCCAGTCCATGAACAGGGTGGGGAGGAGTTCATGGACCAAGAATTGGTTGCTTCAGCGTGACCAGTTCTGTCATATGCCTTTGCTCCGTGAGATCCGTGAGAATAATCCTGATGATTTCAGGAACTTTCTCCGGATGACGGACCCCGTGTTTCACCGTTTGTTGGCTTCGCTGACCCCCTATATCAGCAGGCAGGATACCTGCATGAGGCAAGCCATCACTCCGGAGCAGAGGTTGGTCGCTACCTTGCGGTATTTGGCCACAGGGAGAAGCCTGCAGGACTTGAAGTTCTCGACAGGCATCTCCCCCCAGGCTCTGGGGATCCTTATCCCAGAGACCTGTTCTGCCATCATCCAGGTCCTGCAGAAGGAGTATATGAAGGTAAGATTTTTATCCTTTAATATCACATTTTATTGTATTGAATGTTTGCTAATATATTGTATTTCTTTCCTCATTCCCCAATTCCCATGATTGTAATATGCTGTGAATGTCCCCTTTGTCCTCATGCATGCTGGATTTTTATGTAATTATTATTTGAGGTCCTTCATACATATTTGCCCTTCAATAACCTCCCCAGCATGGTGTCTCCTGGCCCTATATTCACCTCATGTAGTCACTTAACAATGTATTTTATCAGCTCCATAGTAGTGCTTTACCCCAAACACCCCTAAAATGTTTGGTAATGTTATTTTTGATTTAAATTCAGGCAGAGTGCCAGAGGCTTTTTTTTGTGGTGTCCCCAAATTTTTTGTAACCCTCCCTACCCCAACTGCTAAGTCAGCTGATCCCAATTCTCTATCCTCAATCATCTATCTGCTGACTTTGCCAAACCCATACACACTATACCCATCTCTTTACTGGTCAGATTTATGGATGAATTCCCCAAAGCATGTAGTGCAAGGGCCTGCCTGTATAATTTCCAATGGTACTGTTTAAAGTTTTTGTATCCTATTATTATCTTGATAGGTAATAGCAGAATGTCCAAATGTGCTCAAATGTGTACAGTGTGTATTTATATCTTTGTATTCAGACACTTCTTACCTGTCCAGTGGTCTGCCAATAGTGTAACTAAGGAGGGGCTGTTCCAAGTAATACCCATTATTTAGGCATTCATCTCTCAATGAAGTGAAGAGGGTTACCTGTCCAAGAGTCCCCCCCCCCATAATGTTAGAAATGGCCCATGAGAGGGGGGGAGGGGGAATATGATAGGTGTACCTTATACTTTGGTGTTGTTAAATTCCCCTTAATAAATGCTATCTGGAGGTTACCCCATAATGTTTGTGTCTAATCTGCTTGCCATGTTTCTGGGAAAAAATAGTAATGTTTATTGTTTTTTCCTCAACAGTTTCCTTCAACGCCACAGGAATGGCAGACTGTGGCCTCCCACTTTGCCCAGCGGTGGGACTTTCCTAACTGCGGAGGGGCAATTGATGGGAAACACGTCCACATCGTCCCACCACCCAACTCGGGGTCGTACTATTATAATTACAAGGAGTTTAATAGTATAGTGATGTTGGCGGTGGTGTCGGCTAATTACGAGTTCCTGTATGTGGACGTGGGGAAGAATGGCCGGATGTCCGATGGTGGAGTCATCGCCCAGACGGAGTTCTACAGGCGTCTCCAGAATGGCAGCTTGGACTTGCCACCTCCAGAGGACAATGTTGAAGGTCTCCCATTTGTGTTCGTTGCTGATGAAGCGTTTGCGCTGGGGGACTACCTGATGCGGCCATTCCTGATGAGGACCCTCACCCCGGAACAGAGGGTTTTTAATTACCGGCTGGCCAGAGCCCGAAGAGTGGTGGAGAACACATTTGGAATCCTGGTCAGCCGGTTCCGACTATTTCTGACACCCTATCCATATGGCGGAGTATAAACTGAACCATATAATACTTGCCTGCTGTGTTCTCCATATTTTTTTAAGAAAACATTCAGCCAACTATGCTGGCTCAGTTGGGCCTGAGACCAGAATCCAAAATCCATCAACACTGACGGCGCTTGAAAGTGGCCATCCTGGCTTGCCCTCCCTGAATGCCCGTGATGTCCGGTTACGATACCTGGAGTTCTTTGCGGGTAGGGGGGCTATCAATATGCCAGACAATCTGTGAAACCTTTTTCAAATAAAAAACAACCAAAAGAAATTCTTTGTGGACATTTACTGCTTGTGTTTGTTTTAGCTGACCCTGACAGAAATGTGTTGAGTGCTGAAAATGTCGTGATTGGGTAACCTTATAAAAAACAATGTTGGCTGGTACTTCCTAAATGCAAAAACACATTTCACTACAAGTGCACTTGCAACTGCACTGAAACTGCACTTGTAGTGCAAAGTGTATTTGTCCTTAGGAAATAACCCCCATGTTTGCATAAAACAGCAATTACATCACCCCAAAAGTGTTGTAGTGTTGAGACAATAATCCACACATTCTTGAGTAAGCAACTTTTTTATAGCTGCACAATCACATTTGCATTTTCCAAAGGTTTTTAAAACAAACCAACATGTTTGTTGTATAACAATTTTTGCTGTAGCATAATCAAAAATCGAAATGTCCTTTTCTGATAAAACAGGCCTGTGTAAAACCAACAAGAAAGCCAAAAAACTTGAACTTACAAAGTTCACATTAGGTAAAACCTGAAGGCTATATCAGACATGAGTATTTAGGAACTGTGTTTGATATAGCGTTCAGATGGGGGGAAATCACCCCTGGAAAAGCCAAATTTGGAAGATGCACACCAAGTTCAGAATGTCAACATGTGCTATCTGCCATCAGGGGGGATCAAGGGACGTGTTTTGGGTGAGCAAGCCCTTCCTCACCGCTACTTTATAATTGAGGAAGGTGTTGCACCCCCAAAACGCGTCCATTGATCTCCAGTGATGTCAGATAGCACATGTTGGCACACTGTGTGCATCCTCCAAATTTGGCTTTTCAAAACATTGCAAAAATATTTAAAAGATTGGACCACAATCCAACAAGTGATTTTGTGGGCTTTTAAATTCGCCCCAAAACATCAATGATGTTATTATTTTTTTTAATAACATCACTGATTTTTTGCTGTATGTTGTGCAATTCGAGATTACACCCCATGATCTCCCCGATCAGGATCTGGGCACTTTCAGAAGTAAAGCGTTCTCTCTCCCTCACATCACGATCACCTAAAAAGAGATAAATAAAAAAAAAACACGTATCAAAAATCTGCCACCATCCATCTCTTTTACCCGAGCCTGTGGTCGCAGACACTCACCTGTTGTGGTGCCAATCTCCACCACATCTTCTTCTTCCTCCTGCTCTTCTTCTTGGGTTGGGGGTATTTCACCTTCTTCCATAGGTGGGGGGTCTGTGGTCTCCTGGGATGAGGGGTGTCCTCTGAGTCTTTTCTCCCCTATGTAAAACAAAAATGGTATAATTAGCACACAGATATTTGATGGCAGAACTAGAAATAGGAAACATTGCTTGGAAGTGGGGTACAATTGTCTATTTTAGCAGAGTTCCAAGATGTCATTTTCTTATTGCTCTTTGTCAAGCTGCAATACTTTACCGGTTTAGTACAAAGTTCACAGATGTAGCCCCCCCTATAGTATACACTGGAGCACCTGTGTGCCCCCCCTAATAAAAATGGTGTTCTTGTGTCCCACACTAGTGCTCCAGTGTCCAGATGTGAAAACAGCTGCTCAGTGTCCTCTTCTTACACACAATCTAGTTGGCATTTCATTCTAGTAACAAACCCATCTACACAAACAAATATTTGGCATCCAAGTAGGCCCAAAAAAAATGTGGGAAAATGCATATGGCCTAAACAATGGTGTTTTAGAGGCCCAAAGAAAAATGTTTGATACGAACGAATAATGGGCCCATGAACATTAAAGTTGCCCTTGTAAACGTTACAATTACTAAAAGCATATGGAGCAGAACGAACGGAATAAAGACAGAAAGAATAGGAACACAGCACAACTACTTACTTTTTTGCAGCACTCTCCGGATCTTTCGGTACTGCTCTGGCTCTCTCAACTTCAGGTCCGACCACCGCTTCCGGAGCTGATCTTTTGATCTTCGGACCCCGAAATTCCTCTCAAGACCCCTGACCACTTTCGCCATGATCTTGGCCTTTCGGATGTTCGGGTTGGGGTAAGGCCCATACTTCCCGTCATAGTCGGACTTCTTCACGATGTCGACCATCTCCAACATCTCCCCAAAGGACATATTTGTGGCCTTAAAACGTCTCCTTCTGGATCGGGACGTGTCCGGATCCGGGCTTTCCTCCTCCTCCTCCTCGTTCCTGCAATTATCACGCACCTGCTGTGACTCCGCCATGTGCTCTTCCCCCACTGCGCCGAACGAAAAGGGGCGGGGAATAGACTAGAAAGAATGTCAGGGGCGGGCAGAGTTACACGCATGCGCAGTGTATATAAAGCGTAACACGCGTGCGTATTACGTACGATCTGTGAGCGGAGGAAGGAGCTTATACTGCCTATACTGCTTCTACATTGAGGCCTATATTGTAACAAGATTAGGAGAGTTTTGTCTGACATTAGGCTTTGTCTTGTGTTGTGTCTTGCAGTGAACATGGATATGGTACTCAAAGATAATGACTTCATGTCAGTATTCATAGATATGCTAAGGGAGCTGCCCTGTCTGTGGGAGATTAACCACCCCCATTTCAAGAACCAAGCAAAGAGGAAGGCAGCACTGGTGCAATTGTTGGTAATTGTGAAGCAGGTGATCCCCATGGCAGACATCACTTATTTAAAGATCCTAATTGGTGGCCTGAGGAGCACATATCTGAGGGAGCGCAAGAAAGTCCTGGATTCGCAGAGATCCGGAGCAGCAGATGACATCTATGTCCCCAGGATGTTGTCCTACGACAGGCTGCATTTTCTGGCAGGCCAGACTGAACCCAGGCCATCCCTCTCCAGTCTTCCTTCCATGCTTCCTTCCCCCCCGGCTGAGGCTTCTGACGCCCAACCTGGGCCTTCCAGGCCGCATGTGGAGGAGCCCAGATTGAGCCAGGTATAGCATTCCTCTAAATATTTCTGCTTGTCCAATCAATGATGTTAACTAGATGTTAGTTGGGAGTACTAATTTAGGATTGTGATTGATGATGCAAAACATTACAACCATGTCCCTTTTTCATACGCAGGGAAGTCTCAGCCAGGAGGTGGCCGGGCCAAGCCAGCTGGCTGATCTGCCGGTTCCTCCACCCCCCCTGAAAAGAGAAAGTGGCAGGAAGAGGAGTGCCCTAGAGGAGGCTACCGGAGGAGTCTTTTGGAGGGCTACAGAGGTCCTGGGAGCACGACAGACCGTGGAGGAGGACATTGCTGCCGTCATTGCATATAAAATGCAGAGGATGGAGGAGGGCCAACAAGTAATGTGTGAGGCCCTCATATCGGAGGCTCTGGAGAAAGGTATGAGTGGGCAAATTACACCTGAGACACACCTTTGTGATGGTCCTCCTCCTCCTCCTGCAGATCCTCCTCCTCCTCCTCCTTCTCCTCCAGGTCCTCCCAGTCCTCCTCCTCCTCCAGGTCCTACTCCTCCTCCTGCCACATCTCCAACTGCACAGCCACAGCCGGGAAGGAAGCGTGAAAGGAAGACCAGAAAGTGAGGACCCTGGATCCAGTCTGGTCGGCCAAAAAATGCAGCCTCTTGTGGTACCACAGCCTGGGGACACACATGTCATCTGCTGCTATCCGGATCTCTGCGAATCCCGGACCAGACTGCCCTCCCTTATATATGGACTCCTCAGGCCACCAATTTTGATGTTGAAGAATTGTTGTCTGCCGTGGGGGTCCCAGGCTTCACTAATTTCTACTGTTGATCCAGTGTTGCCTTCCTCTTTGTTTGGTTCTGATCCCTTAATAAAGGATTTTTGTTTTGAATTATACTCTCCTATGTGTTTTACTTCAAAAAGGACAGTTGGTTTGTGAGGGTTCAGGTACATTTCAAATATACAATGTGAAATGAACAAGGGACACCAACAACAAACAATCTCCTTGAGATTAAATAATAAAAGATATCAATGGTGTTGGGGTAACTTGACACACAAAACACACACACAAATATTCAGGAGTAAAAATAAAAATAACATTGAACAAAGATCAGCCTTGGAAAAAATCCAAACATTAAAGAAAAAAAAAAGGCGTCAAATAAAAAACAAACAAAAAAAAAAAAAGTCAGATGTGACAACTAATAACAATATATTGAGGGAATCCCAATAAAAAAACACAAATAAAAGTTTGTGAGAAGTATGTGTGAATATGAGCAGCAAAACTACCTAATTCTTGTCACATTATAAAGAAGAAGAGAGTGCGCTGTATTAAACCATTTTGAACATTGCAGCGTGACGAAAGTGCTGTATCCATTGCGAACGCTAAGTTTACCAGAACGAGCTGTCCCGTGTCGGAATTTCTTCTGAGCATGCGTGGCACTTTGTGCGTCGGAACAGGCCACGCACGGTCGGAATTGACGCGATCGGATTTTGTTGTCGGAAAATTTTATCTCCTGCTGTCCAACTTTGTGTGTCGGAAAATCCGATGGAAAATGTCCGATGGAGCCCACACACGGTCGGAATTTCCGACAACACGCTCCGATCGGACATTGTCCATCGGAAAATCCAACCGTGTGTACGGGGCATTAGAATACATTGTTATTTTTTTTTGTTCAACAACTATCATTAAAAGTATTCAGAAGAGATATATTTTTCAACCAGTAGATGGCAGTGTTTATAAGCTGCACCTATGATAGAACTCTATGGGATTGATTTAGACTGTGCACTTTGCAAACTGCAGTTGCTCCAGATCTTATTAAATGAGCAAAAGTTCGGCTGACTTCCATCATCCAATCATGTGCACAGTCTATTGCATTCGGGTGTGCACCCCAAACAGAAGCTCAAACACACGTGAATATATATATATATATATATATATATATATATATATATATATATATATATATGTATATATATATATATATATAATTATTTATTTATTTATTTTTTTTCTTGACCCTGAAAAGCAGGGAGAAAAAACAGCCAGACTAGTAAGTTTGCAGGAAAGAAGCAAGTACCAGTCTCGCCAATATCGCTGCCTTCCTTCGCACATGTGCGCTAGAGCGGCACTCCGGCACATCCCTGGGCACAATACAGCAAAACGGCTAATGTTTTTGTGCAATTCAGCGAAACGGCTAATGCGCATACGCAATAGCGCGCACAGCATGAGCCTCCCACTGGCCTATAAAGCCACTCTGTGCCATGACCAGATTGCTGGTTTGTCTTTCAGCTCCCCGTGTGTTTCCTGCTTGTATTCTGATTCTTGATTACCTCTTGTGACCTGGATTGATCTGTACCTGCATCTGACCTTTGGCTTGCCTCCTGGACTTCTCCACTTGTTTACTGTGTTTGACCCTCGGCCTGTCTACGGATATTGCTTCCTGTCTCCAGTGATTGACCCTCAGCCTGCTCCTGGACTTTGCTACTGTCTTCAGTGCTCGACCCCTGGCTTGCTCACAGACTTTGCTTCCAGTTACCTGTGTTTGACCCTTGGCCTGTTTTACAGACTTTGCTATCAATCTTTAGTACTAAGTCATCAGCCTGCTGACAGACCTGCTAACAGTCCTTGGCACTAGACTGTTTTTGCCTATCTAGAGACTCTTACTAGTCAACGATGTTTGACCCCCGGCCTGTTGTTGGATTAGCTGTTCATCTTCCTTCTTGAGCTTCAGCATCTTCCAGTCCTGCACAGCTGTCTCCCTGCCGGTGACCTTCACGCAAGACCTGCCCAGCCTGCTGGTGACTCGTGCCTCTTTGTGCCCTTCACCCCCTGTACCATCTCCAGGAGTGGAGTGCGCTTAGTCGTAAGAGGTTACTGCTCTCAGCATCTCTGCCTCGGTGAGTACCCTTATCTGACAGAGGCTGGTTTGTTCTGTCAGATAAGGATACTCACCGAGGCCAAGATGCTGAGAGCGGTAACCTCTTGCGACTAAGCGCACTCCACTACTGGAGATGGTACAGGGGCTACGCACGCGCATTAGCCGTTTCGCTGAATTGCACACAAACATTAGCCGTTTAGCTGAATTGCGCACGCGCATTAGATGTTTTGCTGTATTGTGCCTAGGGATGCGCCGGAGTGCTGCTCTACCGCGCATGTGCGAAGGAAGGCAGCGATATTGGCGAGACTGGTACTTGCCTCTTTCTGACATAAGTAAAAGCAGCACACTTTTTCAGTTAGACTCACAGTTAACCCCTTGATGTTAACCCTTTCCCAGCCAGTGTCATTAGTACAGTGTACAGTATTATCACTGCACAGGGAAATCAGTGTCAGTGATAATACTGTACACTGTACTAATGACACAGTAGTTCCCCCTGACATCAGAGCATTGCACAGTGCCCTTTTACACCACAGCATGGCACAGTGTCCCCTAAAATCACATCAGAGGATGGCACAGTGCCCTTTACATCACATCAGAGCATGGTACAGTGCCCCCTGACATCAGAACATGGCACAGTGCCCCCTGACATCAGAGCATAGCACAGTGCCCCTTACATCACATCAGAGCATGGTACAGTGCCCCCTGACATCAGAGCATTGCACAGTGCCCCCTGACATCAGAGCATTGCACAGTGCCCCTGACATAAGAGCATGGCACAGTGCCCCCTGACATCAGAGCATGGCACAGTGCCCCCTGACATCAGAGCATTGCACAGTGCCCCCAGACATCAGAGCATGGCACAGTGTCCCCTGACATCAGAGCATGGCACAGTGTCCCCTGACATCAGAGCATGGCACAGTGTCCCCTGACATCAGAGCATGGCACAGTGCCCCCTGACATCAGAGCATGGCACAGTGCCCCCTGACATCAGAGCATGGCACAGTGCCCCCAGACATCAGAACATGGCACAGTGCCCCTTGACATCAGAGCATGGCACAGTGCCCCCTGACATAAGAGCATGGCACGGTGCCCCCTGACATCAGAGCATGGCACGGTGCCCCCTGACATCAGAGCATTGCACAGTGCCCCCTGACATAAGAGCATGGCACAGTGCCCCCTGACATAAGAGCATGGCACAGTGCCCCCTGACATAAGAGCATGGCACAGTGCCCCCTGACATCAGAGCATGGCACAGTGCCCCCTGACATCAGAGCATGGCACAGTGCTCCCTGACATCAGAGCATGGCACAGTGCCCCCTGACATAAGAGCATGGCACAGTGCCCCCTGACATCAGAGCATGGCATAGTGCCCCCTGACATCAGAGCATGGCACAGTGCCCCCAGACATCAGAGCATGGCACAGTGCCCCCTGACATCAGAGCATGGCACAGTGCCCCCTGACATAAGAGCATGGCACAGTGCCCCCTGACATCAGAGCATGGCACAGTGCCCTCTGACATCAGAACATGGCACAGTGCCCCCTAACATCAGAGCATGGCACAGTGCCCCATGACATCAGAGCATGGCACAGTGCTCCCTGACATCAGAGCATGGCACAGTGCTCTATGACATCAGAGCATGGCACAGTGCCCCCCGACATCAGAGCATGGCACAGTGCCCCCTGACATCAGAGCATGGCACAGTGCCCCCTGACATCAGAGCATGGCACAGTGCCCCCTGACATCAGAGCATGGCACAGTGCCCCTGACATCAGAGCATGGCACAGTGCCCCCTGACATCAGAGCATGGCACAGTGCCCCATGACATCAGAGCATGGCACAGTGCCCCCTGACATCAGAGCATGGCACAGTGCCCCCTGACATCAGAGCATGGCACAGTGCCCCCTGACTTAACAGTTAAGTCATCCCTATGTGCTAGCTGGACAAGAAAGCAACTTGGCAGCTCCTGGAGAGAGGGGAGGCAGATGGGGGAGAGAGGGAAGGGAGATGAGGGACTTGCTCACTCACCTGGCTGGTATCTATAGGATCACACAGGACAATCAGTGTAGCAGCCCCCACGGATCTTCCAGCTGCTGTACATAAACTCTCCCGCCCCTCACACATCTCCTTTCTCAGACACAGGCTGCACACAAGGATTGCAGTGTGGGCGGGGCAGACACAGGGGATGGGAGGAGCCAGAGAGGATCAAGCCCTTTCTCCTCTCCTGTTCAGGTGGTGGGGAGGAGGGGGGATTTCTGCTGGCAGAGCATTCTAAATATTGCGAAATCTACCCTCCTAGATTCGCCCATGCTCCCCACTAGATGCTGCTTACCTCCTATCCTATGGCAGTAGAAGAGACACTGGAGGGCAGGCGGAGTGCAGCTGTATCACTCCCCCACCTACAGTAAGAGATCACTTGCGGGAACTATAGAGGGAGCATCGGGAAATGCGGCCAGCTGTCAGCTTACTCCGCGGTTGCAGTTCTCATAAGGGGAGTCTAGGGGGTATACTTACTAATCAAAATTGTCTCACTGGCAGCACTGTCACTGCCAGTGAGTGTCAATTAGCAAACCCAGCATTTTCCCTAGAAAAAGCCCTGGCTGTCACAGGGGGGATTAGGGTGTGCCCAGGTACACCCGGCACACTACGTGTGCACGCCTATGCATGTGCAATAGGCATGTGCAATTCGTTTATTTTCGAATTTGTTTTCTAACGAATTTTGACAAATTTGTTAATTCCGAAATTTCCAAATCTTTCAATTTCGGAAATTCAGAATTTCGGAAGTTCAAAAGTTCGAAATTTCGAAAATTCAAAATCAGGAAATACAAAAATTCGGAAATTTGAAACTTCGGAAATTTTAAAATTCAAAAATTTGGAAAAGTGAAAATCTGAAAATAAGAATGAAAATTCAAAAGAATGAAAATCCAAAAATTTGAAAACCCGAAAATTTGAAAAAATAACTAACTAATAATAACTATTAAATTATAGGTATTGGAATTTCCTTTCAATTTGTTATCTGAAATAACGAATGCCGTATCTAAACGAATGGAATGTAACGATCTAATAATAATAAATAACAATAATAATAATAAAACCTTTTTATTATTATTATTTATTATTAATTAGTTCCATTTCATTTGTTTAGATGCAGCATTTGTTATTTCGGATAATTCGTAACTTCAGATAAATTTGTATTTGTTACGTTCACAAACAGCTAAATTTGAAAGGAAATTCCAATACCTATAATTTAATAGTTATTATTAGTTATTATTTTGAATTTTACTGATTTTCTTTCTTTTTTTTCAGATGTTGAAATTTTCAGATTTTCGAATTTTTGAATTTCTGAATTTTCGGAATTCGAAAATTTGAAATTTGAAAATTTGAAAATTCGGAAATCTGTAAATTCCAAATTCGAAAAATTGGAATTCGGAAATTTTCGAATTTCCGAATTTTCTAATTTCTGAATTTCCGAATTTTCTAACTTTTCGAAAAAAGCAAAAAGACGAATGAAACGAAAACGAACAATTTTTTTTGTCAGTGCACATGTCTAATGTGCAAGCAAAAATACAGTTTTTTAAAAAATTTTCCTTGCATGTGATTGGGTATTCTTTGCAAAGTGAAAATTTACCTCATTTACTAAGCTGGAGCAATTGCACTTACAGAGTGCAAATGCACTTTGCAAAGTGCACAGTCTAGTTGTCTTTAGTAAATCAACCCCTATGTCCTTTCTCTATAATAAAGTTCCTGTTTCCTGTCTGCAGATAAGCAGCAAAGCCCATGTGAACTTTATACTGTCTGTCTGTTCTGTAGGGCTATATACAGAATTTCTAACACTGTGTACATTAGTTCACTGTGGCCAGTCCTGAGTGCAGGGGTGGGCAAAGAAGCTCAGCGGGCATGGGTACAGGTTTTATTTTAAAACAAAGTGTTACACTCGCATGTGAAAGTGTCCGCCCGACACTGGGTTACACCACATAATCCTCTAAGCCGTTTGTCTCCGGTCTCACCATGAACCACGACTACGATTCGGCCAATGCAGGAACATCAGTCCTAGCCCCTCCCTATGCATTTCATCATTGGACATCATTGGACATTTTCACGGAGCAGCAGGACGTCTGAGTATACAGCGCAAGCTTCATGTGTAAACAATAACATCGTTATTAACCACTTCGCGCCCGCGCTATAGCCGAAAGACGGCTGCAGCACGGACGCTAACTGCCGGGTGGCTGTCCCTGGACGTCCTGCTGTTTACTTTCTGTGATGCGCACTCCCGTGGGCACGCATCGGGGAAGTTCTGTGCTGGCCGTGTCCCTTGGACACAGCCAGTCACAGATCGCCGTAAACGGCCAATCACAGCAGCCGTTAACAGTGCGATCGGCGGTGCCAATGAGAGATGATCTCATATGTAAACATATGAGATCATCTCTCATCGCCAGGTCTCCCTCCTCACACAGAGACAGCGAGTGAGGAGGGAAAGCGAACCACTGCAGCCTAAGTGTCAGAAAAAAAAAATGGAAAAAAGTGAACACAGTACCTGTCAGTGCCATCTGTCCTTACTGTCATCTGTCCCCACTGCCATCTGTCCCCACTGCCATCAGTGCCATCTGTCATCAGTGCCACGTATTAGTGCCATCTGTCATCAATGCCACCTGTCAGTGTCACGTGCTATCTGTTATCAGTGTCACGTGTTATCAGTGCCACGTATCAGTGGCATCTGTCATCAGTGTCACGTATCATCAGTGCCACACATTAGTGCCATCTGTCATCAGTGCCACATATTAGTTCCATCTGTCATCAGTGCCACATACTAGTGCCATCTGTCATCAGAGCTACGTATTAGTGCCATCTGTCATCAGTGCCACATATAAGTGCCATCTATTTTAAGTGTCATGTGTCATCAGTGCCACGTATTAGTGCCATCTGTCAGTGCCACGTATTAGTGCCATCTGTCATCAGTGCCACGTATTAGTGCCATCTGTCATCAGTGCCACGTATTAGTGCCATCTGTCATCAGTGCCACGTATTAGTGCCATCTGTCATCAGTGCCACATCAGTGTCATCAGTGCCATGTATCAGTGCCATCTGTCATCAGTGCCACATCAGTGTCATCAGTGCCACGTATCAGTGCCATCTGTTATCAGTGCCACGTCAGTGTCACGTGTCATTGTCCTGGTGCTACGGGGCCTTCAAAAGTGTAATAGGTAGTCAACAATTTAGATGTGTAATGTATGCTCCTAGAACACCTGATGGCGCTCCCTGCATGTTGGGCCTCTCTATGTGGCCAGGCAGTGAAAAAGTCCCACACATGTGGTATCGTAATACTCAGGAGGAGTAGCAGAATGTATTTTGGGGTGTTATTTGTGGTATACACATGCTATGTGAGAGAAATAACCTATTACAATGACAATTTTGTGGGGAAAAAAATAAAAAATAAAAAAATCTTCATTTTGCAAAGAATTGTGGGGAAAAAATGACAACATCAAAAACCTCACCATGCATCTTACCAAATACCTTGGAACGTCTACTTTCAAAAAAAGTGTCATTTGGGGGGTATTTGTACTTTCCTGGCTTGTTCGGGTCACAAGAAATGAGATAGGCCGTCAGTACATCAGGTGTGATCAATTTTTTATGATTTGCACCACAGCTTGTAGACTCTCTAACTTTCCGGACCAAATAATATCCACTAATTTGGGTTATTTTTACCAAAGATATGTAGCAGTATAAATTGTGGCCAAAATTTATGAAGAAAAATTAATAATTTGCTAAATTTTATCACAGAAACCAAGAAAAATGTGTTTTTTTTTCAAAATTTTCAGTCTTTCTTCATTTATAGCGCAAAAAATAAAAAACCCAGAGGTGATCAAATACCACCAAAAGAAAGCTCTATTTTTATGAAAAAAAGGACAAAAAATTCATTTGGGTACAGTATTACATGACTGAGTAATTGTCATTCAAAGTGTGAGAGCGCTGAAAGCTGAAAGTTGGTCTGGGCAGGAGGAGGGTTAAAAACAATTTATAAAAATACAAAATCATATGCATCTCGACAAAATATCTCATGTAGCAGAATGTATTGGTTCTATCCTTACTTTAATCACTCTGTATTAAGGATAGAACCAATACAGTCTGCTACATGAGATATTTTGGCGAGATGCATATGATTTTTTATTATTTTAAATAGTTTTTAATATTGATGGTATTGTTTACACACAAAGGGGCAAACTTCCCTCTATAAAGATGGCGCAGTATACTCAGACGTCCTGTCGCTCCGTGAAGGCATCCAATGATGAAACGCGTAGGATGGGGGCTAGGACTCTGACGTTACCGTGTTGGCCGAATCGTAGTTCATGCTGAAACCGGAGAAGAACGGCTTAGAGGATTATGTGTTGTACCCCAGTGTTGGGTGGACACTTTCACATATGAGTGTACCACTTTGTTTTTAAATAAAACCTGTTCTGATGATCTCACAGGATGAGAGCTTCCTTCCTTCTCTTTGCCCTTTATGTTGAGTGTAGGGCATAGGAGAGATGTTGCTATATGGATTCTAGTCCGGAGAGCAGCAAAGCTACTGGGTATATCTGGAATCATTGAGAGTTTGCGCTGGTTTATAATCTGACCAGCCTATATCTCTGCTGAGTTTGATTTAGACTGGGCGGTGACAAACTCACACTTGGGTGTTATACTGCACTTTGTGAGCTATCTTTGTGAACTTATATTATTTTTGGACACTGTACTGGATGGGAAGATTATTGAGGATTCTATTAATATAATTGTATTCTTTGAAGAACTTTTGTTTGATTAACTGCAGGATACACATCTGAGTAAAGGATTTATTAATTTTTTTACCATAGCACTTTATTAAATATAGAACTGTTCATATAAGAATTGTGCACTGATTGTATTGCACAGATTTTTTGCACTATAGCACTTTTTGGATATTCATTTGCACTTGATATTTGTTATAAGATGTATTTTATGTATTTATGTTTTTTTTTTTTCCAAATAGGAGATATACCTTCTAGATTGTAAGCTCTAACAAGCAGGGCCCTCTGATCCCTCCTGTATTGAATTGTATTGTAACTGTACTGTCTACCCCCACGTTGTAAAGCGCTGCGCAAACTGTTGGCACTATATAAATCCTGAATAATAATAATAATAATTTATGATAGGTGTGTAGACTAGGGATGAGCTTCGAGTTTGAGTCGAACTCATGTTCGACTCGAACATTGGCTGTTCGCAAGTTCGTCGAACACCGAACAATTTGGGGTGTTTGCGGCAAATTCGAATGCCGCGGAACACCCTTTAAAAGTCTATGGGAGAAATCAAAAGTGCTAATTTTAAAGGCTTATATGCAAGTTATTGTCATAAAAAGTGTTTGGGGACCTGGGTCCTGCCCCAGGGGACATGGATCAATGCAAAAAAAAGTTTTAAAAACGGCCATTTTTTCAGGAGCAGTGATTTTAATAATGCTTAAAATCAAACAATAAAAGTGTAATATCCCTTTAAATTTCGTACCTGGGGGGTGTCTATAGTATGCCTGTAAAGGGGCGCATGTTTCCCGTGTTTAGAACAGCCTGACAGCAAAATGACATTTTGAAGGAAAAAACTCATTTAAAACTACCCGCGGCTATTGCATTGCCGTCAATACACATAGAAGTTCATTGATAAAAACGGCATGGGAATTCCCCACAGGGAAACCCCGAACCAAAATTAAAAAAAAAAAAAATGAAGTGGGAGTCCCCCTAAATTCCATACCAGGCCCTTCAGGTCTGGTATGGATATTAAGGGGAACCCCGGCCAAAATTAAAAAAAAAAAAATGACGCGGGGTTCCCCCTAAATTCCATACCAGACCCTTCAGGTCTGGTATGGATTTTAGGGGAACCCCGCGCCAAAAAAAAAAAAAACGGCGTGGGGTTCCCCCAAAAATCCATACCAGACCCTTATCCGAGCACGCAACCTGGCAGGCCGCAGGAAAAGAGGGGGGGACGAGAGTGCGCCCCCCCCTCCTGAACCGTACCAGGCCACATGCCCTCAACATTGGGAGGGTGCTTTGGGGTAGCCCCCCAAAACACCTTGTCCCCATGTTGATGAGGACAAGGGCCTCATCCCCACAACCGTGGCCGGTGGTTGTGGGGGTCTGCGGGCGGGGGGCTTATCGGAATCTGGAAGCCCCCTTTAACAAGGGGACCCCCAGATCCCGGCCCCCCCCCTGTGTGAAATGGTAAGGGGGTACTTACCCCTACCATTTCACTAAAAAAGTGTCAAAATAGTTAAAAATGACAAGAGACAGTTTTTGACAATTCCTTTATTTAAATGCTTCTTCTTTCTTCCTTCATCTTCTTCTTCTTCTGGTTCTTCTGGCTCTTCTGGTTCTTCCTCCGGCGTTCTCGTCCAGCATCTCCTCCGCGGCGTCTTCTATCTTCTCCTCCTCGGGCCGCTCCGCACCCATGGCATTGGGGGGGAGGCTCCCGCTCTTCTCTTCATCTTCTTCTTCATCCTCTTCTCTTCTTCCTTCTTCTCTTCTTCTCTGTTTCTCTTCTTAATTTTCTTCTCCGGGCCGCTCCGCATCCATGCATGGAGGGAGGCTCCCGCTGTGTGACGGCGTCTCCTCATCTGATGGTTCTTAAATAACGGGGGGCGGGGCCACCTGGTGACCCCGCCCCCTCTGACGCACGGGACATGACGGGACTTCCCTGTGGCATTCCCCGTGACGTCACAGGGAAGTCCCGTCAAGTCACCGTGTGTCAGAGGGGGGCGGGGTCACCGGGTGGCCCCGCCCCCCGTTATTTAAGAACCGTCAGATGAGGAGACGCCGTCACACAGCGGGAGCCTCCCTCCATGCCAGCATGGGTGAGGAGCGGCCCGGAAAAGAAAATTAAGAAGAGAAGAAGGAAGAAGAGAAGACGATGAAGAAGATGAAGAGAAGAGCGGGAGCCTCCCCTCATGCCATGGGTGCGGAGCGGCCCGAAGAGAAGAAGATAGAAGACGCCGCGGAGGAGATGCTGGACGAGAACGCCGGAGGAAGAACCAGAAGAGCCAGAAGAACCAGAAGAAGAAGAAGATGAAGGAAGAAAGAAGAAGCATTTAAATAAAGGAATTGTCAAAAACTGTCTCTTGTCATTTTTAACTATTTTGACACTTTTTTAGTGAAATGGTAGGGGTAAGTACCCCCTTACCATTTCACACAGGGGGGGGGGCCGGGATCTGGGGGTCCCCTTGTTAAAGGGGGCTTCCAGATTCCGATAAGCCCCCCGCCCGCAGACCCCCACAACCACCGGCCACGGTTGTGGGGATGAGGCCCTTGTCCTCATCAACATGGGGACAAGGTGTTTTGGGGGGCTACCCCAAAGCACCCTCCCAATGTTGAGGGCATGTGGCCTGGTACGGTTCAGGAGGGGGGGGGGGCGCACTCTCATCCCCCCCTCTTTTCCTGCGGCCTGCCAGGTTGCGTGCTCGGATAAGGGTCTGGTATGGATTTTTGGGGGAACCCCACGCCGTTATTTTTTTTTTTTTGGCGCGGGGTTCCCCTTAAAATCCATACCAGACCTGAAGGGTCTGGTATGGAATTTAGGGGGAACCCCACGTCATTTTTTTTTTAAATTTTGGCCGGGGTTCCCCTTAATATCCATACCAGACCTGAAGGGCCTGGTATGGAATTTAGGGGGATTCCCACTTCATTTTTTTTTTTTTTAATTTTGGTTCGGGGTTTCCCTGTGGGGAATTCCCATGCCGTTTTTATCAATGAACTTCTATGTGTATTGACGGCAATGCAATAGCCGCGGGTAGTTTTAAATGAGTTTTTTCCTTCGAAATGTCATTTTGCTGTCAGGCTGTTCTAAACACGGGAAACATGCGCCCCTTTACAGGCATACTATAGACACCCCCCAGGTACGAAATTTAAAGGGATATTACACTTTTATTGTTTGACTTTAAGCATTATTAAAATCACTGCTCCTGAAAAAACGGCCGTTTTTAAAACTTTTTTTTGCATTGATCCATGTCCCCTGGGGCAGGACCCAGGTCCCCAAACACTTTTTATGACAATAACTTGCATATAAGCCTTTAAAATTAGCACTTTTGATTATTCATGTTCGTGTCCCATAGACTTTAACGGTGTTCGCGTGTTCGAGCGAACTTTTTTCCTGTTCGCATGTTCTGGTGCGAACCGAACAGGGGGGTGTTCGGCTCATCCCTAGTGTAGACCAGCGCTGCTCACACTATAATATTAACCACTTGCAAACAGCCCCATGTACATTTACTGCGGCAGGGCAGCCGCTCTTTGCCACGTGATCTGACACTTCCAGGCCTGGGGCGCACATGTGCTGCCGGCGACCCGCTCCTGTTGTGATTATACACAGCAGGAGCCCAGCGCCGGGTACCACGGACTCGATGTCCGCCAGCGACCGCCGATTACACAGTACAGAGATAGAATGACAATCTACCTATATAAACAGGGCAGATTGTCGTTCTGCCAGAGGGGAGGGTACTGATCCTGTGTTTCTGCTAAACAATTTTGCTAGGGGGTGGCGGTGGGCAGGGGAGTGGTAGTTAGGGGTCTTGGCTGTCTATCATTGCTGGGGAGGTCTATTGTTGCTGCAGGGGGGTCTATTGTTGCTGCAGGGGGTCTTATGTTGTTGGGGGATCTGCTGTTGAGGAATGGGTCTATTGTTGCTGGCTGCTGGGGGGGGGGTCTATTGGTGCTGTCTGCACGGAAATCTATAATTGCTGCTGGGGGTCTATTCTTGCTGGGGGGGTATTGTGTTGTGGGTGGTCCATTGTTGCTGGTGGGGGGTCTATTGTTGCTGGGGTATATTGTGCTGCGGGTGGTCCATTGTTGATTGTGGGATCTATTATTGCTGGGGGTGGGGGGTCTATTGTCGCTGACTGCAGGAGATCTATTTTGCTGCTTTTCCTACTATCATTAACAAATTCTATACAAATTACTTAGTACCACAAATGTTACGTGCTTCTGTATTCTCTAAAAGGGGTGGTACTGGGAGGTGGGTAGGGGGTGGAACCAAGGAACAGTGCTCAGAGGTGGGTAGGGGTGGAGACAAGGGGTGACTCTGAAAAGGGAAGTTCCTGCACTTATTCTCTGGAAAAAAAGCCTTGGTTATAGTTTTTTTGTGTGTGTATTTGATCTTGTGCACAATCACAAGAACAGGATAGCTAAACAGAGTCTGTGTAACCCTCAGCAGCCATTTAAAGCTCATTGTACTCACCACCAAACCACCTTAATTTTGCCTTCCACATTGACCCCAAGGCATTTCAACGAACTGTCAATAATTCACTGAAATCTTCATAATTTAGCAAAAATTCTGGGAATATAAAACTCTTAATTTTACTGATCGCTAGTTATGGAAGACCCCATGCTGCCACTCCATATACCTCTGTAGTAATGGATCACTCCATGCAATGTGAGTTTTCAATGTGCGAGATATAGATAGCTATACTGTGTATTGCAGTGATCTCTTGTAGCTGGAGACAGGGAAGAGCTACATCAGTATAATGTATATATACATTAAGAGTTAAATGAAAGGCTTTGCCAAATTATTATGTGAAACCAGAGCTGGTTCTGTGTAGCCTTGCTATGAAACATAGCAATTATAATGGATAGATATTTTACTACTCTTCCAGGGTATTTGCTGCTCTTAGATGACACCCCAGCTAGATTAAAGAATGGTGAATAAAGGGGAAGCTGCTGGAATTGTTTAGTACCGCATCTTCTATGTGATGTGGAAAGCAAAAAAAAAGATAAAGGAAAGATTCACAGGATCAGTCCATGCAGAAATACAGATAATAAAATCAGACAAATGTGGCACCCCTCTACCTCTCTATCCAAAGCTCGAGCTGGAGAAATCCTATCTTGTGTATTAAACTGCAAGACATCAATAACTGCAACATTAACTATTTTCACACAGTGTGGTCTTGCTAATAAGCTTCACAATGCGAGGCACCTGCAGCTCTGCTTTGCTCGTTCCTACATACAGATGTAAGCAGTAGCCCTGTTCATTGACCCATGTGTCTCTTGTTTTTCTTATATGCTAGATCCGATTGCCATATCCAGCTGTGCAGCTGATTAACTATTTATATCTTGGCTCAATTTAGAGGAATGCAATACAATTATTGTTGTGTGGCAGAACGCTAAAGGATTATTGTTGTATGGCGTAAAGGAATTGAGATGCAGAAAACGTGCCTGTTTTCTAAGTTTATATACATACATCTTGATTATGATCATGAAAAATAAAGTTTTGGGTTACTAGCCCCTTAGGATCCTGGTGAGAACCTCTGTATCTTCTCCATTTGTACATGATTTTAAAGAGACACAGGCACTTTGCCCATTCAGGGCAACCCCTGACTCACTAATACTCGACTCTCAAGCAATTTTTCTGTTGCTCCTTCCTTCATCATAGTCATCACCAAAATACCCATTGCTGGTGGTTTTGGAGCTTAGAGGAAACAGTGGCTACTAGGGATGATTAGTGGAGGTAACATGTCCTCCTGTACTGAGGACTAGTCATGACCAAAAACCCTGTTTTCCCACTCCCCCGGCAGTCTACATGAACAAACCCTTATGCCGCATACACACGACCGGACTTTCCGGCAGAAACGGTCCAACGGTATCATTCCGTCGGACATTCCGATCGTGTGTGGGCTTCATCGGACTTTTTCTTTCTAAAATTCTGACGGACCTAGAAATAGAACATGTTTCAAATATTTCCGATGGAATCAGTTCCTATCGGGAAAACCGCTCGTCTATATGCTGTTCCGGCGGACCAAAAAACAACGCAAGGGCAGCTATTGGCTACTGGCTATTGAACTTCCTTTTTCTAGTCCCGTCGTACGTGCGTTCTAAACGATCGGACTTTGGTGTGATCGTGTGTAGGCAAGTCCGTTTTAGCAGAACTCGGTCGGAAAGACCATCGGAGTCTATTCTGATGGAAAGTCCGGTCGTGTGTATGCGGCATTAGTCAATGGTACTGACTAAATATGGGCGTGTGTCTATAAAAGTGCACTGATGTCAACAGCATCCCACCCCTTTGTTTACATGTGGCGGTTGAATGACCTGGGCTGAAGCTAATTGGATTAGAAAATAGCACAAAGTTGAAATTCAGATAGAGATGAGTTTGGAGAATGCCTGAGCCCATCTGTAGTTGTGATATAAGAAGTAAAGCTATCATAAGGCTGAGAACAATGACAAGGGAAATCTTTAGGCAGGGAATATGGAGGTTGCCTTTGCTGGTCTCTTAGGCAGGCCATAGATGATCCCCCAATTCCCCCATCAGCACAGTCAGTGTTGATGGGAAAATCCCTTCTGATGAGCTCTTGTGGAGGCCATCCCTGCCAGGAAAACACAATGATTATTGCTTGTGGCTGTATCCGCTGGCAATAATCGCACTTAAATATCCGACATGCCGGTTGTACCCAGGTTGATCGATAGATTTACTTGGGTATAATCAGCCTGCCCATAGACGGTTCGAATCTCGGCAGATCGCTGCTGAATCGCCTGAAATTCGAACCATTTATGGCCAGCTTTAATGTGAAAATACCGGCTTCTTATTTTGAGCATTATCCTGCATTATGGTAAGGGAACCCATTCATTTTTAATGGGCTGCCAAAGCACCACAACAGACCTTTTATTGCCCCTGCAACTGTTTTTTTTTTTTTTTTCAGCACACCACAATGCATAGTAGATGTGAACAATCTGTGCGTTGGTGTATACTGACAAAAGTGCATTGAAGGTCCATTGCCCATTCACTGTGGTTGTGCTGTGCTAAAATGTGAGTCTATTGTGGTGAGTTGGTTTATTGGGGTGCCATTCAAAACGTGTGCATGCGCGAATTTTGGTGGAACTGTGAATCCGACCTTATTGGTTTTATGTTTCTATGTAAAGATCTACATACCATGTCAGCCAGTATTATAAAAATACTCCAGAGAAATAAAATTGAAGATAAACTTGACTGCCTGTGCTGAAAAATGTAGCTTAATTGCTATTATTATACTCTTGTCCCATGACAATGCTATGTTTGCCCTTTATATCCTTACTGCTTAATGCATACAACAGTACGCATGCGTCTACTGAGATCCGCCGGTCTGATATCATGCAAATCAGTGAACAAAGCTGCACATATTTGGCTAAAAACAAATCTATTTTTGGAGTAAATAGAATGTTTAACATGCTTGTTCTTGCCCTATGTAATTCAAGTGTAGAATTACAGAATACTTATTTCAGGCAGCATTGTTAAAGATTCTACCAAGAGTTAATATGCGCTAATTATGCAGCTCAGAGGTATACTGCAATGAAATCAAGCACATCTAGTATATAGCAATAAACGTAAGGCACCAGAGAGTAGATGTACAGTAATTACACCAGTCTGCAATACAAATCTACAGAGACTCACTAAACAGCCAGGCTGAAACATGAACCTTTACCATTCATTTTACAGTATTTGCACTAGATGGTAATTATTAGTGTTACTTTTTGTGATCTGGTGAAAGTGAAATTCTTACTGAAAACCGCATATTTCATTTGGGAAGGCTTGAACTGAACAACTGTAATGTTAGCAGAAAAATTTGGCAGGCTAATGCCCTGGGCCTCCAACAGCAGCTAATTGAGAGTGGGCAGGCTTGGCCTGGGGTAGCACTTACCCCTGGCATGTTTCACCAATTAAAATACTGAATATATATAAATAAAAACAGAAAATAAATAACTAAATAAATAAATGAAAGCGATACATTTAAAAAATGTAGATTTAAACATCGCAAGCTTTAATTAATTCACTTAATTTAAATGAATGTATTTATTAATTATGATAAAATAATTTAAGGGCCTTCTGCCTTTTATCTGAGGCCTGTCTCATTTTTGGTGAAGGGGCATTCTGCCACCCTCTTGGTTCTACTTAAAAGACCAAAATGGCTGATTATTTTTCATCACACAAGAGAAAAAAATGGATCTCTAGGAGGACTGGCCTCTAAAGTGCTTGTACTAAGACTTTCCAGATGGCAGCAAGGATGTCTCTGCTACCTGTCATGGCTCCTCTACCCAGGCAGGCAGCAGCGGTAGAACTACCACCAGCAGGAGACCTCTAAGAGAGGCACTGTAAACTTTCTTCAGGCAGCAGTAGGCAGGCCTGGCTCCAGGTAGTGCTCACTGCCTTAGCTTGTCAAGGATGGTCAAAGAGTTTCAGTTTGGATAGAAACAACCCAAGAATTGAAGAAAGACCCCGATGGACTACTGAGTATCTAAGATGGACCAATGGCCAGAGCTTGCAAAACATGTGTTAGAGGTGCTGGCCTGCACTTTTGGAAGTATCTTATCATAAAATGTGTTTAGCTCATTTGGAAGGGTGATCACCGGTAGACACATATGCCTGCCCACAGGCAATTGTGACACAGATGAACGTTATCAAAATGAACCAGGCTTGGATCTCAGATGCATTCCACGCCCCTGGCTGCTTTGTCCATGACACAGCATATATTTACAATTTTAGGAGCACACACTGTTTCTGTTGGGTAGTGGTGCTGCTACTGTTACTACTACCTCTCACTACAGTGTATCCGTAATAATTCTGATTTCAAATGGTTGGTGTTGGTCATCAATACCAGTTCCAACTCAGCCAATTCCTGGCATACCCTACTTTCTCCTTCCAACCCACTTCAATCCCCCCCCCCATCAATAAATATATACATAGTGAAAGAAATACATTAAAAAATAAAACAAAAGAGGTACATTTTAAAACTTGAAAAAAAATTTTTTAAAGACACTTTTGAGGACCTTCTGCCTGACATTTCAAGCTTATTGGTGCTGCCGTCCAAATGTGGTACCATTTTTTTTTTTTTTCTCTTGGGGGTTTTTGAGGGTGGGGGTACAAGGGGTACGGAAAGAGAAAAGGGAAACTACACATGCCTTTGGAATAGAGGAGACTTAGAACCATTTGTAAGGAAATGTGTTACGTTGTTATATTACGATAAAAAGGAGTTGTATGAGTGGACACGAAGATTAAATGAAATGTTTCATGTGGCATGTAATATATGTTATTCAAAAAAATAAAGAATTTATAAAAAAAAAAAAATGTGGTACCATGGCCGGGGTGATTTAAAAATTGTACCCAAGGGCTGACACTATTTGTTGTTATGAAGACCGCTATTTGAGATTTACAATGCCATGCCATGAAAATAAGTTATAAAAACCATTTCTGATTTTAGTTCTTATAACTACTCAGGAAACAAACTTTTGCCCACCAACTGTGTGGCATAAGGTTTTTTTGGGGAGTAGACCAATGCACTTCTAATACCGCTAGTTAAACGGACACCAGTTGAAGATTATACTACAAAAAGCCTTTTAATTTGACTGAAATTTCTTTAAAAATTATTTTTGGGTCATGATGTTTTGTGCAGACAAAGGTATTAAAAAAACAGTGGACATATACAGCAAAATATGCGCTTCTAACCTTCAGCGTCGCTATTGGAAATCCAAGAAATTAATCTTAGTGATCCCGGTAACGGCATGTAAAACATCAAGGGACCCATCAGAGCTGTAAATTGAAAGAATTGCCCACAATGTCTCATAAAATGGACCCCTCCCCATTGCTGAACACATTTTTCCTATGTTCTTTAAAAATTTGTTAGATCTCTCTCTCTCTCAAAGCATTTTGTTGCATTTGGCTGCTGTAGTTGCCCTCCAGAGGCCAAAAAAAAGCCAAAAAAAAAACACCAGCATTTTTTCCCCTTTAAATTTGATATCTTCAAAATCCAAAATATTTAACCTGTTTGGCTGAAAGGAACTTTACCCCTAAACAAAAATTTGTAAGCAGTTAGGCTTTTTATTGCAGAAGAGACCTTCTCCGCTCAGTGCACATTCTTGGCATTTCTTGGTGCCAGGATAAAAGAGCTCCTGTGCTTATGCAGGGGAGTTATGTTATCCTGGCACAGCCATTCAAAATGGCTAAAAATGCCAAAGCCAGGGAAAAGATGTCAGAGTAAACAAGGAAACACATGGACATTGTGTCACTGGAATGAAGGTGAGCATTGAAGCCTTTATTGGGGCCTTCAGGGATGCTTGAAAGTAAAGTGAAGTTTCACTTGAAAATGGATGTTCCGCTCAATCTCCTCCCCCCTCTTCCCCTACCCCTTTTGGAGTTTTTTTTTTCTAGGAATTTCTGACAGGTCCCCACTCCCATTTCCGCTCTGCTCGCCTAGGCAAGCAGAGCAGAAGTTCTGCCTCCCCAGTCCTCCTGACTGAGTGAACACTCATCAGCCCTCCTGGCTGTCTCTGTGGAACTCTTGGAGATTTTCCCGTCAGTGTTCTCCTGCTGTCCTCTCTTGCACCTCCTGTGCCTCCTGGTCAGGACACCTCTGTTGGTTGTAAGAGGGTCCAGTCAGTACCTGAGCCCAGGCCCAAGGTCACCCCCCCTCCCCAGACTGGGGAGCTCCCTCAGCCCCGACAGCCTAACACTCTATCTCCATCTTCCACCCGATCGCCAAGTCCCCCCAAGCTGGGCTGACCCTGAGTATTTTAGGGGGCCTGCCCTCTGCCAATCCTAGTTGGGGATTGGACAGGCCCCCCAGAACACTCCAGGCAGCTCCACATCTCCTCTCCTTCTTCCTTTCCAGAAGATTCCAGCATGTTCTGGAAAGAAGTGGGAGGTCTCAGTGATGCTGCCTGTGATTCACCCAGCCCTCCCTGAGTCACTCAAACACAGACCCAGAAGAAAAACACACCCTGCCAGCCAAGCCTGGGAATTTACCTTCAGAAAGAAAACTCTGTACACTTCCTAATACCATTAGAGGGTGCTACACTCACCCCCCCCCCAATGTCCAGCTAGTCTCTTAGCTGGGAAATTTACAAAAATTGGCTCCTCGGCCCAGGAGCAAGGGCACCATATAAAGATACAGATAAGATAGATAGAAGATAAAAAAATATAGGCATTTGGTTTTACAATATATACACATTCCTAACTACAGATCCCTATAGCTAACACTCAACAACACTGTACATCATGGGCCAGAGCACCCCCCCCAAAGAGAAGCCCTCTGCCCGCAGGAATCCTTGACTCCTCCCAGACTCGAATAGACAGCCGTCCATGCTGGAACCCTGCAGCGGAAAGGGCAGAAGAATACAACATCCTACCTCTAACAACTATCTACACATGCTTTACAACATTTTCTGTCAGGAGGGGGTTAGCATCCTGCTGACAGAAATAATATCAACCACATGCATCACTTCAAGACATTTCTTTCATTTTGTTCAGTCAGGAGGGCGTTAGCATCCTGCTGACAGAAACAATAGAGGAAAAAAAAACACAGCACAAGAAGTGAACGGCTTTCTTTGGAGTTCCTGGTGGAAGGGGCCCCTCCCCGGACTTTAAGGCTCCTTAAAGAGTTAAGGGCAGAAGTTTGACCTCACCCAGAGTTCATTAGCAGGAACGTTCACCCAACTGGCCCTGATCAGGGTGGCAGACCGGCCTTAGTCCTGCAATAATCAGAAAAAAAAAGAAACCCAGTCTGCAACCGTCATAGAAATGCAGGTCAGGCAGTCAATTCCTACCACCCCCTTCTTCTCTGATGGGGACAAAGTGGCTCCTGGCAGGCTGTCCTGCTCTCATGACCACCACTAGGGATGAGCCAGATGTTCAAGTCGAACGTAAGTATAGCAAACAATTTGGGGTGTTCGCAGCAAATTCGAAAGCCGTGGAACACCCTTTAAAAGTCTATGGGAGAAATCAAAAGTGCTAATTTTAAAGGCTTATATGCCTGATATTGTCAAAAAAGGGTTCAGGGACCTGGGTCCTGCCCCAGGGGACATGTTTTAATGCAAAAAAAAAGTTTTAAAAACGGACGTTTTTTCGGGAGCAGTGATTAATAATGCTTAAAGTGAAACAATAAAAGTGAAATATTACTTTAAATTTCGTACCTGGGGGGTGTCTATAGTATGCCTGTAAAGTGGCACATGTTTCCCGTGTTTACAACAGTCCCTGCACAAAATGACATTTCTAAAGAAAAAAAAGTCATTTAAAAGTACTCGCGGCTATAATGACCCCACCCTCCCTCTGACACACAGGGACATCCCTCTGGCTTCCCTGTAGCGTCAGAGGGGACGGGGCCACCCGGTGACATCACCGGGTGGCCCCGCCCTCAGTTATAAAAGAACTGTCACCTGAGAGGATGGTCATTACGGCGGGTGCCTCCCATGGAGGCGGTTCGGTGGCGGCGTGTGGCTTTTTTTTTCTTTTTCAGTCCGTCGGAGCGAGAGAAGAAGAAGATGAATGGACTTCGTGGGACATTTATATATTTTTATTTTTTAATAAAGGACTTGTCCCCAAGCCGTGTCATGCCATTTTTACCATTTTCACACTTTTTTTGTGAAATGGTAGGGGTACATTTGTACCCCGTTACCATTTCACACAGGGGGGGAGGCCGGGATCTGGGGGTCCCCTTGTTAAAGGGGGCTTCCAGATTCCGATAAGCCCCCGCCCGCAGACCCCCACAACCACCGGGCAAGGGTTGTGGGGATGAGACCCTTGTTCCCATCAACATAGGGACAAGGTGCTTTGGGCTACCCCAAAGCACCCTCCCCATGTTGAGGGTATGTGGCCTGGTACGGTTCAGGAGGGGGGGCGCTCTCTTGTCCCCCCTCTTTTCCTGCGGCCTGCTAGGTTGTGTGGTCTGCTATGGATTTTGCATTGGGATCCCCACGCCATTTTTTAAAATTTGGACGCGGAGTTCCCCTTAATATCCATACCAGACCTAAAGGGCCTGGTATGGAATTTGGGGGGACCCCCACGCAATTTTTTTTTAAATTTTGGTTCGGGGTTCCCCTTAATTTTCATACCAGACCCAAAGGGCCTGGTAATGGACTGTGGGGGAATCCCATGCCATTTTTTTCAATGACTTTTATGTGTATTGCCGGAACCGACAATTCATTATAGCTGTGAGTACTTTTAAATGACTTTTTTTCCTTTTAAAAATGTCATTTTGTGCAGTAAGATTTGGGGTACTTATTTTAGATGATTGCAAAATGAGCAAACAGTGTTCCCAGGAAGTGGAAAAAGCGAATAGAATTTTAGGATTCATCACTAGAGGTATCACTAGCAGGAGGGGGAGGTTCTGATTCCCCTATATACAGTTGTGCTCATAAGTTTACATACCCTGGCAGAATTTATGATTTCTTGGCCATTTTTCAGAGAATATGAATAACACAAAAACTCTTCTTTCACTCATGGTTAGTGTTTGGCTGAAGCCAATTATTATCAATCAACTGTGTTTACTCTTTTAAATCATAATGACAACAGAAACTACTCAAATGACCCCGATCAAAAGTTTACATCAATGACAGCTTGAAGTCTTTTGTGGTATTTGTGGATGAGGCTCTTTATCTTGTGAGATAGCAAAGCTGCCCATTCCTCTTGGCAAAAAGCCTCCAGTTCCTGTAAGTTCTTGGGCTTTCTTGCATGAACTGCACGTTTGAGATCTGCCCAGAGTGGCTCAATGATATTAAGGTCAGGAGACTGAGATGGCCACTCCAGAACCTTCGCTTTATTTTGCTGTAGCCAATGACAAGTCGACTTGGCCTTGTGTTTTGGATCATTGTCATGTTGAAATGTCCAAGTACGTTCCATGAGCAGCTTCCTGGCTGATGAATACAAAGGTTCCTCCAGTATTTTTTGAGAATATACTGCATTCATCTTGCCATCAATTTTGACCTAATTTCCTGTGCCTTTGTAGCTCACACATCCCCAAAACATCAGCGATCCACCTCCGTGTTTCACAGTAAGGATAGTGTACCTTTCGTCATAGGCCTTGTTGACTCCTCTCCAAATGCAGTGTTTATAGTTGTGGCCAGAAAGCTCAATTTTGGTCTCATCACTCCAAGTGACTTTGTGCCAGAAGGTTTGAGGCTCGTCTCTGTGCTGTTTGGTGTATTGTAAGCAGGCTACTTTGTGTCATTTGCGCAGTAATGGCTTTCTTCTGGTGACTCGACCATGCAGCCCATCTTTCTTCAAGTGCTTCTTTATTGTGTATTATGAAACAGCCACACCACATGTTTTCAGAGAGTCCTGTATTTCACCTGAAGTTATTTTGTGGCGTTTTCTTTGTATTTTCCTGGCAGTTGTGGCTGAAATTTTAGTTGGTCTACCTGACCGTGGTTTGGTTTCAACAGAACCCCTCATTTTCCACTTCTTGATTAGAGTTTAAACACTGCTGATTGGCATTCTCAATTCCTTGGATATCTTTTTATATCCCTTTCCTGTTTTTTGTTTCAATGTGTTTATTGAGATTTTTGTAATAAAGGTACAAGAGATAACATTACAGATATTAGCTCAGAACTAGGACCAACACGGCCAATCAGAAAGGACATATGCATACAGAATGCACAGTAAACACTATATGTTTAAAATGAACAGAGTGTTATCTATTATATTTGTCCAAATAGATGCACCTGGAGAATCCCAATAGAAAAAAGCGAGAAACTCTCAATGAACCAGGGGTTTGGAGCATATAGGGTTGGTTCTGGAGAGGACAGTGGAGACATTCCCAAACCTTAGCTGTCCCAGAGGGCTTTGCAGGTCACCCCAAAGGGATCACGCTGTGGCCCGCTCGGCTCGCCCTGGACCGGATAGGCGCCTTGGTACCCCTCTCATTTTATAAACATGGCTGTAATGCGACCCACTACCCTGGCCCCTCGGGAAGCTTTTATTCCTTGTGTTGAGGTAACGATGTATCCCATGTGCATCTGCAATAATTTGTCAAAGTATAACTTAATGTGCATTTCTTAATTTCCACGGAGCTGCATTGAACCAAGCTGGAGATTAACGACTGGTAAATCAGTGCTGAGCCCGGGGGTGGCTCCAAAGCGTGTTTGGACTCAGTGTAGCAGCTGGGTCACACGCTCTGAGGTGAGCACATTAACCTAGGGGGGCCACTGAAGTGCACCGGAGCATGGTTTGCAGCACTGGAGAGTTATGAGCATGTTGGATTACATCATATATGGACACTGTTTATACGCACTAATTGGATGCTGTTATATGAGACTTTTCACATATCACTTAGGGATCATATACTAGGATATCCTTCATGATAATTATAGAGCACTAAGCACTTTTACAATTGTTTATGCACTTATATATTCGGCAATATAGAATATATATATTTATTTCTATGCACATTGCACTTTACATGTTTTATTTGTATGGATTCACTGTAATTGTTTTTTGGTATTCATTCACTTATATACCAGATTTAAATTTGCATTAATTTATTGGTTGTTTATTCATAAAAAATGATTTTTTATATACATCTCACACTCTAGAGATAATACAGAATATTGTGTTCACTCTAGCGCAGCGCATATTTTCCATCAATGTTAGCGTGCACAGTATATGAAACGTGATCTGCGCTCGCAGCTGGGTATTGGTGTACTTTTGGAATTGGACCATTGTGGCTCGCAAGACTTTCTTGATTTTGTATATGTGCCGTAAATGAAATCTGATTACCCCTTAATGTCCGAACTCGTCAGGAACATGTGGGGAAGAATGCAAAGATGAGAGAATAATAAGAGTAGAGTGATAGTATAGGAGGGAAAGTAGAGAGAGAAGAAGGGGGAGACATCCAGTAGAGTTTCTTTTTAGGGTGAAATATGGCCTGGGTAGAGAGGGACCTTGGCATACAACACCCAAGGTTTCCATATGGCCTCGACCTTCCGAACTTTGTCTAAGAGTGTTGCTGTCATTTGTTCTTGGGTCATTATACAGGAGATTTTGCGTTTTGTCGCCTGGATCGAGACCCTGGGCTTCTTCCAGGCCCTCCGCCAAAGAAATTTTGGCTCCTAGAAACATGAAGAAAATCAAAGCTTGTGTTTGTTTGGGGGTGTTGTTTATTCTGTGATTCAGAAGAGGTGTTTTAGGGTCTTGTGAGATTGCTAGCCCTTTGACTATCCTCACCAGATGGAAGAATTTATTCCAGAAGCTTTGGATGCGTGGACATGTCGACCAAATGTGATTGCAGCCCCTAAAACAAAGGGGTGAAGCATCTGGATATATCTTTGCTAGTCTTGTGGGGACATAATACCATCTGGTGAGTAGCTTGACATTCGCTTCAATTAGTCCAGTGTTCAATATACCCTTGTATGAGCATTGGAATGCGAGAAACCAATCTTCAAGTTCTATGTGAAGTTCCAGGTCCGAATCCTAAGCTCGAGCGTATGAGGGTGAGTTCTTATTTTGTGCCAATAAGTTATATACGAGTGATATGCCACCTCTCTGATCCATGAGGTTGGAGCACCACTGCTCATAGATAGTGGGGTTGGGGGGGGGGGGGCGTTTTGTCTACCCAAAGGGTGTGAAGAAAGTGCCTGATCTGAGAAAGTCTGAACTTTTCAGCGTCAGGCATTTGAAATTTACTGATGCAGATCCCCAGTGTGATGGGGCCTGATGAGGTGAAGAAGTGGCCTATTATGAATAACCCCTTGTTCAACCACCATTTAAAGGCTTGAATGTTAATCCCCGGCTGAAAATCTGGGTTATGGGAGAGATGGGATAGAGGTTTTAAGATCGAAATTAGGGGGCCTCTTTATGTGTATCGCAGAGTGTCAAAGAGTGAGAAAGGGTGGGAGCTAAGATGGGGGATCTCTGCTTTGGGGGGCACCATAAGAGGTATTCTATAGTGTGGTGAGGAACAGTCTGTCTCTTTAATGCAATCCAGCTCGGTTTAGGCCCCTTGAAGTAGACTGCGCAGATCTGAGCTAGTTGCGCTGCCTGATAGTACCACCAGACATTTGGGAGACCCAGCCCACCCTGGTTCTTGAGCCTGAAAAGAGTATCTTTAGAGAGGCGGTGACCTTTCTTCCTCCAGACAAATCCTACAATTTTAGATTGAAATTTGGCAATCACCTTTTTGGGTACTGGGATAGGGAAGGAGCGGAAAAGATAGAGAATCCGGGGCATCGGAGTAATTTTTACTGCATTTATCCTACCAAGCCAGGACAGACCACATCTTGACCAAGTCTTAAGGCCCTCCTCTAGTTTCCGGAACATCGGGGGATAGTTAGATGCATAAAGTTTGTTTACATTATCTGGGACTGTGATTCCTAAGTATGGTATTGATGCCGAGGTCCAGGTAAAGGGGAGGTTGTGTTTTAATTGGTTTAGTAAAGTTTGAGGGATTGATATATTTAAAGTGAGTGATTTCAAAGGTTTAATTTTGAGGCCCCAGATAGTACAAAATTCATGGAGTATTTTGAGCATAACAGGATTGGAGATCAAGGGGGAAGTAATGAAGAGTAACATATTGTCGGAGAATAATGCGCATTTGTGTTCTTGGTTGCCACAGGTAACCCCCTTAATGTCTGAATTTGATCTGAGAGCAATGGCCAAACTTTCACTGGCAATTGCAAAGATAAGCGGCGATAGGGGGCATCCTTGCCTAGTACCTTTCCTGATGTTAAAGCTTTCAGAGTGACCCATAAGCCTGACTTGTGCACTGGGAGTAGAATATAGAATGTGGATAGTTCCTATGAAATTAGGACCGAAACACCATCTCCCCAGAATCTCGAATAGATAAGACCAAGAGACAGAGTCGAATGCCTTCTGCGGGTCAATTGAGATTTGGGGAGTACCTCCATCCCAGTGGGATTTTAGTAGGGAAATAATATGCATAGCCCTGCTAACCCGATAAGGGCCCTGCCTCCCCGGTATGAAGCCCACCTGGCCCTTGTGTATTTACGTTGCAACGAAGCTAGACATTCTGGTTGCTAGGATTTTAGTCGTTATTTTGATGTTATTATTTATAAGGGAGAGCGGGCGACCTCGCTAGTGTCTTTCCTAGGTTTTTGGAGTACTAATATAAATGCTGTGTTTAGGTCTCTGTCCAGGAGGGCCCCATCTCGTAGGAAGTTAAAAAAACCATGTCAAGTAGGGGGCCAACGAGGGACCAAATGTTTTGTAATAGGCACCTGAAAAAAACGTCTGGCCCGGGGCTGAGCCCAGTTTGAGCGATTTTATTACCTCCACAACCTCTTCCAAGGAGAAGGGTTCGTCAAGGAGTTCCCTATGGTTTTCTATAATCTTAGAAAGGGGTAAGTTTCGGAGGAAGATGTCTATTTTGTTAGGGGGGGTAAGCTGTCTGTGTACAGTTTGGAGTAGAAGTTTTGGAAGGATTTCATAATGTGGATGGGGTCTTGTGTCAGGTCGCCCGCGGCTGTCCGAATTTTAGCAAAAGATAAGGTGCATGTTTTAGGGTTCAATTTTGTCGCTAGTTTGGCACCTATTTTGTTGGATTAGTAATAAAACCTTGCACCTGTCCATAGGAGGTGTTTTTCTGCTGAGGTGGTTAGAGCCAGATTGAGTTTCACCCAAGCTGACTCTAATTTGGATAGAGAGTCCGACGTAGGGTTGCGTTTGTGTGTTTTGCTTATAGAGAGAAATTCCTCCGTTAATTTTTGGATGTCCGCTCTTCTTTCACACTTCAATTTAGAGGCTAGCTGGATGAGCTTCCCCCTCATTACCGTCTTATGTGCCACCCAAAGTGTTGAGGGGAAGACTGATCCATTGTCATTGTCATTGTAGAATTCCTGCAGGGATTTCTCAATTATAGTGCAGTGCACTGGGTTGCTCAATAGTGATTCATTGAGACGCCATTTGTAGGGTCTCTGAACTCCTTGAGGGCACCTTATTGTCAGAGACACAATAGAATGGTCCGAAGGGGACGTGTCCCTAATTCGGGATGTCATGGCAAGAGTGATTGCGGAGGCTGGCAGGAAGATGTGGTCTATCCTGGCATAGGTCTGGTGTGCATAGTAGTGGGTGTAGTCTTTCGCACGTGGGTTAAGTTCTCTCCATATAATCGAGAGGGGGGGAGTTTGGGACTTTGAATGAGGCACATTATATGTACCTCCATCCCGGGTACGTGTAAAAGAAAAGTGAATGTGGGACTTTAAATGAGGCAATTGACTTGTGGAGGTAGAGTGGTTGGTAAACATTATTTATTTGTAACAATAATATAAAACAAGTATTTTCATATATCTGCACATACAAATGGTATAAACGTAATAGATACATATATGTCAACTTGGCAGCACATAAGAGATAGTAAATATTAATAAAGTATAATACAAGGTATTTTCTATTAGCAGGCATTGGTAACCCATATGCAAAAGAGCTGCTGTAAGATAGATGCACATACACATGAGTGGTTACATACTACTCAATGAATTTTGAATGTATAAAAGATGTATATGGGCCAGTGAACAGGTAGTGAGCCAGGCTTGACTGAGCACCCCATGGAAGCTCAATGCGTTTTATGGCTGTCTGCCATTCATCAGGAGTTAGGTACAGAAGCAAAAGGTCGGCTAAAACACAGTACTTGGCTGGCAGCGAGGAAGATGGGACCCCAAATGGTTGTCTGTTCCGGATCTGAGGCAAGGGACCCCACTCCAGCCAAGAAAACACCCACATGGCATGCCTGACTGCCACAGCACATTCCACATGTGTGGGGAGGATTGCAAGTATGGTGTTCTTACATGTGTGTGTGTATCCAGTGAATGGGCTGTGTGTGTTGCCTCCCTGGTGTCAAACACATAGTGAAAAGTTCCCTCCATATATCTACCAAGCCCAGCGTGTTTATTTGATAAGCTATTTTGAGACTTTGTCTGGGGGGACGTCTAGTTATAGTTTTCTTTGCTCCGGATTTATCTAAGGAGAGATCAAATAGCAAGTTCGATTCTCCACCCAGCACGACCATTCCCTTAAAAAATGGACGTAGTTTTAGCAGCATGGTTTGGAAGAATTTTTCTTGAACCTTATTTGGGGCATAATATGAGATGAAAGTATAAGATCCCCCCATCTATGGCTCCCTCGATCAGCAAGTATCGGCCCTCTGGGTCCCTAATAACCTTAGACATTGAAAAGTAGATTGAGAAGCCTATCGCTACCCCTCTAGTTTTGTTTTCAGCGTTAACTAGGTAGAAGTGTGGGAAATTTTGTTGGAGGGATGTTGGGTTATATGAGGAGGGGAAATGCATCTCCTGGAGGAAAATTATGTCTGCCTTTAGATTGTGATATTGATGGAGCAGTTTCCTGGGGAGTTCAGGCCCTGGGCATTGTGGGAGAGAATCAGTAGCTTACGGGGTGTGGAATCTGGCATGGATCAGAGGAGAAGGCATTCTCTAAGTTAATCAGTAGCTTACCCCAAGTTGGAAGACAGCCTGGGTGGCGATATGTTTGTGATGTTCCTGGTCTCTCGAGCTTGCGAGTTCTGGCCAGGAATTCCCCTGGAAAGTCATGGCTCTGGTGCAACCTGGATGGAGAGAGAGAGAGAGAGAGGGAGAGAGGAATAAGGAAGGGGAATAGAAGACATAGAGGTGAGTAAGTCAATCTTTAAAGGATTATTCGATTGTACAAAATGAGAGGTGAAGGGGCTGTCCCCTTTTTCCTCTGGTTCCAGGGTGGGGAGTTCCTCCCTAACCCTGGGGAAGTCAGATTGTTTCCGAAAGGCAATAAACATCCTCTCAGGGACAGTGTGAGGTGCAGTGCAACCGTTCCGTCCCCCCGCCAATAAGACAAAAAAACAACTTGTCATTACCTAGCGTTAAGCAGTGCCCAATCCCTATGGTTAAAGCTTAATTAACTAAAATAAATGAAGATCTAAATTCCAATGTGGGCCCATTCTCAAAGGTGACTGCCGGGCTGTCGGAGAACACCGTATCGTGGGATCCCCCTACTGGTCCCTCAGGGTCCCCGTAAAACAGCTGGGAATGCTCCCCCTTACTGCTCTGTCAGCGCAAAGGGTTTTTTCCTAAAGAGATTAATACTTTTCAAAACATTGCAGCATTTGGTTAATCTACACCTCATGTGAGACAAACTGGGGGAAACGTGACTTATAAAACAAAAAAACAAAACCAGTAAAACTGTAGAAAGATATAGTTATTAATAAACTGTTAAGATGTGAACCGGCCCCCCTTGTGGGGGTTTAGGGTGAACGTGTCAGTAGACTCGGATGGCATCCACTGGGATTCAAAAAGGACAGTTCCGATGGGAGCTGAGTAGAACAGAACTTCTTGTGTTGTCGAACGGTCCATTATGGCTGGCGGAAGTCCTTAGACCTTTTGGACTGCTGCTTCTGCCAGACAGGTGTTAGAGGACTGTGCGGAGATGGTCGTTTGGCTGAAAAGGGTCCTCTGCTGGTGGTCAGTGGTGGTAATCCTTGCGAGATGAGTCCAAGGTGGATCAGCAAACATTCGCCTTCAGCAAAGGAAGAAAACCCATAGGGTTTATTCCGGTGGGAGACGTTTAGGCGAAAGGGGAAGGCCCATCTGTATGCGATTTCTTTTTGTGTTAGGATCATCAGCAAAGGTTTCAGAGATCGTCGTTTTTGAACAGTGAAAGGGGAAAGATCAGCGAATATCTGTATTTGGTGGTCCTGTATTGAGAGCTTGTCGGTCGTCCGAGCAGCTTTCATCACCTCCTCTTTAACTGTGTAGAAGTGGGGCTTGACAATAATGTCTCTGGGGAGGCCATCTTTCCTAACAGGTTGTAGTGCTCTGTGTGCCCTGTCAAGTTCCAACCTGTGTTCTGGGATATCCAGAATAAGGTTCTTGAGGTGGAAGTGGACAGCCGGTTGAACATCTTTTACCAATTCCGGGAGACACAGCCGCCATCTTGGACCAGCCGGGCTGCTGCAATGCCGATTCCAGCTGGCTTGTGAGGTGCCTTCTGGCGGGGCACCTTGACATCAGGCTATGCCTGGGGGTGTCCCCTAGTGATCAGCAGTAGAGCGTGCTCGATCCGAGGGCTCTGTCGGCTGCTGTGGGGTTTGAGGGACTGGAACGGTGCGGAGCTCCTTGGCTAAGCGGCCATCTTAGGCAGCACCACGCACGCGCCTGCCCTTTCCTGATTTATACAGTTCAACTACCTTTCCCGCAGATGCTTGGACAATTCTTTTGCTTTCCCCATGACTCAGAATCCAGAAGCGTCAGTGCAGCACTGGATGAAAAATGCAAGGGTCTGTCAGGAGTCCAGAAACTCATTGACCTTTTATACACTCACACCAATTACAAGCAAACAGATCACAGGTGAGGATGGTTACCTTTAATAACCATTCAAACCCCTTTGTGTCAACTTGTGTGCATGTTATCAGGCAAATCACCAGGGTATGTAAACTTTTGATCAGGGTCATTTGGGTAGTTTCTGTTGTCATTATGATTTAAAAAGAGTAAACACAGTTGAGTGATAATAAATGGCTTCAACCAAACACTAACCATGGATAAAAAAGTTTTTGTGTTATCATTCAAATGGCTAAGAAATCATAATTTCTGCCAGGTGCGGAAAAAATTAGTTTCACCACCCCCTCCACCAACTATAGTCCCCCCTCAGTACAGACCCCCCCTCCACTAACTACAGACCCCCCTCCATTAAGTACAGACCCCCTCTCTCAGTATAGACCTCCCTCCCTCAGTACAGACCCCCTCCATTAATTACAGACCCCCCCACTCACAGTATAGACCCCCCCACTAATTACAGACCCCCCTCCCTCAGTACAGACCCCCACACTAAGTACAGACCCTCCTCTCGCAGAATAGACTTCCCTCCCTCAGTACAGACCCCCCTCCTGCAGTATAGATCCCCTCCCTCAGTACAGACCCCACTCACCAAGTACAGACCCCCCTCCATCAGTATAGACCCCCCTCAGTGCAGACCCCCCTCAGTGCAAGCCCCCCTCCATCAGTGCAGACCCTCCCTCCATCAGTGCAGGGTGTGGACCTTCCTCCATTAGTGCAGACCCACCTCAGTGGAGACACGCCCCCTCCATCAGTACAGACCCCTCTCAGTGCACACCACCCCCTCCATCAGTGCAGACCCCCTCAGTACAGACCCCCCTACATCAGTGCAGACCATTCCGTTCATCAGTGCAGACCCCCCTCAGTGCAGACCACCCCCCTCCATCAGTGCAGACCCCCCTCCATCAGTACAGACTTTAAACTTTAGTACATTAAACTTTATAGACCTCAGAACAGAGAGGGATGCAGCGGTGTGTCCCTTGGGCTCCCTCCTCCCTCTCACACAGCGGGGGGCCGCAGACCGAAGCCGCCTCCCTCTGCTGTAGATGTAAACAGAGAGGAGGGGGAGGCGGCTTCGGTCCGCTCCGCTGTATGACACAGACAGTGAGAGATGTGTAGGGGTGAGGACCGTGTGGCATTAGCGGTGCCGCTGCCCTGCACCCCCTGCCCCCCCAGCTACGCCACTGTTTAGAATACTGTGTGCAGTGAAAGGTTTGGGGGATAAAACATATCAAGAGCGACTTCAGAAACTTCAGAAACCTGATATGTGCAATCTGGAGAAAAGAAGGGAAAGTGGAGACATGAATGAAATCTTTAAATACATCAAGAGGGTGCATGAGGTTCAGGAGGGTAGTTTTTTTAACTTGTAACCAAAATCAAGAACACAGGGACATGACCTTAATCTAACTGGAGGAGAGTTTAAAACTAATATTAGAAAGTTGATGCTTGGAATAAACCTCCCCCCTCCCGCCGCCTTCCGTGGCTTGCCCGGGCTCTCCCGTCCCACCGAGAGGCCCGAGCGACCAACCGGCATGTGCGCTGGCTTGCCGGAGACCCAAAGGAAGCCAGAATCGGGTCTCGGATCTAGTAATCCAGAAGCGATGTCATAACATCACGTCCGGTTTACAGAAGATTTAAAGGCGCCAAATGTAAAAAAATGACAGTATTCTAAACAGCCAAACTTGGCGTTTTGAATGCTTTTAAGTGCAAAGGAGGGATTGGGGGTCTTATAGACCCCCGATCCCTCCATAAAGAGTACCTGTCACTGCCTATTACTGTCAGGGATCTTTACATTCCTTCTGACAGCAATAAAAGTGATCAGAATTTTTTTTTAAAGGGACAGTGTAAAAAAAAAAAATAATAAATAAAAAATAAATACAATTTTTTTAAAGCACCCCATCCCTCCGTGCTTACACAGCTAGGGGCTTTGTAATATGCGGGGGGTTGGTTTGGGGGGCTGTGTGATGTGCAGGGTGGGCTGTGTAATTTGCAGGGGGGCTGTGTAATGTAAAAGGGTCCAAAAGGTATGGGGGCTGTGTAATGTAAAGGGGTCCAGAGGTGCGAGGCTATGTAATGTATAGGGGTGCAAAGGTGCAGGGGGCTGTGTAATGTAAAGGGGGCCAGTGGTGCGGGGGCTGTGTAATGTTATCTTTATTTATTAGCAGGTAAATGTGGCCCTCCATGCATTCACATACATTTAATCCAGCCCTTAAGTGGAAAAAGGTTGCTGACCCCTGGACTACTCAGCATTTTTCTGCCATCACTTTTCTATTTTTATATGTTTCTAAGATGGCAGCCTGGGTGATGACAGCGCTGGATCCCTGGTGTCTGTATCTTAAAAGACAGCAGCTACAGGATTTGTATTTTAATTTTTTTTATAACCGACTAGGGCTCCTCTTCAAATAGTTTCAGCAAAAAATCTGTACATTTTGCCAAAAATGTTACCTCTTACATGCATTGGCATTCATTTGGAAGCAAAATTAAGGTGTTTTTCATGATTATTTCGGGGTGCATGAGTTTTTTTAAAACATATTCTTTATTTCAAAGGCCATGTATAACAGCAGAGTAATGCAATTCATTTTGTATGATAATAAATATATAAATAAATACTGTCATTATCTTCTTTTGACATCCAGACTTCTGTGATGAGATGAGATCTTGGGTGCATCCAGTTCAAGCCACAAAAAAAAAATATACACACAAATCGAACCCCTCCTTATACCCTATCCTATACCAACAGTTGATCCAGAGGAAGGCAAAAAAAAACCCCAATAAAGCATGATCCAATTTGCTCCAGTGTGGGAAAATAAATTCCATCCTGATCCCCCAAGATCAGTGTTTTAAGTAGGTGTGGGATAGTTGAGGGATTGGGGTAGTTGGGAAGGGGGAAGAGAGGAACGTTTGAAAGGGTGTAATGGGATATTAAATAGTTTGTGTGGGTTAAAGAAGCTTGTATTAACTACCCTAGTCTTGTTTTTGTGCTAAATTCTTCTTAGCTAAGGTTAAATATTAAAAACACTAATCAAAATGTCTTTTTCAAGAAAAAATGATTTGTGTACTGTCCCTGTAGAACTTAACGTATTTTACTTTTCCACTTGTCTGTTTCCTTCTGTGAAAAAAAATGTCACATAACAATACAATGCACAAAAACAAGAAAAATGCAAATACAACACTTTGCAAAGCAACATGAGGTTTTCTTAAAAAATATGTGTTTTTTTTTTTCATCTAAGCAGACTGCACGGTGAAATTTTACTTTCAGCAAAATTGAAATCAGTCATTTTGCTGAAATCACTCCTCTTTTTTCTAGTGAGCATGTAAGCTGTTATGAATAATAAAAGAGTTCCATGGTGTTGTAAAAATTACAGTGTATTCTTTCTGCTGAGACTTTTTATTAGGAATGAGGTTTCTTTTCTCTTAGGGTACATTCACACCAGGTGCTGTAGGACTGCGTTTGGCAGCTATTCCAGTGCAATCCCACCGCGGTCGTACTGCAATACAAAGCAAAATGCCTTGTCTCCTGCATAAACAAGATAGAAAAGGGACAGGCTCCTCTAAATGTAGTATCTCACATCCGTTTTATTAAAGGAATCAACAAATATCCACTCACATGAGGTAGGAAGTATATGGGCACATCATAGGTAACTGGTGCTTCCGCAGTGCTGGTGAGGTAGGTGCGGGGCTCGTGCTCACGATAAGTCCTCTGCAGAAACCAAGGCAGCGGTCAGATCCACAGGCCTAGGGTGGAAGAACCTAATGTGGGCCTGCAAGTGTTGGAGCGCAGCTTGGACAACAACGTGCGCCAGAACCTTGTCACTGGGAGGAAATGATGCAATGCGTTTCAGAGCATGCGCTGTAATCCAAAGGGAAGCCACAACGCTCCTTTCTCAAGCTGGCAAGTGAATAGGAAAAACAGTCCTTTAACCACTTCCCGCCCGCCCTATGGCGGATTGACATCCGGGAAGTGGTTCTGTTATCCTGACTGGACGTCATATGACGTCCAGCAGGATAACATGCCGCCGCGCACCCACGGGGGCGCGCATCGCGGTGATGGGTGGATCGGTGTGTCAGTCTGACACACCGCTACACTGATCCTGGTAAAGAGCCTCCGGCGGAGGCTCTTTACCACGTGATCAGCCGTGTCCAATCACGGCTGATCACGCTGTCAATAGGAAGAGCCGTTGATCGGCTCTTCCTCACTCACGTCTGACAGACGCGAGTAGAGGAGAGCCGATCGGCGGCTCTCCTGGCAGGGGGGGTCTGCGCTCATTGTTTATCAGCGCAGCCCCCCCTCAGATGACCACACTGGACCACCAGGGATCGCCACTAGGACCACCAGGGAAGGGGCAACATGTGGATGGCCAGGTATGTACCCCATGGCCATCCACATGTGCCCAGTGTGCCCAATCTGTGCCAATCAGTGCCTACAAATGGGCACTGATTGGCACCATTATGTTGCAGTGATGCCCAGCAATGCCACCCTTAGGGGCATCACTGCAAATAACCAGTGTCAGCAGTGCCACCAATCAGTGTCCATCGGTGCCACCTGTCAGTGCCCATCCATGCCCATCAGTGCCCACCTATCAGTGCCCATCCATGCCCATCTGTGCCAACTATCAGTGCCACCCATAAGTAACCATCAATGCCACCTACGAGTGCCCATCAATGCCACCTATGAGTGCCCATCAGTGCCGCCTATGAGTGCCCATCGGTGCCACCTATGAGTGCCCATCAGTGCCGCATACCAGTGCCACCTATCAGTGCCCATCAGTGCCACCTATCAGTGCCCATCAGTGCCGCCTATCAGTGCCCATCATCAGTGCCACCTCATTGGTGCCACTTAATCGGTGCCCATCAGTGCCGCCGTATCAGTGCCCGTCAGTGCAGCCATATCAGTGCCCATCATTGAAGAAGAAAACGTACTTATTTACAAAAAGTTTAACAGAAACAAAAAAAACTTGTTTTTTTTCAAAATTTTCGGTCTTTTTTTATTTGTTGCGCAAAAAATAAAAACCGCAGAGGTGATCAAATACCACCAAAAGAAAGGTCTATTTGTGGGAACAAAATGATAAAAAAATTGTTTGGGTACAGTGTAGCATGACCGCGCAATTGTCATTCAAATTGCGACAGCGCTGAAAGCTGAAAATTGGCCTGGGCGGGAAGGTGTCTAAGTGCCTGGTATTGAAGTGGTTAATGCAATAGGCTATGTGGATGTTAGCCTGTGATGTCTATATGGGGATGCAAGTGGCAATTTTAAAAAACAATTAGGCTTTTATGAACAATAAAAGGCACTTATCTAAATGAGATTCTAATGGTTACAATAAAAATAAAAATAAGATATAAATTATAAAAATAAAGCATTATTTCTTCAAGAAATGGGTTACAATAGTATTAATAGTGAAAAATAATAGGTTAATAGATACATTATAAAAAAAATAATAATACATTTTTTAAAAAAAATAATGAAAAAAAAAAATCAAATTTTCAGAGTAATAAAATTTCTTGAATTTTGTATATGAAATTCACCCATAAATAGGATACAATGCACCAGAACATACACTAAATTAACACTAAATACCAATTATAGGGCAGAAAGTGATCAAACCAAACATTTCAAATGAATACAGATGACTGGAATAAAAACAAGACAAAAAACCCCTATGAAACAGACATAGAACATATAACGACCTAAAGATAATATAAAAAGGAATTAATATCTCATTCTATAAAAGTAGAATGGTTGTAGTGGAGTAACTACTATAGAAAAAGTAATAGTGTAATTTAGTTGTACTAACATAATGGACTCAGATGATGGTATTTATTTCAAGTGCTTCGTTCAACCCCCCCAGGAGTCAAGGAATCCAAGGTGTAAATCTGGAGAGTCTCCCTGTGGCAAAGCTTGGCAAAGAGCTCTCCCTCAGGGAGGTCTCTGGGCATGGACTCAGTGATCCAAACTCGCAGGCTCTGGGTGGATTTTTGATGCACTTCAAAAAAGTGGCGGGGCACACTGTGCTTGTCATTACTGCTTTGTATAACTCAATGATGTACGCCGAAACATTGCCTAGCCGGCCAAATAGTGCGGCCCACATAAGCAAGTCCACATGTAAGACAATAGACAACGAAGTCTGTACAGCAATTATAGAAATCATTTATAGGGTAAGTTTTTCCTTTTACACATCTTGCACAGGGCCTTATTACAGCGATACATCCCCTTCAGTGGTATCAAGCACAAAGACTCCTTGGGATGGTTAGAAGTGGAAGGTTGACTGTTTTGTAGATGAGGATCTTGTATTAAGATACCCCAATGTTTTTTTAAAATGCATTCCATTTTACAGTGTTGATTGTGGAAACTTGTGATAAATCTAATCAACTAAGGGTTTTGACCTTTTTAACAATAGTAAGAATAAACCCGCGCTGTGGAGTAAGTATTAATAAGTGAAAAATTACAAATAAAAATATGTGTAGAAATAAAAAAATCAAGCAAAATGAAAATTAAAAAAATGAAAAATATATTTTTTTTTTAGTGAATCCAAAATGTATGTGTGTGTATATGTTTGCACACACACACACATATACAATGTATATATACAATGAGGCTGCAGCTAAAGTGTGAGGTAAGTACCCCAAAAAAAATGACCAAAAGAAGTTAATACTCAGCGCTGCCTCTCTAAAACATAAATTACATCTACCTACATCAAAGTGTTATAGTGCCAACAAAATTCATACAATGTAATTCAAAGTAAGGTGCAATCAATAAAGTTCATCTATTGTGAAGTACGGGATTGGTGACACATTGGTGCAATCTTGGTGACTTCCTGTGTTCCCCTCCTGGGTCCCCACTCACCAAATAGAGATGAAAAATACGCCTGTGTGTATAAAGATGGTGTCTTCTGTCCAGCGGATATTTAAGTTGGTTGTACCTCAGAGAATGGAATCTTCTCCCCTCCACCGCTTGTTATGGGTCCAGCATACTTTACTCAGTCATAGGTGATTGAAGAGGTAAAGTTCGGGCAAGTGAAGAAAGAGAGGATATAGTGTAACACTGCAAGGTTTATTTAAAAGGTTTAAAATCATTACACTTACATCAAAGTCTTTAAAATGTGCAAAAATTGCCGCAATTACTCCAGGAGGTTAGGTGTATGTGTGTCAAAGTCAACAATCAAGAGAAGACTTCACCAGAGTGAATACAGAGGGTTCACCACAAGATGTAAACCATTGGTGAGCCTCAAAAACAGGAAGGCCAGATTAGAGTTTGCCAAACAACATCTAAAAAAGCCTTCACAGTTCTGGAACAACATCCTATGGACAGATGATACCAAGATAGATCAACTTGTACCAGAGTGATGGGAAGAGAAGAGTATGGAAAAGGAAAGGAACTGCTCATGATCCAAAGCATACCACCTCATCAGTGAAGCATGGTGGTGGTAGTGTCATGCCGTGGGCATGTATGGCTGCCAATGGAACTGGTTCTCTTGTATTTATTGATGATGTAAATGCTGACAAAAGCAGCAGGATGATTTCTGAAGTGTTTCGGGCAATATTATCTGCTCATATTCAGCAAAATGCTTCAGAACTCATTGGACGGCGCTTCACAGTGCAGATGGACAATGACCCGAAGCATACTGCGAAAGCAACCAAAGAGTTTTTTAAGGGAAAGAAGTGGAATGTTATGCAATGGCCAAGTCAATCACCTGACCTGAATCCGATTGGGCATGCATTTCACTTGCTGAAGACAAAACTGAAGGGAAAATGCCCCAAGAACAAGCAGGAACTGAAGACAGTTGCAGTAGAGGCCTGGCGGAGCATCCCCAGGGATGAAACCCAGCGTCTGGTGATGTCTATGCGTTCCAGACTTCAGGCTGTAATTGACTGCAAAGGATTTGCAACGAAGTATTAAAAAGTGAAAGTTTGATGGATGATTGTTATTTTGTCCCATTACTTTTGGTCCCTTAAAAAGTGGGAGGTACATATACAAACTGTTGTAATTCCTACACCGTTCACCTGATTTGGATGTAAATACCCTCAAATTAAAGCTGAAAGTCTGCAGTTAAACCACATATTGTTCATTTCATTCAAATCCATTGTGGTGGTGTATAGAGCCAAAAAGATTAGAATCGTGTCTATGTCCCAATATTTATGGACCTGACTGTATATAAGAGGGAATGTTTTATGCAAGCGGCTCCAAAAAAAGATCTATATATTGGAAAAACCCAGTGGTGATACTGTTCATGGCTGCAACAATGGGTCGGCCTGGGGGATTATCCAAACTCTTGTGTATTTTGGGCAGGTGATAAAAATACGGCATTTGGTAATAGTCTCTCAGAAGGAGTAAGGCCTAAGTTTTGCTAATAATTCTTCATCAAGGGCACTAGACACTAAGAATTCAGCTTCAATTTTAAACTGGGGTAATGGATCTTTACTTAATTTAAGGTATGTACTTGTATCGGAAAGTAATCTAGTGGCTTCTAAGATATAGTCTAACCTGTTTTGTATGATGATACCGCCACCTTTGTCTGCTGCTTTTATAATAAGATCGGTGTGTTTAGTAAGGGATAGAGAAGCAGAAGATTCAGCTGGACTCAAATTCTGGATAGCATATTTGGAGTTCTGTTCAGTCTTTTTACATAGTTGGAAAAAATATGCATACACAGCTCTATACAAAGCTTCAGTCCAAGCTGCTGTCAGGGCTGGGCTCAGCCCTTCATTCTCTGAGCTGGCCACTCAGCTGTCAGCTAATTGCCAGCTCCTATCTATCGACAGCAACTCACCTGTTGATGATTTCCTGCTCGTCAGTCCTGCCTACTTAAGCAGTCCAGATCAGAAGATCTCTACCTTCACCTTGGTCACATCTCTAAAGACGCTCTCCTGTGTTCCTGTTAAAAACTTGCTTGGCTGACATTCCTTCTGGCTCCAGATCCTGCTTACTGTTCTACTACGCTCATCTTTGGCTTCCTGGTGTTTTGGCTTGTCTGACTATCCGTTCCGGGTCCTGAACTATGGCTATGTTTTGACTATGTTTACTCTGTTTTACCTTTTTTTATTATTATTAAACAAGTGAGAATTAACTGTACTTCTATCTCAGTCTGATTCATGGTTTCTGACTGCTGCGATCCAACACTTGTAGGCCGCATTAGGTTCTTCTACCCTGGCCCGTAGATCTGACCGATGCCTTGGTTCTTGAGGAGAACTTATCGTGAGCCCCGCACCTACCTTACTAGCTCCTGTTCCCCCCCCCCGCAGCCTCCAAGATCGCCCCCCGCAGCCTCTGACGTCCTGTCCACCCCCCACCGCAGCCTCTGACCTCCTGTTTCCCCCCCCTGCAGACTCTAACCTCCTGTCCGCCCCCCCTGCAGCCTCTGACCTCCTGTTGTCGCCCCCCGCAGCCCTGACCTCCCATCATCCCCTCCGCAGCCTCTGACCTCCTGTCCCCCCGTCCCCTCCGCAGCCTCTGACCTCCCCTGTCGTCCCCTCCACAGCCTCTGACCTCCCCTCTCATCCCCTCTGCAGCCTCTGACCATCCTGTGTCATCCCCTCCGCAGCCTCTGACCTCCCTTGTCGTCCCCTCCGCAGCTTCTGACCTCCCCTGTCGCCCCCTCCGCAGCCTCTGACCTCCCCTGTACCATCCGCAGCCTCTGACCTCTCCTGTTGTCCCCTCCACAGCCTCTGACCTCCCCTGTCATCTACTCCGCAGCCTCTGACCTCCCCTGTCGTCCCCTCCGCAGCCTCTGACTTCCTGTCGTCCCCTCCGCAGCCTCTGACCTCCCCTGTCGTCCCCTCTGCAGCCTCTGACCTCCCCTGTCGTCCCCTCCGCAGCCTCTGACCTCCCCTGTCGTCCCCTCCGCAGCCTCTGACCTCCCCTGTCGTCCCCTCCGCAGCCTCTGACCTCCCCTGTCGTCCCCTCCGCAGCCTCTGACCTCCCCTGTACCATCCGCAGCCTCTGACCTCCCCTGTACCATCCGCAGCCTCTGACCTCCTGTCGTCCCCTCCACAGCCTCTGACCTCCCCTGTCGTCCCCTCCACAGCCTCTGACCTCCCATGTCATCCCCTCCACAGCCTCTGACCTCCCCTGTCGTCCACTCCGCAGCCTCTGACCTCCCCTGTACCATCCGCAGCCTTTGACCTCCTGTCGTCTCCTCCGCAGCCTCTGACCTCCCCTGTCATCCCCTCCGCAGCCTCTGACCTCCCCTGTCATCCCTTCCGCAGCCTCTGACCTCCCCTGTCATCCCCTCCACAGCCTCTGACCTCCCCTGTCGTCCCCTCTGCAGCCTCTGACCTCCCCTGTCATCCCCTCTGCAGCCTCTGACCTCCCCTGTCGTCCCCTCTGCAGCCTCTGACCTCCACTGTCATCCCCTCCGCAGCTTCTGACCTCCCCTGTCATCCCCTCCGCAGCCTCTGACCTCCCCTGTCGTCCCCTCCGCAGCCTTTGAACTCCCCTGTCATCCCCTCCGGAGCCTCTGACCTCCCCTGTCATCCCCTCCGCAGCCTCTGACCTCCCTTGTCGTCCCCTCTGCAGCCTCTGACCTCCCCTGTTGTCCCCTCTGCAGCCTCTGACCTCCCCTGTTGTCCCCTCCGCAGCCTCTGACCTCCCCTGTCATCCCCTCGGCAGCCTCTGACCTCCCCTGTCATCCCCTCGGCAGACTCTGACCTCTCCTGTACCATCTGCAGCCTCTGACCTCCCCTGTACCATCCGCAGCCTCTGACCATCTCTTGTCTTATATCACGTCTGCAGTCTGGAGAGGAGTCAAGAGTGGGAGTGCCTCAGGGATGGGGGTCATGGGAGAAGTCAGACATGTATGGACTGTGGAGAGGAAACTATGGGATAAAACCAGAGCCAGCAAGCTGGAGCCGACTGACTGAGCCCTGTACGGTGCACCTGAGAGGAGGTCAGTGACAGCGCCGCCAGGTCAGCCTGAGAGGGGGGGGGGGGGTCAATACAATATTGTAAGGGGGCACTGATATAAAGGTTTCCCCCTTATATCAGTAAACCCCCTTACCTTAGTGTTTTCTTTCTGCAGAAGGTGGTCTCTGGTCACCAGAGTCCTCCCCACATTCCCAGAGTTCCCCTTTACATCATAGTCTGCAGGATTCCACCTTACAGTGCAAGGGGGAACTCTGATGTAAAGGGTAATGCTGCAGACCCTGATGTAAGTGAGAACTCTGATGCAAAGGGGAATGCTGTGGACTCTGATATAAGTGGGGTCTCTAGTCACCAGTGCCCCCCTTTTAAATCAGAGTTCCTGCTTAGATCATGCAATGTTCCCCTTTATGTCAGAGTTCCCTTGCACTGTAAAGGGGAATCATCCTGATATATGGGGGAACTCTGTGCTGGGTTATATTAATCTGCCATTTTAGGCACCTTTTTTTTGCAGTGTCAGTAAAAAATGTGCCAGTAAATGCCATGATTTTTGCCAGTAAAAAATGTGTGCTGTTTGTAAATGCCATGTCTCTCTTATCTATATATAATACACTCTTCAAATGTGCTTTAGAATGCATGGTTTTCCCTTTTGTGAACAAGAAAATAATGACGTTATGCGGTTGGGCTGGTATAAAAAATGCTATGGGGCTGGTATGAAATTATTTCCAGGGCTGGTTTTTATTGCCAGTCCGGCCCTGACTAGATACCTTTATGACGTACAGTCTTATGTTATGCTTTTTTATGTGCCACTTTTCCCTCAGTAAACAAATCTAAATTGTTCCACTAACATTGTGTAAGTTTATTATTTCGGTGATAGTTGGTATAAATGACTGAACCCAGGGTGTCAGAGGTCTTGCAGAGTCGGGGCAAACCAGTGGGGTACCGATTCTATCAGCGGCCCTTTACGAGGGTAGCGCTACATGTACATTACACACTTCTGACCCCTGCGCTCTGTACTTGGGTATGATGATTGGGTGTGCACATCACAGATGAGGGGGAGCAGGTTGGCCTCTATACCCTGGGCACCAGGTCACCTTTTCTCAGCACTGCATGGGAAAATCACTGCAAATGGTAGTCACACCAAATATTGCTTTATATTTTCTATTTAATGGAGGTCCCAGAAGGATTATTGATTAATAAAAAGTATTCATTACATATTTTTGAAGTCATTCTTGCTTTGTAGCATTTTTTCACAAGTGTCTGAAACTTTTTCACACTACTGTATTATTCTAATGTATTGTTCTGGTATTATAGACTGCAAAGTCACACTGATTCTTTGATGTCAGAATAGTTTTTCTAGCACTTGCAACAAACATTGAGTAGCTAGTGTAGTGTGTTAGTTAATTAGGTGCTCATTTTTTACTGTTCATATCGTGTCAACGGGTTAATTATAAGATGTTTATATACAAAATGTATATTCGCTTTCAGGATTTCACCATACTGCATGCTTTTTTTTTTTTTTATAGAAAAGGTAGCTATATCATTAAAAAAGAATGATAGCATTGTAAGTGGCACTGACAAGAGACATTTTATTGCCCACACCACCCAATATAAAAATCAGGAGAGAAAGTAATAATGATGGGGGGAAGGGAGTGCAGACATAGCGGCACCTGTAGTACAAAAGAGGTGCTATTCCCAAAACTGCAAATCACCAGTCAACTGATTCATCCCAACCATTGTCATTGACATTGTCATCTCAATAGCTCATTTGTCCTTGCAGTCACAGCTCTAAACCTGTATATCCTACAATTTATTGGTTCTTTTTTTATCCTTAAATCATTTTATTGAGAAATAGAAGCCTTAAAGTAGTATTAAACCCTCAGAATTTTTAGGTCAATACATTGAGCATAATAAAGTAAAAATTCTTACCCCAGCACTTGCAGTTTACAATTTACAATGCTGCTGCCTCCTGCTCTCTCAGTGCTGCTTTCCTGAACGTCTGGTCTTCACAGGAAAGAGTCAACAGTGGACAGTGCAGTCCTCAGTCTGTTAGCTGGGAGAAGGGGGGGGGGGGAGGGAGTAGTAGGGGAGTGCCCTGCCATCCTAGACTGTGTGTTTCTATTCATGCGCACAGGGTAGGTATACACAGCTCCAGTCTCTGCATGCAAGGGTGGCTCCACAGGATGTCCCCCGATCTCTGTAAAGAGCCGCGGCTCCTTAACCATGTGATTGGCTGTGTCCAATCACAGCCGGTCACATGTAAACACGGAGATGCCGGTAATCGGCGCTCCTCGCCTCACACTGACAGAATGTGAGGAGAGGAGAGCCGATCAGTGGCATCTCCTCACAGGGGACAGCTAGGTATGTAATCAGGGCACTGATCATCAGTGCCCTGATTACAATTAAGTGCCCACCAGTGCCAGCAATGATTGCCCACCACTGCCAGCAATCAGTGCCAACCAGTGGCTACAATTACCACCAATCTGTGCCTACAAGTGCCAGCAATCAGTGCCCACAAGTGCCTGCAATCAGTGGCCATTAGTGATGCCAGTCTGTGCTGGTTATCAGTGCTGGCCATCAATGCCTATCATTGCTGCCCATCAATGCTCATCAGTGCTGCCCATCAATGCCCATCAGTGCCCATCAGTGCAGCCTATCCGTGCCTTCTATCTGTTCCCACCAGTGCTGCCTATCTGTGCCCACCAGTGCCGCATATTTGTGCCCAGTGCCCAGCAATGCCACCCATCGGTGCCGCCTATCAGTGCTCATAAGTGCCACATATCAGTGCCACCTATCAGTGCCCATAAGTGCGGCATATTCATGCCTCCTCCTCATCAGTGCCACCTAATCAGTGCCCATAAGTGCCACCTTATCAGTGCCCATTAGTGCAGCCTATTAGGGCTCATCAGTGAAGGAGAAAAATTACTTATTTACAAAATTTACTCAAGAAAAACTTTTTTTTTTTCAAAATATTTGGTCTTTTTTTTTAGGAAAAAATAAAAAACCCAGGAGTGATTAAATACCACCAAAAGAAAGCTCTATCTGTGTGAAGAAAATGCTAACAATTTCACAAGGTTACAGTGTTGCATGACGGCGCAATTGTCATTCAAAGTGTGACAGCGCTGAAAGCTGGGTAGGAAGAGGGTGTAAGTGCACTGTATTGAGGTGGTTAAAAAAAAAGGGTTTAATATCACTTTAAGTGCTATTTTTACATCAAAGTATTACATGCTTTTGGGACATATTCATACATTACTATAGGCAAAACTCTTTTTTAGATGTGGACGGAGGTGAGGGATATAAGGCCCCTGTCTGCACATATGTACATATGCTCTCTCTAATTGTCCTGATCACCAATGTCATCAGGAAAGAGAATGAGGGTAAATCCAAGATTCTGTCACCAAAACAAGAAAAGAAGGGAAATCTTGCAATGAGGACATTAGCCTAAAAGGAGATTTCCCTCACACTATCCTCTCACTTCCTGTTGCGTCTACAGGACAAGAAATAGAAGGGAAATCTCCCTGTAGAGACAAAGATAAAAAAATGGCTTTACTGTCTCCTAATTTAAAATGAAATAAAAGGTGTAGGCTTTAGATTTAAACTGGCCATAGATGGACTGAAAATCATCCAATTCAGCAAGGACTGGACAAACTTTGATCCATCTATGGCTGTTCCCGCTGGAGAGAAGTTGATCTAATGATCAGCTTCTCCTGAATGGGTATGTTGGATCATTTTCATTCAATTAGCGCGTGAAGCCAGTCGATTGCAGCACTGATCAGTGTTTTCTGATAGCGGAGGAGTACCCGCTGTCAGTATACACAGCGGGGAGGATTCCTCCATCCACCTTCCATCCATTTGGCTGTTAAAAAAAAGATCTATTTATGGCAAAACCTTATGCTGCGTACACATGATCGGAAATGCCACCAGCAAAACTCTGATGAGAGCTTTTTGTTGGAAAATGCGACCGTGTGTATGCTCCATCGTTCTTTTGCTGGTGGAATTCCAGCCAGCAAAAGATTGAGAGCAGGTTCTCTATTTTTCGGTCGGGAAAAGTTCCTATCCGAAAATGCGTTAGTCTGTATGCAATTCGGACGTGCAAAAAATCACGCATGCTCGGAAACAATTCGACGCATGCTCGGAAACAATTAGACGCATGCTCGGAAGCATTGAACTTCATTTTCTCGGCTCGTCGTAGTGTTGCACGTCACTGCATTCTTGACGGTCGAAAGTTCAGAGAACATTTGTGTGACCCGTGTGTATGCAAGGCAAGCTTGAGCCGAATTCCGTTGGAAAGACCATCCAAGTTTTTCTGATGGAATTTCTGATCGTGTGTACGCGGCATAAGTTTAATACATGTTGTGCTGAAGAAAAAGAAAATACGTGATATACAGTATAGCTAAAGTCATATTTCCCTTTTTAATTGGTTAATTTGTTGACCTAATAATACCTTTTTTGGTTGAACTAGATGGACTTGTGTCTTTTTTCAACCTAACTATGTAACTAGCACACGCTAATTTGGATATTCTAGTATGCTTGGTTGTTGCAATTTATTGCAGGTCATATGATGGTTAATGGCTTTTGGAAGTTGTAATCTATGTAAGGCCTGGTTCACACAGATGCGGCTCTACAAGGCAAGTTTTGCATGGGTACAGCAGTCCATTCATTTGAATGGGCTGCCATGCCTCCTGAAACGCAGGGAAAAAGTCCCTGCTGCTTTTTTACAATTGCAGCCCGCATCAGAACCGCAAGTGCAGTGCGCTTTCCAGTGCAGGAGCAATTTCCAGTGCGTGTAGGATTAATGCACCCGCACACATCTCCTGCGTTTTTCTGTGCGGTTGGTTGCGGCTGCAGGAACAGGGGCAGACCCACAGTGGCAATCACCCACACAGATGTGAACAAGGTCCTACTTTGTATTATATTATATTATTTGTATTATATTATGTTATTATCAGGGCTTTTTCTTCTCAGACAATAGGTGCAGGAACTCCCCCTTTCCGAGTCACCCCTTTTCTCTGCCCCTACCCACCTCCCAGTACCATCCCTTTTAGACAATATAGAACCAAGTATCATTTTGAGGTGCTAAATAATTTGTATGGAATTTGGTATTGATATCAAGAAAAGCAGTAAAATAGATCCCCTGCAGCCAGCAACAATAGATCCCACTAACAACAATGGACCAACCACAACAACATTTCCCCGCCAGCAACAATAGACTCCTGGCAGCATCAACAGATCTCCGCACAGCCAGCATTATTACTTTGTCTAGCTGCCATCAACAATAGACCCCTCCCCCCCTCCTTCAACAGTAGATCTCTTTCAGCAACAATTGATCCCCCAGCAACAAGTGACCCCCCCAGCAACAATAGGTCCCCCACCAGCAACAAAAGACCTCCCTAGCAACAATAGACCCCCCTTGCAAAAATAGATCCCCAGCAGTGAGCATTAATACCCTGCAGCACAACCCAGCACCCCTTGCCATACAGTCAGTCCAAGAGGTGCCGGAACTGCGTTCCCCCGCGTTCCCGTTGAAAAAAAGCCCTGGTTATTGTTAATACTGCTACAACAGACAGGCATGTCTCTATTTCTATTTCTTTATGAAGTGTTGTGAATAAAAAAAGGAAAAGATTTCCATGATTATGAAGCATTAATAGGTGGATCATTTGCTAAAATTTTGATTAGATGCCAATCATTTTTTTATTGATGATGGCAGTGAAAGACTGAAATGGGGAATGTTAATGCTGTGATTAATGCAGCCAAGTAAGTATAACTGTCTGCTTTTCTAGGATATTAAACATTAGATATTCGACTATTAGAGAGATGATAATGGGTAGCAATATGCTTCTGATAAAAACACACTTTTTTTCCTTATGATAATGTAAATCAACATGTGTTCAGTTTAATCCCGTGGTGCAGTGTATAGGTAATATAATAGGGAGAATTTTCCAGTTTTCCACCTCCCCAAAAACTTTTAATAATTTGTCATAAAAAAAAAAAAAAAAAAAAAGAAGAAATTTCACTGCAGATCTTTACTTTACAGATCTTGTGTCCTTTAGTTACTGAAACATGCTGTCATGTACCTTGTAACAGAGCCTGACATGTAGAAGGAGACCTCTCTTACAGCCCTGGCTCAAGGACCACTGGAGTTGTGACAGTGGCCACGAGAGCGCAGTAAGGTAGGAGTGCCTGCGGAATCTCTTGTTGAGGGTTGAGATGACCAGGTTGGGTCGTGAGCAGCAGGAGGTGGTAGCAAGCAGCGGGTGTGGATGCACAGCGGATGCAGGACAGCGTCACCAGGTACTGGATGGAGTAGGATGGAGCAAGACCGGAGCAGGGTCAGACAAGACGGGTCAATCACAGATAATCAGACATGGCATAAACGGTAAGCAGAGATTGGTCAGTAGACAGGCAGAGGTTGGCAGCAGATATAATCAAAGGGGCGAACAGCGCTGATCAGCAGACATAAATAGGACCCTCAGAGGCAAAGTAAAAACTTTTTTTTATTGTTAAAAAATAATAAAATGTTCACCAAGGCATACAGCAGTCAATTGATGGTCAGGCAGAGACTTGGATTACAAAACTGACAGTAGCCTGGAAGTGATGTCACAGCCTGATGGAAGTCAGCCAAAGGAATCTGAAGAGTATGGGCAAACCCTGCTGCTGGGGCCAATTTGGAACTGCCAATGCCAAAGGAGCAAAGAGAGTCACACATCGCCAACTGGAGACTACATGTTTCGGAGACACGCCCCTTCTTCAGGTTATCTGATTAGTCATCTAAGTGTGAAGATTAAATTGGCTCCAGCAGCAGGGTTTGCCCATACTCTTCAGATTCCTTTGGCTGAATTCCGCCAGGCTGTGACATCACTTTCGGGCTTTGTGCAGATGTATACTGGCCCCAACAGTTCCTGTGCCTGCAGTTTGGTTCCCCCTTCATCAGACCCCTGGCCTTACGGTCCTGGACGGGCCCTCCATCAGCGGTGCTCCTGTGTTCTTTCTCCAACGGCTTTGTGCTGGGTTTTCCTAAGCCCCTGTGCCATCCATGCGGCTCCAGCCTCCAGGTACTGTCAGTTTTTTAATCCAAGTCTCTGCATGACCATCAATTGACTGCTGTATGCCTTGGTGAACATTTTAGTATTTTTTTAACAATAATAAAAAGTTTTCACTTTGCCTCTGAGGGTCCTATTTCTGTCTGCTGATCAGCGCTGGTCACCCCTGTGATTATATCTTCTTTCCTCATTTATCTATGAGTTTTGGACAGCAGCGGCCACAGCTACAGTTAATTTTTCTTTTTGACTTTTCACTTGGCCTCTGGTCTGTGCGCCTGGATTTTTCTTTTTAGAGGTTGGCAGCAGGATATCAGGCAGAATAGCAGGTATAACAAGGTTAAGGCAAGCCAGGGCCAGAAGATAAGCAAGCGTAGTCAAGGAAGCCAGGTCAAACACAGGTAATCAGATGCAGATACAGGATCAGACTAAGGGGAAGCTGCAGATATAGGCCATTTGGCGGCAGCATTAATAGCTAATGTGCGCCCGTATTTTAGCACATGCGCATATGCGTTCGCCTGTTAGCAAGGCATCAGCCTATGCCCAGCAAGACTGGCACCTGCAAATGCACCTCTGCGCATGCCTCTGTATTTGCTTAGTATTTGCCTCTGCCTAGGAGCTTCGGCTGCACTATAGCCAACACGTCCCTGACACATACCAATTAATTAAACAGATTGCTGGGTGTGAGGATGTTCTTGCTCCATTACATTTCAGTTTTAGGCTCGGTTCACATCTATGTGGCTCTGCATGCCACGTTTGTGTGGGCATGGCAGCCTATTCATTTGAAAGGGCTGCTGTGAATGTGTCTTCTGCAGCGCAAAGGTCCCTGCACTTTTTAAAAAAAATGTGAACACATGGAAATCTTCAACACTGAAGGTATAAGATAAATTGAAAATCCCAGTAATAAAAGTAGGAGCACCTCTTAATGGCCACAGCAGGAATACAGACCTGGGAACATAAGTGCAGCGATCTCATCAATAAAGAACCCTAAAATTATAGTACACTTTCGGGTAACCCTAACTCTCTAACTTTCAGCAAAAATGGAAATAATTGTTTTACGTGGACCGATCCTTTAACCACTTTCCATCCGGGCCAATTCTGGCATTTCTCTCCTACATTTAAAAATCATAATTTTTTTGCTAAAAAAAATTACCCAGAACCCCCAAACATTCTATATATTTTTTAGCAAAGACCCTAAAGAATAAAATGTTAGTTAAACCAATTTTTTGGTAAAATATAAAAGATGATTTTACGCCAAGTAAATAGATACCAAACATGTCACACTTTAGAATTGCGCACATTTGCGCAAAACTACAGTACATAAAAATCTCCATAGGCAACGCTTTAAATTTTTTTACAGGTTACCAATTTAGAGTTACAGAGGACGTCTAGTGCTAGAATTATTGCTCTTGCTCTGACGTTCAGGGCAATACCTCACATGTGTGGTCCGAACTTCATTTACATATGCGGATGCGACCTACGTATGGTTTTGCTTCTGCGTGCAAGCAGGAGGGGACAGGGGCGTTCTAAAAAACATTTTTATTATTATTATTTATTTTATTATTACTTTTATTTTTACACCATCACTTAATGAAATGTAAACACCCCTTGTAATAGGAATAAGGCGTGACAGGTCCTCTTTGTGGAGACATCTGGGGTTGATAAGACCTCAGGGATCTCCTCTACCCTGTAAAGCATGAGATCCAAAGTAAAAAAAAAAACATTGATCTCTGCTTTCCAGGGTATCTCTGCTTTTCAGGGTAAAAAACTGGCAGTGTTTCCAACTGCCAGTCCCGGAAGATATATCATGACATCACTTCCAGCCTCCCAGGATCATAGAGATGGGAGGCCAGGAGAGCCCAGGGAAGGCGCTGGAGGGTGGCAGGAGGGGGGGCATCCCCTCCCGCTGCCTGTAAAGCAATCCAGCAGCTCATGAGCCGCTGGGATGGCTTTTCCAAGATAGGGAATCGCTGGCTGAAAACATAGAGATCTGGATAATGCCTGTAGTTGCAGGCATCATCCAGATATCATTACTTCAAGTCCAGGATGTCAAATGACAGCCTTCCTGTGGGAAGTGGTTGAATGTGGAATTCACAAATGTATTTATTCCTTCAGTAATTGAAAAATCAGATTTTGTGAGGTTAAAATTATCCAACTGAAGCCCAACTGAACTTTTAGTTTAAATCTGCTAAATACATTCCAGGTGCAACAGAACAAAATGTGTGCTTAGCCTTACAGCTTGTTCTCTATAGAAAGTAGTATCAACCTAAGTAAAGAGCCTGTCCCTTGCCAGCATGCTACAGAAAATGACCCTTGCTCTCTGTGTAGATTTAGTGGTCTCCGTGTAGAGGTCTATCGTGCTCCTTTATAGGTCAGAGACAGCAGGTCTAATCAGCATTAAATGTGAGTTATATGTCTCACTCAGTAGGAGGCATGCTGAAGTCCTCACACAAAGCAAGGGTCCATCTCTACAGCACGTTGGCAGGTGACAGGCTTTGCTCTTCAAGTTGTGGCTACTCTTTATAGTGAAAACAAACTGTAAGACCTTGCGCACCTTTTGTTTTATTGCACCTGTATTGACTATATTTAGCCAATTTTAAATGAAAACTCAGGTAGGCTTTAAAGTACACCTGGTGTGACAGGTGTATTTTAAGATTAGTTTCTGCTATAAGGGACGTAGATAATGGGGGGGGGGGGTTGGGGGTTGAAACCCCCCCAGAGCATCAGTGCAGAAGTAGTAACGTTATGTGTGCTTCAACTACATCGCCGCACTCGGCAGGCACTGACTCACACACGCTGTTGTTGTGTGTTGCCTGAGCTTGCTGTTACACCGTCCAACCACCAGGGTGCGCCGGCCCGGGCTGTTGGGCTGAGGGAGGCTCTGTCAGCAGGGAGGGGGGGGGCTGGGACCTCCACTGACGCTCTGACCCTGCCCTGCCCCACCCCATGTAGCCTGTATGTACTCGGAGACTCGGAGCAGAGAGGGAGCGCTGAGAGTGCCTCCCCTGTACATCTGAGAGCCCCACCATGGACCACTTAGAGCCCCGCTGAAAGCCCCACCCCTGCTACAGAAAACCCCGCCCCTGCTGCAGAAAGCCCTGCCCCAAACCTCTGATAGCAGGAGGTGAGCCCGCTGGCCAGGTAGGTCTTTCTGCCAATATGCACTGCCTGTAGTCTTACTGTTATGCTAAACCCTCCCTGACAGTGTTGTTTACCCCCTGTATAGCTGTGCATTGCAGAAAGTTAGAATTTTAAAAATGGCTACTTGATCATCTCCTGTAGTATGTCGCATCTGCAGTCTCTGGTCATTTCCTGTAGTTGCTGCTGCAGTCTCTGGTCGTTTCCTGTATTCGCTGCTGCAGTCTCTGGTCATTCCCTGTATGGAGCGCCATGGAGCGCAGGGAGATGAAGTGCAGGGAGATGATGTCACCAGGAAGCAGAGAGGCATCAAGGGAAGAAAGACTAGGTAAATAAGGCTACGCGCTGGGAGCATCAGCTCCTTCTACAGGCCTAAGGAGAAAGTGCATGCGTGGTGGTATTTATCAGTCTGAGCCGGTCATAGGACAACAAGCTCCAGCACGCCTAGTGGTCACATGATCGCTAACCACCATATGGATCGGCCAGACACTGAATAGTAAACTTATCCAGGGATAAGTAAGTTTGGATAAAAACTTAATGTCCATATCAATATCCATAGATATAAAGGAGAAAGGGAATGGGGACTGCAGAATTTATAAAAATATATGTATATATCCCATAGCCACAACATGTGTACTCACATATATAAATGAGAAGCGTCTATACGGCCATGTATTGGATTAGAAATTATAAAAAAAACATAACCCGTAACATTAAAAGTAAGATTGCCCCCAGCAAAATTAAATGCACATAACCAACAACTACTCCCTTAGTACTTATCCCAATAGTTGACAGGTATCAGTGCAAAAAAACACTTTGCCTGACCTGCCAATTCATCCAACATGGGCAAAAAACATTTACAGCTAAAGGGAAGACATATTTGTTCAATAATTTCTATAAATGTTCTACTGAATATGTTAAATATTGTCTTACGTGTCCCTGTGGGCTCCTTTATGTAGGAAGGACCGTTGGGGCTCTATAGGGCACGCTTTGGTGAGCACAGACGATTTTTTGAATAGGGCCATGACCACCATAGTGTTCCCAAACACTTCCTGTGTCAACGTAAAAAATCCACCCTGGGCCGGAAGGTTTGGGTCTTAAGCCTCGTGCACATGATCGGATTTTCCACAGACAAAACCTCTGACTTTTGTCCGAAGGCGTGTGCCTGGATTTTGTCTTGCATACAAACGGCAAAGAATTGTCAGCCAACAAACACGAACGTAGTGATGTACTACATGGTTTTTCAGCTCTTTAGCGCCACCCTTTGGGCTCCTTCTGCTAATTTCGTATTAGTAGTCGTCTAGGGAGTGCTGATTCGTGCTTTTCATTTTGCGCTTTTCATTTAGCGCTTTTCAGTTCGTGCTTTTCATTTAGCGCTTTTCATTTTTTGCTTTTCATTTTGTGCTTTTTAGTTCGTTTCTGGACGGCCGTTCGTCAACCAGCCATGTTGCGGAATCGGAGGAGATAACGTGTTATTTATTATTGGCCTTGGAGTTATTGCTACGACCCAAGTCCAGTTCAGGAACTGGAGGAGGAGTTCTTGGACCAAAAATTGGTTGCTTTATTAATCGTGACCAATTATGTCATATGCCTTTGCTGCGGGAGTTCCAGGAGAATAATCCGGATGATTTTCGGATTTATCTCCGGATGAAGGACCCCTGCTTTCACCAACTCTTGGCATTGTTGACCCCCTATATTAAGAAGCAGGACACATGCTAAAATAAGGCTTTTATTTTATTTTTTGGTTGAATAATAATGATTTGATTTGTTATATTTTCTATATTTTCATAGTTGCCAACATTGCAAAAAAAAAATGTGGGACACTTTTTTGGCTGTAGGCGGAGCCGTGTAATAATTATGGTGCGGGGCATTCATTTGTAGGCGTGGTTTAGCAAAAAATACAAGTGTGGCGCGCGACGCGACAAAAAATGGGCGTGGTTTACGCAAGATAGTGGGCGTGGCTTAAATGGACGTGGCTCAAGAGGGTGTGGTTAGAGTCTGAGATGAATGAGGGATGGAGAGGGAAAGGGGGGGAGAGGGAAAGGGGGAGGGGGGGAGAGGGAAAGGGGGAGAGGGGGAAAGGGGGAGAGGGGAATGATGGGACAGCAGCCCCAGATCCTACACAATAAAAATATGTGTATTCTAGAAAGTTTAACAATCAGCAGATAAAGATACTCCAAACACCTGGTGTTAGCACTTCAATCATCCCGGCACCATGGTTGTTATGGTGTCAGGATGATTGAAGTGCATTATTTCTATTATTACATTGTAATATAAAATGAAATTATTTAACTCACCATAATGCAGAATCAGTGGGATCCCTGAGCGTGTCACCTGCCACGTCGCCTGCCACCAGATGCCATCAGGTGTCCCCAGCGGAGTCCTCCCTTACATCAGGCATTGCCAGCAGAGTCCCCCCTTACATCAGACATTGCAACGGAGTCCCCCCTTACATCAAGACATTGCAGCAGAGTCTCCCCCTTACATCAGTCATTGCAGCGGAGTCCCCCCTTACATCAAGACATTGCAGCGGAGTCTCCCCTTACATCAGTCATTGCAGCGGAGTCCCCCCTTACATCAGACATTGCAGCGGAGTCCCCCTTACATCAGACATTGCAGCGGAGTCCCCCTTACATCAGACATTGCAGCGGAGTCCCCCCTTACATCAGACATTGCAGCGGAGTCCCCCCTTACATCAGACATTGCAGCGGAGTCCCCCCTTACATCAGACATTGCAGCGGAGTCCCCCCTTACATCAGACATAGCAGCGGAGTCCCCCCTTACATCAGACATTGCAGCGGAGTCCCCCCTTACATCAGACATTGCAACAGAGTCCCCCCTTACATCAGACATTGCAGCGGAGTCCCCCCTTACATCAGACATTGCCAGCAAAGCCCCCTTTACATCAGACATTGCAGCGGAGGTGAGGGAGAATTTTTTTCCCCCTCAAACAGAAGCTGGGAGCACTTTGACTTACCGAGTGACACAGACTAGCTCCCCCCACGTGGCGCTGACTGTTCCCTGGTGGTCCCGGCCTCGGGCTCCCCCCTATCTTTCACGTTCTCTTCCTCGGGGTCCCTCCCAGGCTGAGCCTCAGGTGCTGTGTACAGGAGGAGGCAAACTTCCTCCTCCGAGTGAGAGTCCTGGCACTGACACAGCAGCAGCAGTCAACACAGCGGTGCGCACCTCCTCCCCCATCCATCCATGTGCTCCGACTGCGAAGTAGCCACGCCCCTGCATGCCATACTTGGCAAATCAAGGCAGGCAGAAACAGCATGTGTCCTCCTTGTCCAATAGAAGACAAGGAGGACAAAATGAGGCAAGGAGGGACGCTCTGGAGTAGGGGAGGATACCAGGCTGCGGCTAAATAATAATGAACTCTTTATTGCCCAAATTTTTTTTCCGATGCTCGGGACAAGCGCCAAAATTCGGGACAAATAGCGGGAAACAATAAAATCAGGATGAGGCTCCAAAATTCGTGAATGTCCCGGGAAATTCGGGACTATTGGCAACTATGTACTTTTGGATGCATAGAATGCACTTTTTGGTAAGTTCTATTGGCAGATAGCATGTCTAATTTTATTTGTTTTCTTTTTTTCATGCACAATAAAAAAATTGTGAAGAATAATACTTGGCTGTTTTACTTCAAATGACATTTTGGGAGTAGGCAGTTACATTTAAAAAAATACAATGTAAAATTGACAAGGGACACCAACATAGTTGTATCTTAAATCTAAAAACTACGGGATAATGGTGTTGTGGTAACTTGCCCAAAAAAAAAGCATAATAATATTATTCTTGATATCACTAGAAAAAAAAAAGACTTTGAAAATTCATTTGCAATATCTCCATCAGTATCACCAGCAAAGCAGCTTCATTATTATCCCATTAAAGAAGAAGAGAATGTGCGCTGTATTTCGAGATTTCATAATTTGCTATGTCACGAATGTTAATTCTCCATTCCGAACGCTAGTTTACAAGATCGATCGCTTCTGGCTCGTCCTTGTATCCGAGCATGCGTGTTTGGACTTTAGACTTTTGTCCGACGGACTTGTGTACACATGCTCAGAAAATCAGAGAACAGACATCTGTCTGCGGAAAATTTTAAAGCCTGCTTTCCAACATTTGTCCGCGGAAACGACAATAATTGTCCGATGAAGCGTACAAACGGTCGGATTTTCCGCCAACGGCCTGACATCACACAATTCCCGTCGGAAAATCCGATCGTGTGTATGAGGCTTAAGAATCCATTCCTGGGACATTTCCTACAGCAGAACGTTTCAAGCGTTTATGCCAGCAGGAATCCTTCTGGATCTACTCTTTAGGGACTTTGGCACCTGGAGGGTTAAACAAAGAGATAGAAGTTCATACCCTCCAATAGTAGTCTATCATGTTATTTCTCAGTTTATGTAGTGAGTTTCTTGTTTATAACCATTTTTTCATCTTTTTACGTCTTTTGCAGCAGACACTTATGGTTCCGTTCCATTACTCGTTATCCTACTCATAGTAAGTACCCCAGTAATAGTGTTAAGTAATAACCTCAGCGTATACACATTTTGGTGTAGGTATACAACTATAAATAATCAATATGGACGCCGTATATTCACTCCCTTATGGAGGTACACCCAAGTCATATCGCTAAGGTAGATTGATATTCGCACCCAATATCGATCTAACCCCATACAATATGACCCGTCCAATTATTTATCAATTTATCCCTTCATCAGGAGGTGTATAATTGTTTTTATGTATGTGCTGATTTTGTGTGTATGCACATATATATAAATACTCCATCCGTACACTTGGACAATGTTCTATTATATCTATGGCTAGTTTTTCTTTTGTTTAGCATGTGTTTATTTTATATATATATGTACGTGTTATACTCCCAATGTACCATTTCCCTATATATATTTTATTGTAGCTATAACAGTTATTGTTCCATGTATATATACAGATATATATATGTAGCACTAACTCACGGTGGAGCTGCTGATTTAAAGCGGGCTGTTACCGTCACCTTTTTTTACCTGTAGTTTCACCAGTACCGGGTCTAGGGTCCCGTTGAGCTTATTACCAGACAGTGTAGGCACCAGTCACTTGAGTATTTTTTTCCAATGCTTTAATGGGAGATAACTGGAAGAAATAGCAGGAAAGAGGTAGAAGAAGAGTTGCAGGGAAGTTCAAATACCTTTTCTTGGCGTAGCATTAAGAAATTGAAATCTTTGGGATGAATGTTTTCTCAGCTCAGGGTTAAATCTTTGCCCGCCCAGATAGGTCTCTCTCACCAACCTAGCAGCCGGTACGCAGCACGAACAAAAAGTCTCTGCCACAGACTTGAGTAAAATAAAACCCGTACGATCCTCTGCCACAGGATTTAGTGGTTTTCTATGAACAGCAACCACAGTACCAGAACCTTTAAGCCGACCCGGCAGTACTTGTGCGGTAGGGTAGTTTAGGTTCTTAAAGTTCTTAAAGTTCTTTTAAGTTCTTTTTCTTTTAGAAAAATAAAAGACAACAGTTCCTTTGCATAATCACCAATAAAACCGGGGATCTGGTAATGTCAGTTTCTTCCCTAGCTTATCCACAGTAGTGATAAAGTACACAATGTCATCTTTTCCAGGTCTGCAAATGACCACCTTGTCAGCATAGATGTGCTGAAGCTTTTGATGTCGCTAGGGGGTGGCTTTTGGGGCTATAGCCCCGAATAAATCTGGGGCCCATAGCCCCGAGTCTCTGCAGGGGTCCCCAAGGGGAGGGGAGGCTCTCTGGGGACCCTGATGTAAGTTGGGGGCTCTCTGGGGACCCTGATTTAAGGGGGAGGCTCTCTGGGGACCCTGATTTAAGGGGGAGGCTATCTTGGGGCCCTGATTTAAGGGGGGCTCTCTGGGGACCCTGATGCAAGGGGGAGGCTCTCTGGGGACCCTGATGTAAGGGGGGCTCTATGGGGATATATATACACACACACACATATATTATATACATGTGTATGCCCACCCAAGCGTATGACTTTCTTTACTACGCTGCTATGGGCTCTAGCCCCAGATCTTTTGTAGACCTAGCAACGCCCCTGCTTGCCACCACACGATTTTTTAGTTATTTTGTGATCACTTTTTACCCATTTAATTCAGTGCTTGTCAAGAATTTTCTGGCACTTTTATAATAAAATAACTTTTTATATATCGGTTTCATGCCCTATGTGGAGATTTTTTCTTTCCTTATGAATTGAACTTCCATGGGGTGGAAGTCGTCTTCCCCAGCAGTCTGCTTCCTTTGAAGGTCATCCATCCGCTGTGGATCTGCACATCACCTTACAGGTGATCCTAGATTGAACCTATCACCAGTACCTTCCAGCAAAGCACCCCTGGGATTGATTGATCCTCAAAGCTCGTATGACACTCCACCGTACGGTGATAGTGTCCATCTCCTCCGGTAAGAGTATCCACTTCTGCCACTCATATATTGATTCTGAATGCATGAAGATTTCTTTCTGATTTGGAAGCATCATTCACACTCGTCTTTGTCTTTTTCTAACTCAAAGAACACTGCACTGCATATGTTGATGAATTTTTATATCACTATGGACATTTTTGTCAGTCGTTTGGGACTGTCTGTTTATTATGTTTATTTTGGTTTATAACATTATTTTTAGCAACCACCATACACAATATTTGTATACAGGGTCTGAGTTTATCATCCTGTCATTTATTTCATTTAGTGCTGCATTTGTCAACTGTTTATATCTCTTCACTGCACGGTTTACCACACTGTTTGATGCTGGCAGCTACAATTTTTATTATTTTATTATTTTTGTAGTAGCGCAATTATATATTAGTTTCAGTTGTATACGTATTTATTGCTTTTTTTCAAAACATCCCTGGATAAGTTTACTATTCAGTGTCTGGCCGATCCATATTGTGGTTAGCGATTATGTGACCACTAGGCGTGCTTGAGCTTGTTGTCTTATGACCGGTGTCTTGCCGAGAAAGACACCTCGGCGGATAAGTTCCCCCCCCCCTGTACTGCGCAGGCGCAGCGCCTGCGCAGTACGTACTACTGTCAGCCGCCGGAGATAGCCGAAGCTCAAACGCTTCAATCAGCTGTACACGGCGCCTGCGCCCTAGGTCCAGGTTCCTTCCCCACCATCCAAGTGGACCTAGAGGGGGAATCTAAAAGTGCCGAGCGCAACGAGGCCGTGCCCGAAGCGTGGCGAGCGCAGGGAGCCCACGAGGGGCCCTCTTACAGGCGCCGTGTACAGCTGATTTTCAGCTGTTCCGCTTCGGCTATTTCCGCCGGATCCTACTGCGCAGGCGCAGTAGAGGGGGGAACTTATCCACCGAGCGGAACTTTCTCGGCAGAACACCGGCTCAGACTGATAAATACCACCATGCATGCACTTTCTCCTTAGGCCTGTAGAAGGAGCTGATGCTCCCAGCTCGTAGCCTTGTTTACCCAGTCTTTCTTCCCTTGATGCCTCTCTGCTTGGTGACGTCATCTCCCTGTGCTCCACGACGGCCCTGGCCGACTTCCTGGTAGCCACAGGACAGATTACGGCTCCCCTATACACCTGCCAGACCCGTGGACACTCATTTTGGATGCCGGTCTACACCTGCAGACACCATTATATACAGATGAGCCTATTTTTAAGTTATCTCTTGTAAGTGCATTACTTACTTTGCTGCTAATAAATACCATTTAACATACTACCCTCAGGTTGGCGCTTCCTGTGTCTCCCCCTTCATTTCATTTTAAAGAGGGCCCTGGCTCTCACTGCTCTGCCTCCGCACCTCAGTGCCTCCAGGCCCCTTTATATGAGATAATGTCTTCTTGAATTGTCCAGCCGCAGCCACCAAGACAGGAGGAAGCACTGAGCAGAGTGGGAATGACCGGCACCTACCCGCCCACCGGTCCTCTCTATTTCCATTGGATGGATGGATGACCTTCAAAGGAAGAAGACTGCTGGGGAAGACGACTTCCACCCCATGGAAGTTCAATTCATAAGGAAAGAAAAAATCTCCACATAGGGCATGAATCCGATATATAAAAAGTTATTTTATTATAAAAAGTGCCAGAAAATTCTTGACAAGCACTGAATTAAATGGGTAAAAAGTGATCACAAAATAACTAAAAAATCGCATTAGCTATTGCCACTCTCCGATCATGTTTTTGATGGCTATTGTTGGATTTTAATTTATGAAATAAAGATGTCCATTTCCAGAGTGCAGCAGTCCGGGATTTTCTTACTTCCATAGACTTGTGCACAGTCTGAACCTGACATTCATTGTGGGTGGAGGCTTTTCTCTTACGGTCCGTAAGGCTTGGAGAGCGGCATATCCTTCTTATCACTAGATTTGGGATTGTGGGCAGAATATTGCTGTGATTCTGCCCGCCACCGCGCCTTGATTCCAAATCACACTGCAATGCTGGCAAAACGCAGCCCATGTGTTTTTGGTCCATTCATTTTTAGTGGCACCACAATGAGCGATTTATCGCATAACAAGCATTCAAAACCACAGTGTTTTTTGGTACCGCTAAAACTGAATTGAACACAAACGCATGTGCAGCGTTTTGCCATCATTGCAATGTGTTTTGGAATTGCGGACACAATCACAGCGATTCTGCCCACGATCCCAAATCGCTACATGTGAACAGTCAGGGTCTAACAGGCTAACACCATAGCATTCATGGAAGACTCAGCCTCAGCATATTTTATAGGTGCAAAGAAGCCATGTCCCTTAAGACCCTCCCACTATCATGTTTGGCCACACCCACTTTTTTGCAGGAGCGCGCTGCACATGCCGCAGGACACTGCTTCCTTGTCATGTCCCTCATTCTCAAGCTCAAAAGTTTATAGGTACGTTCTATATGTATGGACTCTGCACAGTACCACTTCTCTTATCTAGTATCCTGGGTTAACAAAAAATTAGTGAATGTGCTTCCTTCCACAAGATGGTGCCCTTTGCACCTGCCCAGTAAGATTGTTACAGTGCACCACCCTGTGATAGGCAGTCAGCAGGGCTTTTTTTCTCAGAGAATAGGTGCAGGAACTCACACCTTATGAGTCATCCTTCGTCTCTGCCCCCCTACCCACCTCCGAACACTGTCTCTTGGCTCCACCCCCACCCACCTCCCAGTACCACCCCATTTTAGAGAATACAGAACCAAGTATCATTTTGTGCTACTAAATTGTGTGGAATTTGATACTCCACCCAAGCAGCAACAGACCCCACCACAGCAACAATAGATGTCCCACACACAACGACAGACCTCCCCCAGCAACAATGGATGCCCCGCAACAAAATATCACCCCAGCAACAATAGATCCCCACAAAAAATAGATCCCCAGTGATAATAGATCCCCCAGCAGTTAACATCAATTGACTCTCCAGCACACTTTGCCATAGAATACATTCAGTGCTGGAGGTGCCTGAACTGCGTTCCCTCTGAAAAAAGCCCTGGGAGTCAGACAGAGAGCACTGACAGCTGTCTTATGGGTGGGGGGGTGGGGGGGGGGCAGTCCCCTGTCAGAACACGATAGCTCAGCGAGGAGATCGCTGTACTAACACCGACTGTGTTTAGTACATTGATCCGTCAGGTTTTTTTAGTTTTTCGCTCAGCCAGTATCAGGTTTTAGACTGGACAATAGCCAACCTCACTGGGCAATGTTCATAAAAACTGGAAGAAGGCAAAACCTAAATCAGCTTCAGTTTTCAAGAGGATCTGAGAAAATAGAATTAAGGATGTGATTTTTATTTTAGTCTTTATGAATTTGGCTCAATTTGTTTTATTTAAAAATATTTTTACTTAGTATCTGCTGCTGGACCCCCCCCCCCCCCCTCCAAGCAAAAAAATATCTACGGCCCTGATAAGCGATGCTACTTGTAACAAAAATTGTAAAGAATTGCAGAGAGTTAAGTATCTGACCCTTTTGTATTTCTGGGTATTAGTATTTTAGGTCATCAACACTGGGTAAGTTATCTACAAAGAATTCACATGTGTACAGAGTGAACCATTGCCTTCCTTCTCCTCCAGGCTCATCTCTTGTGATATTGATGAAGGTTTAACGTCCATCAGTTATGTCACGTTTGACGAATGTGGACATTAAATCTACATTTAGATTGCTGCCCATTTGCCAAGAGGCCTACAACTCTTTTTGTTTTCAGATTGACAGTTATTATTTTTTGACAAATATTTGCCTAAGGGATATTTTTAATCTTGTATTGTTTAGATAGGTTTGCAATACTTCACCATGTACTTTCTATCTTTTTAAATATGTGAGATTATGTTGGTTTTTCACTAGCAAAATAAAAAAAAAAAAAGATTTTGCTTGTTAAAGCTTATCTACAGCCCTTTTCAGATTGTGATAGAATAGGAAAGCAATGAAGCAGAACTCCTGTAAAAAAGAAATAAATTGTCCATTAAAGATAAAAGAAAAAAAAATCAGCCTTTGTTGTAAAATTCACCTTTGATCTGCCGCTGTCTATAGCAGTCCTTCTTTTATGCCACTAAATGTCTTCTGTCTATTGGGTTGAATGACATCCAGTACCATTCAAACCAGTTCTCTGAACCCAGGCTACCATGGACCCAATGGCAGCATCACCTTGGAGTCAATAATTTCGACAATATGTGCCTGTTTTTTGCCAATATGCACCCGGTTTTTACACTGTAAATGCAAATACAACCATTAACACTTAATGTGGGCTTTCAGAAAGGTTTCTGAGGGCTCCAACATGTGTGTATGTTGTCTCCAGTTATATACTGCCCTTACTTCAGATCCTCTGTACAGCTTTATTTTCAAGCTTGACCTAGCGCTAAGTTGACCCTTAAAAAAAAACAAGGTGGCAAAGTGACAATGGGCCCCATTTACAAAGTAGGATCTTATCACATCTGAGTCTGTGGTAAGATACCGCACAGTGTTTTTCAAAAAGTTTTTTGCCATCCACTAAAAAACGCTACTAAAATACTGCATCAGTTATTTTATGAAGTCATGCGATATTTTAGTAGTGAAAGCCTGCAGTAAGTTACTGCCGGTGGCAGCCGGCGTCCTTACCACAGGCTGTAAAAAGCTAGATGTTAAGGAGCGGGTGGCCTCCGATGTCCTTAACAACCAGTAACTGTTATGGTTGTTAAGGAGTGGGTGGCCGCCAAGTCCTTAACAACTGATGAATCATCAGCTGTCCCTGCTGACAGCTGATTGTAAAATTAAAAAAAAAAAATGCCAGCAATGAAAAATTGAGAAAAAAACAATAACGTGGGGTCCCCCCCAATCAATATCAGGCCCTTTTCCGAGCATGCAACCCGGCAGATCAGGAAAGGGGGGGGGATGAGCAAGCAACCCCCCCTGAACCATGCCAGGCCAAATGTCCTCAGCTTGGCTCCCCAAAGCACCTGGTCTCCATGTTGATGGGGACAAGGGCCTCTTCCCCACAACCCTGACTGGTGGTTGTTGGGGTCTGTGGGCGGGGGGGCTTATTGGAATCTGAAAGCCCGGTTTAACAAGGGGACCCAAAGATCCTGCCCCCCCCCATGTGAATGAGTAGGGAAATATAGTACCCCTACTCATTAACCAAAAAAAAACTATAGTGTAAAAAAGGACAGTAGGCAGTTTTTGACAAGTCCTTTATTTAAAAAAACAAAAATAAAAAAAAGTCCCCCAGTGTAGATCCATCGGCAATCACAATGCCCGCCGTCACCACCAACCTGAAAAAATAAAAAAAATGCTCCGCTCAGGATGAAGGCTCCAGCAGTCTGACAGTTCTTAAATAACTAATAGGTGGCGCCACCTGGTGACATCACTGGTTGGCACTGCTTCTTGTGATGTCACCAATCGGGGCATGCTGGGTCCTTAATGTCACAAGGAACAGTGAAACCTGGTGACGTCACTGGGTGGCACCGCACTTTAGTTGTTTAAGAACTGTCAGACAGTTCAGCAGGCAGAAGGTGGAGCAGGCAGACGGCATCATGAGTGATATAGTTACTAAAGCGCTGAAGTGGAAATTAATATATAAATTATGTGAGAATAAAATAAATAAATATCAAAATAATACAGCTGCAATCAATCAGTGACACCCCACAACTTGTATATGAATAAATAAATAAAGTGATGCGCTCGTATTAACCAATTTATATCATACTAAATCATTGTGCTTGCAAAACATTTTCTAAATTAAGTGGATACATTGTTTAAAACTTGTTATAAATCATGAGCAGTGAAACCTAAAATTGAAACATATAAAAATAAAAATACGTGTTCCGAACCTTCATATAAGATTCCCTTAATAGTGAAAAACCCCCCATGGACCTTGTTCCAATAAATATTGTTATATAAACCTGTGCTCTTGTGAAATTGCGGTTAAAATAGAAAATAAAATCCAATGCACCTCAAATACTAATTGTGATTAGTCCAATAATTAGAAGAAAAATGATACTTCCTCTTCGCTTTAGATCAGGGCTTTGTGAGTTTTTAGATGGATCAGCGGTGGATAAGCTCAATCCCGTTCATCCGCCGGCATGGATCGGTTATTTTACAGCTTCTAGCGTTCTCCCCCATATGAAACATAAGAATGGGAAAAAAAATACCATTGCGCAAATATCAGCCAAAATATATGTGAAGCAAAGAACCAAGTATATTCACTCATATGATCCCTTAAAAATAGATCGCATTTCCAGATATATGGTCAGTTACACTCAGCTCCATGCTGCTCCGTGCTGCTGCTGATTGAATCACACGCAGACTGCACACTACCGAGCAGACGGCATCATGACTGCCGATGGATTTACACTGGAGGACTTTTTTTGATTTTTGATATTTAAAGCGGAGCTCCACCCAAAAGGGACAGCTCCGCTTATTCGCACCTCCCCTTCCACTGCCACATTTGGCACTTTTTGGGGGGAGCAGGTACATGGTTTTGACAGGTACCCACTACCTGGTAAGATCGCCGCAAGGCGAGCTACATCATTTCCGGCCCCTCCTCCTTCCCCCACTGCCTTCTGGGACACACAGAGGTCCCAGAAGATGGCGGCACCATTCAGAAAGTGCAGCGTGAACTGCGCATGCATAGTAGGAAACTAGCTGTGAAGCTGTAAGGCTTCAATTTCTGTTTCCCTTTCTACAGATGCCGGTGCCTGCACCCGAAGCCGATTGATGAATTGGCTATGGGTGCCGACATCGCGGGATCCCTGGACAGGCAAGTATCCTTAAATTAAACGTCAGCAGCTACAGTATTCGTAGCTGCTGAATTTTAAATTTTTTTTTACAGACTGGAACTCCTCTTTAAATAAAGGAATTGTCAAAAACTGCCTACTGTCTTTTTTTTGCTACACTTTTTTTTGGTGAATGAGCAGGGGTACGATTTACCCCATACTCATTCACATGGGGAGGGGGGATCTGGGGGCCAGATTCTTATAAGCCCCCCCGCCTGGTTGCCTCTATCTCGATTCAGCCATCAATGGAAGTATGTCTCTTGGGGCTGATAGAAACCTTAGTACCAACTGTTGCTAAGAAAACTCTTATTGGGCTGCTTCTTTTCTATGCCAGGAAAAATATACCCGTGCAGTGGAGGAAACCCTCCGCTCCGTCTTTAGCTTAGTGGAAACATTTAGTTAACGACAGCCTTCCTCTATACAAAGATACATATAAGTGTGCGGTGGGCTTCTCAGCACACACAGATCTAAGTGTTCATTCCAACCCCGACTGGACCACCATGCAGGAGGAATGTGGGAATTGCAAGGGCATGAGAGAGAGCTGTAGATAACGACAATAATAGTAGTCCAGGACATTGTTTGCAGAGGAGAGTTGAGATAAGGGGACTAAGGAGTTGTGCGATACTATTTTCGAAATTAGTTTAATATCATATTTAGTCCAAGCATATGGGTCAGACATCTTGTAGATGAGTGATAGATTAGGGTTCAACCAAATCGGAGCGTTAGGGGAGATCTCAGTTTTTTTACATTTCTCTATGTTTAGTCCTGCTTGCCAAGCCAGAGTGGTAACCATGGAGGGGTCAGGTCGTATGGGGCTCATGGTAAACCAGGAATTTAAGTGCCTCAAGCGACCCAACCACCGCAGCCTCCAGAGTAGTGGATAAATTAGACATATAAAGACTGGCCGCAGTCACTAATTGAGTAGCCAAAAAATATTTATAACAATCAGGAAATGCCATACCACCCTGCGTCTCCGGTCTCATCAAGGTGCTCAGCTTGTATCTGGGCGGCTTGGGACCCCAAAGCAAAGATGAAAAGATTTGGTTAAGCTTTTTTAAGAAGGATTTAGGCAAACATTGTGGAGAATGCCAAAATAGGTAGGTACGTTTGTGAATAATTTTCATTTAAGTGAGGTTGACACGTCCCAATAGGGACAGTGGCAAATTCTCCCATGTCTTTAGTTTGGCCTTAATCTCAAGCATAACTGGAGCTAGATTTAACAAAGGAAAATCTAAAGCCTGGGAGGAAACTAGAACTCCCAAATATTTGAAGGTGTTCACCCACTGTAGAGGGGTGTCTGGGGGGGGTTGCTGTCTTTGCTGCCTGGTCAATGGGAAACGACAGAGATTTGGACCAGTTGACCTTAAGTCCCATGACAGCAGTGAAGGTGTCTAAAACCTGTAAGGCTCCCTGCAGTGATGGGCCTGCATCATTGAGAAAGAGCAACATATAGTCAGCGTACAGGGCGACCCTCTCCTCTAGCAAACCAATTAGAAGACCCTTGATGTGTGGGGAGGTAAGTAAAGCCTCGGCCACTGGTTCAATGGCCAAAGCAAATAATGCAGGAGAAAGAAGGCAGACCTGCCTAGTTCCACTGGAGAGTCTGAAGGGGGGAGACAGACCACCACCCAGGGGCACCGAGGAAGTGGGGCAGCTATAAATCACCTGGAGCCATTTAATAAAGACCATAGAGAGCCCCATTCTGTGTAATGTTTCCCAAAAAAAGGGCCACTTAACAGTGTCAAAGGCCTTTTCTATGTCCACCATTCCCAAACCTGTGTTGAGATTCTGAGCATGTATGTTGGTATATAATCTGCGAAGATTGACATCTGTAGCTCTACTAGGCATGAAACCCATTTCTATCACCCTGTTCGAAAACCTATTGTTTATTTCTATATACCCCCAATTTGGTGACTTCTATCAGGTGTAGTTGTAAATCTCTCTGAGCAGCCATCAAGAGATCAAAACGGTCTGTGGTGGGGTCTAAGTTATATGTTAAGGTACGGTCTGTTACCAACTGTTGCAGAGACAGAGCAATGGCCGCTTGTTCCTTTTTAATAACAGCAATGCAGAAAATATATTGCCCTCTTGTGTAAGCTTTGAATGCATCCCATGTATTTTCTGAAGGACCCCGTATTGTGTTCCCAGAATTCGGTCAGTAGAGGCGGAATCTTATCTGCAAGGTCTGGATGGGAGACCCAGTGAGAACCTAAACGCCACAGTGCTGCGTTTCTAGAGGCAAGCGAACAAAACACTACGGCTAGGGGGCTGTGATCTGATAAGCCACTCGGCAGGTAAGACGCCTCTATTACATCTGCGAGCAGTGAGGGGTTTATAAGAAGCTGAAAAACAAGAGTATGACCTGGTGTCAGGGTATTTCCACCTCCAAATCTCTACCAGACTTGCTGCCTGGGCCCAAGCAGGGAGATCTTGGAGGGGGTAGGCCTAACCAAGTCAGGCGACATGGTAGCATTGAAGTCTCCCATAACTAGCAGTTTTGCCGGGCAAAAGGGGGTGATCCTCTTCAGAACGGCATACAAAATTTCGGGTGAAAAAGGTGGAGGAACGTAAATGTTAATTACAATATATCTTTGAGACCATAGGGTAAATACTAATACCACAAATTTACCATAGGGGTCGGTAAGTATCCTTAATCAGACATGGAAAATTTTTGTGTATTAGAACCAAGACCCCCCTAGCATATGTGGAGTACGTGGCACGAAAAGCCTTTTGTATCCATGGCTTATTGAGCGTCAAGATTTTACTGCCCATGAGATGAGTCTCTTGTAGGAGGATGAGTTGGGGTGAGTTAGATTTCAAATATTGGAACAAAAGGGCTCTTTTGAACTTGGAGTTAAGGCCTCTGACGTTCCACGAGAGAACAGTAAAGGAGTCAGCAACACGGTCAGCCATGTGGTAGGTGTAACAGTGGTGAATCAGGATATATGAATAGGAGTGCCAGGACAACTCATAAGCAGTAGAATCAGAGTTAAGTCACAAAAATAATTGTTAGCACTTAAACAGGGTATGGACAAAGAAAACAAAAACATAGAAACTAAAATTGAACAACCCAAGCACAATGTGCTTATCCTACTATTACCCAGCACCCTCCAAAAACACATGAAGGGAGCTGGGAAACAGTTTGCACCCAGAACAAAAAACCTAAAGCTTGTAGACGATCCTTGGAACACAGGTCACTACAGGCACATATATAGTCTGAATACTGCACAACTTGGTAGCATCATAAACAGACACACTTAGATATTTGGAGGTGTACAGGGTAAAGGGGGATGAGATACCTGAGAAGTGGTCACTGCGTGAGGTGGTCCTAAGACCATTTAGATGGGAAACCACTGCAATGTGGGGTGGGGGGTGGGGTTATGACCATATTAGGTCAATGATGTAACAAACATTCCTACCCTTTTATTGTTTACATGCAGTTGCAGGAGATGTGGGGGAATCCTCCATCTTCAGCTGATTGGCTCAGCACTGACAACTTTCTTCCGGGTTCAGATCGACCCCGAGCCCATTGCAAGTCCAAAAACATAAGGTTGATTTACTATTACTCGAGAGTGCAAAATCTGGTGCAGCTGTGCATGGTAGCCAGTCAGCTTTTTAATATAGCTTGTTCAATTAAGCTTTGACAAAAAACCTGGAAGCTGATTGGTTTGACAAAATCCTCATTGATTCTGGTTTCTGATATCACAGGGGTAAAGGAACAACATCAGTTTCTTTCACTCTGTGACTAGCATTGGAAGAAGGTCCCATTCTTACCTGGCTCCCTGATGGGATGAGAGAGCCTGGAAAAGGCATTGGGAGAGGGGAACCCCCTTTTGCCACCTGTAATGATCACCTGTAGTGATCCTGCAGCTGTATAGGCGCTCAGATCACTTTTACTAGAATGAGAATCGCCAGCTGAAAAAATACATACGAGGAAGTGGTTAACCCTCACTTGTATGGGTCACGTTCAACAGCGGTACAGCCTGTGAAATGCGTCATGATTTTACCTTTTGCCACGGCCATGAAGCAAAGCATTGTGTCTGCAGCATGGGTACAGCCTTGAGCAGCTGCATGCAATCATTTAGATGGGCGGTTGAGAGAAAGGGAAGGGGTGATAAAATCACAGTTCAACCGCTTGCTTTTACCTCCCCCAGCTGCTTGAGTAAATGAGTCCATAGGGTGCCCGGGTAGTTCTGACTTGGGAAACAAAATAAAAATCTTTTTTTTTTTGTTTATTAAGGGACATATGTGTTTTACTGCCGCCTACAGGAAGGTAAGGACACCGCTATTCCTAAATGCAATAAAATTTCAAAGCATTGTGAAGACTGGTTCTCACTTAACATGCAAAAATGTATTGTACACAAAAGGACATATAGCCATAAAAAGGTAAACAAACAGCAAATATCCTGTTATTCTGCGTTATCCTGCTGTCAAAGGGGAAACATCCCCATAATTTGCTGAAGCGTATATTAAGTACTTTCTAATAGGGAACAAAACTATAACTAAAGCATAAAAAGGTCACATAGATCAGTTCATGTAAACATAATCACATCTGTGTATCCCAGATATTCATATACTCAGTATTCAAAGTCGTCTAGTGGCATCTAGTTACAGAAAGTAATAATAGACATATTTGGTTTGATTTATTAAAAGATTTGAAATTGCTCACACAAAATGTGTGAAGATTCACTTTCATTATCCAATCATCTGCAAATGAAATAAGTAAACAGGGATTTAATTTTCACATGATTGGATAAATGAAGCGAATGTTTTATTGAGTGAACATTCTCAAACCCATTACTAAATCAGCCTCATTGTGTCAATGAGAAATATAAGGCAATGGAGACAATGTATATAATGCCCATTCAAGAAGATGATGAAATCCTGCTAAGTGAATAGCTGTACTGGCTCTTTTACAATATATGTGTCATTCCTTAAAGGGTATGGCATTCGTACTGGCTGGTATCTGTCAAAGTGGATCCACTGGGTAATTCAGAATGCAAGACATAACATCCGCATGGTGGTAGTCAAGTACATAAGACACGGCAAGCATACCAGGTAAATCTCAAGGTGCAGATATTCTTTGTGAGGCTTAGCAGCCATGCACACTGGTATCTGCCAAAATGTCTCCACTTAATAGCTCAAAGTGCACAACATGACTTCCGTGTATCAACAGTGATTTCTTATCAGGCATACCGGATATAGTTCTGCTAATCCAGGCCAGATGTTAATATTATTTGGAAGACACTTCTATCCCCACACTATCCAGGGGATTAATACAAATATGTATACTTTGTCTAAGCAGTGTAATTGAGCTAGGATTTGTATTTTAGAGGACTCCAACTCCACAGATCTTGCACATTTCAGTGTGGAATCTAGTTCAATAAGCGTCTGTCATAAAACTCTTTTAATTGAAGTTAATTCTGTAGCGCTATCCCCAAAGGCGCCATTGTGAATTTACAGGTTCTTTCCCCAACAGTGCAGAGGCAGCCAGGCACACAGTAACAGTCAACACACTCCAGTTCATTGAACAGTCTAGGGGATGTCCTTTTAAAGTTTATTTGCTTTTACAACTGGTAACAGGAGGGGGGTTTGGGGTATGGGATACTCAAAAACATTAGGAATTGTTAGCAGAGGGCACTTGCTCAGTGACAGCTGCACAGGTAACAGGCAGTCTGGAACAGTCTATAGGTTCATGGCTGGGGACCATGAAGTAGGTTCAAGCACAAGCAAAGGTAGACTGGAACAGTCTATAGGTTCATGGCTGGGGACCATGAAGTAGGTTCAAGCACAAGCAAAGGTAGACTGGAACAGTCTATAGGTTCATGGCTGGGGACCATGAAGTAGGTTCAAGCACAAGCAAAGGTAGACTGGAACAGTCTATAGGTTCATGGCTGGGGACCATGAAGTAGGTTCAAGCACAAGCAAAGGTAGACTGGAACAGTCTATAGGTTCATGGCTGAGGACCATGAAGTCGGTTCAAGCACAAGCAAAGGTAGACTGGAACAGTCTATAGGTTCATGGCTGGGGACCATGAAGTAGGTTCAAGCACAAGCAAAGGTAGACTGGAACAGTCTATAGGTTCATGGCTGGGGACCATGAAGTAGGTTCAAGCACAAGCAAAGGTAGACTGGAACAGTCTATAGGTTCATGGCTGGGGACCATGAAGTAGGTTCAAGCACAAGCAAAGGTAGACTGGAACAGTCTATAGGTTCACGGCTGGGTGCCATGAAGTAGGTTCAAGCATAAAAAAAGGTAGACTGGAACAGTCTGTAGGTTTACGGCTGAGCACCTTGAAGTAGGTTTGAGCATAAGTAAAGGTAGATTGGAAGAGTCTATAACAGGGGTGTCCAACCTGCGGCCCAAGGGCCGCATTTCGTCTAAGATGGCTGTGAATGCGGCCCAACACAAAATCGTAAACTTACTTAAAAATGTTGATGTTTTCTGGATTCTGGATTAAAAAAAGAATGCATTTTGCACTTAGCAATACTTGCGACCAAAGAAAAAATTAACAGTGTCTCTTTACTGGACTTTTATAAGTTTTATCTTCCCAAAGAAAAATATTCCACTCTTCACAATCACACCTTACTCATGTCATCAGTTTTCGGCAGCATCTATAGTTGCACATGATGGGCAAAATTAGAATCAAAATATCTGATGAGCACCTTGAGAATACTACATCCAGCGAACCAGATATTGATGCGTTAGTTTATTAAAAATGTTAAATATCGCACTCGTTTTATGTTGCACTCTTTTACTTTTAAAATAGAAAATATTACAAAAAAAAATCAAGTTTTATTACTGAAATAGATACATTATCTATATCAGTGATCTGCCTGACTTTTCTGCTCATTATTAATATTATTTATTTCAGGTACTTATATAGCGCTGTCAATTTATGCAATGCTTTACATATACATTGTACATTCACATCAGTCCCTACCCTCAAGGAGCTTACAAAATACAATGTAAGGTCCCTAACTCACATTCATACATACACAAACCAGGGCCAATTTAGACAGGATCCAATTAAGCTACCAGCATGTCTTTGGAGCGTGGGAGGAAACCGGAGTACCCGGAGGAAACCTACGCAGGTATGGAGAGAACATGCAAACTCTAGGCAGGTAGCGTCGTTTTGCTGCTAGGTGAAAGTATTAACCACTACACCACTGTGCTGCTCGTCAGCCATCCTTTTTGTTGGTGTATTTTTATGTGTGGTCCAAGACAATTCCTCTTCTTCCAATGTGACAGCTAGGGACCATGAAGTATATTTGAGGACAAGTAAAGGAGGCTCTACTTACAGAATCCTGGAAATGGATCAGTCCATAGGCGTGGCCTCTTGTAGAGTAGTCCAGCATCCAACAAAAAAAGCCCCCTCTATTCAGCTTACAGCTCCATTCCCCCAGCAGGGAGGAAAAGACAATCTCCTCAGGGCTCCAGACTATTTAATAGCATCTCAGCCACACCTTCCCAGGGACTGGCTGGGCCCTGTTCAATATTCAGGCTGGTGATTTGAATTTTCCCTTCCTAAGCTCCAGAAACTTATTCTAGAGGCAAGGTGAAACAATCAAACTCTCAACCTGTGAAGCCCAGAACAGCCTTACCTTGCAGCTTAACTAGAGGGGTGCTACAATTCACATTAGCATTTCTAAACCATACAGTAGTGATGAGCCAAACACCCCCCGGTTCGGTTTGCAGCAGAACGGCAAAAAATTTGTACGAACATGAGAACACTCTATGGGACGCGAACGTGAAAAATCAAAAGTGCTCATTTTAAAGGCTTATATGCAAGTTATTGCCAGTAAAAAGGGTTTGGGGACTCGGGTCCTGCCCCAGGGGACATGGATCAATGCAAAAAAAGTTTTAAAAATGGCTGTTTTTCCAGGAGCAGTGATTTTAATAATGCTTAAAGTGATACAATAAAAATTAAATATTCCTTTAACAGCTTCCCGACCGTCTCACACAGATATGCAGCGGCTGAAGGGCACATACAGGCAGAATCACGTACCTGTACATTGCCCTTTAAGAGGTGGCTTGTGGGCACATGCGGGCCCACCAGGAGCTTCGTGAGCATGATCGTGGGATACCCGCGATCGTCTCACGGAGAGAATGAACGGGGAAATGCTAATGTAAACAAGTATTTTCGCCAATCTGCCTAGTGACACTGTCACTGATCACAGCTCCCTGTAATCGGGAGCGGTGATCAGTGTTGTGTCACACACAGCCCCTCCCCCCCACAGTTAGAATCACTCCCTAGGACACACTTAACCCCTACAGCGCCACCTAGTGGTTAACCCCTTCACTGCCAGTCAAATTTACACAGTAATCAATGCATTTTTAATTGCACTGATCGCTGTGTAAATGTGAATGGTCCCAAAATCGTGGCAAAAGTGTCCGATCTGTCCGCCATAATGTCGCAGTCACAATAAAAATCTCTGATCGCCACCATTACTAATAAAAAAAAATATTAATAAAAATGCCATAAAACTATCTCCTATTTTGTAAACGCTATAACTTTTGCGTAAACCAATCAATAAACGCTTATTGCGATTTGTTTTACCAAAAATATGTAGAAGAATACGTATCGGCCTAAACTGAGGAAAAAAAATATTTTTTTATATATTTTTTGGGGATATTTATTATAGCAAAAAAGTAAAAAATAATGCGTTTTTTTCAAAACTGTCGCTATTTTTTGTTTGTTATAGTGCAAAAAAAACAAAAAACGTAGAGGTGATCAAATACCACCAAAAGAAAGCTCTATTTGTGGGAAAAAAAGGACGTCAATTTTGTTTGGGAGCCACGTCGCACGACCGCGCAATTGTCAGTTAAACGACGCAGTGCCAAATCGCAAAAACTGCTCTGATCTTTGGCCAGCCAAATGGTCCAGGGCTTAAGTGATAAATATCGTGCATAGGGGGTCTCCTTAGTCTGCTTGTAAAGTAGCGCATCTTTCCCATGTTTATAACAGTACCACAGCAAAATTAAATTTCTAAAGAAAAAAATGTAATTTAAAACTGCTTGCGGCTGTAATGTATTGTCGGATCCCGGCCATATAGATAAAAATAATTGAAAAAAACGGCATGCCCCCCCCCCCCCCAGTCCATTACCAGGCCCAAAAAATAAATAAATAAATGGCGTAGATGTCCCCCCTAAAATCCATACCAGGCCCTTCAGGTCTAGTATGGATATTAAGGGACACCCCGCACCAAAATGTAAAAAAAAATGGCGTGGGGGTCCCCCAGGCACTATATACTCTGAACAGCAGTATATACAGTATCTCACAAAAGTGAGTACACCCCTCACATATTTGTAAATATGTTATTATATCTTTTCATGTGACAACACTTAAGAAATGACACTTTGCTACAATGTAAACTAGTGAGTGCACAGATTGTATAACAGTGTAAATTTGCTGTCCCCTCAAAATAACTCACAGCCATTAATGACTAAACCGCTGGCAACAAAAGTGAGTACACCCCTAAGTATAAATGTCCAAACTGGGCCCAATTAGCCATTTTCCCTCCCCGGTGTCATGTGACTTGTTAGTGTTACAAGGTCTCAGGTGTGAATGGGGAACAGGTGTGTTAAATTTGCTGTTATCGCTCTCACTCTCTCATACTGGTCACTGGAAGTTCAACATGGCATCTCACGGCAAAGAACTCTCTGAGGATCTGAAAAAAGAATTGTTGCTCTACATAAAGATGGTCTAGGATATAAGAAGATCGCCAAGACCCTGAAGCTGAGCTGCAGCACAGTGGCCAAGACCATACAGCGGTTTAACAGGACAGCTTCCACTCAGAACAGGCCTCGCCGTGGTCGACAAAAGAAGTTGAGCGCATGTGCTCAGTGTCATATCCAGAGGTTGTCTTCGGTAAATAGATGTATGAGTGCTGCCAGCATTGCTGCAGAGGTTGAAGGGGTGGGGGTGGGGGGTCAGCCTGTCAGTGCTCAGACCATATGCCGCACACTGCATCAAATTGGTCTGCATGGCTGTCATGCCAGAAGGAAGCCTCTTCTAAAGATGATGCACAAGAAAGTCCGCAAACAGTTTGCTGAAGACAAGCAGACTAATCGAAGACTAAGGACTTGGATTACTGGAACCATGTCCTGTGGTCTGATGAGACCAAGATAAACTTTTTTGGTTCAGATGGTGTCAAGCGTGTGTGGCGGCAAAGACTGTAGGCAAAGACAAGTGTGTCTTGCCTACAGTCAAGCATGGTGGTGGGAGTGTCATGGTCTGAGGCTGCATGAGTTCTGCTGGAACTGGGGAGCTTCAGTTCATTGAGGGAACCATGAATGCCAACATGTACTGTGACAGACTGAAGCAGAGTATGATCCCCTCCCTTCGGAGACTAGGCCACAGGGCAGTATTCTAACATGATAACGACCCCAAACACACCTTTAAGACGACCACTGCCTTGCTAAAGAAGCTGAGGGTAAAGGTGATGGACTGGCCAAGCATGTCTCCAGACCTAAACCTCAAACAGAAGATGGAGGAGCGCAAGGTCCCTAACATCCACCAGCTCAGTGATGTCATCATGGAGGAGGAGTGGAAGAGGACTCCAGTGGCAACCTGTGAAGCTCTGGTGAACTCCATGCCCAAGAGGGTTAAGGCAGTGCTGGAAAATAATGGTGGCCACACAAAATATTGACTCCTTGGGCCCAATTTGGACACTTAGGGATCTACTCACTTTTGTTGCCAACAGTTTAGACATTAATGGCTGTGCGTTGAGTTATTTTGAGGGGACAGAAAATTTTATTTAAGTGTCATTTCTTCAGTGTTGTCACATGAAAAGATGTAATAAAATAGTTACAAAAATGTGAGGGGTGTACTCACTTTTGTGAGATACTGTATACTATACAGCCTGCGCTATATATTCTGCAGAAAAATTGGGCCTTAGGTGGTGCCAGAACAATGTGACCCCTCACAGTTACTCTTGTTGGGTGCAGGAACGGGCCCTGCTGTGAAATATTATATCAAAAATTTTAATTACATGGCCCTGTAAAACAGGGGCAGAAAAATTGGGCCTTTGGTTTTGGTGGTGCCAGAACACTTTAACCCCTCACAGTTACTCTTGTTGGGCGCAGGAACAGGCCCTGCTGTGAAATATTATATAAAAAATTGTAATTACGTGCCCCTGTTAAACAGGGGCTGAAAAATTGGGCCTTGGGTGTTGGTGGTGGTGCCACAACACTGTAACCCCTCACACTTACTCTTGTTGGGCCCAGGAATGGGCCCTGCTGTGAAATATTATATCAAAAATTGTTATTACATTCTTCTCCAGTCTTCAAGGGATCCCAGATCCATAGCAAATTCAATCAGTTACTTCAGCATCAGGTGCTTGATAGCTGCTGATCCAAGACTTTTTAATTTTTATGAATGTGAGCCTATCAACGGAGTCTGTTGACAGGCGCACTCTTGGATCCGATACAAACCCTCCAGCAGCACTGAATATGCATTCAGAAAGCAAGCTGGATGCAGGACATGCCAGTAGCTTGATTGCGCAAGTTGAGCAAGTTCTGGCCAGTGGTCCATCCTCAAGACCCAGTAACCAAGTGAATGCTCTGTTGGAAAGGTCTCCAAGTCTGCTCTTGTCACTAGATATTCCTGCACCATATAATGCAGATGCTGGCAATGGTTGCTTGAAACGATCAGACCTTGGTGCTGAGGACTGAAAAATTGTTTAAAGGCATCGGTCAGCTGGCCACCTTCTCCATCGCTCTTCCTCTGAACAAAGCCTTAGCAACACGTTGTCCAGCACCAGGAAATGGTAACCCCCCAGGGTCTGGAAATGCATTACACAAACGTATGCATTACAATGTAAACTAGTGAGTGCACAGATTGTATAACAGTGTAAATTTGCTGTCCCCTCAAAATAACTCACAGCCATTAATGACTAAACCGCTGGCAACAAAAGTGAGTACACCCCTAAGTATAAATGTCCAAACTGGGCCCAATTAGCCATTTTCCCTCCCCGGTGTCATGTGACTTGTTAGTGTTACAAGGTCTCAGGTGTGAATGGGGAACAGGTGTGTTAAATTTGCTGTTATCGCTCTCACTCTCTCATACTGGTCACTGGAAGTTCAACATGGCATCTCACGGCAAAGAACTCTCTGAGGATCTGAAAAAAGAATTGTTGCTCTACATAAAGATGGTCTAGGATATAAGAAGATCGCCAAGACCCTGAAGCTGAGCTGCAGCACAGTGGCCAAGACCATACAGCGGTTTAACAGGACAGCTTCCACTCAGAACAGGCCTCGTCGTGGTCGACAAAAGAAGTTGAGCGCATGTGCTCAGTGTCATATCCAGAGGTTGTCTTCGGTAAATAGACGTATGAGTGCTGCCAGCACTGCTGCAGAGGTTGAAGGGGTGGGGGGGGGGGGGGGTCAGCCTGTCAGTGCTCAGACCATATGCCGCACACTGCATCAAATTGGTCTGCATGGCTGTCATCCCAGAAGGAAGCCTCTTCTAAAGATGATGCACAAGAAAGTCTGCAAACAGTTTGCTGAAGACAAGCAAACTAATCGAAGACTAAGGACTTGGATTACTGGAACCATGTCCTGTGGTCTGATGAGACCAAGATAAACTTTTTTGGTTCAGATGGTGTCAAGCGTGTGTGGCGGCAAAGACTGTAGGCAAAGACAAGTGTGTCTTGCCTACAGTCAAGCATGGTGGTGGGAGTGTCATGGTCTGAGGCTCTATGAGTTCTGCTGGAACTGGGGAGCTTCAGTTCATTGAGGGAACCATGAATGCCAACATGTACTGTGACAGACTGAAGCAGAGTATGATCCCCTCCCTTCGGAGACTAGGCCACAGGGCAGTATTCTAACATGATAACGACCCCAAACACACCTTTAAGACGACCACTGCCTTGCTAAAGAAGCTGAGGGTAAAGGTGATGGACTGGCCAAGCATGTCTCCAGACCTAAACCTCAAACAGAAGATGGAGGAGCGCAAGGTCTCTAACATCCACCAGCTCAGTGATGTCATCATGGAGGAGGAGTGGAAGAGGACTCCAGTGGCAACCTGTGAAGCTCTGGTGAACTCCATGCCCAAGAGGGTTAAGGCAGTGCTGGAAAATAATGGTGGCCACACAAAATATTGACACCTTGGGCCCAATTTGGACACTTAGGGATCTACTCACTTTTGTTGCCAACAGTTTAGACATTAATGGCTGTGCGTTGAGTTATTTTGAGGGGACAGAAAATTTTATTTAAGTGTCATTTCTTCAGTGTTGTCACATGAAAAGATGTAATAAAATAGTTACAAAAATGTGAGGGGTGTACTCACTTTTGTGAGATACTGTATACTATACAGCCTGCGCTATATATTCTGCAGAAAAATTGGGCCTTAGGTGGTGGCAGAACAATGTGACCCCTCACAGTTACTCTTGTTGGGTGCAGGAACGGGCCCTGCTGTGAAATATTATATCAAAAATTTTAATTACATGGCCCTGTAAAACAGGGGCAGAAAAATTGGGCCTTTGGTTTTGGTGGTGCCAGAACACTTTAACCCCTCACAGTTACTCTTGTTGGGCGCAGGAACAGGCCCTGCTGTGAAATATTATATAAAAAATTGTAATTACGTGCCCCTGTTAAACAGGGGCAGAAAAATTGGGCCTTGGATGTTGGTGGTGGTGCCACAACACTGTAACCCCTCACACTTACTCTTGTTGGGCCCAGGAATGGGCCCTGCTGTGAAATATTATATCAAAAATTGTTATTACATTCTTCTCCAGTCTTCAAGGGATCCCAGATCCATAGCAAATTCAATCAGTTACTTCAGCATCAGGTGCTTGATAGCTGCTGATCCAAGACTTTTTAATTTTTATGAATGTGAGCCTATCAACGGAGTCTGTTGACAGGCGCACTCTTGGATCCGATACAAACCCTCCAGCAGCACTGAATGTGCGTTCAGAAAGCAAGCTGGATGCAGGACATGCCAGTAGCTTGATTGCGCAAGTTGAGCAAGTTCTGGCCAGTGGTCCATCCTCAAGACCCAGTAACCCAGTGGATGCTCTGTTGGAAAGGTCTCCAAGTCTGCTCTTGTCACTAGATATTCCTGCACCATATAATGCAGATGCTGGCAATGGTTGCTTGAAACGATCAGACCTTGGTGCTGAGGACTGAAAAATTGTTTAAAGGCATCGGTCAGCTGGCCACCTTCTCCACCGCTCTTCCTCTGAACAAAGCCTCAGCAACACGTTGTCCAGCACCAGGAAATGGTAACCCCCCAGGGTCTGGAAATGCATTACACAAACCTTTCTTCAAGGCTCACCGAAGATGCTTCATCCTCTGCTCCCTCTGCAAAGGCAGGATGAGTTCTGCAACTTTACCCTTGTAACGTGGATCAAGAAGGGTTGCCAGCCAGTAATGATCCCTCTCCTTGATATTACGAATCCTAGGGTCCTTTTGTAGGCTTTACAGAATCAAGGAGGCCATACAGCGTGAGTTTGCAGAGGCATTTGATTGTGCGTCGTCTGGGTCACTAAGGATTACATTATCCATAACTACCTCCTCCCAGCAACATACAACTCCTTGGGTTTCTGGGAAATGAAAACCATCCCTTAAAGACTGCTGCTGAGTGTTATCCTCTACATCCATACTGACACAATCCTCCTTCTCCTCTTCTTCCTGTGTATTTGGCAGGCCTGCAGGAATGCTATCTGGATAAAGGGGGTCTTGAGAGGAAAGGAAGTCCCCCTCTTCCTCCCGCTGTTCTGCCTCAAGTGCCCTGTCCATGATTCCACGAAGTGTGTGCTCCAGCAGGAAGACTAGAGGGACAGTGTCACTGATGCATGCATTGCCGCTGCTCACCATCCTTGTGGCCTCCTCAAAAGGTGACAGGACAGTGCATGCATCCTTGATCAGTAGGCACTAGCGTGGCAAAGAGAAGCCAAGCTCTCCTGACCCTGTCCTGGTGCCATACTCGCACGGGTACTCATTGATGGCCCTCTGCTGTGCATGCAGCCGCTGCAGCATTGCCAATGTTGAGTTCCACCTGGTGGGCATGTCACAAATGAAGCGGTTGGTGGGCAGGTTGCATTCCCTTTGAATGTCAGCCAAGTTGAGCACTGCCATTGTATGACCAGCAGAAATGACCATAGACTATTCTGGCCTGCCTCAGGAGATCTTATAAGCCTGGGTACCTGCTTAAGAACCGCTGCACCACCAAATTCAGGATGTGTGCCAAACATGGAACATGGGCCAAGTGTCTCTGTCAGAGGGCGAAGAGAAGGTTGGTGACATTGTCGCACACAACCACACTGGCTGAAGCTGGCACGGCGTCAACAACCTCTGAGTCTGCCCCTGCAGAGCTGACAGAATCTCTGCCCCAGTGTGGCTCCTGTCGTCTAGGCAGACCAACTCAAGCACCGCATGGCATCTTTTAGCCTGACAGCTTGCGTAGCCCCTTGAACGCTTACAGAGCACTGCTGGTTGAGAGGACAAATCTGCAGAAGAGCCCATAGAGGAAGAAGAAGAAGAGGGGGTGGAGTAGAGAGCTGTGGCAGAATAGCCACTAGAATTTTGGAGGCATGGTGGTGGAATAAGCTCCAACAACACTAAACCCTGTCCTGCATCCTTCCCAGCTGCCAGCAGAGTTACCCAGTGCGCCATGAAGGAAAGGTAAAGTCCCTGCCAATGCCTGCTGGACTATGAGTCAGCGGTAATATGAACCTTACTGCTGACCGCCCTGTCCAACAAGGCCAAAACATTGCCTTCCACATGCCGGTAGAGAGCCGTAATGGCCTTCCGTGAAAAGAAATTGCATTTTGAAACCTGCCACTGAGGTACAGCACATTCCACAAATTCACGAAAGGTGGCAGAGTCTACCAGCTGAAAAAGCAGCAGTTGCAGTGCTAGCAATTTGGCCAAGCTAGCATTTAGACGCTGAGCATGTGGATGGCTGGGACCGAATTTATTTTTACGGTTCAGCAACTGGGGTAGGGAAATTTGCTTGCTAAAATCAATTGGTGGTTTAATGCTATTAGATTGGCTGCAAGTACTTGGGACATCCATTGCTATACCTTCATTCCTCTCAGTGCAGGTATTTGAGAGGACTGGAGGTATAGTAGGGTTGGAGATCCCAGATGAGGAGCAAGGAGAAGTCCGCCTTTTTCTATGATGTGGGTCTTTCAAGTGTTGTTGCCAACGGACTGTGCGGCAGGTCGTCATATGTCTGGTCAAGCATGTGGTGCCTGAGCGGCTGTTGTTCTGGCCACGCTTGATCCCCTTCAGACATAGGTTGCAAACAGCAACGGTGCGATCTGCTGCACACGTGTCAAAAAAGGCCCACACCAAGGAACTTTTAAAAGTCAGCGGGGAGTCAGCAGCCCCCTGCACCTGCGGAGCTCTGCGTTGTGATGCAATAGGCTGCCCTTAAGCTGGCCCCTAGAGGACATCCTGCCTCATTGGAGTTGTGCCTCCTCCTCCTCTCTTCTTTCAGGCACCCAAGTATAGTCAGTGACCTAATCATCCCCTTCCTCCTTGTCACTGGAGCAGACTTGGCAGTATGCTGCAGCTGGGGGAACATGACTGCCAGTTTTTTGTCCTTCTGTGGCACCCCCTCTCTCTAGGCTCACATTACTCCCTTCCTCAACCTGTGAACCAACATCAGAGTCTTCAAATCGCTGGGCATCCTCCAGCAGCATACAACTGACTCTGTGGTCGAATAGTTTGGGGGACTCCTCCGTGCATGATGGTGGGGCTACAGAAGGAGTGACTGTGGACAAGGAGCCAGTGGAATAGGCCGCTTTGGCAGCTGTGTTGGAAGGCAAACTACTCTGAGCCTGGGTGACAGTGGATAAGGAGGATGAGGACAGCTTTGTTATCCACTCCACCAACTCTACTTCATGTTGTGGCTCAATAACACGGGCAGCAGCAGAAAAAAGGACAAGCGTGCCCCATGGCCACTAGCAGAGGATGCACCATGTCCACAACCACCACTATTGACTGTAAACACAGAGGCTGCTTGCCCTCTTTTAGTGGCCTGTGAGCATCTGCCTCTCCTTGGTGGCCTTCTGGACATGATGTATTTTTGTTTTGCAACACCACACTACACTGTATTATATACTGTGTACACCGCCTGAAGTGTATTAGAAACTATACACCACCGAATGTACTGTATACTGTATATATATTAATACACTGCCTGAAGTGTATTAGAAATAGCACACCACTGAATGCACTGTAGATATAGGCTACACTGAATGCAGAGTATATATATATATATATATATATATATATATCAAATACACTGCCACTAACTGAATAACCTGCCTGCTTAATCTAACTCGAACTATCTCTCTGTCCATGTCAAAAACACTACACATGGCCGCTATGTAAGCAGCCTTATATAGTGTGGGGCGTGGACTTAGTCCCCCCCGAGCCATGACGTTCGATTTAAACCGCTGCCTCATCCCTACCATACAGCATCTTAATTTGCTGTCATTGACTCCAAATGGCACAGTCATTGAAATGCCCCATAAATATTCACTATACATTAAGAAAAGTATCATGAACCGGATTAAATTAATTTACAAACTAGACATACTCAATGCCTAGTTTGTAAATGTCTCAGATCTATTCATGAAATTCAGGGTGTCCATTCAAAGCTGGTGCCCAATAGAGAGCAGGTATGGCAGGGTTGGTGTAAGTGTGAGCCTGGATGGTCTCCTTGGGGCTTGCTAGCTGTGTTGATGGAGAGACTAGGGTTGAAGAGGTTGTTGCATGACACATCAAAAGGATGTGAGGTTGACCTTTCACTTTAAGAACTTAACAGACTGGTATTCAAGGTGTACTTATAAACACCCTCCCCACCAACAACTACTGATGATTTAGCCCCTGATGGGATAAAATGCGCAAGATGAGCAGTGGCAAGGGTCTAATAGTGCAGCATAATGTTGAATATAGCAAACAGACGAATAAAGTTGAATGGACCATAACACACCTCATAAGGCTTCATGGGCCATCATGTACCTCATTGTATAAAAAAAAATAGGTCACATTGCATATTTTTGCAGAACGGTGCATTACGATATGCATTGTACTTTGTGGTGTGCTGTGGTGCACTATAATGCAACTATATTCTGAATGTGCATTCTGAATGTGAAAAACACCAAAACGCACTAGTGAGCTTTCAGTGGGGTTAATTTACTAAAGGCAAATCCACTTTGCACCATAAGTGCACTTGGAAGTTCAGTCACTGTAGATCGGAGAGGAAGATCTGAAATGAGGGGAAGCTCTGTTGATTTTGTCATCCAATTATGTACAAGCAAAAATGCTGTTTTTTATTTTCCTTGCCTGTCCCCCCTCAGATCTACAACGACTGCACTTCCAAGTGCACTTGTAGTGCACTTGTAGTGCAAAGTTGATTTGCCTTTAGTAAATAAACCCCAGTGTGTTACTGTGTGTTGCTTTCTCAGATTTCTATTCTTAAATGTTCAACTAAAGTCAGTGAGGGAGTCCCGGAGCAAAAGGAAAAAAGTAAAATTAGGGACAGCACGACAGGGGTGGACAGCAGCTAAAGAATAGGGTCGGAAGCTCTTTAAGGCAGGTTGTGTTGCTAGGGGCTAGGAAGGGTCCCGGGAAGTTTAGGGGGAGGGGTGATCAGTGAGGGGGCCAATCCGGAGCTGAAGGAGAAGAAGCAGCTTTGGACCTGTCCTGCTCCTCGTTTTTCCCATTTACTACTCATGGCAGACTTGGAAAGACTGATCTCACTGCTGCGGGCTGCGGCGGCTTCCCGGGGCACAGACTGGCTGCAGGCTCAGGTGGCTCAGTTGGTGGGGGAACAAGAAACAGCAGCTGTCGTGGGGGGGGGGGCAGGGGTTCCCACGTGCTCAGAGGTCACGGCCACCGGATCGCTTCGGACCGGACCCCTCCCTCAGAGCTCAGCTTTACTCTCGGAGACCCGATCGGGACTCTTCGGCCCCCTCAGCCCAGCGTGCTATGACTTCGGCAGGGGAAGAGGCCGAGAGGAATCAACACTGTGGACGGAGCTCAGCGGGAGGGGAGACGAGTGCTGCACATGGCTCCTCCCCTCCTGCACGTCGCTGGTGTCTGGAGCACACAGCCGCTGCTACAGCAGCTGTCCAGGGCAAGCAGGCAGCTCAGCATGGGAGAGCACATAATGTGGATAATGGCCAGGCTTTGGAGGTGGCCGATGGTCCTGCTGTGCCCAAGGGGCGGAGTCTGAGGAGCGCTGGAGCTGAGAGGAACGGCGATGGTGGTCGTGCAGCGGACACCCGTGCCAGGGGGCAGGCCAGGAGTCCATCCAGGAGGTCAGGGAGCGGGTCTGGTGTTCCAGATGGGAGAAGCAGGAGGGACCAGCAACACAGACCCTCGGCAACCAGGTCGGGAGCCCCTGGGGTGCAATGGTCGGAAGGTGAACTGTCCTGGTCAGAAGTGGATGAGAACCAGGAACATCCGGCATGGCGGCTGTTGGGCCCAGTCCTGGGCAGCCTGGTGAGTGTGTCTCTTCTTTATTAATTTGCTCTTTATTGCAGGATTTGTTGGATCAGGGTAGTGGGGGGGCCCTGTGACGGGTAGGTTGGCGGTGGTGAGTGGAGATGGGACGCCTGCTACGCAGTCAGCGGATGCTGTGTCAGATACCATCGGCGGGGCTGGGCCTTAGGGACTTATAGTCTGGTTTGCGGGACTTGGTCCAGCGGTTTGAGCCAGGCGATGGAGCCAGAGCATCCCCTGTGACGGCGTGGGCACCACCGCAGGGGGAGGTGAGTACAGCTGTTCCCCCCTTGCCACTGGCAGAACGATTGGTTCAGTTGGGTTGCCAGCGACATCTGCTGCGGGGGCTGTTCAAGGGGGGTTACTGGTTCCGTAATCCCGGCTAGTGGTTCAGCATCAGACAAACAGGAGAAGGCGGGGGACAAAAAGGCAGATTCCATTCATTTGGCTGACTCCGTGAAGTGCGAAGTCTACGGTTGTTTCGAGGGTCCCCTGGGCGCCCATCTCAAAGTGGAGGTTAAGGAAAAAATTTGGAAGGGTAAGTATGTGGAGATTTTCATGTTATTGCAAAATTCAATCTGCATAGACTGAAGCCGGAGGAGAGCAAGAAGGAGGACGAGGAAAAATGCTGCTATCGGCTGATTCCACGTACTTCCGCTAACTGGTTGCAGGCTTTTGCAATTCTGGCAAGTGTCATCAGAGAGAGGACCCCGGAGCATTGTTCCACGCTGTTCGTTTACCTATAGGCCATCAGTGAGGCCCACGGGACTGATGGCGGCAATGAGCAGTTTCGACAATGGATGGCCATCAGATCTTCACTGCACTGGGACCATAAGGACATCAGTCGGTGACGGAGTTTTGAGGAGAGCAGAGGGACCAAGGTCTCTGGAGAACGGATCTAGATCCAAGATTAGAAAGAAAGGCAGCTATTACCAGCACTGTTCTTTATGCTGATACCTCATTACCTTAAGGTAAAGGGCCACTACCTATCAGTGTGTGATTTTTGCACGAAGAGGAGTCACTACTGTTCCTTTGTTAAAGCACTTCACCTTATTACCTGCATAGCAGAACGTTTATTCACCCAGCAAAGGATTACTTCTATCTGTTTGGATTCACCAATTACTGCATTTGCACATTATGGACTGATTGCAATTTTTGTCACTGAGCTAATTTTATTTTTCCACTAGGCACTTTGTCATTACGGTGCGTTTGATGTGTGCATGCTACGCACAGCATCGCATTGTCTACACTGAATGTTTGCACTTTGCACAATTAGTCTTTTCCTTGCAGAAGTTTGCACTTTTATTATATTGTACAGCATTTTTAGCTTATGTTTTATTAAGTACACTTGTTAGTGTTGTTTATGCATTTGTGATTGCACTCTGCACTTTGATATTATTGTATTTAACTATGCCACGTAATATTTCTTCATATAGTCACTGCTAGTGGTTTGCTATTTATCCCTTTGGGATTGTTTTGCTTTCAGTGTCTTATTTAATTTACACTGCTACTTTTAGCAACAATATTTTTTTTCTGGATTAGCGCAGCACCACCCCCCCATTGCATCTCACTGATTATTTGGGTTTGGTTGGACCCTATTCAGTGCAGGCAGCTTTTCCATTTGCTCCGTCTTATTGTACATTGTACATTACACTTTGCATAAACTTATGATGTTGACGCGGGCTCCCAACCAGTTTTTTCAGGGGGGGGGCGGGGGTCGTAGGTACCCCCTGCCTCAGGACAACCGACCGAGAAACGATGTGGCTTCTGCTGGCAATACAATGAAGGGGTCTGTAATTTCGGTTCAGCCTCTCGTTTCAAGCATGTATGTTTCGCCTGAGGGGGATCCCAGGTGCTGTCAAAGTCCTTCAAAAGAGGTAAGGGTCGTGCCAGAGAGTCTGCGGATAAGAGGGAAGATGCCAGTGCGAGTGGAAAGGATGCTACCTTTCCTCAGTAGGTATCCTGACCGACACCCTGCGGTTTTGTTGGATGAAGGATTTTTCATTGGTTTTCGAATACCCTGTTCCCTTTCCTCTGTCCCACGCATAGCGAGGAACTTGCGTTCCGCCTTGCTACAGCCTTCAGTGATTACTGAAAAACTGCTGAAGGAGGTTACTTTGGGCTGGATGGGTGGCCCCAGGGCTTTTTTTCAGGGGGAACTTGGTGGAACTCAGTTCCACCACCTCTGGCTCAGACCCTTGGGGGGGCCTGCTCGCCACAAACACTTGTAAACACAGAAGTCCGGTTTCTGTGTTTACAAGTGACAGCTCTGCACTCTGTGTGTAACCCCCCCTGAACTCTGCACTCTGTATGTAATGCAATCCTGGTAGTTAATATTTAATACCCCTTTAAGACGCTCCTACTGTTCGTGAAATTGAAACTGACCACACCCACTATTTGATGTGATTTGGAGGGTGTGTGTGGCTGGAGGGGTTTTGGGGTGTCGTGGTTGAGTTCCAGCACCTATTGTTTGAGAAAAAAAGCCCTGGGTGGCCCTATTACTACAGTTCCGCTGCAGGACTTGGTGGTCTCTCCTCTGGAAGTAGTTCCCAAGAAAGGGCCGCACAAGTTTCGGTTGATTAACCACCTTTCCTTTCCAAAAGGGGGTTCGGTCAATGATGCTATGGCACCTGAGGAGTGTGAAGGTACGCTTCAACTGTGATAACCTTGGAGTTGTCCAGGTTGTTAACTGTATCTCAGTGGCTTCAGAGCCGGTGGTTCGGTTGCTCCATCATCTGGTTCTGCTCTGTTTGCAATTGAATGCTTTTATTTATGCTGTACACCTACCTGGTGTGGAAAACACCTTTGCTGATGCTTTGTCCCGATTTCAGTGGGACAGGTTCCGAGAGTTGGCACCGGACATGGAGCAACGCGGGGTTTCCTGTCCCGACTGGCTGTGGAGCATTGCTTTGGAATCGCAGCAAGGTGGATTCAAGGCTTAGTGAGTATGGCTACATGGTCTTCCTATTCTAAGGTATGGCGTGAATGGTTAGCATTGTTGCACAGGCTGGGGATTGACCCAGAGGGTCAAGAGGTGAACCAGGCAGTCTTCTATTTCGTTACTCTGAGTCTGGAGAGTGGGGTCTCGGCATCCGATATTGATCGTAAGTTGGCGGGTTTGGCCTTCATTTTTAAACTACAAGCTTGCAGGGACTATACTAAGGAATTTTGGGTTAAGCAGGCGGTCAAAGGGTACAGGAAAGCCTATAAGCACAGGGACGGGCGTCGCCCAGTTTCCTTTTCCATGTTGCAGGACCTGTTTATTCACGTTGTATGAGTATGAGTGTTCTTTATTTCGGGCAGAATTTGCACTTGCCTTCTTTGGGGCGTTGAGGGTGGGTGAGTTGGTTAGACCTTCCAAACGGGCTCACAGGGGCCTGCTGGTGCATAAGGTGGCTTGTTCACGGGATTCGGTTAGCTTATGGGTATACGGCAGTCCAAAACCGACCATAGCGGGAAGGGCATGCGAATCGTTGTATTTCGCATTCCATATTCGCTCATCTGTCCAGTAGGGGCAGTGGAATCCTTTCGGTACGTCTGGGATTGGGGGGTTCTTTCCTGGTACATTTGGATGGGTTTGCTTTGTGCCATTTTCAGTTCATAGCGGTATTTCGTAAGTGTCTAATGGCATTGAGGCGGCCACAGAGGCTGCTTGGGCGGGTTTGGATGACGAGGCGGTCAAGCGCATTGGTCGGTGGGATTCTGACAGGTTTAAGCTCTATAGTCGGCCTCATTTTCTGCTAGATTAGGGCCACTCAGAGGTTTCTGTTCGTCTGTCTAGATAGAGAACGGGGGGATTGTGCTGTTACGTTTTTTGTTTGTTTCTTTTTTTTTCAGGTGGAGAGGTCGGCCTGGTGTGGATTCTGGGTCATTCATATGTGTTTTGGGGGCCAGATAAAAGCTCCGGTTCGGTGGATTGGGGTGCGGGTATGCTGTGGAGCAAGGTAGTCCCAGAGGTGCATCGCTACTCTCGCCTTGATAGGGCCCCTGACATTTTGGTGCTACACGTGGGGGGCAATGATCTGGGGGCCAGGTCCATGCGTGAGCTTATAAGCGACGTGAAATTTGGCTTCCTGCGTATATGCACGGCATTCCCTGGGATGCTGATAGTGTGGTCCGATATGGTGGGTAGGACGTCTTGGCGTTGGGCTTGGTCGGTTAAAAAGGATGACAAGGCGCGCGTAAAAGTTATTAAAGAGGCGGGTAAATTTGTGACTCGCAATGGGGGTTTGGCGGTACGGCATAGGGAGTTGAAAGTGGATACCTGGCGGTATCTTGGGAGTGATGGGTGCACCTTAATGCTGTAAGCATTGATCTGTGGTCCCTGGGGTTGCAGGAGGGAATCCTGAGGGAGTTGAGGGTGTGTTAGGGCATGCAAGGGTAAGGTTTTACCCCTTACGTGCTGTGGCAGTGGTGTGTCTTTGGAGGAGGAGAAAAAGTCTGGAAGATAAAAATGGTCGGGTTCCATCTGTGGTATGGGGTTCTCGGGTACATTCCGGTTAACGAGGAGTTTAACTAGGAATTTATAAAATGTAGGTCACTGCTGATGAGGAGTATTGTCCCCCGAGTCTGTGTTTTGCGACTGGATGCCTAAGTTGAAGAAAAGTTTGTTGCAGTGACCAGGTTGTGTGTTGTTGCCCTCAAAGACCACCAAGATTTGGTCTATGGTTATGTTAAGTATGTTATTTATTTGAAGTTATGTATTTTATTAAATAAAAGGCTGCTATGGCCATTTTACTCCAAAATATCTTTGTCACATCTTTTATTGGGTAATTGGGGGGTTGGAGGTTATGGTCTAGCAGGTTTAGGCAAGGCTGGAGATTATCTGTCCTTCACATGTCATGATTATCTACAATCAAACAGAGAATCATCTCTTTACATTAAAGACCTGACACATCTGCTAGTGCCGGGCCTTACTAATAATCCTCTAAGATTAGCTACCATTAAAGGAATGCTAATATGTGAATTATCTCCAAGACCCACTATCTATTGGAGTCCTTGGAGATTTTTCTGCATCTGACTTGATACACTAAGAAAGAAAAACAAAATACAAATCTTTCTTTTCTTTATTCGTTGAGGGAAAAAGGATTTGAGGCATTTGGGTTATACTGCTGCAGATTAGGACACTGAAACAAAAAGAAAAAAAACTGTGTCCAGTCTGGTGCAACTTCTCCCACTTCCAACATGCCTCTGTTCTTTTCTAGAGTCATAAGAGGTTAGATGCCATTTTTTTTAATTGAGAAAAGCTTAACCATTTTACTAACAATTTCAGATTACTTTTACTTCAATCAGTACTTCATCTAAGCACTGCTTGATCTGCTCTCCTTTGCAGCTATCTAGATTGGTGCATCCTCAGCAAGAGCTTTAGAGGCAGTACCTGGACCAGCCTGGATTGGAAAATCACATGGCCTGCCTGTAATGTGAACTTTGGATACTGGGCTCTGCTTGTGGTGCTTTCCAGACCTCTATATACTGTGTTAGTTAACCACATAAACATAACACTTTTCAGGTCCAGGTGGTGGTCAGTCCCTAAAGACTTATTTAATGAGTAAGTTGTGTGGGCCAAACATCAGGTACTACCATATTTATTAGAACTGTTGGACACCACTTTCCTCTGTTGGTCTCTACGAAAATGGTTAAAACACATAGGAACTGAGTGCTACGTTACTACATTACATTACGGTAGCATTTTTCCATCATTGCTGTCGGTTAGTCCTTACTGTTTCTCAGGGACCTGGCCATTTGAACCTTTCCCACTGTCAGCATTTACGTCAAGTACCCAAAGTTTTTGTTTGATATATTCAGCTAAGTGATTTCCATTGTGGTGCAACATGTCAGATCACATGCTGCACCTCCCGATTACTAAATTGGACATCTCTCAATCCACTAACTGTTCTGAGGCAACTTCCAGTGTTCCCTCTCAATTGCACTTTTGATGAGCCTGGTCAAACCTTGGTTGCCACTGCGCTTCTCCGCTCATGCCAAGGCTCTGTTACTATTGGTCAGTAAACAGTTCACTTCCACACCTTCTTCTCAGAACTGGCTTGAAACAACAAGGCCTTAGTAACTACCTTCTAGCATAGCCTGAATGATAGGATAAAGGACAAATTGGCCACAAGGTCCTTCCCTCCTAATCTGGAAGACCTCAATTACCTCAGTACATAGGTTGACAATTGCTTTTGCCAGAGGGGTTCTATGCCTCATCGGCAGCAGAAACCCTCTCCTGCTCTCCAGTCCTTGGAATCCACTTGAGTCTCAGATACATATCCACGTTCCTCTACTAGTCAAGCTAAACCTATGAAGTTTGACAGAACCCGCCTTATGCCAGTGGGACATTCACACAGATGTGCCCAGGGGTTGTGTATCTATTGCAGTGAAAAGGGTAATTTCTTCTCTCATCATCCATTAAAGTCCAAGGTTTAACTCCCATCTAGGGTTCTAGAAAATTCTAATTCCACATTTATCCCAAACAAGCTATTCCTGTTACTCTTTGATATCCTGACAAACATCTGCAGTGCAGAGCTTTTTTCGATTTGGGGACAGAAAACAAATTCTTGAGTTTCTCCCTAGCTCAAACCTTAGGCATTCCGTTTAACTAGGGAAAATGGTCCCTTCACGCAGATGTATTCCAGGATCTGTGTCACAGGTGGGGGGATGTCGGATATGGACCTCCCAGCCTTCAAATTTAACAACAAACTGGACAGGTACAGTACCACTTTGCTGCCTTTGCTGCCCTGAAATACCTTCTGCTCCACAGGATTGAAAGGAAGGACATTCCAATAATAATATAGCCCTCGACTGGCTGAGGTTGATGTGGTACTCCCATCTGATCAGTCTCCTGGCAGATGCTCAGTGAGTTGCACCAGATCCACTGAATCTTCTGTCCCAAAGGCCACTCTACCACCCTGCTTCACAGTCCCCAGCATTAATGGCATGACTGTTGCCACCCAAGTCTTGAGGGACTATCAGGGATATTCTGATTTCTAAGCTCACTCTTTAAGGCAACTTGCTTACTTACCTTTCCCGGCTGTCTTCTACTTGCTCATCTCTCAGTGCTACCTTGTGTCTGGGTTGCCAGGCTACAGGATGCTGTGTCTATCCTCCCCATGGCACTTTGCTTCCCTGGTTGTACGTCAAGGGGATCTCTTTTCTTTGCTTCAGTTTGTGTTCTACTTGCTGGGTAATGACTCCTCCTGGCTCCCCCAGCATATAGTCACTGTCACCCTATATATCCCTTGAATCTGAGCACACCCCACCCCATCCCTTGGACTGGTCCTTAAATCAGGAGATGACTTATTTAAACCTCATTATCCAGTACCTCATGCTTGTATTAGTGTTCCTGCTGACCAAGTGCACCTAATCTGTTTCCTTGTTGTTGATACCAATCTTTGCTGCTGTCACAGATTACCCCTACTGTCTGCTGCCTGTCATTTCATAGATTACCCTTGCTGTATGTTGCCAGGCCTGACATCTGCTACAGTCATGGATTACGAATTACTCCTACTGTCTACTTCCTACTGTCTATGTTCCTGAAGACATCAGTGTGACAAAACTAGTTGGGAGGGCTTACCACATCACTTTCACTTTCATACTTATGTTCTGTGGAGAGCAGGTGGCTCCAGGGAGTGGTTTACATGCGCTGTAGCTTGTGTATATACAAGCACTGTTATGGAGTAAGTGATTTTAATTGTTTTAAATTGACAATAAATGCGGCGTTACACTATTGAAGGCTGCAACCTTTTTTTTCCCTTTGCATACACAAAACCAGAGGAAAGTTTATGAAGAAGTGGTCCTGGGGAGCAAATCTGGATAAAGCTCCTAGAGGGAAGATATACTCTTATAGCACTTAAGACCCATTGTTGGAAGGTCATGGAGTATGGTTGCCACCTCATCCATTTAAACCTGGACAAATATTATATACACAGGTTCTGAGGCTAATTTAATGCAGGTAAGGCACCAACTGAGTTTAATTGCCACCTTAATCAGCCACAGAACCGGTGTAATTAATATGTGTTTGGTTTTAAAGGGATGAGGTGGCAACCCTATCATGGAGGTCATGGAGATCTGAGTGTGATGTTCACAAGGGGAGCACATATCAGTCACAATAAGTGAAGATATTGGATTTTCTACCTCTGGGCACAAGACACTTTTTAAAGAGAACTTTATGAACCTAAAAAAACTGAATCTCAACACTATTAGATATGCAAGGATTGCCCAAGTCAAAAACTTAATGGACTTTGTGGGCACATTATGAGAGAGAGAATCAGTAAAAAAGTATAAATTGTATTACAACATAGTTAAAAAACATATAAACAACATACAAACAACACCCTGTATGGACACAGTTACCAGTTACCCAATAATGCAGGTATAGAGGACTGGACCTACGGTACAAAGATTAATTTAATTTAATGAATACTGGTAAAGGTAAAAGAAACATTTCTGATCCAGTAATGCCTCCAAAAACTTGCTGGTCAACACGGTTCACTAAAATATTAGCTTCCTCAGGACAGATACTGGGCAGGTGCTGGTATATTTAAAAACAAGAAAGTACATGTGTAAGTATTCAATGTAGTATATATCTATATGAGTATGAGAAAATAAGTGCTAAAGATAGAAATAAATTATTATTATTATTATTCAGGATTTATATAGCGCCAACAGTTTACGCAGCGCTTTACAATATAAAAGGGAGACAATACAGTTATAATACAATAAAATACAAGAGGATTAAGAGGGCCCTGCTCAGAAGAGCTTACAATCTAATAGGGTGGGGCAGGTGGTACAAAAGGTTGTAACTGTGGGGAATGAGCTGGTGGAAGTGGTAGGAGATTAGTTGGAGACGTGATAGGCTTTCCTGAAGAGATGAGTTTTCAGGGATCGCCTGAAGGTAGCAAGAGTAGGGAATAGCCGGATAGATGGAGGTAGCGAGTTCCAGAGGATGGGAGAGGCTCTGGAGAAATCCTGGAGACGAGCATGGGAGGAGGAGATGAGAGAGCTTGAAAGCAGGAGATCTTGAGAGGAGCGGAGAGGTCGATTTGGATGATATTTGGAGACAAGATTAGTGATGTAGCTCGGGACAGAGTTGTGAATGGCTTTGTATGTTGTGGTTAGTATTTTGAAAATAATTCGCTGGGTGATTGGGAGCCAGTGTAGGGATTGGAGTAGAGGGTTGGCAGACACTGAGCGGTTGGTAAGGTGGATAAGTCTGGCAGCAGCATTCAAGATAGACTGAAGAGGGGATAGCCTATGGAGAGGTAAGCCAATGAGAAGGGAGTTGCAATAGTCAAGGCGAGAGATAACAAGTGAGAGAATGAGGAGCTTGGTGGTTTCATTTGTTAAAAAGGGGCGAATTTTAGAGATGTTACAGAGGTGAATTCTACAAACTTTTGACAACGATTGGATTTGAGGCTGAAATGACAAGTCAGAGTCTAGGATTACACCTAGTACCCTGGCGTGAGGGGAGGGACTGATGGTTGCATTGTTGATTTTGATGGAAAAGTCATGGAGGGGTGCACGGGCGGGGGGGAATATTAATAGCTCAGTTTTAGAGAGATTTAGTTTAAGGAAGTGGTGCGACATCCATGCTGATATGTCAGTTAGTAAGTTAGTAATGCGAGAGGAGACTGAAGGAGTGAGGTGAGGAGTAGACAGATAGATTTGGGTGTCATCAGCGTATAAGTGGTATTGGAAGCCATGGGCAGTTATTAAGTGACCGAGAAGGAGGTGTAGATAGAGAAGAGAAGGGGTCCAAGAACTGAGCCTTGGGGGACCCCCACAGAAAGGGGCAATGGAGAGGAGGAGACAGAGTTGTAGGTGACACTGAAGGAGCGCTGTGATAAATAGGCAGAGAACCAGGATAGAGCAGAATCTCGGAGGCCAAGGGAATGTAGCTTATTGAGAAGGAGCGGGTGGTCAACAGTATCAAAGGCCACAGAGAGGTCAAGTAGTAGGAGTATGGAGTACTGGCTGTTGGTTTTAGCAGTTAGTAAATCGTTAGTGAGTTTTAGTAAGGCAGTTTCCGTGGAGTGCTGTGAGCGAAAGCCAGACTGTAAGGGGTCAAGAAGGTTATTTTCATTGAGGTAGGAGCTAAGACGGTTGTAGACTAAGCGTTCTAGAAGTTTAGAGGTGAATGGAAGCAATGAGATGGGTCTTAAGTTGTTCAGGTCGGTAGGGTCCAGTGAGGGCTTTTTAAGAATGGGAGTGATCTGCGCATGTTTTAGAGGGGAGGGGAAGATGCCACTAGAGAGGGAGAGATTGAAGATGTGGGCGAGGGAGCATAGGATAGAAGAAGAGGGTGACCGTAGTAGTTGTGAGGGAACAGGATCCAAAGGACAATTGGTTAGGTGGGCATCTGAGAAAATTTTTGTAACCTCTTCCGTAGTAGCCAATTCAAAAGAGGAGAGTGTTGAATGTGCTGCTAGGCAAGGTATGTTGGGTGGGGAAGACGTACGCACAGTGGAGATGTCCTCACAAATTGCATCGATCTTGTCTTTGAAGTGATTGGCAATCTCTTGGGCAGTGAGTGAGTTAGTGGGTAGAGGGGGTGGTGGATGAAGCAGAGAGTTAAAGGTTGAGAAGAACTGGATGACAAGGAATTAATAAAAGAGACAAATATGGCTTGTTTGGCAGCATGGAGGCATGAATTGTATTTTAGAAGGGCAGATTTATATAGGGTGAAGTCTTGCAGGCATTTGGTTTTACGCCACAGTCGTTCAAGAGCACGGCAATGTCTCTTGAGATTTCTAGTGTTGTCAGTTTGCCAGGGTTGTAACGGTCGGGGCCTGATTCTGCGTGTGGTTAGAGGAGCAAGTGCATCTAGTGATGATGAGACTGAACTGTTGTAGACAGAGGTGGCCAGGTCAGGACAGGACAGGGGAGAGATTATGTCATATAGGTGGTCAGTAGCAGAATATAGAAGAGAAGGTTTAAAGTGGCGAAGGTTTCTACAAGTAATTGTTTGCTGCTTGGAGGGATGGGTGGTTGGAGTCAAGGATACAGTGAAAGTAATGAGGTTGTGATCAGATAGAGGAAAGGGGGTGTTGGTGAGGTTGCCAGGGTTGCAGAGATGGGAGAATACAAGGTCAAGGGTATTACCATTGGAGTGAGTGGAAGTATGTGTCCATTGGGTTAGGTCAAAAGATGAGGTTAAATCGAGAAGTTTAGCTGTAGTTGGGCTGTTAACATTGACAGGAATGTTAAAGTCACCAAGAATAATGGTGGGTATTTCAGAGGAGAGAAAGTAGGGTAGCCAGGCAGCAAAGTCATCAAGAAAGCACGATACCGGTTCTGGAGGCCGATAAATTGCTGCAATCCTCAGAGAAATGGGAGTAAACAGACGAATAAACTTGTACCATCATCCAGGATTATAGAAATGAGGAATTGAGAGCCAGGCTGCCACAAAGGACATAAGGGCAATTTGGACTATCGCCGTACAGTAAGACAATGAAGTATAGATGTGTGACAGGTAAACAATCATAGAAAATATAGAAATGGTTTATTTATAAAAAATATTAATCAATTACAAATAAAAACATGACAACAATTCATATATGTCACCAGAAGGGCCACCTTCTCCTCTTGCACTGGTCCTGGCAGGAATTTTCATCCCTTCACCATAGGGCTAGTGCGTATGTGCGCATTGCTTTTGCGCGTGCGCAATGCAGGAGCTCTGACCCTGTGACGTCACACGCCGGCCACCGCCTGCGTGTGTATAACGTAGCTGGGTTGGGAGCTATAAATAATGGTCAGTTTGTCTGTCTATCCATGCTCTGGACCTTAGGTGCCCGGGATTGTATACTCCAGCCAGTACTCAGTAAGTCACCTGGTAATTCACTATTTTACCATAGCTTTGTTGCAGCACCTGTCATCCCAGGCTACTGGCCATTGGCCTTTCTAATTTTTGGTTTCCTTTTCTCCCCTATAGGTGACCTTGGCATGGGTGGATAGGCTCCTCTATGCCTCCACCCTATGCCATCTGGTTGGAGTATTACACATTGTGGCTGAAGGCTGATACTTCCCTTTTCTGCGGGAGCACTCCTCCCGGGACCTTTAAATTCTTTACATCTAAATTAAGAGGTATATGCTGTGTCCTTGACTTATATCACACAAAATATCACTTGATCTCCCTCCCCCTTCACTCCTTGTCACTTTCATTTCCCAACACATTCCCCATTCCTTATCCCCTCACGTTTTTTACCTACCCACCACTTGAATTTTAATTGGACACTTTCTTTCACAATTTTCACTTCTGATCCCACTCCTTTCACCATTTTCACTTTTTGATTTTTCACTCCTCTCCACCAGACTATTTATATACCTAATATTTTTTCCATTGGCCCACCATTGTGTGGCTCTAAAGGCCCATAGTACATCTACCCTCTGTCTCAATCTATTTATCTAGATTCCAGTCCATCATGCTTTTTGGCTCCCCCGAGTCGCCGCGGGAGACCCCTCTTTGGTGGTTATTCCCTGAAACCAGGGCCTGTTGGGACACAGGTAAGCAGTTTTGCTCTTTCTCCCCCCTCACGTAATAATACTTTGTCTAAACGTTGTGTCCTATTAAAGTTCTTTTACTGTTCATGCCTTAGAGCAGTTATATTGTTCTTTGATCATCTGTTAATTAATTCACAGATACTCTTCTGATGAAGCGGCCACTGCCCGCGAAACTAGTCAAACTGTTTTTCTGTGACGAATTGTCCCACTGTGATCCCCTCCATTTCAGGGTTAACTGTTCTGGTGACATATATGAATTGTTGTCATGTTTTTATTTGTAATTGAATAATATTTTTTATAAATAAACCGTTTCTATATTTTCTATATTTGTTTACCTGTCACACATCTATACTTCATTGTCTTACTGTACCGCGATAGTCCAAATTGCCCTTATGTCCTTTGTAGCAGCCTGGTTGGGGACCAGGCTCCCAATTCCTCATTGCTATATAAGTATGAATTATGATTGTTACAGCATTTCTCCAGGAGGAGTACATATACATAGAGACTACTTACATATAAACATAACAACGTGTAAGCTTGCCTGGTAAACATGTGGCTCAAGGTGTGGGGGAAATTGACCAAACTGACAAACAGCCAAAAAAATGAGTAGAGTAAAGTAGTGGGACACACATATATCATGTGGTCTATAGTAGATACAACGAAATAAAACAAGATACAACAAACATATGCGTTATAGATTAAGGTGCTACTATAAAAGTCCCCAATTCAAAGACTGATTTATACTAGACTTAGCTCTCACCTGGTATATAGTAGTCATGTATAGGTATTTGAGTATAAATCACACACAGCGGTAAGTGGTCACAAATTCCCACTATAAGCGTGTTCAATACAATATCTAAAAATAAACCAAGTCAATAATCAGATATTGACCCTTTAGAGTATATATAGTAAAGAAAAATTACAAAAGAAGATATCCAGCGAGTATATACGAATGGTACTTACCAATAGTACCAAGAGATGGCCCATGGATACCGGACCAAGTTATTAAATGGGTAAGAATGCAGTCCTCTTAAGTATAGAGGCGAATGGAATATCTAAGAGAGGGGGCATAGCAAACTATTAAGTATTTAGCATATGAGAAAAACAAAACAAAAAAAACGCACAGACCCACCTGAAAATGTGTAAAAGCTTATCACATAGGGGAAGACCTTTTATTGGGACTCAAGTTGGTATTGCCGCATACATAGGGGAAAAGTTTGCCCCTGTAATAGAAGCAATTGAATGGAATAAATATCCACTTTAGGACATAAAGTCGCATTGTGGTTGCTGGAATGGTTGAACAAAGATACGGCTTAACTTTTGGTGCTACACCCCTGTGGACGGCTTTCCTTGCTGTGTGTGGCCCAGACCCACGTGCATACCAACTTATATAGAGGGAGAGGAAGTAGAGGGGTGTGGAAGCCTGAAAATTGCACCAAAAAAGCAGAGTCATGTGACAGAGAACAGCTCCACATGATCATCATGGGTCACGTGCGCAAAGTCATGTGACCACCTGCATCCCCATCTTTGATAGGGCATAAAGAGAGCAGAGGGCTATCCGGTCACATGGCGTATAACATTGCTATGTGATCGTAGTCATTTGGCCACAAACAAAAGCTTTAGAGAAAAAATCATGTCTTTATTGGCACTGCAAATTTTTGACTAGATATATTGATGAGGAGATAAAACTATTTCCTAACCTATATAATATGTCTCCCGCTTTTAGAAATGCATGTGAACAAACATGGGCGTCTGCAGCATAGGGCAAGGGGCGCAATTGCCCTCCCCTGGAATCGTAAGAAGGTGTTGAAGAGTGAAGACAGTTGCCCTGTGTAACGCAATGGCCGCTGCGGCTGCCTACGCGGCAGCCATGGACTTCTTTTTCTACATCTGCTGGTCTGGGGCTGCTCTCAGTCTGTTCCAACTTATCACAGATTGATACAGACATCCGTCCCTCCCTTCCTCACCTCCGGCCCAATCATCGGATTGGCTCTGACTGCCGCTCGGGCCTCTGCTCGACATTTCGGCTGTTCCAGAACGTGATTGGCTGCCTCAGCCTGCCTGTGTAGTGTCGCTATGCCGATCCGGCCGGCGCGGTGCCGGCTCCTCCCACAGGTGTGTGCAGTGGCCGAGAGAGAATACGCTGCCAGTGTTATTGCATCACTGAAGAACCACAGGTAACAGCACTGCAGTGCCACTGTGCCAGTTAGGAGGAGAATATATATTTATTGCTTGGAAAGTTGGACAGCTGAGCTATTGCTGGAAAAATATATATGTGTGTTATATAATCTTCTTCACTTTTGTATGAAAGTTAGTCTCTCAAGCATACCAGTCCATGATGCCCATATAAATATAGCCTAGCGAATGTACATCTTTCTATATTGCAATGTATTGCAATACATCTGTTGTGGCCATATTTTGATCTTGATGAAAACAATCTATACAGTATAGGCTGTTTTCATAAAGATCAAAATATGGCCACAACAGATGTATTGCAATATATTGCAAATAGAAATATGTACATTTTCTAGGCTATATTTATATGGGCATGGAGTGAAGCTGAATTATCTCAAGAGCTATTTCACACTGCCATCTGGCTGCGTTATCGGTAAAGCGCCGCTAGTTTTAGCGACGCTTTACCAATGTTTTAGCGGCGCTATTCGGCCGCTAGAGGGGTGCTTTTAACCACCACTAGCGGTCGAAGAAAGGGTTAAATGCGACTGTGTAGCCCATGTCCACAAAACCTTCAGAGATGGTGGAACTGTTGGTCGCTAAGTACATAAAACGTATTAAAGAGGATGATGAAGAAATTAAACAACCTTATGCCCAAAATCAATTATTATGTTCAAACCTATTGTATAATGTGAAGGATAAAGAATTAAGTGATCATCTTGAACAATTCAATTCCAACCTAATTAAAAACAAAGAGCAAAAATTAACAAGAGACAAAATTGCGTTTGCAAATCATCAATCATATAGATGGTCTCTTCAGAATTCAAGACGCTCGTGTGGCTGACGTCAAGGGGCACAGCAACCTAGGACTCAGAATAAACAGGAAATTAGGGACTCGGATTCCTCTAATGCCTCTAATAACTCTCGATTCTTACAACTTGGTACAGCTAGATCTCATGGAAGAAATCGCAGTTTCCAAAAGAAACCCTTTAATCATGATAATGGACGTATACGAGGTGGTAAGAAAAGACTTCTCGATGACTCGCACCCGGGGGGCTCACAGGAACATACTAGAGCCAACCTTAATGAGCAGACTTTGGGTACGTCTACTCATCAATCCTCTGCACATGTAGTTGAACACGATAGGGGTAAGTCAAGCTCTGCACAATCTTCCTCCTTTTCCGGTACCATTACACATTCGTTTTTTTCCTGCCCCAACGAGGGGGCGGTGCCTCCACCAAAAGAAAGGAAAGTAAGCAGCAACTTGGACCCGTTCACAGTGAAAACTTCTCAAGAAATGACATCTTACATGTAATTAACCTGTCAGATTATAATTTGACTACTGCAGAAATAGAAGTACTAGGTTTGGATCTAACCTTTTGTCCCACTCAGGAAATAGACCAATTTATTAAGAACCTAAACTTGTTTTCTCGTAAGCTGACCTACAAGTATTTATTTGATCAAGAGAGAAAGAGTAGGGATAAAGACAAAAAGCTTAGAGATCAATGTATAACCTTTTCAGTGAGGCATTTCCGAGCACTAATGCCGCGTACACACGGTCGGATTTTCCAACAACAAATGTTCGATGGGAGCTTGTTGTCGGAAATTCTGACCGTGTGTAGGCTCCATCTGACATTTTCCATTGGAATTTCCGACAAACCAAATTTGAGATCTGGATCTCAAATTTTCTGACAACAAAATCCGTTCTCGTAAATTCCGATCGTGTGTACACAATTCTGACGCACAAAGTTCCACGCATGCTCTGAATCAATTACGAGACTGAAGCGCTCGGTCTGGTAAAACTAGCGTTCGTAATGAAGATAGCACATTCGTCATGCTGAAAATTTTTTAATCTTTTAAATGCAGCACATTCTCTTCTTCTTTATAATGCTAGAATAATGAAGTTGTTTTGCTGCTGATATTCACACATTTCTTTATTATTTCTCGTGATCTCCTAAATATTTTATTTTTTGGTTTTGCTCAGATCTCCATAATAATGTATTTAATTTTTGTTTATAGCGTTTTTTTTTTTTTTTATCAAGATCTCCTTTTTTTTTTTTTTTGTTTTTTTTTTCTAGTGCTCTCCATAATGTTGTTTTTTGTGTTGTTTTTTTTTTTTACCTCAAGGAGGTTGGTTTGTGTTGGTGTCTCTTGTTAATTTGATATTGTATTTTGGAACTGTACCTGCCTACTCACAAACAAACTGTCCTTTTTGAAGTAAAACACATAGGCAAGTATTTGTGAATAAAAAGTAGCCATTTATTATGGGTCATAATGAAATAAAGAGGAAGGCAACGCTGGAGAAACTGGTGAAATTGGCGAAGCCTTTGTACCCCAGGGCACACATCAACTATTTTACAGCCAAAATTGGTAGCCTGAGGAGTCCATATATTAGTGAGCACAATCCGGTCCTGGATTACAAGAGATCAGGAACAGCAGCAGATGACATATATGTCCCCAGGCTGTGGTCATAAAACAGCCTGCGTCTTTTGTCAGACCAGACTGAACCCAGGCCATCACACTCTTGTCTTCCTTCCACTCTTCCTTCCAGGCTTGCTTCCAGGCTGTGTTTTTGGAGTTGTGGCAGGGGGTGGAGGAGGAGGAGGATGTTCAAACTCACACAGGTGGGTTTTGATTGTGAGATGGCCCCTCAACCCCTTATTTAGGGACAGATACATCATTTCCTCACAGATGAGGCATTGGCCCTCCTCCATTTCCTGCATTTTGCATGCAGCCATGGAGGCAAAGGCCTCTTGAGGTGGTGGTTCTGAGGGCAGCATTAGCCTCCCGAATCAGCCCAAGCGCTGCCTCTTCCACGTTACTCCCCTTCCTGGGCCTTTTGGTTGGAAGGCGGAAGGGAGAGACCTGGGATTTGGTCAGGCTACTGGGCCAGGCCACCTCCTGACTGCCACTTTCCCCCGCCACCTCCTGGCTGCCACTTTCCCCTGCCACCTCCTGGTTCCAAATTCCACAGCCTCCTCCTGGCTGCCACATTCCACGCCCTCCTCCTGGCTGAGGCTTTCCTGTGTATGAAAAAGGGAGATAGTTTTAGTTTTTTATTCACCAATCACCCACAATTCTGAGCTCATGACTGTTACAAATTGAATGTTAACAAATAGAAAAGACTATCATTCTGACACCAGCATTTTCCATTCTTGTCCCAAACATTTTTGGCCACTACTGTCTATTGATATGTAAAACATTTTATTAAATCATCAATTAATGATCAATAATAACATCATTAATTTTACGACAAGAAATATGTAGAACAATGCTATACTTGGCTCAAGCTGGGCTCCTCCACTTCTTCCTGGCTGAAAGGCCCAGGTTGGACGTCGTAAGCCTCAGCTGGGGTGGAAGGAAGTGTGGAAGAAAGAGTGGAAGGAAGGGTTGAGAGTGATTGCCTGACATCAGTCTGGTCTGACAGAAAACACAGTCTGACATAGTACCACAGCCTAGGGACATAAATGGCATCTGCTGCAGCTCCTGATCTCATGGAATCCTGTACCTTATTGTGCTTCCTATTATAAGTGCCTTCAAATAGGGGATGGTTGCCGTGGGGATCTGCGGCTTCAGCAACTCCAGCAGTTTCTCCAGCGCTGCCTGCCTCTTTTGTTTATGATTATAATGTGGATGTTTCACCTGCCACAGACAGGGCAGCTCCCTGTACTTGTCTATGAATAGGGGGAGGAAGTTGTGATCATTGAAGCCATCCATTTTCTCTACAAGACACAACATAAGACAAACCCTAATGTCAGGCTAAACTCTCCTAATTTTGTCCCAATATAGGCCTCAATCTAGAAGCAGTATAGGCCACTGATGCATCAAGTTAAACTTGTACCTTCGTTAGAATGATCGGCGCTTCCGCTACTCCTTCCTGCACTCACAGATTGTACGTACGATGCATGCATGTTATGCTTTATATACACTGCGTATGCGTGAAACTCCGCCCACCCCTGACGTTCTTTCTAGTCTATTCCCCGCCCCTTGTCTTTCGGTGCAGCGGGAGAGCACATGGTGGAGAAAGAGCAAGTGCATGCAGACAGCAGCAGCAATGGCGAAAGCCTGGAGCCACGAACGTCCCGATCCCTGAGGAGATTTAAGGCCTCAAATATGTCCTTTATAGAGATGGTGGACATCTTGAAGATGGGAAGCATGGACCTTACCCAATCCCAAATGTGAGAAAGGCCAAGATCATGACTAAAGTTGTGAAAGGTCTGCACAGGAATTTTGGTGTACGGCGATCCAAGGATCAATTGAGCAAACGATGGTCAGACCCAGGGCCGGTGCACCCACTAGGCAAATTAGGCAGCCGCCTAGGGCGCACTGCCGCCTAGGGGCGCATCTGACCCTTGCCTTCCCCTTCTTGTCGCCCCCCCAAGCTCCCGGCAGAGCCGCTGACAGGGGACCCAGACAGCAAGGAGTTCGGTGCGGCAGGCGGGCGGGTGGTAGCCTTGCAGTGCGGTGTGCAGCTTCTCCCCTCTCCCTCCTATCGGCTTTCACACATGCTGTAGGGAGAGGGACGTCTGTGTAATGGCAGGCAGCCAATAGCGCTGCTCTTCTGAGTGGGAGGGCGTGACTGCTAAGTTGCTCCGCCTCCCACTACCTCCTTAGCCAATCAGATTGCCCAGCCCGCCACATTTGACTGGAAGATGCTAGTGGCCAGAGCAGGGCGGGATGGAGAGGATCCGACATACCTGAGTATGATGAAGAAGGTATGAGATCAAACATGTCAGTGTCACAATGCATTGCTGGCTGCAGAAATGGATCAGTGTGTTCTCCTTCTCCCGTCCTGTGTGTAGAATATGCAGTGATCACACTGATCTCCCCTCTGTCTTCTCACACTGCTTGTTATCTGTGTTTTTATTTACACTGAAGACAGGACAGGAGAATGATGATTAGACTTCTGCAAGACACTGAACTTCAGCTTTTTCTATAGCTATATAGGCCATCTAGGTTTTGTTTGAACTTTTATTTGTTATCTTTGAAGGAATTATCTGGTCAGGCTGGGAGAAGCTTCTCAGACCTGTTAACCATTTACTGTCCTCCTGTGCTTGAGAAATTACTTTTGTTTTTTTGGCACTTATATCTTGTAAACTCCTGTTTACACAGTGCAGTGATCAATGTATTTCCACACTGGTCACTACTAGCCTAGGAAACATTTGTACTATGTCTGCAGTCTCTGATCATTTCCTGCACCATCTCTGCAGTCTCTGATCATCTCCTGTACTATGTCTGCAGTCTCTGATCATCTCCTGTACTATGTCTGCAGTCTCTGATCATCTCCTGTACTATGTCTGCAGTCTCTGATCATCTCCTGTACTATGTCTGCAGTCTCTGATCATCTCCTGTACTATGTCTGCAGTCTCTGATCATCTCCTGTAGTATGTCTGCAGTCTCTGATCATCTCCTGTACTATGTCTGCAGTCTCTGATCATCTCCTGTAGTATGTCTGCAGTCTCTGATCATCTCCTGTACTATGTCTGCAGTCTCTGATCATCTCCTGTACTATGTCTGCAGTCTCTGATCATCTCCTGTACCATCTCTGCAGTCTCTGATCATCTCCTGTACTATGTCTGCAGTCTCTGATCATCTCCTGTACTATGTCTGCAGTCTCTGATCATCTCCTGTACTATGTCTGCAGTCTCTGATCATCTCCTGTACTATGTCTGCAGTCTCTGATCATCTCCTGTACTATGTCTGCAGTCTCTGATCATCTCCTGTACCATGTCTGCAGTCTCTGATCATCTCCTGTACTATGTCTGCAGTCTCTGATCATCTCCTGTAGTATGTCTGCAGTCTCTGATCATCTCCTGTACTATGTCTGCAGTCTCTGATCATCTCCTGTACTATGTCTGCAGTCTCTGATCATCTCCTGTACCATCTCTGCAGTCTCTGATCATCTCCTGTAGTATGACTGCAGTCTCTGATCATCTCCTGTACCATGTCTGCAGTCTCTGATCATCTCCTGTACCATGTCTGCAGTCTCTGATCATCTCCTGTACCATGTCTGCAGATCATCTCCTGTACCATGTCTCCAGTCTCTGATCATCTCCTGTACCATGTCTGCAGTCTCTGATCATCTCCTGTACTATGTCTGCAGTCTCTGATCATCTCCTGTACTATGTCTGCAGTCTCTGATCATCTCCTGTACCATCTCTGCAGTCTCTGATCATCTCCTGTAGTATGTCTGCAGTCTCTGATCATCTCCTGTGCTATGTCTGCAGTCTCTGATCATCTCCTGTGCTATGTCTGCAGTCTCTGATCATCTCCTGTACTATGTCTGCAGTCTCTGATCATCTCCTGTACTATGTCTGCAGTCTCTGATCACCTCCTGTAGTATTTCTGCAATAAAGGAGGGCTACAGGCATGGTAGGTGGTGAGGGAAGAGGGCTGTGGGTGCAGTGGGTGGTAAGGCAAGGGAGGCTGCAGGCACAGTAGATGATGAGGAAAGGGGTCCCAGGTGCAATGGGTGGTGATGGAAAGAATGCCTAGGCACAAGTGATGGTTAAGGCAGGGCTGTAGAGAAAATTTTAATGTATCATACAGGGCAAGGGGCTTCATGATCCAGAGCCCACCAAAGACCAAAGTCCTCAGCACCAGGCCCATGATGCTCTTAATCCAGGCCAAACGGCCAGGGTCGCAAAGGTCGCACTTGCAATCAGGCCCTGGTGTTCACAGTGAAATAATTAGAAAGTGCACTGTCATATTGTCACACAATACACACTGGGATCTGTAATCAAAGAGTGTGTTGTGCTATTATTTAATGACACTGCACAAAGCCATTCAGTGTTTTTTTTTTTTTTTTGGGGGGGGGGGGGGGGGGGCGCAAGTTGCTGGTCTTGCCTAGGGTGCAAAATAGTCTAGCACTAGCCCTGGTCAGACCTCAAATTAAGGGAGCAGGATCAGTACAGAAAGTTCCTTTTATTATTATTATTATTATGTTTGTGCTGCTCCATGTGCTTTTCTTTACTGTTGTACAGTTTAAAGTGGCAAGTTTCAGGTTCCTGGACACAGTAATCGTTCGTAGTAAACATCGTTCGTTCACCCACTAATACAATGTTTTTGGCAGGTGCAGGTTAACTACATTTGTTCAGGCCTATTTGTATTAAAAGAAGTTTATGACATTGTTGTCTAGATGGGTTTGTACTAGAATGAAATGTAAACTTGATTCAGTGTAAGGAGAGGACACTCAACAGCTGTTTACACATCTGGACGCTGGAGCACTAGTGTGGGACACCAGAACACCCTTTTTAGGGTGTCCCACACAGGTGCTCCAGTGGATACTAGGGGTGTCTCCATGTGTGAAAATTGTACAAAAAATGTAAGTATTCCAGCTTTAGAAAGGGAAGAAAATAATTCAGCTTGGAAAAAAAACAATTGTACGACACTTTCAAGCAATGTTTCATATATCTGTGTGCTAAGTATACCTTTTTTTAATCACATAGGGGAGAAAAGACTCGGGACATCTGAGGACACCAGGGACCCCCCCACCTCCGAAAGCAAAGGAAATTCCCACACCACAACCAGAAGATGTGGAGGAAGGAGAGGTTTATGAAGTGGGCGAAATAGTGACCACAACAGGTAAGTGTCTGAGACCACAGCTTCAGGTAATAGATGTATGTCTGCATATTTATAATACATGGTGTGTTTTTTTTATTTTAGGTGATGTGGATGTTATGGAAGAAGAATCTCATTTCACAAGTGCACACGTCCTCATCGGGGAGATCATGGTGTGCAATCATGATTTACAGAAGATCAAGGAAGACATCAATGATGTGGAAAAAAGACTCAAAAACATCATTGATGTTTTAGGCAGAATCTAAAACACCCCAAAATTATTCTAGTTTGTTTGTATTTTTATTTTTTCACACATTTGAAATATTTTTAAGAAAGCCAAATTTTGAAGATGCACACAGTGTGTCAACATGTGCTATCTGCCATCACGGGATATCAAGGTACGCGTTTTGGGGGTGCAACCCATTCCTCGCAACTAAAGTAGATGAGAGGAAGGGGTTGCACCCCCAAAACACATCCATTGATCCCCCATGATGGGAGCTAGCACATGTTGACATTAGGCATGGGATCAGGAGGGAAATCCCCGTTTTGACTCTCAATTTGTGTGCATCTTTAAAATTTGGCTTTCACAGGGGTAACATCACTCCATCTGATGAAGGCAATATCAACACAGTTTGCACACACTAATGTCTGATATTGCCTTCACTTTGTCAAAGTTGAACTTTGTAAGTTCCTGAGTTGTGTATTGTTTTATGTTTTTAAACATACCTGTTTTAACGCAAAACACAAAAAAAGGCTATTTGTACTGTCGAAAAAAAAAAATTTATTACTAAAATGTGTTGGTTTGTTCAAAAACCCTTTTCTAACGCACATGTGAATGTGCACAGAGTAAAAATTTTTCTACTCAACAATGTGTGACTTCTTCTTTCAATGCTCAATATCATTTTTTGTACTAAGTTGGTGTTTACACTGAAATGTGGCTTATTTACTAAAGGCAAATCCACTTTGCACTACAAGTGCACTTTCAGTGCAGTTTCATGTGCACTTTTGCAGTGCACTTGTAGTGCAAAGTGGATTTTCCTTTAGTAAATAACTCCCACAGTGCTTTATAATTTGCCACAATCATGCCATTTTCGTGACCCACCAAAATTCATTCATGGTGCTGAAAATGATGTATATTTTTATCAGTATTGCATTACATACATTAACAACAAAAACAAGGTGTGTGTGTAGCAGACCCACAACATAATAACAGTTTGCTGAAGAAGAGATTGTCATCTCATGCATCAAATAAATTACATTTGCACTATTGAAAAAAATGGCCAAAAAGAAAAGCCCATTGGAGAACCTAGGAGACAGCTAAAAGAAACACAAGCAGTAAATCAAAGGAAATCTTATTTCAATTTAAATCAAAAATGTATTTGAAAAATGTTTCTTAAACATTTTCTGGCATATCAATGGCCCCCCTACTCGCAAAGTACTCCATATATTTGAATCTCGCGGGCTCTTTGGGGTGGCAAGCCAGGACGGCCAGCTTCAAGCGCTGTCAGGATTTGTTCATTAAGTCCGGCCTCAGGCCCAACTGAGGCAACATAGTTCATTGAACTTCTCCTTAAATAGCTGGGGAGAATGCAGCATGCAAGGATTATATGGTTAAGTTTATATTCCGCCATGTTGATTGCCGTAAGGAATAGGAGGAACCAGCTGGCCATTATCCCAAAAGCATTCTCCACCACTCTTCTGCCTCTGGCCAGCTAGTAGTTAAAAACCTTCTGGTCAGGGGTTAGGGCCCTCATCGGAAACAGCCGCATCAGGTGTTCGCCCAGCCCAAGCGCTTCATCAGCAACAAAGACAAACAGAAGTCCTTCCACATTCTCTTCAGCAGGTGGCAATCCCAAGCCACCATTCTGGAGCCGTGTGTAGAACTCTGTCTGGGCGATGACTCCACCATCCGACATCTGGAAATTCTTCCCCACGTCCACATAGAGAAACTCATATTTCACTGACACCACCGCCAACATCACAATACTATTAAACCCCTTGTAATTATAATAGTATGACCCCGAGTTGGGGGGTGGCACGATGTGGCTGTGTTTCCCATCAATTGCCCCTCCGCAGTTGGGAAAGTCCCACCGCTGGGCAAATTGGGAAGCCACAGTCTGCCATTCCTGTGGCGCTGAAGGAAACTGTGGAGTCAAAACAGGAAAAAAGAACCTAGTCATTTTGCACAAAAACATTGCAAGCAGATTAGACACAAACATTCTTGGCCAACATCAGTATAACATTTATTTTAAAGAGTATTTAGAGACAAAAATATAAGGTCCACTTATCAGATTCCTTACCCTCTCTGATGGCCCATTGTAAAAAATTGAGGGGGGTATGTTTTGGACAGGTAACCCTCTCCACTTCATTGAGAGCTGAATGCATAAATAATGTGTTTAAATTTGGCCAGCCCCTCTTTACTTACACTATTTGCAGCCCACTGGATAGGTAAGATGTGTCATAATACAAAAATATAAATACACACTGTACAAATTGAAGCACTTTTTTACATTCTGCAATTACCTATCAAGATAATAGGAGAACAAAACTTTAAACAGTACCATTTGAAAGTATTCTGGCAGGCCCTTTCACTACATGCTTTAGTGAATTCATCCATGAATCTGACCACAAAAGCGGTAGCTATTGTGTGTATGGGTTTGGCAAAGTCAGCAGATAGAGGCTTGGTATCGGTTGACTTAGCGGTTGGGGGGGAGGGAGGGTTCCGAATGATTTTGGGACCCCAAAAAATAGCCTCTGGCAATCTGATTGAATTTAAGGACACAAATAACATTTGTACACATTTTAGGGGGTGTTTAGGGTAAAGAACTACTATGGAGATGACAAAATACATTGTTAAGTGACTAGGCTAGGTGTGTATGGGCCCAGGAGAGCATTCTGGAGAGGTTAGTGAAGGCAAATATGCATGAAGGACAAGAAAGGAAGTTTAAAAACTTCAAGCATGCATGAGAACAAAGGGGACATTCACAGCATATTACAATCATGGTATTTAGGGAATGATGAAAGAAATACTATACATTAGCAAACATCAAATAAATACATAGAATGTAATGTTAAAGGATAACACTTACCCTAATATAGTCCTTCTGCAGGACTTGAATAATGGCAGAACAGGTCTCTGGAATAATGATCCCCAGAGCCTGGGGGGAGATGCCTGTCAAGAACTTGATGTCCTGCAGACTTCTCCCTGGCCTAGCCTCTGCTCTGGAGTGATGGCTTGCCACATGCAGGTGTCCTGCTTGGTAATATAAGGGGACAGCAAAGCCAACAGATGGTGAAAAATAAGGTCCGTCATCCGGAGATATATCCTGAAATCATCAGGATTATTCTCACGGATCTCCCGCAACAAAGGCATATGAGAGAATTGGTCACGCTGGAGTAACCAATTCTTCGTCCATGAACTCCTCCCCGCCCTGTTCATGGACTGGGTTTGGGTCAAAGTAAGAACCCTAACACCAAGCCCCTGCACAGCACGAACTCTACAACGAGTACGTACCCGCAACATGGCTTCAAAATGGTCGGCTGATCAGAACGAACTAACAGAACGCACTGAAAATCAGAAAGGCCTGAGAAGAGTGAGCTGAAAATCAGAAACGAGTGGACAAGAACGCACTGGGAATCAAATATGTACTATAATAATACGCACTGAAAACCAGATATGAAACCACAAGCATAAACTGAAGAGCAGTAACGATCGGAAAAGCACAAGGCTGAAAAGCGTGAATCGTCTCTCACCAAACTTCTACTAACACGAGATTAGCAGAAGGAGCCCAAAGGGTGGCGCACTGTCTATTGAACTTCCCTTTTCTAGTGCCGTCGTACGTGTTGTACGTCCCCGCGTTCTTGACGTTCGGAATTTGACGTTTGACGTTCGGAATTTCCAACAAGATTTGTGTGACCGTGTGTATGCAAGACCAGTTTGAGCCAACATCCGTCGGAAAAAAACATGGATTTTGTTGTCGGAATGTGCGATAGTGTGGAAATGAAAAATTTGAGCAGCAATCACAGATTTCCGAAGGTTTAGAGCAAAAGGATGTTCCAAATGCCCCTATTGACAATGCTTCACAAATTATTATGAAAAAGAAATCAGAGAAATTTCCCCCATTACAAACCAATCCAAATGTCCTGGCTTTTGTTATACAGGTCACAAAGGAAATTGAAAAGCTACAAATATATCCCTAATGTTGATAATTTGTCCCCGTTCAGAAACAGGCATTACAAAAACTTTGCACACAAGAGGAAATTATCATTAAACCCTCAGACAAAGGGGGTGATATTGTACTCATGGACAGAGTACAAAATGTGTAACAGGATCCTGGACAATGAGAAATGGTATAAAAAATCTCTGAGGAACATGCTAGTAAGGTTCAGAATTAATTCTATCTACTTCTATTGGACTCTTTCCATCAAGAAGTCATTACTAAAGATTTATATGAGGCCCTTATCGTTAAACATCCTATCATGCCCACTTTTTATTCTCTTCCTAAGACGCATAAAGATCTGGTGTGTCCTCCTGGAAAACCAATTATATCCGGAAACAGTGCATATACTGAACAGGCTAGTCAATTAGTTGACCAATATCTCCGCTCCCATGTTGTATAAATTCCTTCATATGTTCAGGACACACCAGATTTTTTACGACGTCTGGAAAATATTCAAATACCGATGGATACTATTCTAGTGGTCATTGACATCGAAGCCCTGTATAGTAGCATTCCACATTCTTCGGGTCTGTCTGTCATACAGGATTTCCTGAGTGAGAGAACTCAGGACACATGGTTCTTCAGTAAATTTATTCTTTCTGTTTTGGAGCATATTTTGACAGGCAACGTTTTCACCTTTAACGATTCCCACTACCTCCAGGTGCAGGGGGTTGCGATGGGGGCGGTGGTGGGAATGTATGCTTTTCTCTGACGACAGGTATGCCAAATATTGGGACCCCATCCTAATGTGGAATAGGTATATAGATTATGTTTTGATGTTGTGGACTGGGTCCACTGCTGATCTAGCTGAATTTATGCATGATTTAGATCAGAATGCATTTAATCTAAAATTTACTATGCATCAAAGTAAGAAATCCTTTCCCTTCCTGGATATCACAGTTGTGATTGAAGGTGACGGGAATATCAACACCACTCTATATCGAAAGGAAACAGCAGGGAACACCCTCTTACACGCTAACAGTTTCCATCCGACCCCTCTTATAAATAGTATCCTTTACAGACAATATCTCAGGTTACACAGAATCTGCTCTAATGATATACTATTCAAGCAAGAAGCAGATGAATTACAAATGAGACTGTCCGATAGGGGTACTCAAAGACAACGCTTAAAAAAGGCTTACAAAAGAGCATCTAAACAGACCAGACAGGAAGCTCAATGTAAGAGACCCCGACAAAATAAGGACGATATCACCAGGATGATTATTACCTATACCTGCCAACACTCATGTATACGAGAAATACTTAAGAAACACTGGTATCTTCTTACCAATGACCCCATCCTTTGCAAATATACAGATTCTAAACCCAATATTACTTTTAGGAGGGAAAGATCACTTAGGGATAGATTGATACAGAGCCATTTTACTGATACAGCCAGGGAAGATACCACCTCGAGAGGAACCTGGCAATGTGGTTCATGCACTCTTTGTCCATGGATATATGAAAATCATGCAATGTATCTGCCAAATGGCAGATTACACTCTACAATACACCACATCAACTGTCATACGGAGGGCATGGTGAACATTATGTTTGGGAATGTGGTAGTTTTTACGTGGGCAAAACCAAACAAGCTTTTTGGCGCCAAATCAAGGATCATATATATTTAATCAATAGTAATCAACTGCTGTCACCTATAGGACGACATGTAAAACAAATGCATGCTGGTGACAGCAGTGTAGTAAAATTTGCAGCATTAGAACACATTCCAATGAACTCTCGAGGTGGCAATCATGATAAAAAGATTTTACAAAGGGAAATGAGATGGATTCACACTCTGGCTGCTACCACTGCCCCTGGCCTCAATGATGCTATTAGCTATAAGCCTTTTCTTTAAAAATACTCATATCTCTTTCTTGTTCCTGTCCGTCCATCTGGGGGTAGATTTTTGGAGTTGGCCGCTTGATGTGTGGTTGCGCGGATATGTGTCATTATACTGCTCTATGTATTGTTCCACTTTCTGTGTACATCTATCTAATCACTGACTAGGTGTTTGCGGTCTTGTGACCACGCTCACTTCCTGCTGATATTTGCTGAACCACTTGAGAAGTGTTCGGTTTGGCCACATGACCATGTTCACATGACTGTGATCACACGGTTGATGGTATATGTCATGTGATCAGATATCTCTCTATGGTCACATGGCCCTGTTCACTTCCTGTTGATATCTGTTCAATCATTTGACAGGGTTGGTTTGTGGTCACATGACTACACCCACATGACTACAATCACATGGCAATGTTATATGCCATGTGACCGGATATCCCGCTGCTCTCTTTATGCCCTATCAAAGATGGGGATGCAGGTGGTCACATGACTTTGAGCATGTGACCCATGAACATGTGGAGCTGTTCTATGTCACATGACTGGGCTTTCTTGGCACATTTTTCAGGCTGCCACACCCCTCTACTTCCTCTCCCTCTATATAAGTTGGTATGCACGTGGGTCTGGGCCACACACAGCAAGGAAAGCCGTCCACAGGGGTGTAGCACCAAAAGGTAAGCCGTATCTTTGTTCAACCATTCTAGCAACCACTATGTGACTTTATGTCCCAAAGTGGATATTTATTCCATTCAATTGCTTCTATTACAGGGGCACACTTTTCCCCTATGTATGCGGCAATACCAACTTGAGCCCCAGCAAAAGGTCTCCCCCTATGTGATAAGTGCAGCTTTTACACATTCAAGTGGGTCCGTGCGGTTTTTTTTTTTCTCATATGCTAAATACTTAATAGTTTGCTATGCTCCCTCTCTTAGATATTCCATTTGCCTCTATACTTAAGGGCACTGCATTCTTACCCATTTAATAACTTGGTCCGGTATCCATAGGTTATCTCTTGGTACTATTGGTAAGAACCATTCATATATACTCTCTAGATATCTTCTTTTGTAATTTTTCTTTACTATATATACCCTAACTAAAGGGTCAATATCTGATTATTGATTTGGTTTATTTTTAGATATTGTATTGAACACACTTATAGTGGGAATTTGTGACCACTCACCGCTGTGTGTGATTTATACTCAAATACCTATTCATGACTACTATATACCAGGTGAGAGCTAAGTCTAGTATAAATCAGTCTTTGAATTGGGGGACTTTTATAGTAGCGCCTTAATCTATATGTTTGTTGTATCTTGTTTTATTTAGTGGTATCTAATATAGACCACATGATATATGTGTGTCCCACTATTTTAGACACACATATGCAATCTCGTTTTTTCGGCTGGTTGTCAGTTTGGTCAAGTTCTCCCACACCTTGAGCCAAAAGTTTACCAGGCAAGCTTACACGTTGTTATGTTTATATGTAATTAGTCTCTGTGTATATGTACTCTTCCTGGAGAAATGTTGTAACAATCATAATTCATACTTATATAGATATATACTGCATTGAATACTTACACGTGTACGCATCGACCAGCAAGTTTTTGGAGGCATTACTGGATCAGAAATGTTTCTTTTACCTTGATACAGTATTAAATTAATCTTTGTACCGTAGGTCCAGTCCTCTATAACTGCATTATTGGGTAACTGGTAACTGTGTCCATACAGGGTGTTGTTTGTATGTTGATTATATGTTTTTTAATGTTTTTTTATGTTGTAATAAAATTTATACTTTTTTACTGATTTCCTCTCTCATTATGTGCCCACAAAGTCCGTAATTTTTTGACTTGGTCAATCCTTGAATATATATTTTGGATGTTGGCATGGTGAGGGTATTCCCTACTATTTATTAGAGATATATACCACACACAGAGACTTGTGTTGTTTACAATATTTATGCACTATATTGCACAGTGACTGTTAAAGTTTTTAACTTGAGGCATGATCCTGGATGGAGGACAACAATTCCGAGTACACTTTAGATATCAGTCCCCTCCGGGCATCTGCCCAAAGGACTTCCATCAGCAGAGAAGAGGCCGACACAGCTAAGGGATGCGTTTGTTGTTAAGTCTGCAGGGCATGTCTAAGTTGAAGATACTGGTAGAAACCATTCGAAGGTAGCATGAATTCCATGCATAATTGTTCATAGGTTTTCAAAATGGTCCCTGTGTAAATCTGCGGAAAGAATCAAATCCCCTTCTGTCTCCAAGAAGAGAATCCCTGCAAATTATATAATTCCGGGTATCTGGAATTATTCCACAGAGGGGTAAACACTAGTGGGCCTTTGATAGATAGAGCTTCCTGGAATGCCCTCCTTTCTTAAGGAGATCTCCTGTTGGGGAAGTGGGGAAGAGGGGGGGGGGGATACTCGGTATATCCATCTCCATATGGGAGGCGGCTTTCAGTGTGGGGTTGGGGGTCACCAATTTGGCTACGGGATCCTTGCCTGCATCCCGACCCCACCCTGCCAATTGCTGAATTTGGGAGGCTAGAAAGTACATTTTGGGATGCAGTACTGCAAGTCCTCCCCGATCTTTCCCGTATTGTAAACAAGTTGATCCTAGCCTTTTTCTTCTTCCAGATTAAATCACGCATAAGGGAGTCAATGCATTTGAACCATTTGTTAGATGTGGAATTCCCTTCCACAGGCGGTGGTCTCAGCGGGGAGCATCTAGAGTTTCAAGAAACTATTAGATAAGCACCTAAATGAACGCAACATACAGGGATATACAATGTAATACTGACACATAATCACACATAGGTTGGACTTGATGGACTTGTGTCTTTTTTCAACCTCGCCTACTATGTAACTATATGTAGCTATGTAACATGGGTGAATTTTGAAATACGTATAAGAGCTGTGGTGCCCATACCATTTTTATTAGGTTCACCCTACCCACCACCGAGAGGGGGAGCTTGCACCCGCTATTAAATTTTTTCCGCTGTCTATCCAGTAGTGAGCCCAAGTTTAGCCAAAGGTAGTCAGCAGTATCTGGTGACACCATCACACCCAAATATCTAAAGTTACTTGCTATGGTAATTTGGCTCACTCCCTCAGGTAGAGGTGCTGTCAATGGGTCAATGAGCATTAGGATTGACTTTGACTAATTGAATGTAAAACCTGAAAACCCACCATAGCCAATGCTAATCCCCATCAATGTTCGCAATGAGGCAGCAGTGTCCTTTAGGTAAATGAACGTGTCATCAGCATAGAGAGACACCTTTTCTTCCAAGGGACCTCTGCAGAACCCCACGACTCCAGGCGTGTTACGGATCAGTATTGCCAGAGGCTCTACTGCCAGAGCGAACAACAATGGGGATAGTGGCCACCCCTGATGAGTGCCCCTATGCAAGCAGAAAGGAGGGGAGAGAGTATTATTAATGCGGAATCTGGCTCTGGGTGTTGAATAAAGAACTCTCAACCAGTCTGTGAAATGATCCCCAGACCAAACCTGGCCAGTATTTTCAGGAGGTAGAGCCACTCAAAACTGTCAAAAGACTTTGCGGCATTCAGCGACAGAATGGCCCTATCTCCAGGATTATCTACCGGTACCTGTAGGTTCATGAATAATCGTCGAATATTATCGGCATTGGATCAGGTGGGAATAAACCCAGATTGGTCCCGATGGACCACCTATTACCTTGGAGAGTCTGGTGGCCAGGACTCGAAATCGAGAAAAGAAATCAGACAATATGAATCCAGCAAAAGTCTGTCCTTACCTGGCTTGGGAAGTACAACTATAATGGCTTCCTGCACACTATCAGGTAAACAACCCGTCTCAACAGCCTCAGACAGGGCCCGCAGCAGGGGTGGAAGAAGAACATCGCCGTAGCAAGAGTACACCTCGGCTGGCAGACCGTCTGAGCCCGGAGACTTATGACGTGGGGCTTCTGCTAAAGCCTCTGCTCTTCCAGGGTAATTGGGGAGTTCAGTATATCCCTCTCAGCATCAGTTATCTGGGGAAAAGGACAATTTTGTAAGAACAGAGCTAACTCAGAGGAAGTATATCTAGTTTTGGAGGCATACAAGTCAGTGTAGAAATGATGAAAATCATTCAGTATATCAGGATTAAGGGTGTGTAGCTCCCCTGCTGCGGACCGAATAGCTGAGATTGTGGGGGAGTCACACTGTTCCCTAGCCACTAGAGCCAAGAGATGGCCAGTGTTTTCACCCTCCTCAAAATAGCCCTGATGAAGGAAGTATCTCCTCTTCTCTGCTGCGGACATTATTACAGGATATAACAGGGATTGAGCCTCAGTCCAAGCCTCATGATTAGGTTAGATTAGATTGAGTAGGATCAGTGACCATTGCCTGTTCTCTGCGCTGCAGCTCAACGCTATCCTCCCACTGCCTTGAACGCCTCTTGCTGCCTGTAATTTCCCGAATAAGGCAGTCCCTCAGGAATGCCTTGAGAGAGTCCCACACCACAGCTAGAGGAGTGTCTGTTAAATTGTAGGAACTCCATCAATGCACCCAAAGTGTTATCAGAGGATGAGAACAATGTCAACCAAAAGGGGTTCACTCTCCACAGTGGTTGACCCAAGGATACCGTAACATCTAGCCGTACCCAGAAGGGGAATGATCAGACAGTAGACGGGGGTTCATACGCTGAATCCCGTACACGCTGCAGAAGCACCGCATTCGCCAGACCTAGGTCAATACGGGAGAGTCCATCATGTGTGGCTGAGTAGCAAGAATAACATCTAACATTAGCGTGCCTCTCTCACCACACATCATGAAGTCCCAGTTCGGAGAGCAGGGAGGCAAAAATGTTTTTTACCAGTGGCAGACTTAGCAGGTCTTGGCGTCAGTGACAATGTAGGTGTGGATTCAAGGTGTTGTTAAAATCACCCAAAACCATCACCGGGACATCAGGATGCAATGCCATAAATTGAGTTGGTTTCTTATGGTAATCCACCGAGGAGGGCGGAGGGATATATATTGCTGCAATAATACATGTAAAACCATTTAACTTGCATATTAAAAAGACAAATCTGCCCTGTCAATCCGCTGCTGAATACACTCAAATGAAACATTGGCAGATATCAACACAGTGACTCCTCTGGAATAAGATGAGTGCGTGGAGTGGAATTATGTTGGGAATTTGCGAGAACGCAGCAGATGGACAGAGTCAGGCTGCACACAGATGTGTCTCCTGGAGACAGATCAAATGAGGCTGTAATCTACTGATATATTTGAAAATTGCGCCCCTCTTAATTTTGTCCCCCATGCCTCTCACGTTCCATGACAAATAACAAACCCTTGGCAGTGTTATGTGACATCCTGGACACTGTTGGAAAGGGAGGAAAAGCCTAAGGGCTCTCCTCCTCCATAGGATATAACTGCCACATTACCCAAATCAAGCCTTATAGGGCGTACACACGGTCGGACTTTGTTCGGACATTCCGACAACAAAATTCTAGGATTTTTTCCGACGGATGTTGGCTCAAACTTGTCTTGCATACACACGGTCACATAAAGTTGTCGGAAAATCCGATCATTCTGAACGCGGTGACGTAAAACACGTACGTCGGGACTATAAACGGGGCAGTGGCCAATAACTTTCATCTCTTTATTTATTCTGAGCATGCGTGGCACTTTGTCCGTCGGATTTGTGTACACACGATCGGAATTTCCGACAACGGATTTTGTTGTCGGAAAATTTTATCTCCTGCTCTCCAACTTTGTGTGTCGGAAAATCCGATGGAAAATGTCCGATGGAGCCCACACTCGGTCGGAATTTCCGACAACACGTTCTGATCGGACATTTTCCATCGGAAAATCCGACCGTGTGTACGGGGCATTAGGCTGAGGCAAATACAATGTGAACCTGAACATACCAATCTCACCAAGAGATCAATGATGAGAGCCTTACGCCACCTAGTGGATGCTTGGATCATAGTTAGTGATGTTAAGATCTTTAAAAGTCTCACCTGTGAAGAGGAAGGGGTTAAGGGGAGAGAGGAAGGGAGAATCGCATGTATCAGGTCAGAGTTAGTACAGTTTTCTGCCAACTGGGCCCTAGAAAAACAAGAAAACATCCCCAAACATATAGGAGAAAGAGTCTGCGCAAGTCCATCCTGTGGGGACATGAATGTAGCTGTCAGAAAAGAGCCTGTCAACATCGGAAAGTTCCTGTGCGTTTGCGCGGCGGAGCCGCGCTTCGGCGCATGCGCGTTAGCCAAGTAGCGGCACACACGGGTTCACTACACGGCGTGACGGCGTAACGGCGTAATGGCGTACGAACGTTCGCTCGTCAGCATCACGCCCCCTTTTCTGGCCTATATAAGGACTGACTTGTGCCCTGTTTAATTGCTGGTTTGTCTTTCAGCTTCCAGTGTTCCGTTCCTGTTTCCTGCTTCCTGTGTTTACCTGTTTGACCCGGATTTGCCTGACCTACCTTGTCTCTCTCCAGCACTTTGACCTCGGCTTGTTTAAAGGACTTCCCCACGATCTGCTTCCAGTGTTTGACCCTCTGCCTGTCTCCGGATTCTCCTGCCTTCTTGTGTATGACCCCGGCTTGTCTAAACGGACTTCTCTGCTGACATCTCCAATCCTCTACCTCTGGCTTGCCTTCAGGATTCCTCTACTATCTGCTGTGTTTGACCCTCGGCCTGCTCCAAGGACTTCCTCATCTGCCAGTCTCCAGTATAAGTTATCGGTCTGCATCATAGACTCTCCACCACTGGGTTTCCTGTGCCTGATCTCCTGCACTTGTCCCAGCTCCCCTTGTGTTGGCGGGTCTTCTTCTCCAGCTCCGGGTCAGAGCCTCCGTAGCTCTCATCACTGCGTGACTGAAGTCCTCCTCCCAAGAGCTTCCTGCCTGCAGGCGACCCGTGCCTCTCTGTGCCCTACACCCTCTGTACCACTACCAGGGGTGTGGTGCGCTTAGCCGCAAGGGAAGCCACTCCCAGCATCTCGGCCTCGGTGAGTACCCGTGATAGTACAAACCAGCCAGATGTCTGAGGCCGACAGAGTGGGTTCCCCTCTCGAAGCTCTATGCCAGCAGGTAACGACCCTTACGCAAGCAGTCCAGAGGCTACAAGATGGCTATTTTCAACTAGAAGGTCGTCTCCAGCACCTGGTGTTGTCTCCCGGGGATGCAACTTCCACATCCCCCAGTGGGGCCAGCTCTTCACAAGATCACTCCAGCACAGCTCCTGCAGTTGTTATGACTCTCCCAGAACCTAGGGTGCCCACACCCGAACGATTTTCCGGAAACCGGAAGAGGTTTAGAGCATTTAAGAACGCTTGCTTGTTATACCTGGCTCTCCAACCTAAGACTTTCAGCTCTGAGACAGTAAAAGTAGGGTTTATTATTTCCTTGTTGTCTGAAGAACCCCAAGCTTGGGCTCACAACCTCCTGGAGCAGAAAAGTCCCCTACTAAACTCAGTGGAAACCTTCTTTGAGTCCATGGGAAGATTATATGATGATCCCCAACGTATAGCCACGGCCGAGTCCATCTTATATACCTTAGTCCAGGGAAAAAGACCAGTGGAGGACTATACGGTCGAATTTCGGAAATGGTCAGGGGACACTGGATGGAATGAGGCGGCTCTCAAATACCAGTACCGCCAGGGACTCTCAGAGACTCTCAAAGATGAATTGGCACGTGTTGATTCTCCTTCCACCCTGGAGGAGTTGATCCAGCTAGCCATAAAATTAGACCGACGTCTACGGGAACGACGTGCTGAACGTCTTCAATCTCCTCGGCCTACATGGATGCTACCCAGGGTCCCCACAGGTCATCCTCTTCCTGCAGTCCCTTCCTCCTCTACCTTGGAGAGCGAGCCAATGCAACTGGGACTGATCCGGGCTCCACTTACACCTGATGAGAAACAACGCCGGCGGGAGGCCAATCTCTGCCTATACTGTGGAGGGTCAGGCCACTTTTTGCGCAACTGTCCTATAAGACCCAGTAAGTCCCAATTACAAACAGCTATGAACTTTCAAGTCAATGGTTCAAGTTCAACTCATCTTGTCCTTCCTGTCTCCCTACAGGTGGCAGGCGAGGAGATCCGGCTACCAGCCATTATTGATTCTGGCGCCTGCAGCTGCTTCCTAGATACATCCCTAGCTCGAAGTTTACGTATCCCTCTGCAAAACAAAAGACAAAGGCTCCAAATCCATCTGGCCGATGGATCATCCCCCTGTTCCGGGCCTGTTACCCAAGAAACTAAACCCACTCTCACCATCACAGATTCAGGACATCAAGAATTTCTGTGCTTTGACATCATCTGCTCCCCCATGTTCCCTATCATCCTGGGACTTCCATGGCTACAAGCTCACGACCCCCATATCAATTGGAGTGAGAAGAAGATCTCCTTCTCTTCGGCTTACTGCTCCCAGCACTGCTTCACCTCTGGTCCTGTCTGCACAGCTTCCTGTCTAACTGTCCAACCAGTGCCTGATCACCTTCAGCACGTCCCTGCAGCCTACCGTGAATTCATGGACATTTTTGACAAAAGGAGAGCTGACAGTTTGCCTCCTCACCGACCATACGACTGTCCCATTGATCTCTTACCTGGCTCCGAGATTCCTTTTGGTCGTATATTCCCCCTATCAGAAAAGGAGTTGGAGGCTCTGCGGTCATACATCAACGAAAACCTGGAAAGGGGATTCATTCGTCCTTCCTCTTCTCCGGCTGGAGCGGGGATTTTCTTCGTTGAAAAAAAAGATGGTACATTAAGGCCTTGTGTGGACTACAGGGAAATCAACAAGATCACCATCAAGAACCGTTATCCGCTTCCCCTCATCCCAGAACTATTCCAACGGTTTCGAACCGCACGAGTTTTTTCTAAACTTGACCTAAGGGGCGCCTACAACTTGGTGCGGATACGCCCAGGGGATGAGTGGAAAACGGCTTTTAGGTCTAGATTCGGACATTTTGAATATCTAGTGATGCCTTTCGGTCTGTGCAATGCCCCAGCTACATTCCAACATCTAGTAAATGATATTTTTCGTGAATACCTAGATGACTTTGTGATTGTTTACCTTGACGATATTCTGATTTTCTCTACAACCATGGAGCAGCACCAAGTCCATGTGAAGAAGGTACTCACGATCCTCAGGAAGCACGGACTTTACCTAAAGGGAGAGAAATGCGAATTTGAAAAAACAGTGGTCCAATTCCTAGGGTTCATTATCTCCACTGAAGGGGTCTCAATGGACCCTCAGAAAGTGAAGTCTATCCAAGAATGGCCAGCCCCTACAGACAAAAAGGGGGTCCAACGATTTGTGGGTTTTGCCAACTTTTATCGCAGGTTCATAAAAGGATTTTCATCGATTATTTCTCCCATAACCCAACTGACTCGCCAGCAAAGCCGATTCCAGTGGTCCTCAGAAACTCAGGAAGCATTTGATAAACTGAAGAGTCTATTTACTTCTGCCCCGGTACTACTGCATCCAGACCCCGCTCTTCCTTATGTGTTGGAAGTAGACGCCTCAGAAACCGCTTTAGGAGCAATTCTATCCCAAAGACGAGGCCAGAAGGCCCTTCTTCATCCTGTGGCATTTGCCTCCCGGAAACTGTCCCCGCCAGAAAGGAACTATGACGTGGGGGAGCGTGAACTACTGGCCATCAAATTTGCTCTTGAGGAGTGGAGATATCTTTTGGAAGGTGCTTCTCACCCCATTATGATCTTCACAGATCACAAGAACCTGGAGTACCTTAGAACAGCAAAACGCCTCAGACCCCGGCAAGCCCGCTGGGCTTTGTTCTTCTCCAGGTTCAACTTTCACATTTCCTATCGGCCTGGTTCCAAGAATGGGAAAGCGGACGCCCTATCTCGGATGTTCCCAGAAACCTCTCAAACAGCAGAACCTGGTACTATTCTATCCTCACAGAATTTTCTTTGTTCAATCCAGCCAGATCTAAGAACGGCCATTGAACAGGCCTCCAGCCAATGCTTAAAACCTGAAGTACCCACACTGAGGAAACAGGATGGTTTACTATGGGCCCAAAACAAAATATTTGTTCCAGCGCAAGTAAGACCCTTGGTACTAAAAACATTTCATGATAACAAATTTGCAGGACATTTCGGGGTACAAAAGACCTCGGAACTAATACATCGTTCATTCTGGTGGCCAGGGTGGAGTCAGGACTGTAAAAACTACGTGAATTCTTGTATTATTTGCCAACGCAACAAGGGATCCAATGCAAAAGCCTGGGGTCTATTGAGACCATTACCCATTCCGGAGCAACCCTGGAAAGAAGTGGCCATGGACTTTATCGTTGACCTACCACCTGCTGAGGGATTCTCCACCATTCTGGTAGTAGTCGACCGCCTTTCAAAAATGGCCCATTTCTTACCCATGAAGGGCACACCCTCTGCCTCAGATACCGCGGATATATTCATCAAGGAGGTGGTTAGGCTACATGGAGTACCCGTTAGCATTGTGTCTGACAGAGGGGTCCAGTTCACCTCAAAATTTTGGAGAGATCTTTGTAAATCCCTGGAAATCAAGGTATGCCTATCCTCAGCATATCATCCTCAAAGTAATGGCCAAACAGAAAGGACGAACCAAACGCTGGAACAGTATCTGCGCTGTTTCTGCTCATGCTCTCAGGACAACTGGGTTTCACTCCTCCCCTGTGCAGAATTTGCCTACAATAATTCCATACATACAGCAACCAATCAAACTCCTTTCTGGGCTAATTATGGATTTCACCCCTCTTTTTTGCCTAATGCTTTTTCAGAAGTATCAGTTCCTGCGGTGCAAGACCGAATAAATTCCATTCAAGCCAATTTTCAAATAATTCAGGAAACTATGAAGAAGGCTCAGGACAGCTACAAGAAATACTATGACAGAGGGAGGAGGAGCAACCCAATTTTCAAGATTGGGGATGAAGTCTGGCTATCTGCAACAAACCTCAAACTTTCTTGTCCTTCACGCAAATTAGGTCCAAAATTTATTGGTCCCTTCAAGATAAAGAGAGTAGTAAACCCCGTGGCCTTTGAACTCTCTTTACCCAGCTCTTACAGAATTCATCCTGTCTTTCATACTTCCCTTCTGAAACCAGTAACTCCCAGTTCTTTCCCAGGAAGGGAGGAGTTGCCACCTCCTCCAATTAATATTGAAGGCGAAGATGAATTCGAGGTTGAGGCTATAATGGACTGTAGAAGGAGGGGGGGTCATATCCAGTACCTGGTCAAGTGGAAGGGGTACCCCCAAGAAGATAATTCTTGGGAACCCTCCTCCAATATACACGCCCCACGGTTAATACAAACATTCCACAAGAAATATCCGGGAGTACTGGCCAGATTGGGCACCCGGAGGTTGCCCGTTGGGGGGGGGCACTGTCAGAAAAGAGCCTGTCAACATCGGAAAGTTCCTGTGCGTTTGCGCGGCGGAGCCGCGCTTCGGCGCATGCGCGTTAGCCAAGTAGCGGCACACACGGGTTCACTACACGGCGTGACGGCGTAACGGCGTAATGGCGTACGAACGTTCGCTCGTCAGCATCACGCCCCCTTTTCTGGCCTATATAAGGACTGACTTGTGCCCTGTTTAATTGCTGGTTTGTCTTTCAGCTTCCAGTGTTCCGTTCCTGTTTCCTGCTTCCTGTGTTTACCTGTTTGACCCGGATTTGCCTGACCTACCTTGTCTCTCTCCAGCACTTTGACCTCGGCTTGTTTAAAGGACTTCCCCACGATCTGCTTCCAGTGTTTGACCCTCTGCCTGTCTCCGGATTCTCCTGCCTTCTTGTGTATGACCCCGGCTTGTCTAAACGGACTTCTCTGCTGACATCTCCAATCCTCTACCTCTGGCTTGCCTTCAGGATTCCTCTACTATCTGCTGTGTTTGACCCTCGGCCTGCTCCAAGGACTTCCTCATCTGCCAGTCTCCAGTATAAGTTATCGGTCTGCATCATAGACTCTCCACCACTGGGTTTCCTGTGCCTGATCTCCTGCACTTGTCCCAGCTCCCCTTGTGTTGGCGGGTCTTCTTCTCCAGCTCCGGGTCAGAGCCTCCGTAGCTCTCATCACTGCGTGACTGAAGTCCTCCTCCCAAGAGCTTCCTGCCTGCAGGCGACCCGTGCCTCTCTGTGCCCTACACCCTCTGTACCACTACCAGGGGTGTGGTGCGCTTAGCCGCAAGGGAAGCCACTCCCAGCATCTCGGCCTCGGTGAGTACCCGTGATAGTAGCCCTGGGGCAAAGGACCAGTTTGTGCTACAGAACCAGAACTAAGGTAAAAGACAGTTACTTTGTGCAATGTAGGGAAACCAAACTGCTAGAGCTGTCCCCGCCAGGTTGCTAATTAACATCAAAGCACCCATGTAACAAAGAAGAGTACCGGAGACTACTCACTGTTCCTAAGGAGGGTGTTGTGCCAGGTGCTGTTCCTCTCTGTCGAGCCAGTGCACTGCAGCCACAGGATTTTCAAAGAAGTGCGAGGTGCCATTGGCAATGACCTTCAGCTTTGCATTATAGAGCATGAAGTATTGGACGTTGAGGGTATGCAGCCTTTTCTTTATATCCATGAATTTGGATTTCTGCCACTGTACCTCTGCCGAAAAATCCAGAAACAGGGAAACTTTGGTGTTGTCCACTTTAAGGTTACCATCCGCTCTAGCTCTATTCAGTATGGCATCACGGTCTTTGTAATTCAGGAGATGGAACAAAAAGGGGCGCGGTGGGGCACCCTGTTGTGGTGGCCTTGCTGGGACCCTGTGCGCCCTCTCCACTGTGAACATGGGCGAAAATGCGTCTCAGCAAAAGGTGTAAGGTGTTAATGAGCCATGCTTCAATGAAGGCCGCTGGATTTTTGCCCTCTGCCCATTGAGGAATGCCCACCACACGCACATTATTCCGGGGTAAGCGATTTTCCACGTCCTCCAGGGGTGACCTATTAGCAGAGACCACTGATTGTATATGTCTGACATCTCTATGCAGAGGCTGCCACTCATCCTCTAATGTACCATGGTGTCCCTCCAGGGCAGAGGTGCACTCCCGCAATTTCTGCATGTCATGCCTGATTAGGGATATTTCAACCTTCATACCCTTCACCTCCCCTGTTAGATCAGCAATAGAAGAGCTGCAGGTGGTCACTGTAGTAAAAAATGTCTCTTAATGTGGGCTCATGGTCAGCACTATCTTGCTGGGACGCCGCCGCCATATTGGAGGCCTACGGCCCAGTACTGTGGCCTGCGTGTCATCCAGGAGCCAGGGGGGATGCCATCCAAGGATCCCATATCAGCCTCCAGAAGCCCTTCTCCAGGATCAGTTAGCCGGTGTGATAACAGGACTTTCAGGGAGAGATTTTTGGTGAACAGCCGTTGAGCTACCTCCTTTGCGGGGCGGGAGGCCGCCATCATCTTTCCCGGGGGTGGCAGGTGAAATTTTGGGTCCTGTCCCTCGTCTAGCCATGGCAGCGTGGCAATATACTCAGCCGGGTGTAGCAGAGCAACTGCGACAGCGGATCAGAGGTGTCAAGGTCAGGTCAATGCAGGGAAGGATGGCGGTGCTTTAAGCAGGATTATGCAGGATTCACAATGGAGCTAGCTCCAGCACGTCCTACTGCATGCCATGCACAGCCACACCCCTTGATTTATGCACTTTATTTAGTTAAGGACTTCACTAGGGAGGCGCATTGGCGCATTGTAGTACAGTATGTATATAGTGTGATGGAAGGGGATTTATTTAGTTTGTTTTATAGGGTAATTGTATGTGGCACATCATATTATCTTTTTTTACCTACTGTCTACTACAAGCCCTGGTTTTGCTTCTTCTGCAGATTGTGCTTGCTGTCTTCCACCTGTCCTTGCCCCACCAGAGTGCACGCCTTCTTTGTAGTTGCATGTTATGCCTTCCTTTATCTGCCTTGGGTCCACTTTTGACATTCTACAGCAAGGTTATATAGCTTTGTTGTTACCTAGGGACAAACTAGTGCTGGTAGGCCTGAACACCTTAAGGGAAGGGGGACTGCTAAAAGTGAAGCTACACCAGCCCACTATTTATCATGATTGGAGTGTCTGCATTCAAAACTTACACACTCACAAGGTCCTGTTCCTTGCTGCTGTCTCTTCTGTTATGTGTGTATTTGAACTGGGGGCTTTTTTTTATAAAGAACTCTTACTGGCTTTACACAAGGGCAAGGTGGTATAGAGTGGGGTCGGTAACTCCATTCCATCCCCACCTCTCCAGTCCATCAAAGGGGCTTGGTGAGGACATCATGTAGGATGGATGAGAAAAAAGGGCTGGTGGGGCTTTTTGTTTAAAAAAAAAAGGGCTGGTGGGGGATGAGTGTACCAGAACAGGTAGATCTTCCACAGCAGCTTACCTGCGCCGCTCTGCATCAAGAAAGTTCTTCTATACCATAGACTACTGCCCCCAATACTGTGCCCTCCCAATCCCTCAGTACTGTGCCCTCCTGACTCCTAGTACTGTGCCTTCCTGACCCCACTGTAACCGGATTTCTTGACCCTATGTACACTGCAATACTGACCCCCTGTCCTTTGCCCTGCTGATGCCCTATACTCTGCCCTGCTGACCCCCTTTCCTCTATTCCACTCATCCCTGTACACTGCTTTTCATACTACTAATGCCAGGGTACAGATCTGAACCTGGGACCTCGCTTTGCCACCTGAGATGCCGGACAGTGCCCTGTCCGATCCCTTGAACAATCTTACCTTGTATCTTATTTCTGGTAAGCCTTGAACGCTTTGCTACTTCTATAAACTTCCTGGATTAAATTAGTTGTAAACCTCAGATATGAAAAATAAACAATGCATAGCCCTCTATACTTGTCTTAATCCTGGACGCTAAGTGTAATTTCTGTCAGCTGCTTTATTCCTCTGTTATGTGCATGAGTCACTTCTGACGCATTTTCCTGACACCAAGAGAAAAATGGTGACAGGGGAGGGGCCTCCAGCAGATTGATAGCTTCAACTCTGTTCCTGTGTGCTATGTTGAGGGGGTGTGTCTCTTTCCTCCAATCAGCTCTCAGAGTTTTCCTTACTGAGCTCTGAGGTATGTAATTTCAGTTCTCTGCCCCCTTTTTTCTGAACTTTCAAACAAGCTTTATAATTTACCACTTTGAATGGATGTAGAGAAAATAAGATTGCAGATAAACAGGTACAACGTATGCAGGAGGATTTGTTTCAGCTCTGTGCCTCATCTGGGGCCAGTCACTTCACTGGGTATATGTAAGGGTTTACAACCATTGTAAGCCATGTCTCTGCACTTCCTGTTTGCCAGAATATTGTGCTCTCTCCAATCAATATCTTGCTCTTGTCACTCCTCCTGCTATCCGTATCTTCGCTACCACTCATTATCAACCTATGGCTTGTTTCTTGACTACACTTCTGCTTGATCCCAACCTGCAACCACTTGTTACTGTTCTTTGGCTTGTTTAAGGACTATGCGTCCGCTTGATCCCTAACTGCTACATCTTTTCAACAATTCATCAATGATGTTTTGTGAGATCTGTTGGACCAGCTTGTGATTGCATACCTGAATGATCATCTGGATGATTCTCATCTTTTTTGATAACCTGGAGGAGCATCACAACCTTGTTTGCACTGTCTTTGAAATATTAGGAACATAATATTAGGAAAGAATGACATTTTACAGGAGAAAGGGAGTTTGACTGAACCCAGATCCAATTCTTGGGATACAGTATTTCTCCAGAAGGCGTGAACATGGATCCCGAGAAGATCAAAATCAGTGATAAATTTGTCTTCTCTTAGGAACATTAAGGAAATACAGCAATTTGTTAGATTTGTCAACTTTTACAGAAGATTCATAGGGAATTTTTCCAAGGAGCACCAATTATGCAGTTGAGAAAGAAAGGAATGCCCTTATTTTTTTTGGTCACCTGAGGCACAGACTGCCTTTAGTAAACTAAGAATCTTTTCACATCTGAACCATTACTGGTACATCCTAATTCTGAACTACATTTTATCGTGGAAGTTGATGATTCAGATTATATCCTTTCTCAGAAAATTGGAGAAAAAAATGCAGATTCATCCTTGTGTTTATTTTTCTCGGTTAATGTCTTCAGCCAAAAACAATTATGACATGGGAAATAAGGAGTTGCTGGCAATTAAGAAGGAATTTTCCGAGTGGAGACATCTGCTAGAAGAGGAAGAAGCATCCAGTAACTGTTCTCACTGATTATAAAAAATTAGAGTTCATTCATTCTGCCAAGAGATTATCTTCTAGACAAGTATTTTGGACCCTATCCTTTTCTAGGTTCAATTTTGATATTTTGCACCTGGGTCATGGAATGTTAAAGCCAATGCATTATCAAGGATGTTATCTGGGCTCCTCCAGGAAAGCAACTCTGAATGGACAATCTTGCCTCAAAAGAACTTCCTAGGAGCCATCCTCAAGTACAAAAACGACTGGGCATTTTGAGGTTTCTAAGACAGAAAAACTTTTATTACCGTATATACTCGTGTATAAGTCGAATTTTTCAGCCCCTTTTTTGGGGCTGAAAGTGCCCCCCTCGACTTATACACGATCAGTGCCGTCTGCCTACATGATCAGCTTGTCATGCAGGCAGACGGAGGCCAGCGAGTGCTACATAGCACTCGGCAGCGGCTCTCGGCTCTCACAGTTCAAAAGCCGCGCCTCCTCGTCTGTGATAGGCAGTCAGGGTACAGCCTATCACGGACATTCTGTCATCCTCGTCCGTGGATGAGTGAATGTCCGTGATAGGCTGACCGCTGACTGCTGGGAAATGGAGTTTTCTGCCTATCATAGATGACGAGGGGGCACGGCTTTTGAACAGTGAATGGCTGCCGAATAGGAATAGCACACGCTGATCGGTGCAGAGTGGCACACGGAGGCATGCACAGGACACAGGTAGGATGCACACAGACACATGCACACAGACACATACACAGGACCATATACACATGATACATGCACACATACACAGGACACAGGTACATATACACATGACACATGCACATATACACATGACACAGGTACAGGACACATGCACATATACACAGGACACCGGTAGAGGACACATGACACATGCACATATACACAGGACATAGGTACATGACACATGCACATATACACAGGACATAGGTACATGACACATGACACATGCACATATACACAGCACACAGGTACATGACACATGCACATATACACAGGACACAGGTACAGGACACATGCACATATACACAGGACACAGGTACATGACACATGCACATGTAGCAATAACTCTCAGTGGAGTTGCTGGTTTAAAGCGGGCTATTACCTTCACTCTCGATACCTCTGTTTCACCAGCACCGGGTCTAGGGTCCCGTTGAGTTTACCTCTGGACGATATAAGCACCAAACACTTGAGTATGTTTTCCAATGCTTTAATGAACAAGTAATAAAGGAAGTAGCAGGAAAGAGGCAGAAGGAAAGTTGCAGGGAAGCTCAAATACCTTTTCTTAGTATTCTTTAGAACATTATTTGGAATTGAATACTTGTAGTTGGATGCACTCCCCTTGTGGGATTCAATCTTTGCCTGCCTGGATAGGCCTCTCTCACTTGCCCAGCAGCCAGTACGTAGCACGAACAAAAGTCTCTGCCACAGACTTGTTTGGAATAAAACCCGTACGATCCTCTGACACAGGATGTATTGGTTTACGATGAATGTCATACACAGTACTTGGATACGTCCTCCAACCGAGTCACCAGGCCCCTCTCCAGACCAGCACTCTGCATGATCCTTCCATGACGGGTCCTCCCCTGGGATCTCCTCAGTTGTCCAGCTTCTTCACTCAGGATAGACAGCTCAGGACCGTTCCTCTGCTGCTGTGGTAGGCCCCAGACAGGCTTCTGGGCCCACCCACACGCCGCAGCGATGTGGGCCTCCGGAACGGAGGACCACGAGGTGGTACTCTTAATGCATACCTGTCGGCCATGAGGGCCAGCAGGTGGCTGGAAACGAACACCTAAACATGGCGTCTGTCCCATAAATACCCTCTCCCAGAATGCAACTCGGAGGGCCACCTCCACAAAGTTGTCTCCGGGACAGAGGAGCACTCATACGCTTCAACACGTTGCCTTTCCAACATCAGCCCATGTTGAAAACGACACCCACCGGCGCAATGTGGAACTACACGCAACTCAGCCAAGCTGGAACAGTGGCAAATCTAACTTCACCTAACAAGTAACCCACAAGATTTACCTATCAGCGGTAGATTAAAAATCTACCAGCGCTACATACTCCCCCCACTACAATAGACGTTGTCCTCAACGTCTATCAAAAAAAAAAGTAATAATAACTCCCAAGCCTGAGAGTAGGTATTTGAGCTTAAAACTTGGATTAGAGTAAAGAAGAGAAGAAGACAGTAGAGAGATATTACAATTTCAACATTTTTCTTTTAAACAATATGTTCACATCCGTAAACAAAACCACATTAAGACTGTTGCAACCCCACTATCTATCTAGCTGAAAAGCCTAACAGCTTGATAGCAGGTCCACTTGCTCCTTAAAAGAAACAAAATTAAACACACACGAGATATATACAGTTTAGAAGCAAAGTCTCATTCTTAAAAAAAAATGAAACTCTCTTCCCATAATCTTTCTTATGTTCCCACTAAGGAACCAACTAAAATAACTTGGAGTCCATCCCTATATATATTTAGGTATGTCATATCTCTTTTAAACGAAGGAAGTCTGTCTAGCAAAAAAAACACGGGCCTTAGAATTAGAAACACAGAGATGAACACCAAATCTTGACCTCGAAGATCTCTGAACACTGACACTATCTATCTACATACCCCACAGTTCTTTATCCATAATCACCAGTAGAACCGAGGATCTGGCAATGTCAGTGATTTTCCTTGTTTATCCACTGTAGTAATAAAGTACACCACATCATCTTTTCCTGGTCTGCAAATGACCACTTTGTCAGCATAAATGTGCCGACCATAGTTCCAGTGTAGGAAACATCCACTGAAGCGTTCATCCATAGCGACAGAACATCCAGTTTTCCGGAAAGGCTTAGGCACAGACAAATATTCCCAAACAGCTTCACTGTACCAAAGCTCCCGGTTAGCTTCAATCTCTTGCATAATGTCCTGGGTAACATATGGGAACTCCAAACCATATTCCCTGGCCACACACTTGTTAAGCATTTTCTGTAAACGTGCAAGTTTGGGCAACGATCTATTTTTCCCCAAACCAGGGGGCACACAAGAGTTCAATGACTTGCTCACCATAGACCCAACAGGTGTCGGCAACAAAGTAGTAACTTTAGGCAATGTCTCCCCGACAGTACTGTGCGGCTCCACACAAGGTGATGTTCTCCCAGAATCCAGGGCTGTCCATTCTGAGCCCATAACAGTTCTTGTGACATTGTCTCAAATAAATCATCATCACCGGAGAGATCCGACATGGAATCTATCTCCGAATCTCTCAACTCTTCTGCCAGGAAATATTTACACAAAGTCCCCGATACATTCCGCTTTGATCTCTCACCCGTTCCTGACGTGGACTTCTCCGCTTCGGGCAGTCTCTGGGGTAGGCCTCGACCACGGCCGCGGGAAGCCTTTACATATCCCACCTTCCTCTGGACAGGTACAACAGGGATAGGCGTAGTGGACGCGGAAATCAAAGTAATGTCCGCTGATGAGTCGGTTACCGCAGTATCTCTCTCAGGAACACTTTCCGTGACAACAGGCAAAATCACGGCCTGCCGTTCTTTTTCAGCAGTAGTAGCAGCTTCTACTGTGGCGATACCTGTAGCCCAGTCCATACGATAAGCACGGGGCAACATGGTAGGTTGTTCCAGCACAAACAAATATTCTCCACATTGCGGGCAGCGAACAAATGGACGGAGATGTATGACCAGTCCTTCATACTTGTGGCAAAGCATGCCCAGTCCTTCAATATCTCCAACTGTATAAAGAACAAACCTCCCCTGCGGTTTCAGATGAATGCCGTTATCTGTAAGCAAGGTATCGGTCAGCATAGCACCCGCATCGGTGCATGTAGGGAACATCTTAGGCCCCACAGTTGGTTGCATCACCGAAAAAGACATGGCCACACTCTGATCTTCTCAGCACGATCAAGAGGCCTCTCCTCTTCTCTGGCGCCAACACACACACGCGTCCCACGCAGTATCAAGTAGGCTAGGCTCCTCCCACTTGTTCCTCTGATCACGTAGCTCCCGGGCTTTCACTGGCGCCCACCGCCTACGCAGTCAGAAATAAAGTTCTGCAACTTTTAACCTCTTCTTCTCCTGAGAAATTGACAAAGTCCAGCTTTCACAGTAAACTTCCGGTGAAACACTTCTCTAGGTTGCGAGAAACTGATGGCCAACAAATCCCGGATGACGCCCCCACATGTAGCAATAACTCTCGGGGGAGCTGCTGGTTTAAAGCGGGCTGTTACCTTCACTCTCGATACCTCTGTTTCACCAGCACGGTCCCGTTGAGTTTACCTCTGGACGATATAAGCACCAAACACTTGAGTATGTTTTCCAATGCTTTAATGAACAAGTAATAAAGGAAGTAGCAGGAAAGAGGCAGAAGGAAAGTTGCAGGGAAGCTCAAATACCTTTTCTTAGTATTCTTTAGAACATTATTTGGAATAAATACTTGTAGTTGGATGCACTCCCCTTGTGGGATTCAATCTTTGCCCGCCTGGAAAGGCCTCTCTCACTTGCCTAGCAGCCAGTACGCAGCACGAACAAAAGTCTCTGCCACAGACTTGTTTGGAATAAAACCCGTACGATCCTCTGCCACAGGATGTATTGGTTTACGATGAATGTCAGACACAGTACTTGAACCTTTAACCACTTAAGGACCGCCTCACGCTGATATACGTCGGCAGAATGGCACGGGCAGGCAAAATCACGTAGATATACGTGATCTGCCTCCCGCGGGTGGGGGGTCCAATCGGACCCCCCCTCCGGTGCCCGAGGCGGTCCTCTTTTGTCCCCCGGCGATCGGAGGTGAGGGGGAGGCCATCCGTTCGTGGCCCCCCCTCGCGATCGCCGCCGGCCAATCACAACATTCCTTTGCTGCTGTATGCTAAACAGCAGCAAAGGAAATGATGTCATCTCTCCTCAGCTCGGTATTTTCCGTTCCGGCGCCGAGGAGAGAAGACTGCACTGTGAGCGAAAACACACACACACACAGTAGAACATGCCAGGCACACAAAACACCCCCGATCCCCCCCCGATCACCCCCCAATCACCCCCCCCTTGTCACAAACTGACACCAAGCAGTTTTTGTTTTTTTTCTGATTACTGCATGGTGTCAGTTTGTGACAGTTACTGTGTTAGGGCAGTTAGGGTTAGCCCCCTTTAGGTCTAGGGTACCCCCCTAACCCCCCCTAATAAAGTTTTAACCCCTTGATCACCCCCTGTCGCCAGTGTCACTAAGCGATCATTTTTCTGATCGCTGTATTAGTGTCACTGGTGACGATAGTTAGGGAGGTAAATATTTAGGTTCGCCGTCAGCGTTTTATAGCGACAGGGACCCCCATATACTACCTAATAAATGTTTTAACCCCTTGATTGCCCCCTAGTTAACCCTTTCACCACTGATCACCGTATAACCATTACGGGTGACGCTGGTTAGTTTCTTTATTTTTTATAGTGTCAGGGCACCCGCCGTTTATTACCGAATAAAGGTTTAGCCCCCTGATCGCCCGGCGGTGATATGCGCCGCCCCAGGCAGCGTCAGATTAGCGCCAGTACCGCTAACACCCACGCACGCAGCATACGCCTCCCTTAGTGGTATAGTATCTGAACGGATCAATATCTGATCTGATCAGATCTATACTAGCATCCCCAGCAGTTTAGGGTTCCCAAAAACGCAGTGTTAGCGGGATCAGCCCAGATACCTGCTAGCACCTGCGTTTTGCCCCTCCGCCCGGCCCAGCCCAGCCCACCCAAGTGCAGTATCGATCGATCACTGTCACTTACAAAACACTTAACACATAACTGCAGCGTTCGCAGAGTCAGGCCTGATCCCTGCGATCGCTAACAGTATTTTTGGTAGCGTTTTGGTGAACTGGCAAGCACCAGCGGCCTAGTACACCCCGGTCGTAGTCAAACCAGCACTGCAGTAACACTTGGTGACGTTGCGAGTCCCATAAGTGCAGTTCAAGCTGGTGAGGTGGCAAGCACAAGTAGTGTCCCGCTGCCACCAAGAAGACAAACACAGGCCGTCGTGCCCATAATGCCCTTCCTGCTGCATTCGCCAATCCCAATTGGGAACCCACCACTTCTGCAGCGCCCGTACTTCCCCCATTCACATCCCCAACCAAATTCAGTCGGCTGCATGAGAGGCATTTTCTTTATGTCCTCCCGAGTACCCCTACCCAACGAACCCCCCAAAAAAAGATGTCGTGTCTGCAGCAAGCGCGGATATAGGCGTGACACCCGCTATTATTGTCCCTCCTGTCCTGACAATCCTGGTCTTTGCATTGGTGAATGTTTTGAACGCTACAATACACTAGTTGAGTATTAGCGTAGGGTACAGCATTCCACAGACTAGGCACACTTTCACAGGGTCTCCCAAGATGCCATCGCATTTTGAGAGACCCGAACCTGGAATCGGTTACAGTTATAAAAGTTAGTTACAAAAAAAGTGTAAAAAAAAATAAAAAAATACATAAAATAAAAAAAAATAGTTGTCGTTTTATTGTTCTCTCTCTCTCTCTATTCTCTCTCTCTATTGTTCTGCTCTTTTTTACTGTATTCTATTCTGCAATGTTTTATTGTTATTATGTTTTATCATAATTGCTTTTCAGTTATGCAATTTTTTATACTTTACTGTTTACTGTGTTTTATTGTTAACCATTTTTTTGTCTTCAGGTACGCCATTCACGACTTTGAGTGGTTATACCAGAATGGTGCCTGCAGGTTTAGGTATCATTCTTTTCAGCCAGCGGTCGGCTTTCATGTAAAAGCAATCCTAGCGGCTAAATAGCCTCTAGACTGCTTTTACAAGCCGTGGGAGGGAATGCCCCCCACAGTCTTCCGTGTTTTTCTCTGGCTCTCCTGTCTCAACAGGGAACCTGAGAATGCAGCCGGTGATTCAGCCAGCTGACCATAGAGCTGATCAGAGACCAGAGTGGCTCCAAGCATCTCTATGGCCTAAGAAACCAGAAGCTACGAGCATTTCATGACTTAGATTTCGCCGATGTAAACAGCGCCATTGGGAAATTGGGAAAACATTTTATCACACCGATCTTGGTGTGGTCAGATGCTTTGAGGGCAGAGGAGAGATCTAGGGTCTAATAGACCCCAATTTTTTCAAAAAAGAGTACCTGTCACTACCTATTGCTATCATGGTGGATATTTACATTCCCTGAGATAACAATAAAAATGATTAAAAAAAAAAATGAAAGGAACAGTTTAAAAATAAGATAAAAAAGCAAAAAAATAATAAAGAAAAAAAAAAAAAGCACCCCTGTCGCCCACTGCTCTCGCGCTAAGGTGAACGCAAGCGGCGGTCTGTCGTCAAGCGTAAACAGCAATTGCACTATGCATGTGAGGTATCACCGTGAAGGTCAGATCGAGGGCAGTAATTTTAGCAGTAAACCTCCTCTGTAATTCTAAAGTGGTAATCTGTAAAGGCTTTTAAAGGCTTTTAAAAATGTATTTTTTTTGTTGCCACTGCACGTTTGTGCGCAATTGTAAAGCATGTCATGTTTGGTATCCATGTACTCGGCCTAAGATCATCTTTTTTATTTCATCAAACATTTGGGCAATATAGTGTGTTTTAGTGCATTAAAATTTAAAAAAGTGTGTTTTTTCCCCAAAAAATGTGTTTGAAAAATCGCTGCGCAAATACTGTGTGAAAAAAAAAATGAAACACCCACCATTTTAATCTGTAGGGCATTTGCTTTAAAAAATATATAATGTTTGGGAGTTCAAAGTAATTTTCTTGCAAAAAAAAAAAAACTTTTTCATGTAAACAAAAAAGTGTCAGAAAGGGCTTTGTCTTCAAGTGGTTAGAAGAGTGGGTGATGTGTGACATAAGCTTCTAAATGTTGTGCATAAAATGCCAGGACAGTTCAAAAGCCCCCCAAATGACCCCATTTTGAAAAGTAGACACCCCAAGCTATTTGCTGAGAGTCATGTCGAGTCCATGGAATATTTTATATTGTGACACAAGTTGCGGGAAAGAGACAGATTTTTATTTTTATTTTTGCACAAAGTTGTCACTAAATGATATATTGCTCAAACATGCCATGGGAATATGTGAAATTACACCCCAAAATACATTCTGCTGCTTCTCCTGAGTATGGGGATACCACATTTGTGAGACTTTTTGGGAGCCTAGCCGCGTATGGGACCCCGAAAACCAAGCACCGCCTTCAGGCTTTCTAAGGGCGTGAATTTTTGATTTCACTCTTCACTGCCTATCACAGTTTCGGAGGCCATGGAATGCCCAGGTGGCGCAAAACCCCCCAAATGACCCCATTTTGGAAAGTAGACACCCAAAGCTATTTGCTGAGAGGTATAGTGAGTATTTTGCAGACCTCACTTTTTGTCACAAAGTTTTGAAAATTGAAAAAAGAAAAAAAAATGTTTTTTCTTGTCTTTCTTCATTTTCAAAAACAAATGAGAGCTGCAAAATACTCACCATGCCTCTCAGAAAATAGCTTGGGGTGTCTACTTTCCAAAATGGGGTCATTTGGAGGGGTTTTGTGCCACTTGGGCATTGCATGGCCTCCGAAACTGTGATAGGCAGTGAAGAGTGAAATCAAAAATTTACACCCATAGAAATCCTGAAGGCGGTGATTGGTTTTCGGGGCCCCGTACGCGGCTAGGCTCCCAAAAAGTCCCACACATGTGGTATCCCCATACTCAGAAGAAGCAGCTAAATGTATTTTGGGGTGCAATTCCACATATGCCCATGGCCTGTGTGAGCAATATATCATTTAGTGACAACCTTTTGTAAATATTTATTTATTTTTGTCATTATTCAATCACTTGGGACAAAAAAATAAATATTCAATGGGTTCAACATGCCTCTCAGCAATTTCCTTGGGGTGTCTACTTTCCAAAATGGGGTCATTTGGGGGGGTTTTGTACTGCCCTGCCATTTTAGCACCTCAAGAAATGACATAGGCAGTCATAAACTAAAAGCTGTGTAAATTCCAGAAAATGTACCCTAGTTTGTAGACGCTATAACTTTTGCGCAAACCAATAAATATACGCTTATTGACATTTTTTTTACCAAAGACATGTGGCCGAATACATTTTGGCCTAAATGTATGACTAGAATTGAGTTTATTGGATTTTTTTTATAACAAAAAATAGAAAATATCATTTTTTTTCAAAATTTTCGGTCTTTTTCCGTTTATAGCGCAAAAAATAAAAACCGCAGAGGTGATCAAATACCATCAAAAGAAAGCTCTATTTGTGGGAAGAAAAGAACGCAAATTTTGTTTGGGTACAGCATTGCATGACCCCGCAATTAGCAGTTAAAGCGACGCAGTGCCAAATTGGAAAAAGACCTCTGGTCCTTAGGCAGCATAATGGTTCGGGGCTAAAGTAGTTAAGCCAACCCGGCAGTACTATGCAGCAAGATTACTTCAGGATACGTCCTCCAACCGAGTCACCAGGCCCCTCTCCAGACCAGCACTCTGCATGATCCTTCCATGACGGGTCCTCCCCTGGGATCTCCTCAGTTGTCCAGCTTCTTCACTCAGGATAGACAGCTCAGGACCATTCCTCTGCTGCTGTGGTAGGCCCCAGACAGGCTTCTGGGCCCACCCACACGCCGCAGCGACGTGGGCCTCCGGAACGGAGGACCACGAGGTGGTACTCTTAACGCATACCTGTCGGCCAGGAGGGCCAGCAAGTGGCTGGAAACGAACCCCTAAACATGGCGTCTGTCCCATAAATACCTTCTCCCAGAATGCAACTCGGAGGACCACCTCCACCAAGTTGTCTCCGGGACAGAGGAGCATTCATACACTTCAACACGTTGCCTTTCCAACATCAGCCCATGGTGACAACGACACCCACCGGCGCAATGTGGAACTACCTGCAACTCAGCCAAGCTGGAACAGAGGCAAATCTAACTTCACCTAACAAGTAACCCACAAGATTTACCTATCAGCGGTAGATTAAAAATCTACCAGCGCTACACACATATACACAGAACACATGACACATGCACATATACACAGGACACAGGTACATGACACATGCACATATACACAGGACACATGACACATGCACAGGACACATGCACAGGACACAGGGAGGTATACAGCTGCAGATGGGCATTGTTGACTCTCTTTTTCCACTTACAGTAGCTGCTGCATTTCTCACCCTCGTCTTATATTCTTATATACTTATATAAAGATGTCAAGCGCTATGTGGCATAGTGTCTGACCTGTGCATGCAATAAGACACCACAATCTTCTGCTTTAGGGTTACTCCAACCACTCCCTGTTCCATCAAGACCATTGCGGTCAATTTCTATGGACTTTGTGGTCAATCTTCCTCCCTTGGAAGAGATGACCACTATCTTAGTAGTCGTTGACCATCTCACTAAGATAGCTCATTTTATACCAGTTAAGGGGTACCCACTGCTGAACAAACTGTGGAGTTGATGTAATTCTGGATTATGTGGTGACTCACAGATAAGTACAGTTTACTTTAACCACCTCAATACTAGGCACTTTCGCCCCCTTCCTTCCCAGACCAATTTTCAGCTTTCAGCGCTCTCGCACTTTTAATGACAATTACTCGGTCATGCTACGCTGTACCCAAATGAAATTTTTATCATTTTGTTCGCACAAATAGAGCTTTCTTTTGGTGGTATTTAGCCACGACTCCATTATTTTTTTTTTTGCGATATAAGCGCAAAAATAGTGGAAATTTGGAAAAAAAACAATATTTTCTTTTTTCTGTTTTAAAAGAAATCCAGTAAAATCGAATTTTGTCATAAATTTAAGCCAAAATGTATTCTGCTACATGTTTTTGATAAAAAAAATCCTGTTAAGTGTATAATAATTGGTTTGTGTGATCACGGACATATGTACGCAAATGATCATGTACAGATGTGTGCAGGTGATCACGTACATATGTGTGCAGATTACCATTGGGACATGTGATTTTAGTGGGACATATGTGGGGGACAGCTTTTTTTATTATTTGGGGACATGTGTTTTGGGGACATGTGTGTTTTACATTATGTGAGGACATGTGTGTGTTTTACATTATGTGGGGACATGTGTGTGTTTTACATGTATGTATTTACATGTGTGTTGACACTAGGTTGGTGATCAGTGAGTAAAAAGCTGTAAAAAACAGCTCATACTCACTGATCATCAGCCGGCTGCAGCGATCCCCTCTCCTCTCCTCCTCAGCGACAACTTCCGTGTGAGGAGAGGAGAGCTGATTGCCTAGCAACCGGCTGTGTTTACATCACATGACGGCTGTGATTGGACACGTGTGATCAGGAGGGCCAATCACAGAGCCCTCCTGCCGATCCGAGATGCGCCGTGTCCGGGTGACACGAGCACATCGGGATCGCGCCACTGCGCGGACACGCGCGCACGATCCCGCTCCTTTTGAGGGACGTTCCTGAACATCCACTCAGAAGGAGAGAGCGCCCACCTGGCCGTTTATGTACATTGGCCGGGTGGGAAGTAGTTAAAAGTTAGAAAAATCTTTTGCTCAGTTTTAGGTGTAACAATCTGTTCTCTGCTTTTCACCCTCAGTCTAATGGTCAGACCAAAAGGACCAATCAAACTTTGGAATAGTACTGTACTTTTGATGTTTTATCAGTTATCTTCAGGATGACTGGGTGGACTATCTTCCTATGGCAGCGTTCGCTTATAACAATTCTAAACATAGCTCTGCTTCCTGAAGTACTTTTTTCTTAAAGTGGAGTTCCGCCAAAAAAAATAATTAAAAGTCAGCAGCAAAAAGTGTAGTTGCTGACTTTTAATAATCAGACACTCACCTGTCCCATGGTCCAGCGATGCGGGCGTACGAAACCCCGATCCTCTCCCCCTCTTCTCCATGGCGCCGGCATTCTTACTGTGGGCTTGGCATGCACTGCACATGTGTGAGCCGCGCTGCACGCTGTGAATGGCCGGGCAATCTTCTGGGATCTGTGTCGTGTCCCAAAAGTTTGCAGGGAGGGAGGGGGAGAGATGAAATTCCTTCCTGCTCCGAGGAGCCCCGGGAGGAAGTGAGAGCTGGATGCCTCTAAAAAGAGGTGTCCGCTCCCACCCCAAAAAAATGACTTGCCAAATGTGGCATGTCAGGGGGTCACCGTCACTTAAAGCGGAAGTTCCATTTTTGGGTGGAACTCTGCTTTAAATACAGGGTATCATCCAGTTTGTATTCCTGATCTTCCTATCTCTACTCCAATTCCTTCTGATACCAGCAGATTAACTACACTGCAGACATCATCTACTTTTCATGTAGGAAACAAAGTTTGGTTATCTACCAAAAATGTGAAGGCTCATGTTCCATCTGAAAAATTAGGTCAAATGTTTGTGGGACTTTTCCAGATTTCTGCTGAAATCGACCTGGTTACCTTTCACTTACAACTTCCTGACAGTATGAAGATTCACATATCACTACTAAACCATTTCATTAAATTATTTTATTATTTTATTATTATCTCCTCCAATTGTTGAACTACAGGATGAAGAGGAATTTGCAGATAAAACAATTCTTGATTTCAGGATTTTTAGGAACAAATTACAATATCTGGTTCAATGGGAAGGATATGGACCAGAGGAAAAATCTTGGAAACTCAAGGAGAACATTGATGCACCCAGATTGACAAAAGAGTTCCAACAAAGGTTTCCTTTACAAACCTGGCCCTAAAACATCTGCAGTACTGTCAGGGGTGGGATTTGAACCTGGAACCTCTGCAGTGCTTGGTTGTAGCTCTTGCTGTGCCATCTTGACTTGTATCTTGTTTCTTGTGAACCTTTAACCCTGCATATTACTGACCTCTGTACCACTGCCCTACATACTACTGACCTCTATACACTGCTCTATTTACTACTGACCCTTTGACACTGCCCTACATACTACTGAGCCCTGGACACTGCCCTACCTACCAGTGGCGGATGTATAGGGGTCACAGAAGTCGCCATGGCGACCAGGCCACATGCTGCAGGGGGCCTTTGAGGGCCCCCTGTATGCCTCGATAGGAGGAGCGGCAAGGGTGGCTGAAACCGAGCTCCCTGATCCTCAGCCGAACTGTAAATCGACACTGCGGGGAGCTGGTCACACTAATTACACCTAAAGTGAAAGCAGTGTGTGCTATGCTCTTTGTCTCCCCCTACAGTGCAGTACCCAGCCGGAAGAGATAAGGTAAAAAACTGAAGATTTTTAAACAGCTGTATGTATGTATGTGTGTGTATACATGTGTCTGTGTGTGCATGTATGTGTCTGTGTGTGCATGTGTGTGGGTGTGCATGTATGTACAATATCTCACAAAAGTAAGTACACCCCTCACATTTTTGAAAATATTTTATTATATCTTTACATGTGACAACATTGAAGAAATGACACTTTGCTCCAATGTAAAGTAGTGAGTATACAGCTTGTATAACAGTGTAAATTTGCTGTCCCCTCAAAATAACTAAACACACAGCCATTAATGTCTAAACCGCTGGCAACAAAAGTGAGTACACCCCTAAGTGAAAATGGAGTTCACCAGAGCTTCACAGGTTGCCACTGGAGTCCTCTTCCACTCCTCCATGATGACATCACGGAGCTGGTGGATGTTAGAGACCTTACGCTCCTCCACCTTCCTTTTGAGGATGCCCCACAGATGCTCAATAGCGTTTAGGTCTGGAGACATGCTTGGCCAGTCCATCACCTTTTACCTCAGCTTCTTTAGCAAGGCAGTGGTCATCTTGGAGATTTGTTTGGGGTCGTTATTATGTTGGAATACTGCCCTGTGGCCCAATCTCTGAAGGGAGGGGATCATCCTCTGCTTCAGTATGTCACAGTACATGTTGGCATTCATGGTTCCCTCAATGAACTGTAGCTCCCCAGTGCCGGCAGCACTCATGCAGCCCCATATCATGACACTCCTACCACCATGCTTGACTGTAGGCAAGACACACTTGTCTTTGTACTCCTCACCTGGTTGCCGCCACACATGCTTGACACCATCTGAACCAAATAAGTTTATCTTAGTCGCATAAGACCACAGGACATGGTTCCAGTAATCCATGTCTTTAGTCTGCTTGTCTTCAGCAAACTGTTTGTGGGCTTTCTTGTGCATAATCTTTAGAAGAGGCTTCCTTCTGGGACGACACCCATGCAGACCAATTTAATGCAGTGTGCAGCATATGGTCTGAGCACTGACAGGCTGACCCCCCCGCCCCTTCAACCTCTGCATCAATGCTGGCAGCACTCATACGTCTATTTCCCAAAGACAACCTCTGGATATGACCCTGAGCACGTGCACTCAACTTCTTTGGTCGACCGTGGTGAGGCCTGTTCTGAGTGGAACCTGTCCTGTTAAACAGCTGTATGTTCTTGGCCACCGTGCTGCAGCTCAGTTTCAGGGTCTTGGCAATCTTCTTATAGCCTAGGCCATCTTTATGTAGAGCAACAATTCTTTTTTTCAGATCCTCAGAGAGTTCTTTGCCATGAGGTGCCATGTTAAACTTCCAGTGACCAGTATAAGAGAGTGAGAGCGATAACACCAAATTGAACACACCTGCTCCCTGTTCACACATGAGACCTTGTAACACTAACAAGTCACATGACACGGGAGGGAAAATGGCTAATTGGGCCCAATTTGGACATTTTCACTTAGGGGTGTACTCACTTTTGTTGCCAGCGGTTTAGACATTAATGGCTGTGTGTTGAGTTATTTTGAGGGGACAGCAATTTACACTGTTATACAAGCTGTATACTCACTACTTTACATTGTAGCAAAGTGTCATTTCTTCAGTGTTGTCACATGAAAAGATAGAATAAAATATTTACAAAAATGTGAGGGGTGTACTCACTTTTGTGAGATACTATATGTGTGTATGTGTGTGTGTGCATGTATGTATGTGTGTGTGCATGTATATATGTGTGTGTGTGCATGTATGTATGTGTGTGTGCATGTATATATGTGTGTGTGTGCATGTATGTATGTGTTTGTGTGTGCATGTATATGTAAGTAAATATATCCTAAATGGCGCACATTTAGGAGATATTTACTGTACCTATAGGTAAGCCTTATTATAGGCTTACCTGTAAGTACAACTTGAAAATGGAGGTTTACAACCTCTTTAAGGCACGCTCTGCTAGATTTGTGAATGTTTCTTGGTACTTTTTGGCATCAGGCAGTTGTTTCCCAGATTTGAAAGGATGCCTGGTGCCAGGTGGATGTTCAAGCCTCTTCTGATGACAGCTTTCGTTGTAAGGTCCTTCAGGTGGCTCTTAGAGCTACAGGCAGACTCCAGTCGTTTATCATTAGCCTTTTGTTTTCTGTGTTGCCCACCCATCAGTTGAACTGCTTTTGCATGTTCCAAATGTCACTGAATCCTGTATCCCTCAATGGACAAAAAGAAAAGAAACAGAAAACCGAAAAATTATTTTCTTTGAATCCTTAGAGGAATATGGAAACCACCTCTTTGTGTTCATGATCTTACTCTCTGCACTATTTTCTATTTTGTTAAAAAACTGGGGCATTCTGGGAAGGGGTTATACCAGACTGGTTGCTGTTTTTTTATTTTTTTATTTTTGCTTGCCAGTGTCCATATTCTTCTGTAAATGGCAGTTTAACCCAAATGTCTCTAATGCCGCGTACACACGAGCGGACATTACGGCGGACTTTGCCCGGCGGACTTTTCGACGTACTTTCCGACGGACTTTGTGAATGAACGGACTTGCCTACACACAATCCACCAAAGTCCGTCGAATTCGTACGTGATGACGTACGACCGGACTAAAACAAGGAAGTTCATAGCCAGTAGCCAATAGCTGCCCTAGCGTGGCTTTTTGTCCGTCGAACTAGCATACAGACGGCGGACTTTTCGACCGGACTCGATTTCAACGGATAAATTTAAAACAAGTTTTAAATCTAATTCCGTCCAACTTTTGAGAAAACAAAGTCCGCTGGAGCCCACACACATCGAATTGTCTGACGAAATCCAGTCCGCCGGGCAAAGTCCGCCGTAATGTCCGCTCGTGTGTACGCGGCATTAATCCTGTTTCCCTGAAAGAGTTTAAAGAAGTGGATCTCATGCCGCGTACACACGAGTGGACTTTTCGACGAACTAGGTCCGACAGTCTTTCCGATGGACTTTGCAGCGTACGTCCGCCAGACTTTCAAACGAACGGCTTTGGACACACACGATCACACCAAAGTCCGACGGATTCGTACGTGATGACGTACGACAGGACTAAAATAAGGAAGTTGATAGCCAGTAGCCAATAGCTTCCCTAGCGTCGGGTTTTTGTCCGTCGGACTAGCATACAGACAAGCGGATTTTTTCAACCGGACTTGAGTCCGTCGGATAGATTTGAAACATGCTTTATTTCTAGGTCCGTTGGATTTTTGGGAAAAAAAGTCCGCTGGAGCCCACACGCGATCGAATTGTCCACCGGACCAAGTCTGCTGGAAAGTCCGCTTGTGTGTACGCGGCATTAGGGTGAGTACAAAAAATATTTTTTCACAGTCCTTAAAGAGGAGTTCCACCCAGGGGGGCCGTCAAAAAAAAAAAAATTAAAAGTCAGCAGCTACAAATACTGCAGCTGCTGACTTTTAATTGGACACTCACCTGTCCCTGGGTCCAGCGATGCGGGGGATCGAAGCCCCGCTCGTCCCCCCCCCTCCGCTCGTCGGCGCCGGCATTTCAACTGTGGGTGCCGGGCTGTGGCTTCACAGCCTGGCACCCACTGCGCATGCGCGAGCGGCGCCGCGCGCCGTGATTGGCCGCTCAATCACCTGGGACCTGTAATGGGTCCCAGATGATTGACAGGAGGGAGGGAGCAGAGCGGAGCCCTTCCTGTGCCGAGGAGGAAGTGATGTCACCAGCCCAGGCTAAGGAACAGGCAGACTACGAGGGACCACCTAGCAACAGGCATTTAGAGGTAAGTGAAAAAAAAAAATATCCAAATGTTTTTTTGGTTTTTTTTTTAGAATTTTTCCAGGTAGTTTTGTTTTTTGGGTGGAACCCCACTTTAAGCTTCAGCACAATCTCAAATTCTTTATGCTTTATTCTTCTTTATGCTGTACATTTACAAAACTTCAAACACACATATCTAAATCCTGAATATTTTATAAAGAAGAGCCCTGCTGTCTTCCTAATAACATACAGGAAATCATATTAAAGTTGGCCCTACCCAACTTACTGCACACAGCGAATGAAAAATGCAGTCAATTAATGTTAACCACTTGCCGACCGCCTCACGCCTATATACGTGAGCAGAGCGGCACGGGCAGGCAAAATCACGTACCTGAAACGTGATTGCCTTCCCGCGGGTGGGGGGTCCGATCGGACCCCCCCCCGGTGCCAGCTGCGGTCGGCATTTGGTTGGAAGCGATGAGAGACGAGGGGGAGGCCATCCGATCGTGGCCCCCCCCCTCGCGATCGCTCCCAGCCAATGAGAAACATCCCCTGCCTCTGTATAGTACACAGAGGCAGAGGATGTGATGTCATCTCTCCTCGGCTCGGGAGTTTCCGTTCCAGCGCCGAGGGGAGATGACATGTAAGTGCACCAACACACACACACACACACACAGTAGAACATGCCAGGCATACATTACACCCCGATCGCCCCCCGATCCCCCCCCAATCACCCCCCCCCCTGTCACAAACTGACACCAAGCAGGTTTTTTTTTTTTTTTTTTCCTGATTACTGCATAGTGTCAGTTTGTGACAGTTAGCAGTGTTAGGGTAGTGACTGTTACCCCCCTGTAGGTCTAGGGTACCCCCCTTACCCCCCCTAATAAAGTTTTAACCCCTTGATCACCCCCCCTCACCAGTGTCGCTAAGCGATCATTTTTCTGATCGCTGTATTAGTGTCGCTGGTGACGCTAGTTAGGGACGTAAATATTTAGGTTCGCCGTCAGCGTTTTATAGTGACAGGGACCCCCATATACTACCTAATAAATGTTTTAACCCCTTGATTGCCCCCTAGTTAACCCTTTCACCACTGATCACCATATAACCGTTACGGGTGACGCTGGTTAGTTCGTTTTTTTTTTATAGTGTCAGGGCACCCGCCGTTTATTACCAAATAAAGGTTTAGCCCCCTGTAGGTCTAGGGTACCCCCCTTACCCCCCCTAATAAAGTTTTAACCCCTTGATCACCCCCTGTCGCCAGTGTCGCTAAGCGATCATTTTTCTGATCGCTGTATTAGTGTCTCTGGCGACGCTAGTTAGGGACGTAAATATTTAGGTTCGCCGTCAGTGTTTTATAGCGACAGGGACCCCCATATACTATCTAATAAATGTTTTAACCCCTTGATGGCCCCCTAGTTAACCCTTTTACCACTGATCACCGTATAACCGTTACGGGTGACGCTGGTTAGTTCGTTTATTTTTTATAGTGTCAGGGCACCCGCCGTTTATTACCGAAAAAAGGTTTAGCCCCCTGATCGCCCGGCGGTGATATGCGTCGCCCTAGGCAGCGTCAGATTAGCGCCAGTACCGCGAACACCCACGCACGCACCGTACACGCACCGTACACCTCCCTTAGTGGTATAGTATCTGAACGCATCAATATCTGATCCGATCAGATCTATACTGGCGTCCCCAGCAGTTTAGGGTTCCCAAAAACGCAGTGTTAGCGGGATCAGCCCAGATACCTGCTAGCACCTGCGTTTTGCCCCTCCGCCCGGCCCAGCCCAGTCCAGCCCACCCAAGTGCAGTATCGATCGATCACTGTCACTTTTTTTTGTAGCGTTTTGGTGAACTGGCAAGCACCAGCGGCCTAGTACACCCCGGTCGTAGTCAAACCAGCACTGCAGTAACACTTGGTGACGTGGCGAGTCCCATAAGTGCAGTTCAAGCTGGTGAGGTGGCAAGCACAAGTAGTGTCCCGCTGCCACCAAAAAGACAAACACAGGCCCGTCGTGCCCATAGTGCCCTTCCTGCTGCATTCGCCAATCCTAATTGGGAACCCACCGCTTCTGCAGTGCCCGTACTTCCCCCATTCACATCCCCAACCAAATGCAGTCGGCTGCATGAGAGGCATTTATATATCCTCCCGAGTACCCCTACCCAACGAACCTCCCCAAAAAAGATGTTGTGTCTGCAGCAAGCGCGGACATAGGCGTGACACTCACTATTATTGTCCCTCCTGTCCTGACAATCCTGGTCTTTGCATTGATGAATGTTTTGAACGCTACCATTCACTAGTTGAGTATTAGCGTAGGGTACAGCATTGCACAGACTAGGCACACTTTCACAGGGTCTCCCAAGATGCCATCGCATTTTGAGAGACCCGAACCTGGAACCGGTTACAGTTATAAAAGTTACAGTTACAAAAAAAAAGTGTAAAAAAAAAAAAAACACAAACAAAAATAAAAAAAAATAGTTGTCGTTTTATTGTTCTCTCTCTCTATTCTCTCTCTCTATTGTTCTGCTCTTTTTTACTGTATTCTATTCTGCAATGTTTTATTGTTATTATGTTTTATCATGTTTGCTTTTCAGGTATGCAATTTTTTATACTTTACCGTTTACTGTGCTTTATTGTTAACCATTTTTTTGTCTTCAGGTACGCCATTCACGACTTTGAGTGGTTATACCAGAATGATAAATAATGATATTTGAAGCGCTTCACAATGTGCATGAAAATGAATATATAAGAATAAATATAAATATAAATAGTCAAATAAATCCAGCGGTGAGTAAAAATTCCTAAAAAATCCAGCAATCAAAATAGTGTAAAATTATAAAAAATTAGTGACACCAAATGTGTAAAAAATTCACATAAAAAATCCACATAAAAATAAATATATAGGGATGTATTCAGAAGGTTCAATTGTACAGGTGTAGAATCCTGATTGGTATAGAGCTTTTGATCACTAGCAAAGCTGTTTAAAAACACTTGCTTAATTAAGGTGCTCATTGATAGTACCAATGTGTTTTTTGCTTCTATTCACAACCAATGTGAGAATCATAAACAGGCAGATAAGAGAAAAAAACAATCATTGTGCAATAGTTAGGATACCAAGGTACACAGGCAAACTTCAATCCACTCACGTGTGCCTTATAATGATAAGGCATATGCAGGTTTTACTATAGCAGTCAGCCGCCTTAGACAGGAGCAGATTCACTGCAGTACACTGTGTGAAACTGCTGATCTGCACAGAGCTTCCTTGGCTCCTCCCACCTTTGTGGGAGGAGCCAAGGAAGCTCTGTGCAGATCAGCAGTTTCACACAGTGTACTGCAGTGAATCTGCTCCTGTCTAAGGCGGCTGACTGCTATAGTAAAACCTGCATATGCCTTATCATTATAAGGCACACGTGAGTGGATTGAAGTTTGCCTGTGTACCTTGGTATCCTAACTATTGCACAATGATTGGTTTTTTCTCTTATCTGCCTGTTTAGGATTCTCACATTGGTTGTGAATAGAAGCAAAAAACACATTGGTACTATCAATGAGCACCTTAATTAAGCAAGTGTTTTTAAACAGCTTTGCTAGTGATCAAAAGCTCTATACCAATCAGGATTCTACACCTGTACAATTGAACCTTCTGAATACATCCCTATATATTTATTTTTATGTGGATTTTTTATGTGAATTTTTTACACATTTGGTGTCACTAATTTTTTATAATTTTACACTATTTTGATTGCTGGATTTTTTAGGAATTTTTACTCACCGCTGGATTTATTTGACTATTTATATTTATATTTATTCTTATATATTCATTTTCATGCACATTGTGAAGCGCTTCAAATATCATTATTTATTCTTTTTAAGTGACTCTGAAAACACTCTCTTTTGATAGCAGCCTCACTTGGTTTTATGTGTAATTATCAGCTATTTAGCATCACAGCGCTTTGTGTTTTATATATATTTATACCAGAATGATGCCTGCAGGTTTAGGTATCATCATGGTATCATTCTTTTTAGCCAGCGGTCGGCTTTCATGTAAAAGCAATCCTAGCGGCTAATTAGCCTCTAGACTGCTTTTACAAGCAGTGGGAGGGAATGCCCCCCCCCACCGTCTTCCGTGTTTTTCTCTGGCTCTCCTGTCTCAACAGGGAACCTGAGAATGCAGCCGGTGATTCAGCCAGCTGACCATAGAGCTGATCAGAGACCAGAGTGGCTCCAAACATCTCTATGGCCTAAGAAACCGGAAGCTACGAGCATTTTATGACTTAGATTTCGCCGGATGTAAATAGCGCCATTGGGAAATTGGGGAAGCATTTTATCACACCGATCTTGGTGTGGTCAGATGCTTTGAGGGCAGAGGAGAGATCTAGGGTCTAATAGACCCCAATTTTTTCAAAAAAGAGTACCTGTCACTACCTATTGCTATCATAGGGGATATTTACATTCCCTGAGATAACAATAAAAATGATTTAAAAAAAAAATGAAAGGAACAGTTTAAAAATAAGATAAAAAAGCAAAAAAATAATAAAGAAAAAAAATAAATAAATAAAAAGCACCCCTGTCCCCCCTGCTCTCGCGCTAAGGCGAACGCAAGCGGCGGTCTGGCGTCAAATGTAAACAGCAATTGCACCATGCATGTGAGGTATCACCGCGAAGGTCAGATCGAGGGCAGTAATTTTAGCAGTAGACCTCCTCTGTAAATCTAAAGTGGTAACCTGTAAAGGCTTTTAAAGGCTTTTAAAAATGTATTAATTTTGTTGCCACTGCACGTTTGTGCGCAATTTTAAAGCATGTCATGTTTGGTATCCATAAACTCGGCCTAAGATCATCTTTTTTATTTCATCAAACATTTGGGCAATATAGTGTGTTTTAGTGCATTAAAATTTAAAAAAGTGTGTTTTTTCCCCAAAAAATGCGTTTGAAAATCGCTGCGCAAATACTGTGTGAAAATAAAAATGTAACACCCACCATTTTAATCTGTAGGGCATTTGCTTTAAAATAATATATAATGTTTGGGGGTTCAAAGTAATTTTCTTGCAAAAAAAAATAATTTTTTCATGTAATCAAAAAGTGTCAGAAAGGGCTTTGTCTTCAAGTGGTTAGAAGAGTGGGTGATGTGTGACATAAGCTTCTAAATGTTGTGCATAAAATGCCAGGACAGTTCAAACCCCCCCCCCCCCCAAATGACCCCACTTTGGAAAGTAGACACCCCAAGCTATTTGCTGAGAGGCATGTCAAGTCCATGGAATATTTTATATTGTGACACAAGTAGCGGGAAAGAGACAATTTTTTTTTTTTTTTTTGCACAAAGTTGTCACTAAATGTTATATTGCTCAAACATGTCATGGGAATATGTGAAATTACACCCCAAAATAAATTCTGTTGCTTCTCCTGAGTACGGGGATACCACATGTGTGGGACTTTTTGGGAGCCTAGCCGCGCACGGGACCCCGAAAACCAAGCACTGCCTTCAGGCTTTCTAAGGCCGTAAATTTTTGATTTCACTCTTCACTGCCTATCACAGTTTCGGAGGCCATGGAATGCCCAGGTGGCACAAACCCCCCCCCAAATTACCCCATTTTGGAAAGTAGACACCCCAAGCTATTTGCTGAGAGGTATAGTGAGTATTTTGCAGACCTCACTTTTTGTCACAAAGTTTTGAAAATTGAAAAAAGAAAAAAAAAATTTTTTTTCTGGTCTTTCTTCATTTTCAAAAACAAATGAGAGCTGCAAAATACTCACCATGCCTCTCAGCAAATAGCTTGGGGTGTCTACTTTCCAAAATGGGGTCATTTGGGGGGGGTTTGTGCCATCTTGGCATTTTATGGCCTTCAAAACTGTGATAGGTAGTGAGGAGTAAAATCAAAAATGTATGCCCTTAGAAATCCTGAAGGTGGTGCTGGGTTTTCGGGGCCCCGTACGCGGCTAAGCTCCCAAAAAGTGCCACACATGTGGTATCCCCGTACTCAGGAGAAGCAGCTTAATGTATTTTGGGGTGCAATTCCACATATGCCCATGGCCTGTGTGAGCAATATATCATTTAGTGACAACTTTTTGTAAATTTTTTTTTTTTTTTTTTGTCATTATTCAATCACTTGGGACAAAAAAAAAAAATATTCAATGGGTTCAACATGCCTCTCAGCAATTTCCTTGGGGTGTCTACTTTCCAAAATGGGGTCATTTGGGGGGGGGTTTGTACTGCCCTGCCATTTTAGCACCTCAAGAAATGACATAGGCAGTCATAAACTAAAAGCTGTGTAAATTCCAGAAAATGTACCCTAGTTTGTAGACGCTATAACTTTTGCGCAAACCAATAAATATACGCTTATTGACATTTTTTTTACCAAAGACATGTGGCCGAATACATTTTGGCCTAAATGTATGACTAAAATTTAGTTTATTGGATTTTTTTTATAACAAAAAGTAGAAAATATCATTTTTTTTCAAAATTTTCAGTCTTTTTCCGTTTATAGCGCAAAAAATAAAAACGGCAGAGGTGATCAAATACCATCAAAAGAAAGCTCTATTTGTGGGAAGAAAAGGACGCAAATTTCGTTTGGGTAGAGCATTGCATGACCGCGCAATTAGCAGTTAAAGCAACGCAGTGCCGAATTGTAAAAAGTGCTCTGGTCAGGAAGGGGGTAAATCCTTCCGGGGCTGAAGTGGTTAAGCAGGAACCTGACTTCCTGTGTGCACTCAATGAAGACACAAACAATGCACATAGCATGCTCAGGGTAAGATGGCACATTAGCACAGGATGCAAGATAAAACTCTGGTGCATTTACTGCTGTGCTCAGCACTTTGTCAAAGAGCATGTGCTCTTTTACTAAAGTCTTACTAAAGCATTATTTATTTTTAATCACTGCTCCTTAACATAAAAAAGGTGTTTATTCCCTGTTTAAAGTGGACTTCTATTTAAAGGTTTGGCAGTTTAGGGATTCATTAGAACAACAAAAAGCAAAATAATTGTAGCAAGGTCTCCGGCCTTGTCCAGTCTAAGGGCCCTTTCACACAGGGGCGGGGGCGGCATCGGCGGTAAAGTGCCGCTATCGTAAGCGGCGCTTTACCGTCGGTATTCAGCTGTTTTACCCCCCACTAGCGGCCGAGAAAGGGTTAAAAACCACCGCAAAGCGCCTCTGCAGAGGCGCTTTGCCGGCGGTATAGCCGCGCTGTCCCATTGATTTCAATGGGCAGGAGCGGTAAAGGAGCGGTATACACTCCGCTCCTTCACCACTCCGAAGATGCTGCTAGCAGGACTTTTTTTCCCATCCTGCTAGCGCACCGCTCCAGTGTGAAAGCCCTCGGGGCTTTCACACTGCAATAAAAGCAGCTGCACTTTCGGGTCGGTTTGCAGGCGCTATTAGTAGCGCAATAGCGCCTGCAAACCGCCCCAGTGTGAAAGGGCCCTAATGAGGACCTCCAAGGCCAAAGATAGCTGACTTCAATATGTAGTGGGTTGTGAGTGGGTGCAAAGATGGTGAAAGTCATTGGACGCCAGACACTTCTTGGATGTAAAAGAGGTTTTTATTTCTTTTGACAGTCCTTTTTGTATTTGTTTGGGTGAAAGAGGGTTAGGGCCAGGACACCCTTAAGTAGTTATAGATTCAATTGGCAGACTCTGAGACTTCAATAGGAGGACAGCCGTGTAGGGACAGGCCCAAGCAAGGCGCCACTTCTGTACATGCAGGGATGCTGTCTCCTATGGCAACAGTCCTTTAACAGTTCCTAACACAAACGTAACAGTTCCTTCAGCTTCACTACAACTGCCTCTTGTAGTTCTTCAACACTGAGCTCCCGGTCTCTGACTAGACCCTCTGATTCACTGACTCTGAAACCCTTGAGCTCCTCCAAGGTTGGCGGTGGTATCTCCCTCAAGCGTCACCCATGCTTCCCTGCTGGGTCCCTATATTGGCACTCCAGATACTTCTCAAGCTTCATCCCTGCTAACCGACGAGGTGCCTGGCTTGACACACAAGGTTGCCCTGCAAGCGTTTCCTCTGCAGGTTGGTCCCTGACTTGATCACCGCCTGAAGTTTCCAGATTCTCACCGTGCCCATTCAGTGAGAATGTGGTTCCGGTACTTTCTTCAGTTACTCACTGTGGTCCCTGGTAAAGGTGGTTGGTCCCTTTGTGGCGACAGCTTCCCTTATACCTTCGACCACTGACAGGTTCTCTGGCTGACAGAACCGTCACTTTCGGTTGTACTGCAAGCCGCAATCCCAACCCTGTGCTGCCCTCTTACTTCTGGATAGGCCCTCACACAGCCTGGCAGCCAGATGCCCCCAGGATAGGCCCAATCTCCGGCCTAGCAGCCTGGGGAGTACGACACATGTCCACCCAGACAGCCGTCCAGTTAGCACAGAACATAGATCACCTGACTCCACCCAAATATATAGGTGCTCCCAGCAGGCCAAGGGATTCAAGAAAACCCCTGCTCATTGGCTGAGATACCCCATATACCCATAACCTGACCTTAGGTTGCCCTTCTCAAATCTAGTATCACCAAGTGCCTGGCCACCTAGTGGTAGAAGAGAAAAGTGCAACAAGGCCAAACTTATTCCCCTTTCCCACAAGGCGGACTCCGCTTCCACGGAGTCCGCTTCGGTCCGCTGGCTCTGCGGGAGATCTCTCCGTTGATCTCTGCAGAGCCGGCGGATGAAGGGTCCCTCTCTCCCCACTGAGCGGGGAGGGGCTTGTCCAGGGCCGCTGCTGCTTATGGAGAGATCGGATGAAAACGGACAGCATGTCCGTTTTCATCAGATCTCACCCGATCCGATCCGCCAGCAAAGGATCTGAACGTAGGGCCATCTGTCTGCTTTTAGCGGATCGGACCGGGTCGGATGTCAGCGGACATGTCTCCGCTGACATCCGTCGCGCCCGTTCAGGTCCGCCGTCAAAACTGACGACCGCGTGAAAGGGGCCTTAGGGAGAAAGCAATAGATCGCTATCAATCAACCAGGATAACTACTCCTGGCAATTAAATTTGTGAGGAGCTCCCTGCCTAAACTACAGGGTGCTACATCATAAAAAGTATACCTTTTGCATATAATTCCTTATTAGGGATGAGCCGAACACCCCCCTGTTCGGTTCGCACCAGAACATGCGAACAGGAAAAAAATTTGTTCGAACACGCGAACACCGTTAAAGTCTATGGGACACGAACATGAATAATCAAAAGTGCTAATTTTAAAGGCTAATATGCAAGTTATTGTCAATAAAAGTGTTTGGGGACCTGGGTCCTGCCCCAGGAGACATGAATCAATGCAAAAAAAAGTTTTAAAAACGGCCGTTTTTTCAGGAGCAGTGATTTTAATAATGCTTAAAGTCAAACAATAAAAGTGTAATATCCCTTTAAATTTCATACCTGGGGGGTGTCTATAGTATGCCTGTAAAGGGGCGCATGTTTCCCGTGTTTAGAACAGTCTGACAGCAAAATGACATTTTGAAGGAAAAAACACATTTAAAACTACCCGCGGCTATTGCATTGCCGACAATACACATAGAAGTTCATTGATAAAAACGGCATGGGAATTCCCCACAGGGCAACCCCGAACCAAAATTAAAAAAAAAAAATGATGTGGGAGTCCCCCTAAATTCCATACAAGGCCCTTCAGGTCTGGTATGGATATTAAGGGGAACCCCAGCCAAAATTTAAAAAAAAAATTGACGTGGGGTTCCCCCTAAATTCCATACCAGACCCTTCAGGTCTGGTATGGATTTTAAGGGGAACCCCGCGCCAAAAAAAAAAAAAAAAACGGCGTGGGGTCCCCCTAAAAATCCATACCAGACCCTTATCCGAGCACGCAACCTGGCAGGCCGCAGGAAAAGAGGGGGGGACGAGAGTGCGGCCCCCCCCCTCCTGAACCGTACCAGGCCACATGCCCTCAACATTGGGAGGGTGCTTTGGGGTAGCCCCCCAAAACACCTTGTCCCCATGTTGATGAGGACAAGGGCCTCATCCTCACAACCGTGGCCGGTGGTTGTGGGGGTCTGCGGGCGGGGGGCTTATCGGAATCTGGAAGCCCCCTTTAACAAGGGGACCCCCAGATCCCGCCCCCCCCCCCTGTGTGAAATGGTAAGGGGGTACTTACCCCTACCATTTCACTAAAAAACTGTCAAAAATGTTAAAAATGACAAGAGACAGTTTTTGACAATTCCTTTATTTAAATGCTTCTTCTTTCTTCCTTCATCTTCTTCTTCTTCTGGTTCTTCTGGCTCTTCTGGTTCTTCCTCCGGCGTTCTCGTCCAGCATCTTCTCCGTGGCGTCTTCTATCTTCTTCTCCTCGGGCCGCTCCGCACCCATGGCATGAGGGGAGGCTCCCGCTCTTCTCTTCATCTTCTTCTTCATCTTCTTCTTCATCTTCTTCTTCCTTCTTCTCTTCTTCATGTCTTCTCCGGGCCGCTCCGCAGCCATGCTGTGGCATGGAGGGAGGCTCCCGCTGTGTGACGGCGTCTCTTCGTCTGACGGTTCTTAAATAACGGGGGCGGGGCCACCCGGTGACCCCGCCCCCCTCTGACGCACGGTGACTTGACGGGACTTCCCTGTGACGTCACGGGGAATGCCACAGGGAAGTCCCGTCAAGTCACCGTGCGTCAGAGGGGGGCGGGGTCACCGGGTGGCCCCGCCCCCCGTTATTTAAGAACCGTCAGACGAAGAGACGCCGTCACACAGCGGGAGCCTCCCTCCATGCCACAGCATGGCTGCGGAGCGGCCCGGAGAAGACATGAAGAAGAGAAGAAGGAAGAAGAAGATGAAGAAGAAGATGAAGAAGAGAAGAAGATGAAGAGAAGAGCGGGAGCCTCCCCCCTCATGCCATGGGTGCGGAGCGGCCCGAGGAGAAGAAGATAGAAGACGCCGCGGAGAAGATGCTGGACGAGAACGCCGGAGGAAGAACCAGAAGAGCCAGAAGAACCAGAAGAAGAAGAAGATGAAGGAAGAAAGAAGAAGCATTTAAATAAAGGAATTGTCAAAAACTGTCTCTTGTCATTTTTAACATTTTTGACAGTTTTTTAGTGAAATGGTAGGGGTAAGTACCCCCTTACCATTTCACACAGGGGGGGGGGCCGGGATCTGGGGGTCCCCTTGTTAAAGGGGGCTTCCAGATTCCGATAAGCCCCCCGCCCGCAGACCCCCACAACCACCGGCCACGGTTGTGAGGATGAGGCCCTTGTCCTCATCAACATGGGGACAAGGTGTTTTGGGGGGCTACCCCAAAGCACCCTGCCAATGTTGAGGGCATGTGGCCTGGTACGGTTCAGGAGGGGGGGGGGCCGCACTCTCGTCCCCCCCTTTTTTCCTGCGGCCTGCCAGGTTGCGTGCTCGGATAAGGGTCTGGTATGGATTTTTAGGGGGACCCCACGCCGTTTTTTTTTTTTTTTTTGGGCGCGGGGTTCCCCTTAAAATCCATACCAGACCTGAAGGGTCTGGTATGGAATTTAGGGGGAACCCCACGTCAATTTTTTTTTTTAAATTTTGGCTGGGGTTCCCCTTAATATCCATACCAGACCTGAAGGGCCTTGTATGGAATTTAGGGGGACCCCCACATCATTTTTTTTTTTTTTTTTTGGTTCGGGGTTCCCCTGTGGGGAATTCCCATGCCGTTTTTATCAATGAACTTCTATGTGTATTGTCGGCAATGCAATAGCCGCGGGTAGTTTTAAATGAGTTTTTTCCTTCCAAATGTCATTTTGCTGTCAGACTGTTCTAAACACAGGAAACATGCGCCCCTTTACAGGCATACTATAGACACCCCCCAGGTACGAAATTTAAAGGGATATTACACTTTTATTGTTTGACTTTAAGCATTAATAAAATCACTGCTCCTGAAAAAACGTCCGTTTTTAAAACTTTTTTTTGCATTGATCCATGTCCCCTGGAGCAGGACCCAGGTCCCCAAACACTTTTTATGACAATAACTTGCATATAAGCCTTTAAAATTAGCACTTTTGATTTCTCCCATAGACTTTTAAAGGGTGTTCCGCGGCATTCGAATTTGCCGCGAACACCCCAAATTGTTCGCTGTTCGGCGAACTTGCGAACAGCCAATGTTCGAGTAGAACATGAGTTCGACTCGAACTCGAAGCTCATCCCTATTCCTTATTAAATGCAGCACTTCTGCACATGTGACAGTGCCTAGGCACACTCCTTTCTTCTAGCCCTACAGGAGCCTAACAGTAAAGACCAAGCCCAATATCTAGCGCAATTTAAACCACACCCACTCCTCCCCGCAGCACACATTTTTATATTTTGCCATGTCTAGGGCCCACTGCTGCCTCTTTTGATCATAACCAGCGCTGTTTTTATACATATCCATGTGAGTGTTTTTTTATTTTAAATAAATGTATTTTTATTTTTATGGAATTACGCTATGGTCCGTTTTCTGTTTCCTCTTTGATACTCTGCAATTGCCCCTGGAATTTTGAGCTTTGGTCCACTTCTGGTATCACATTTCCTATGATCCTATCTGGCTGTCGTTTACATACATCACCTTGACGGTACCATCCCAGGGTCCATCTGACGTAAATCAAGCCTGTTTGACACACAGTGCGTATGCCCTAGTGTGTTCAAACAATCTGGTAAGCCTTTCCTACATCCGGTGGTGGTTCCTTTCACATGTGCATATCATTTCACCGTTTGCAAGATCTTTTGGCACTCCATTGTGTATAGACTCACATATTTCATCACTTATGGATATTTTTTTACTGCAATATTATTGATTGTGTATACCATTCACCAGTGTATACCATCACGTTTGGACATTTCGCTTACATTTTTTGATATGGACTGTGTACATTAATTCATTTACTATGTGTATGTGGCCTTTTTAGTGATTATTTTTATTCTTGCATAGATTGCACTGTGCACATCAACCTTTAGCGCTACACTCTGAACAGACTGTAATAGAGATGTAATAGAGGCCCAATGTGCACATTGTCCTGTAACCAACTGCCCTAACTATATTGCCCCGTACGTACACATGGTCGGATTTTCCGATGGAAAATGTCCGATCAGAGCGTGTTGTCGGAAATTCCGACCGTGTGTAGGCTCCATCGGACATTTTCCATCGGATTTTCCGACACACAAAGTTGGAGAGCAGGAGATAAAATTTTCTGACAACAAAATCCGTTGTCGGAAATTCCGATCGTGTGTACACAAATCCGACAGACAAAGTGCCACGCATGCTCAGAATAAATAAAGAGATGAAAGCTATTGGCCACTGCCCCGTTTATAGTCCCGACGTACGTGTTTTACGTCACCGCGTTTAGAACGATCGGTTTTTCCGACAACTTTGTGCGACCGTGTGTATGCAAGACAAGTTTGAGCCAACATCCGTCGGAAAAAATCCTAGGATTTTGTTGTCGGAATGTCCGAACAAAGTCTGACTGTGTGTACGCCCTATAAGGAAGAAGAAATGCGTTGTCACATGACAGAACTTTTTAACCTCATAAAAAAGCTAAGCAATATCATTTCTGAAACCAAGCAAAAGGAATTATGGTGTTATAACTGTATTAGAAAGCATCTATAACATGTACAACTACTTCAAAGAGTTATTATACCCAAAACCAAAACTGTAATGTTTTGTAGACATGTGCAGAACAGAAACATTTGTTTCGTTTTGGATAGATTTGTTATGTTACTAATTTCGTTATGTTATGGCATTCATTTAGTTTGGTTTTGGAATACGTTTAGTTTCGTTTTCATTAAATTTGTTTTGTTAATTTTCCAACAAATTCCAACTTTTCAGAACTATAATGCCCCGTACACATGATTGGATTCTCAGACAACAAATGTTGGATGTGAGCTTGTTGGCGGAAAGTGGGACCGTGTGTATGCCACATCGAACATTTGTTATCGGACTTTCTGCCAACAAATGTTGGCTAGCAGGTTCTCAAATTTTCCACCGAAAAAATTTTTGTTGTCGGACTTTTCGATCGTGTGTACACAAGTCCGTCGCACCATAGTCTACACATGCTCAAGCATGAGCCGGAATCAAGCATGAGCCGGAAGCGCTCGGTCTTGTAAAACTAGCGTTCGTAGTGGAGATATCACATACTTCTTGTACGTCACTACATCACTACGTTCATAATTGTTGGCCAACATTTGTGTGACCGTGTGTATGCAAGACAAGTTGGAGCCAACATCCTTCAAACAAAAATTCTCGGTTTTGTTGTCGGAAAGTCCGATCGTGTGTACGGGGCATTGGAGTCCGGATCGGTCGTAAAACTATTGACTGATTTGAATTCTGTTTGAAGAATAGCTGGTTGTAAAGCAGCGGGCCGGGAAGCAGCACGTCTGCGTCCTTAACAACAGATGACTCATCATCTGTCAGCTGGCTTCCCCACTACCAGATGAATGTAAAGAAAAGAATGCCGGTGTCTTGTCGAATACAGTCCCCTATCCAAAAGTGTCCGCCCTGTACAGCGCAGGCGCAGTACGGAGGACAAACGAGACGCCGAAAGTCTCCGAAGTTCAACAGCTGATCGTCAGCTGTACACGGCGCCTGCGCATTTATTCTTACCCTATGTCCAGGTTCATTCCCTACTATCCAAGTGGACATAGAGTTAGAATAAATAGTTGCCGAGTGCAGCGAGGCCGTGCCCGAAACGTGGCGAGCGAAGCGAGCCCGCGAGGGGCCCTCTTGCAAAGCCCCATTACAGGTCCCAGGTGATTGAGCGGCCAATCATGGCGCGCGGCGCCGCTCGCTTATGCGCAGTGGGTGCCAGGCTGTGAAGCCACAGCCCGGCGCCCACAGTTGAAATGCCGGCGCCGACGAGCGGAGGGGGGGGACGAGCGGGGCTTCGATCCCCCGCATTGCTGGACCCAGGGACAGGTGAGTGTCCAATTAAAAGTCAGCAGCTGCAGTCTTTGTAGCTGCTGACTTTTAATTTTTTTTTTTTTGACGGCCCCCCTGGGCGGCCGGCTTCTAGGCCCAGTGCTTAACAGCCAGCTATTCTTCACACAGAATTCAAATCAGTCGATCGTCTTTCGACCGATCCAAATTCTAATCGTTCTGAAAACTTGAAATTCGTTAGAAAATGAATAAACGTAACAAATTTTAACGGGTTTCAGCGAAATTTGTTACTATTCGTTACTATTTTATTTGGAGATTCGTATGCAATACTCAAAAATCCATCCAAATTTGTATTTGGATCGAAACTAATTGCACATGTCTAATGTTTTGCTGCTTACCAATCAACATCTGTGGTGACTGCATCCGTTTTCTTTTTTTAGGCTTTCTGTTTTCACCTGGTGATCACACCCTCCTGTATTACAGGCCTCCACTCTGGATGAAGGAGGAATAGAGACACCTTTGGACACCAGCATTGTCAGTCGGGGGAGGGGAGTGTTAGATGTACTATCAAATTTAGATATACTAACAAATTAAAGCCAAACTCCAGCTAACACTTTCTAAGCAACAGTATACATAAAAGCTGATAATTTAAGGCACCACTGTCAGTGTTAAATGGTTTGTCCCAACCCTCTAACTGCCACATTTGCAGTAAAGCTTGTTCTGCTAAAAAACAACAGACTTGCTGGCAGGATCACCAGGTAAAAATAAAGGAAAGAAAGCCTAAAAAAGAAAAAAAAATGCAGCTACTAAATCTAAGAAATGATAAACTGCAGTATAATACATGTTTGCTTTTGGGTTTATTATTGCCTTAAAGCGGAGTTCCGCCAATTTTTTTTTTTAAAAGTCAGCAGCTACAAATACTGCAGCTGCTGACTTTTAAAACATGGACACTTACCTGTCCAGGGCGCCCACTATGTCGGCACCCGAGGCCGAACCGTCTCCCGGTCCTCGGGTGCTGCCGCCTCCATCTTCGGTAAGGGAATCAGGAAGTGAAGGCTTGCGGCTTCACTTCCCGGTTCCCTACTGCGCATTCGCGAGTCGCGCAGCGCAATACGGATGGTCCCCGCTGTCTCTGGGACCCGTGTGTTTCCCAGCAGACAGCGGGGGGGGGGGGGGGAACAGGAAATGGCGTAAATAACCGCAGATTCTGTGGCTATCTATGCCGGAAGTGGGTACAGATACCTGTAATATAGGTATCTGCCCCCCCCCCCCCCTGAAAGGTGTCAACTGTGACACTGGAGGGGGGGAGGAATCCGATGACTGGAAGTTCCACTTTTGGGTGGAACTCCGCTTTAAGTTCTGCTAACAACTTGGCTTCTGAGAGTTGGGCATCAAATTGGAATTTTTTTAAATCCTACTTTGTAAATTTTAGCTTGAAACAGATCACCAAATAAAGAAAATGGGCGACAAAGCCCAAAAGTTCCAATGACACTGTAACAAAAAGGAAACATTCAGAATACTGTAACAATGATGAAGCAAAATGAAAGCACTGACTGCATCGTGAAGAAGACAGAGTACAAAAAAAACTGTTATAAGTTATAAGCACCTTATAAGACTAAAGGATTGTGGAGTAGAAATACATGAGAATATGCATAGCAACATAGATGCAGATCACCAAAAAATATGTAGAAAATGGGATTTTAAAGGTACCCCTGATATAGGAAAAAACATTATCTACTAAAAATATATCAAATATTTATTAAAGCAGTTTTACAAAAAAATACGATAAAATGTGAGAACAGTTTTACATTCACAGTCAAAGGTATACATCCTCCACCTAATATTGACAATGAAAAAAACTGTGGTCACCAAGAGTTCAAAGCATAACCACGCCCACATAATTTCAACATGTTTCGCCCAGAAGGCTTCGTCAGGAAAATGGACGAGGCTTTTCAATTATTCAACAACAATATTCACGATAAAAACAACCTTGGATGTTCAAAAGAGAAAGAGAAAAAGGTAAATATACAGAAAAAATATACATAAAACATTCACATTTATGCAGCTTGAAAGCTCTTTAGCTTGTGCAACTATAACTCCACCAAAACCACCCTCCAGAAACAAAAACAAAAACAATCCCACCCCCCATCCCACTCGCCCCCCCGCCCCAAAAACCCCCACCAATCCCCATCACACAGGCTCACACCCAAACCTCCCCTAGTACTCCCACCCAACACAACCACCGCGTCAACTCCATACCTCTATATAGAGTTCTGGGGAAGTCGCAGGATACGAGGCGTCAACTGAGAGAAGAGGGGAGGAGGGGTGCCCCTAGAATTGACTCCCCCCCTGTGTAGTCCAGATGGATACCTGAGGACTATAAGGAGACCTCAGGGCGGGCGTATACCGGGTTGGCAACCCCCAGGAAAGAAAAGCCCAAGGGGGATGTATGTCCAACCTAGTATACACCCTTGGGCGCCCATACTGGGATCAAATGGCACTGAACTGGGGGGGGGGGGGGGTAAAAACGAGGGAAAATAGAGCCTGGGGAGGGATAAAAAAAAAAAGGGGGGTTCCCCAAGGTTTGGGTGTGGTCATGATTGCACATTACAATAATTCGTCTACAACATTGTACCACTAACTTACATCCACATATGGAAAGCTGTATCAATATGCACATCATTGCAACTGACTCAATATATGTTAGTATACCTTTTCCAAAAGATGTATTATTTCTAATAGAGGCAATTCTGGCCTAGACAGCCACTCCAGAATTAGTCGCGAGAGGAATCGTAAACGTCTGGTGATCCCATGATATTCAAACGCAGTAAATGTTAACAAAACTCTTCTACTCTACGGGGGGTTGGTGAGTGGTGTCCACTGTCTAGTTTGTCTTGTGGTCTACCTCTCTCCTCACCCGCAATATGTGTGAAATTTTACCATCTATGATATCTGTTACAGATACCGTAATCATCCTTTTTGCCTGTGATGGTCTTCATCCATAAGAATATACATCCCTCCCTACGGGTGATCAGGCATCCATCTGGACTACACAGGGGGGAGTCAATTCTAGGGGCACCCCTCCTCCCCTCTTCTCTCAGTTGACGCCTCGTATCCTGCGACTTCCCCAGAACTCTATATAGAGGTATGGAGTTGACGCGGTGGTTGTGTTGGGTGGGAGTACTAGGGGAGGTTTGGGTGTGAGCCTGTGTGATGGGGATTGGTGGGGGTTTTTGGGGTGGGGGGCGTGTGGGGTGGGTTTGTTTTTGTTTCTGGAGGGTGGTTTTGGTGGAGTTATGGTTGCACAAGCTAAAGAGCTTTCAAGCTGCGTAAATGTGAATGTTTTATGTATATTTTTTCTGTATATTTACCTTTTTCTCTTTCTCTTTTGAACATCCAAGGTTATTTTTATCGTGAATACTGTTGTTGAATAATTGAAAAGCCTCGTCCATTTTCCTGATGAAGCCTTCTGGGCGAAACATGTTGAAATTATGTGGACGTGGTTATGCTTTGAACGCTTGGTGACCACAGTTTTTTTCATTGTCAATATTAGGTTGAGGATGTATACCTTTGACTGTGAATGTAAAACTGTTCTCACATTTTATCGTATTTTTTTGTAAAACTGCTTTAATAAATATTTGATATATTTTTAGTAGATAATGTTTTTTCCTATATCAGGGGTACCTTTAAGATCCCATTTTCTACATATTTTTTGGTTTACTACTTCAGGGATGATGGTACATACATAAAAAATGTTTGTAAACACTGATCTCTACCCATATAGCCTATAGAAGCAGATCACATTAAGAACAGAAGTGATACAACACAGCTCAAAGCCCTCAATCCATCCTTAATCTGGTTTATCTGGATTAATAAAGAAGAATTCCAGGTATGGATATTTTTACATAGCTACATTGGTCCAGCTTAGACCAATGTAACCATATAGATCAGGGACCCTCAAACTACGGCCCTCCAGTTGTTCAGGAACTACAATTCCCATCATGCCTTGTCATTTCTGTGAATGTCAGAGTTTTACAATGCCTCATGGGATGTGTAGCTCTGCAACAGCTGGAGGGCTGTAGTTTGAAGATCCCTAATATAGAGTATATCCCACATCTGGTCCATGCCCCTGGAAGCTGAAAATCACTGAATTAGACACTGCTACTCCAGTGATCTCCACTTGCTTCCAGGTGCCGTGCTGAGCAGTTGGCCTGAGGCATTGTGATATTCTCTACTGCAGTTGGTGCTTGTCCAAAGTGGTAATACAGATGGTGGAGGAAGTCGAGAGAAACCTATTTCCTATATGGTATCCGATTGGATGCTTGCTCCCCAAATGACTTTGGGGGGCCATCTTGGGTCAGGCAGAGTCTATTTAAGACCCTGACATCTCAGTTTGGCTTGCATTTTAGCAAGTGGCAGTGTATGGACAGGATACCCATCTGTCAGGGGCAGTACATAGCGTCATGGAAAGGTTTTAGAGGAGTAGAAAAAGTGCAGTGACATGCAATTATTCCTGGAAGTCTCCTCATTTATGTACAGTCTGCCCAGGCTTCATTCCTCTCCTCGAGACAGACACTGTCAGCACTTCTGTGTCTTTAATTCCCTGTTCCACCGCTGTACATCTCATGAGTGTCTCCGGCCCAGGTAGCCTTCTCACCAGGTCTGCTGTGTATTTCTGAAATTCTGTTATAATATGTTCCTGTTACTGCGCTTACCCACAAGCTAACAGTTCAAAACTGAGATTTACAAGCGCGGAGACTTTGGTACCAAAACCTTCCATTTGAACCCCAGCTCTCATCTTGGAGTGTTCATTACAGATCTTTTTGAGGCTTCTGAATATAGCCTAATCTGAGAAACTGGAAAATGTTCTGTTGTAGTTGGTCTGCACCTGAACTGCAAGAGTTAATTGCTTGTTTAGTCTAGAGGGGAGTAAAAGCAATTTTATTTACCTGAGCCTCCACTCCGCTGGCAGGTGGCACCCTCTAATGCGGTGGATTGTCCCTCAACTTCATCAAGTCCAAGCCAGGGCTGTAAAACATGCATTGGCCTTGATGCTGTCAGGACCTCTGAAAGCTGGAGCATGAGGGAAAAGATACTGAGGGGATCACTCTAGCATCGCAGAGGAGCAAGGATCAGCAGCAAGGGAGGAGGCTTCCTACCCCTCAGATTCCTTAGTGGTAATAAACATGGTGAAAGCACATAAAGTGGTTCTGCAGTGGCGGCTGGTGCTCAAAATTTTTTGGGGGGTGCAGACAAACTGAAGAATTCTGAAAAAAAACCCCATCAATTGCAGCCACTGTGCCCCATCAAATGCAGCCACTATGCCCATCAAACACAGCCACTGTGCCCCATTAAATGCAGCCACTATGCCCATCAAACTCAGCCACTGTGCCCCATCAACTGCAGCCACTGTGCCCCATCAAACGCAGCCACTGTGTCCTTCAATTGCAGCCAATGTGCCCATCAAACGCAGCCACTATGCCCATCAATTGCAGCCACTGTGCCCATCAATAGCAGCCACTGTGCCCATCAAACACAGCCACTGTGCCCCATCAAATGATGCCACTCTGCCCCATCAATGCTTTGCGCTCTGAATTCACCCTTTTTGAAGCCTAATAGAGCCTATGGTTCTAATCAGGTGCTTTAAAAATACACCCCCGCCGCTGTAATTCAGGTGCCCAGCATCCGAAATGGGGCTGGATGCGTGAATAGGGGGTGGCGGAGGCAGCGACCATGGATAGATTCATGCAATGCATTCATAAAGGGGGTGGCTGGAGAGAGGGGGCAGCGTCTGTGCGTCCTTAATGGACGCACCGCCACTGGGTTTCTGAATACATAATTAGAAATACTAAATAGGTTAAGCCTATTTTCACCAGGGATCTGGGTCCAAAGATCATCATTAACCATATTTAATCATCCAGTGGTAGAAAGATTATCTGGAAACCTTCAAGTTTTTTCTGCCATTGGTAAGTGTGACACTGAATCCTCAACAATTGTATCATCATACCAGTGCCATTCTATTGCTCTTCCACCCAAGGGGTTGGTTTGATGAGGTGGAGGTTTCCAACCCTTGATCCATCAATCAATACTATCAATACTTATTGTCTTCTCAGATAACTGATGAAGTTGGTCTTGCAATCCACAAAACGCATTGTATATAGCCACCAGGGCAACATCACGTACACAGTATACAGGACCAGTGTAAAATAATTGAGATTCATATTGAGAAGGAATGGTTGTGGTTTAGAGTGTGGTTAACCTAAGCTCTGTGTAGGTTTCAGGGCTGGCTCTCAGCCCTCCCTTCTCAGTGCTCAGGTTACTCAGCTGTCGGTTAATTGCCAGCACTCAACGTTCCACATCGGCTCACCTGGTGATCATTTCCTGCTCGTCAGTCCAGCCTACAGCTAGCCCCTTCTGGCTATTTAAACTGCCTGGTTCATTTCTTCCGTGCCTTCGCCTTGGTCGAACATATCTGGAGACTCTCTGCTGTGTTTCTGTTCAAGACTTGCCTGGCTGACGTCCCTTCTGGTTCCTGATCCTGTCTGCTGCCTCTGACTATGCTGATCTCTGGCTTTCTGATTTACTGGCTTGTTCTGACTACCCGCTTTGGCTACCGTACCCTGGCTATGTTTTGACTACATTTATTATTTGTACCATTTTATCATTATATTAAAAGTGTGAGTTTACCTGCATTTTCTGTCTCCGTCTGATTCATGGTTCCTGATAGTAGGCAATGTGATTTAATGATGATGCCAGTGGCTTTATAGTTACATGAAGTACCAAAATAGCCTTGATGAGACTAATCCTGCATATTAATTTTATGGTGTTCTAAAAGAACCTTTTTTTTAAAAAAAAACTGTTTGACATTTTTAGAGAATATTGTTTTACTCAAAGTACCAGCCCGCGGGCCATTTCCAAATGGCCCGCAGGCAGGGCTGGACTGGGACAAAAATTCGGCCCTGGACTTCATCCTGACCGGCCCACTTTAATTTTGCAAACACGCACAAAAACAAGTGAACAAGTGAAGTGGGAGGGCTAAGATCATGCAGGAATATTGCTACATCCTCATTGGCTGGAATTTTAGAAACCGGCATTGCTGCACAGCCAATGGCTGCCTTTCAGCAATGCAGCGGTGCTGAGGCTGAGCCAGGTTGCGCACTGTGAAGTGAGGTGATGGGCAGTGCAGATGACAGGTCTCTCTCATGCTAGCTGGACATGGCCAACCCTGATGGCCACCCAAGCCCCCTCCCCTTCACTGTCTATTAGCCGTTCTACTTTATTTCTATTATAGGCAGTACACAGTGGTGACTCTAGGAACAATATATATATGGGGGGCACATAAGATACCACAGTCAAAACTGGGGGGGCAATGATCATTTTTCATGGTATAACTACTTGAGGTCCAGTGACCTACCTGAAAATATAGTGTATATAGTGCAGGAATGTAGAAAAGAAAAAACCTTGGATAAAAATGTGGCCACACACAAGGACAAAATGGGGCTAAACTGTAACTATAGCAAGCAATTCTAGATCTAAGTTAAATGAATAAGGCATTCACCCTTCACCATTACAAATTGGCAGCATTGTCAAACTGCACTCCCTATAATGTGTGGACCTCATTCAGCTGCTATAAATCTCAATGTCTATACCTAAAATAATGATACATTAAATATCATGAATAGAAGTCTCCCTGAAAATCTCCACAGAAATATCCTTCTGCATCCACCAAGAATCAGTTTAGCAGCAATCCATCAATATAATGTACATATCACCCAGCTCTGGGCATATACAGAGGTGCTCTCATGTCAGTGTACATGGTCTGAGGAAAAGAAAATTAGTGCATCCTAATACTGCTCTTATTAGACTTGTCAGCAGAAAGCAGATACTTTATTCCTGTTCTTATATCAATTTACTGTAACCTAACATGACAGCATGGAGTAAGGGCTGGTTCACACTGGTGCAATGTCAGAGATCGGATGTGATTCACACCGCACTGCAGTGAAAATCACATGCAATCTCTGTGCGATGTGATTTCAGCCAAAAAGATTGTATGGCTGAATTTGCATCGAACTCGCACAGGACCCTTTTTTGTCCGCAGCAGAATCGGATCGCATGGGTGTTCACACCCATGCGATCTGATTCCTGTCTGAGTTTGCAGATCGCACAGCGATTTGCGTACTGATTTGGGGGTGTCATTAACTTTAATTGACACTCCCAGCAGTTGGCATAGGGCAGTGTGAACTGCCACGTGGAAACATGCGATGCGGGAACCTGCAATGGATTCGCAGGGTTCCCGCATCGCAGCAGTGTGAACCTGCCCTAATAGATCATTGGAAAAATAAATGGTTTAAACATATAGCACATCCATAGATACCCAGGCAATGCTGTTTGTGACTTGACTAGAGTCCCCATGTGTTTCATATCAATGGCATAAGATACTGTGGCTCTACTATAGTGATAAAATAATGTTATCTCTCCACATTTCAAACACATCCTGAATACTGACCCTCAGGTAATAATTCTGGACACTTTGGTCAGCCACACCAGAGCACTAAGTTGAAGCAGCAATATAACAAAACTTGCAAACTAAGATAAGGGGAGAGAGAAGCTGCCACTGACTTATCTTAAATCAGAGGTACAAACTACCCCCCCCCCCCAGTCACTATGGAGGGTAACTGACTGCACTGTTACTAAGATAACCCCTAAGGGTTCACAGCTTTCATTCAGAACTAGTTTTATTTAAAGTAGAGTTCCACCCACTTTTACAACTCTTCAGCATCCCTCACTAAACTGTGCACTGTATACGAATTGGATATTTTTTTATTTTTTTTTCTCAGCACTTACTGTATATCTGCTGTATTTATTTTTCACTTCCTCCTCCCTGGCCGCGGCCCATCGCATCATTTCCTGTTTGCAATGCCTTCTGGGAAGGGGCGGCAACTTCCTCTGACACTGCCATTGCTATGGAAACCTGACCTGAAACCTATTACACTGCTTGTGCTACACTAAGCATGTGCGAGATCTGCAAGGATGAGATCCAGGAAGAAATACAGTCTGGCTTCAGATGCCCACACTTAAGATGGCCACGGCCTGCTGTAAGTTAATAAAATAACAAACTACTGCTATAAACTAACAAAACAGACCTTGGTTTACAGACTAACTTTACTAGAATACATTAATATTGTGTATTATAGGGGTATTTTTATTTAAAAAGTATAATTTCGGCCAGAACACCACTTTAATGTTACAGAGCTTACCACTAAAACCGATCCTCAACCTTTTCACTGATCCATTACCTTGTACATTGATGTCATCTGGTGTTGCTGATGTCCCCACTTGTCATATTTCCTGCTGCTTTCTGCTTGTTTCCCTATTGATCAATACTGTGCTGTACTTTGGGAGATAGAATGGGCATGCCTGATGTCACCTGACATAGTGACAGCTGCCTGCAGATCCCGAACAGCAACAGGTAGCAGGAAAACGAGCAGTGGGGACACAGCGGGCATAGGAAGGTCTGCTCTCCCTCTCGGGTCCCTCAGACAACACTCAAGCAGTGCAGAAAAGTCAGGCACGGGCAGCAGAAGAAGATGATCACACACAGCTCCCTCTCTGAGAGACTGTCACCGGAGCAGAGGAGGAGGTGGGCGGAGCTAAGCGCTCGGCGCAGAGAAGGAGAAAGTTAAATCCTCCTCCGCTGTGAATGCTGGGGCCCTCTCAGCCTCCTTCTGTGTCTGTGTGCCTGACGTCACTGGTTGCTACACGTTAGGCGGCAGGCGGCTAGCAACCAGTTTGGAAATCTCGTTTGAGAGACCCAATTTGTGGAAGATGTGGGGCCGCAGACACCCACTACACAAAAAAAAAAAAGAAGGCATTTCTGTCACTGAAACCGGCCCACTGAGCCATCAGCCCACCGGGAAACTCCCGGTAGTCCCGATGGCCAGTACATGCCTGCCCGCAGGACTGGTCCACCAGGATCAGGGCCAGACTGGCCTACCAGAATACCGGGAAATTTCCTGGTAGGCCGCCTGCCCTGGGGCAGCTTTGAGCTGTGACTGTAGCAGCAGGGCCGACCCTGGGCAGGTGCACAGAGTGCACCACGTCCAGGCGCTGCAAACTGAATCAGAGGGGGGGCGCCGAAGTGCCAGAGTGCTCCCCTCCCTCCTCCTCACCTTGTGTATGTCACACACAGCGGGGATCAGCTTGGGTCTGAATTGTTCGGCGGTGCTGTAACAAAGTCCCGCCTCCTAGATCGACTCCTGTGATAGGCGGCACACTGATCCAATGCCGGGAAAGTGAATCAGTGTGACGTGTATCATAGGAGCCGGTCTAGGGGGCAGGACATTGTTAAAATCCAAGCTCCGTGACACAGCACTGGTAGGCTGCATTTGATGGGCACTGGTAGGCTGCATTTGATGGGCACAGTGAGGCTGCATTTGATGGGGCCGGGGAGGCTGCATTTGATGGGCACTGGTGAGGCTGCATTTGATGGGCACTGGTCAGGCTGCATTTGATGGGCACTGGTGAGGCTGCATTTGATGAGCACAGTGAGGCTGCAGTGACTGGTAGCAAGCAGTAACTACCACTGTATATAGTTTAATATCGTTTTCGAAGTTTGAAAGTTTGCATGCGGCCCCATGGGATATGAAAACTTGTCAGTGGCCCTCAGGTAATTTGATTTTGAAAACCCTGTTTTACACGTTTGAATTAGCACCTTAAAAATCCCATTTAAAGAGTTTTTGTCTATATACTATATGAGAGGGAATGTAGTGCAACAGACTAGGGGACCAGTGATTGTTTATTATTGAATACTCAGTAAGTGATTAAAACAGCTGCTGAAAGTGCTTAAAATATGGGTTTAATATAACTTTAAACAAACATTTGGCAAGCTTGAGCAGGCAATTGCCTTTCTAATAATTGTACATTGTTGTAGGTGTTCCATGCTATCCCACTGTGACACCTCTACCATTCTCACTATTAAAGTCTCTTTGTTAGGATAACAGAGCTGCGGATGGAACAAACCCTTTGCAGATGCCATTGCAGCTCACAAATTGTACATACATTTTATAATAGGATGTCCTTATTATAAGACGGTTTCTTTTACAGAAGTCTGGCATCTGCTCTGACCTTCACTTCCTTTCCCCATTATCATTCCTCCTTCCTGCTTACCTGATTTAGTGTTTACTTACTGCACTTTATCCAGAATGAGATGTCTGTGCAGGTCTATTAATGCTTCTAGGCTGCCTGCAGGAAGGTATTCAGTTATGAAATATGCATGGCTCTGTTTAATACAAACCAAAGCTTTCTGAATAAATTGCAATATTCTGCAGGTACAAGATAAAGGTGTGCAGTGACAAAATCAGTATAGATATATTCTATAATATGTTAACTTTATTATTCAAAACTTATCTTGTATAAACTGAGAATGGAATGAATGGAAAGTAGTTTGGCAGTGCAGTGAAAACCAGAGCTTGATTTGATTTATTTAGGATAAATATTTATATACCACCAGCAATTTACACCACGCTTTAAAGGAGTTGTAAAGGCAGAAGGTTTTTTTATCTTAATGCACTCTATGCATTAAGATAAAACGCCTTGTGTGTGTAGCACTTACTCTTGGTGGAGCTGCTGGTGTAAAGCGGGCTTGTTACCTTCACTCTCGATACCTCTGTTTCACCGGCACCGGGTCTAGGGTTCCGTTAAGTTTACCTCTGGACGATATAAGCACCAAACACTTGGGTAGATTTTCAAATGCTTTAATGAACAAATAAAGGAAGTAGCAGGAAAGAGGCAAAAGGAAAGCTGCAGGGAAGCTCAAATACCTTTCCTTAGTATTCTTCAGAACATTCTTAGTAGTCGAACACTTGTAGTTGAATGCGCTCCCCTTGTGGGATTCAATCTTTGCCCACCTGGATAGACCTCTCTCACTTGTCTAGCAGCCAGTACGTAGCACGAACAAAAGTCTCTGCCACAGACTTGTTTGAAATAAAACCCGTACGATCCTCTGCCACAGGATGTATTGGTTTGCGATGAATGTCAGACACAGTACTTGAACCTTTAAGCCAACCCGGCAGTACTATGAAGTAAGACTACTTCAGGATACGTCCTCCAACCGAGTCACCAGGCCACTCTCTAGACCAGCACTCTGCATGATCCTTCCATGACGGGTCCTCCCCTGGGATCTTCTCGGTTGTCCAGCTTCTTCACTCAGGATAGACAGCTCAGGACCATTCCTCTGCCGCTGTGGTAGGCCCCAGACAGACCTCTGGGTCCACCCACACGCTGCAGCGACGTGAGCCTCCGGACCGGAAGACCGCGAGGTGGTACTCTTAACACATACCTGTCGGCCAGGAGGGCCAGCAGGTGGCTGAAAACTAACCCCTAAACATGGCGTCTGTCCCATAAATACCCTCTCCCAGAATGCAACTCGGAGGACCACCTCCACCGAGTTGTCTCCGGGACAGAGGAGCACTCATGCGCTTCAACACGTTGCTTTTCCAACACCAGCCGATGGTGACAATGACACCCACCGGCACAGTGTGGAACCACATGCAACTCAGCCAAGCTGGAACAGAGGCAAATCCAACTTCCTATAATAAGTGACCCACTAGATTTACCTATCAGCGGTAGATAAAATTCTACCAGCGCTACATGTGTATAGCAGCCACCCAGCACCCCCTAATTACTTACCTGAGGCCCATCTCTCTCCAGCAATGTCCAGGAATGTGTATTGTCTAAGCCGTCCGGGACACTCTTCCTGATTGGCTGAGACACAGCGGTCAATCAAAGTCAGTCAGCCAATCAGAGGAGAGAGGGGACGGGACCGGGTCGGGGCCCATGTCTGAATGGACACACAGAGCTGTGACTCGGCTCCAGTGCCCCCATAGGAAGCTGCTAACTGTGGGGGCACTCAATAGTAGGGAGGGGCCAGGAGCAGCAAAGAGAGACCTGAGAAGAGGAGGATCTGGGCTTTTCTGTGCAAAACCAACTGCACAGAGGAGGTAAGTATAACATGTTTGTTTTTTTTGTTTTTTAAAAGAACCAGACTTTACAATAACTTGAAGTACTATGCATTCACATCAGTCTCCCTCTGACGTCACGGGGAAACCCATAGGGAAGTTCCCGTCAAGTCCCCTTGCGTCAAAGGGGTGCAGGATTACCAGGTGGCCCTGCCCTCCGTTATTTAAGAAGTGTCAGAAGATGAGAAGCGTCACACAGCGGGAGCCTCCCATCATGGATGCGGAGAGCCTGAGAACGAAGAAGGGAAGAAGATGCCGCGGAGGAAGATGCTGGACGAGAACACCGGTGCAAGAAGCAGAGGATCGGAGGAAGAACCAGAGGAAGAAGAAGATGGAGGAAGAAACTGAAGGAAGATAGAAGAAAGAAGATGGAAAGAAGGAGACTTTATATAAAGGAATTGTCAAAAACTGTCTTGTCATTTTTAACATTTTTGACACTTTTTTTTTGTGAAATGGTAGGGGTACCCCTTACCATCTCACACAGGGGGGGCCGGGATCTGGGGTCCCCTTGTTAAAGGGGGCTTCCTAGTTCCGATAAGCCCCCCACCCGCAGACCCCCACAACCACCGGACAAGGGTTGTGGGGAGGAGGCCCTTGTCCCCATCAACATGGGGGACAAGGTGCTTTGGGGGGGGGCCCCAAAGCACCCTCCCAATGTTGAGGGCATGTGACCTGGTAAGGTTCAGGAAGGGGGGCGCTCTCTCATCCCCCCTCTTTTCCTGTGGCCTGCCAGGTTGCGTGCTCAGATAAGGGTCTGGTATGCATTTTTGGGGGTTCCCCACGCCAATTTGTCTGGTATGGATTCTTAGGGGATTCCCCCCCCCCCGCCATTTAAAAAAAAATAAAAAATTTTTAGGTTAAAGTTCCCCTTAATATCCATACCAGACTTGAAGGGCCTGGTATGGAATTTAGGGGGACCCCCACGCCGTTTTTTTTTTAAATTTTGGTTCGGGGTTCCCATGCCATTTTTATCAATAAACTTTTATGTGTATTGTCAGACCGACAATTCATTAACCACTTGACGACCGCCTCACGCCGATGTACGTCGGCAAAGTGGCACGGACAGGCAAAATCACGTACAGGGTACGTGATTTGCCTTCCGCGGGTGGGGGGTCCGATCGGACCCCCCCCCGGTGCCCGAGGCGGTCGTCTTTTGTCCAGCGGCGATCGGTGATGAGGGGGAGACCATCCGTTCGTGGCCCCCCCCTCGCGATCGCCGCCGGCCAATGAGAACACTCCTTTGCTGCTGTATGCTAAACAGCAGCAAAGGAAGTGATGTCATCTCCCCTCGGGTCGGTATTTTCCGTTCCGGCCCGAGGAGAGACGACATGTGAGTGAGTGCACAACACTACACACACACAGTAGAACATGCCAGGCACACAAAACCCCCCGATCCCCCCCCCGATCGCCCCCCGATCCCCCCCCCAATCACCCCCCCCCCCCCTGTCACAAACTGACACCAGCAGTATTTTTTTTTTTTTTTTTTTTTTTTTTTTCTGATTACTGCATAGTGTCAGTTTGTGACAGTTACTGTGTTGGGACAGTGAGTATTACCCCCCTTTAGGTCTAGGGTACCCCCCTAACCCCCCCTAATAAAGTTTTAACCCCTTGATCACCCCCTGTCACCAGTGTCGCTAAGTGATCATTTTTCTGATCGCTGTATTAGTGTCGCTGGTGACGCTAGTTAGTGAGGTAAATATTTAGGTTCGCCGTCAGCGTTTTATAGCGTCAGGGACCCCCATATACTACCTAATAAATGTTTTAACCCCTTGATTGCCCCCTAGTTAACCCTTTCACCACTGATCACCGTATAACCGTTACGGGTGATGCTGGTTAGTTCATTTATTTTTTATAGTGTCAGGGCACCCGCCGTTTATTACCGAATAAAGGTTTAGCCCCCCGATCGCCCGGCGGTGATATGCGTCGCCCCAGGCAGCGTCAGATTAGCGCCAGTACCGCTAACACCCACGCACGCAGCATGCGCCTCCCTTAGTGGTATAGTATCTGATCGGATCAATATCTGATCCGATCAGATCTATACTAGCGTCCCCAGCAGTTTAGGGTTCCCAAAAACGCAGTGTTAGCGGGATCAGCCCAGATACCTGCTAGCACCTGCGTTTTGTGCCTCCGCCCAGCCCACCCAAGTGCAGTATCGATCGATCACTGTCACTTACAAGGCACTAAACGCATAACTGCAGCGTTCGCAGAGTCAGGCCTGATCCCTGCGATCGCTAACAGTTTTTTTGGTAGCATTTTGGTGAACTGGCAAGCGCCAGCCCCAGGCAGCGTCAGGTTAGCGCCAGTACCGCTAACACCCACGCACGCACCATACACCTCCCTTAGTGGTATAGTATCTGTACGGATCAATATCTGATCCGATCAGATCTATACTAGCGTCCCCAGCAGTTTAGGGTTCCCAAAAACGCAGTGTTAGCGGAATCAGCCCAGATACCTGCTAGCACCTGCGTTTTGCCCCTCCGCCCGGCCCAGCCCAGTCCACCCAAGTGCAGTATCGATCGATCACTGTCACTTACAAAACACTAAACGCATAACTGCAGCGTTCGCAGAGTCAGGCCTGATCCCTGCGATCGCTAACAGTTTTTTTTGTAGCGTTTTGGTGAACTGGCAAGCACCAGCCCCAGGCAGCGTCAGATTAGCGCCAGTACCGCTAACACCCACGCACGCACTGTACACCTCCCTTAGTGGTATAGTATCTGATCGCATCAATATCTGATCCGATCAGATCTATACTAGCGTCACCAGCAGTTTAGGGTTCCCAAAAACGCAGTGTTAGCGGGATCAGCCCAGATACCTGCTAGCACCTGCGTTTTGCCCCTCCGCCCGGCCCGGCCCAGCCCACCCAAGTGCAGTATCGATCGATCACTGTCACTTACAAAACACTAAGCGCATAATTGCAGCGTTCGCAGAGTCAGGCCTGATCCCTGCGATCGCTAACAGTTTTTTGGTAGCGTTTTGGTGAACTGGCAAGCGCCAGCGGCCTAGTACACCCCGGTCGTAGTCAAACCAGCACTGCAGTAACACGTGGTGACGTGGCGAGTCTCATAAGTGCAGTTCAAGCTGGTGAGGTGGCAAGCACAAGTAGTGTCCCACTGCCACCAAGAAGACAAACACAGGCCCGTCGTGCCCATAGTGCCCTTCCTGCTGCATTCGCCAATCCTAATTGGGAACCCACCGCTTCTGCAGCGCCCGTACTTCCCCCATTCACATCCCCAACCAAATGCAGTCGGCTGCATGAGAGGCATTTTCTTTATGTCCTCCCAAGTACCCCTACCCAACGAACCCCCCAAAAAAGATGTCGTGTCTGCAGCAAGCGCGGATATAGGCGTGACACCCGCTATTATTGTCCCTCCTGTCCTGACAATCCTGGTCTTTGCATTGGTGAATGTTTTGAACGCTACCATTCACTAGTTGAGTATTAGCATAGGGTACAGCATTCCACAGACTAGGCACACTTTCACAGGGTCTCCCAAGATGCCATCGCATTTTGAGAGACCCGAACCTGGAACCGGTTACCGTTATAAAAGTTAGTTACAAAAAAAGTGTAAAAAAAAAAAAAAATAAGAAATAAAAAAAAATAGTTGTTGTTTTATTGTTCTCTCTCTCTCTATTCTCTCTCTCTATTGTTCTGCTCTTTTTTACTGTATTCTATTCTGCAATGTTTTATTGTTATTGTTATTGTTATTATGTTTTATCATGTTTGTTTTTCAGGTGTGTAATTATTTACACTTTACTGTGCTTTATTGTTAACCATTGTTAACCATTTTTTTGTCTTCAGGTACGCCATTCACGACTTTGAGTGGTTATACCAGAATGATGCCTGCAGGTTTAGGTATCATCTTGGTATCATTCTTTTCAGCCAGCGGTCGGCTTTCATGTAAAAGCAATCCTAGCGGCTAATTAGCCTCTAGACTGCTTTTACAAGCCGTGGGAGGGAATGCCCCCCCCCCCCCACCGTCTTCCGTGTTTTTCTCTGGCTCTCCTGTCTCAACAGGGAACCTGAGAATGCAGCCGGTGATTCAGCCAGCTGACCATAGAGCTGATCAGAGACCAGAGTGGCTCCAAACATCTCTATGGCCTAAGAAACCGGAAGCTACGAGTATTTCATGACTTAGATTTCGCCGGATGTAAATAGCGCCATTGGGAAATTGGGGAAGCATTTTATCACACCGATCTTGGTGTGGTCAGATGCTTTGAGGGCAGAGGAGAGATCTAGGGTCTAATAGACCACAATTTTTTCAAAAAAGAGTACCTGTCACTACCTATTGCTATCATAGGGGATATTTACATTCCCCGAGATAACAATAAAAATGATTAAAAAAAAAAAATATGAAAGGAACAGTTTAAAAGTAAGATTAAAAAAGCAAAAAAATAATAAAGAAAAAAAAAAAAAAAAAAAAAAACACCCCTGTCGCCCCCTGCTCTCGCGCTAAGGCGAACGCAAGCGGCGGTCTGTCGTCAAACGTAAACAGCAATTGCACCATGCATGTGAGGTATCACCGCGAAGGCCAGATCGAGTGCAGTAATTTTTCCAGTAGACCTCCTCTGTAAATCTAAAGTGGTAACCTGTAAAGGCTTTTGAAGGCTTTTAAACATGTATTTATTTTGTTGCCACTGCACGTTTGTGCGCAATTTTAAAGCATGTCATGTTTGGTATCCATGTACTCGGCCTAAGATCATCTTTTTTATTTCATCAAACATTTGGGCAATATAGCGTGTTTTAGTGCATTGAAATTAAAAAAAGTGTGTTTTTTCCCCAAAAAATGCGTTTGAAAAATCGCTGCGCAATTACTGTGTGAAAAAAAAAAATGAAACACCCACCATTTTAATCTGTAGGGCATTTGCTTTAAAAAAATATATAATGTTTGGGGGTTCAAAGTAATTTTTTTGCAAAAAAAAAAAACTTTTTCATGTAAACAATAAGTGTCAGAAAGGGCTTTGTCTTCAAGTGGTTAGAAGAGTGGGTGATGTGTGACATAAGCTTCTAAATGTTGTGCATAAAATGCCAGGACAGTTCAAAACCCCCCCAAATGACCCCATTTTGGAAAGTAGACACCCCAAGCTATTTGCTGAGAGGCATGTCGAGTCCATGGAATATTTTATATTGCGACACAAGTTGCGGGAAAGAGACAAATTTTTTTTTTTTTTTTTTTGCACAAAGTTGTCACTAAATGATATATTGCTCAAACATGCCATGGAAATATGTGAAATTACACCCCAAAATACATTCTGCTGCTTCTCCTGAGTACGGGGATACCACATGTGTGAGACTTTTTGGGAGCCTAGCCGCGTACGGGACCCCGAAAACCAAGCACCGCCTTCAGGCTTTCTAAGGGCGTGAATTTTTGATTTCACTCTTCACTGCCTATCACAGTTTCGGAGGCCATGGAATGCCCAGGTGGCACAAACCCCCCCAAATGACCCCATTTTGGAAAGTAGACACCCCAAGCTATTTGCTGAGAGGTATAGTGAGTATTTTGCAGACCTCACTTTTTGTCACAATGTTTTGAAAATTGAAAAAAGAAAAAAAAAATGTTTTTTCTTGTCTTTCTTCATTTTCAAAAACAAATGAGAGCTGCAAAATACTCACCATGCCTTTCAGCAAATAGCTTGGGGTGTCTACTTTCCAAAATGGGGTCATTTGGGGGGGTTTTGTGCCACCTGGGCATTCCATGGCCTCCGAAACTGTGATAGGCAGTAAAGAGTGAAATCAAAAATTTTCACCCTTAGAAATCCTGAAGGCAGTGATTGGTTTTCGGGGTCCAGTACGCGGCTAGGCTCCCAAAAAGTCCCACACATGTGGTATCCCCATACTCAGGAGAAGCAGCTAAATGTATTTTGGGGTGCAATTCCACATATGCCCATGGCCTGTGTGAGCAATATATCATTTAGTGACAACTTTATGAAAAAAAAAAAAAAAAAAAAAAAAAGTGTCACTTTCCCGCAACTTGTGTCAAAATATAAAATATTCCATGGACTCAATATGCCTCTCAGCAAATAGCTTGGGGTGTCTACTTTCCAAAATGGGGTCATTTTGGGGGGTTTTGTGCCACCTGGGCATTCCATGGCCTCCGAAACTGTGATAGGCAGTGAAGAGTGAAAGCAAAAATTTACATCCTTAGAAATCCTGAAGGCGGTGATTGGTTTTCGGGGCCCCGTACGCGGCTAGGCTCCCAAAAAGTCCCACACATGTGGTATCCCCATACTCAGGAGAAGCAGCTAAATGTATTTTGGGGTGCAATTCCACATAGGCCCATGGCCTGTGTGAGCAATATATCATTTAGTGACGACTTTTTGTAAATATTTTTTTTTTTTTTTTTGTCATTTTTCAATCACTTGGGACAAAAAAAATAAATATTCAATGGGTTCAACATGCCTCTCAGCAATTTCCTTGGGGTGTCTACTTTCCAAAATGGGGTCATTTGGGGGGGTTTTGTACTGCCCTGCCATTTTAGCACCTCAAGAAATGACATAGGCAGTCATAAACTAAAAGCTGTGTAAATTCCAGAAAATGTACCCTAGTTTGTAGACGCTATAACTTTTGCGCAAACCAATAAATATACGCTTATTGACATTTTTTTTACCAAAGACATGTGGCCGAATACATTTTGGCCTAAATGTATGACTAAAATTTAGTTTATTGGATTTTTTTTATAACAAAAAGTAGAAAATATCATTTTTTTTCAAAATTTTCGGTCTTTTTCCGTTTATAGCGCAAAAAATAAAAACCGCAGAGGTGATCAAATACCATCAAAAGAAAGCTCTATTTGTGGGAAGAAAAGGACGCAAATTTCGTTTGGGTACAGCATTGCATGACCGCGCAATTAGCAGTTAAAGCGACGCAGTGCCAAATTGGAAAAAGACCTCTGGTCCTTAGGCTGCATAATGGTCCGGGGCTCAAGTGGTTAATAGCAGCGAGTAGTTTTAAATGACTTTTTTTTCCGTTGAAATGTCATTTTGCTGTCAGACTGTTCTAAACACGGGAAACATGTGCCCCTTTACAGGCATACTATAGACCACCCCCAGGTACGAAATTTAAAGGAATATTACACTTTTATTGTTTCACTGTAAGCATTATTAAAATCACTGCTCCCAAAAAAACGGCCGTTTTTAAAACTTTTTTTGCATTGATCCATGTCCCCTGGGGCAGGACCCAGGCCCCAAAACACTTTTTATGACAATAACTTGCATATAAGCCTTTAAAATGAGCACTTTTGATTATTCATGTTCGAGTCCCATAGACTTTAACGGTGTTCGCGCGTTCAAACAAATTTTTTGCCTGTTCGCATGTTCTGGTGCGAACCGAACAGGGGGGTGTTCGGCTCATCCCTAGTAACCACTAAGATTGGGCTTGAGCTTCAGTTCCAGAAGTGTGTTTACACAGTTGCCAACATTGTAAAAAAAATTTTAGGGACACTTTTTTGGCTGTAGGCGGAGTTTTATTATAATTAGGGGCAGGGCATGTGTTTGTAGATGTGGCACGGGGGGTAAGTAAAAATGCGGTGCGCGGAGCGCGCCGCGGTGAAAAGTGGGTGTGGTTTACACAAAATAGTTGGCGTGTCTTAAATGGGCGTGGCTCAAAGGGGGTGTAGTTAGAGTCGATCGAGTTAGAGAAGAATAAGGATGGAGAGGGAAAGGGGGGGAGAGGGATGGAGGGACAGCAGCTCCAGATCCTACACAACAATAGAAATATGTGTATTCCAGGAAGTTTAACAATCAGCAGATACTCCCAACACCTGGTGTTAGCACTTCAATCATCCCGGCACCATGTTTTTTTCTGGTGTCAGGATGATTGAAGTGCATTATTTCTATTATTACATTGTAATATAAAATGAAATCATTTAACTCACCATAATGCCAAATCAGTGGGATCCCTGAGCGTGTCACCTGCCACGTCGCCTGCCACCAGCCGTCCGTCCTTGCAACAGGTGCCCCAACAGAGTCTGCCCTTGCATCAGGTGTCCCAGCAGAGTCCGTCCTTGCATCAGGTTCCCCCTAGCGAAGCCCTCCTTACATCAGATGTCCCCAGCGGAGCCCCACTTACATCAGATGTCCCCAGCGGACCCCCCTTACATCAGGTGTCACCAGCGGAGCCCCCCCTTACATCAGATGTCCCCAGCGGAGCCCCCCTTACATCAGATGTCCCCAGCGGAGCCCCCCTTACATCAGATGTCCCCAGCGGAGCCCCCCTTACATCAGGTGTCCCCAGCGGAGCCCCCCCTTACATCAGGTGTCACCAACGGAGCCCCCCTTACATCAGGTGTCACCAGCAGAGCCCCCCCTTAAATCAGGTGTCACCAGCGGAGCCCCCCTTACATCAGATGTCCCCAGCGGAGCCCCCATTACATCAGGTGTCCCCAGCGGTGCCCCCCTTACATCAGGTGTCCTCAGCGGTGCCCACCTTACATCAGATGTCCCCAGCAGAGCCCCCCCCTTACATCAGGTGTCCCCAGCAGAGCTCCCCGCTTACATCAGGTGTCACCAGCGGAGCCCCCCCTTGCATCAGGTGTCACCAGCGGAGCCCCCCTTACATCAGGTGTCCCCAGCGGAGCCCCCCTTGCATCAGGTGTCACTAGCAGAGCCCCCCTTACATCAGGTGTCCCCAGCGGAGCCCCCCCTTACATCAGATGTCCCCAGCGGTGCCCCCCTTACATCAGGTATCCCCAGCGGAGCCCCCCTTACATCAGGTGTCCCCAGTGGAGCCCCCCCTTACATAAGGTTTCCTATTAGGTCTCCGCCGGCCGCGTGGTTATAGAACCCCCGCCCCTTTCCATAACAGGTCGGAGCGAAGCGGGGTGGGGGCTAGGCGGGGCAGGGCGGAGCAGGGCAGAGGGTGGGCAGCGACACCGGAACTCCGTCTAGCCGCCCAGCTGTGTTCCTGGTGTTCCTGGTGTTCTCAAAAATGGCGGCCGCAAAAAATCGTAAAAACCCGGATTTCTCTGGACATTTCTCGGGACATTTCCCGGGAAACAATAAAATCGGGAAAATAGTCTAAATCCCGGAATTTTTTTTTATCATTCAGTCTGCTGGGTTGAACGAGATAGTGGGGTTTATTTACTAAAGGCAAATCCACTTTGCACTGCAAGTGCACTTGGAAGTAAAGTCTCTCTAGATCCGAAGGGGATATGTAAGGAAAATAAAAAACAAAATTTTAGCTTGCACATGATTGGATGATAAAATCAGCAGAGCTTCCCCTCATTTCAGACCTACCTCTCATGCCCTGTACACACGATAGGATTTTCCGATGGAAAATGTGTGATAGGACCTTGTTGTCAGAAATTCCGACCATGTGTGGGCTCCATCACACATTTTCCATAGGAATTTCCGACACACAAAGTTTGAGAGCAGGCTATCAAATTTTCCGACAACAAAATCCGTTGTCGGAAATTCCGATCGTGTATACACAAATCCGACACAAAGCCCCATTTATAGTCCCGACGTACGTGTTTTACGTCACCGCGTTCAGAACGATTTGATTTTCCGACAACTTTGTGTGACCGTGTGTATGCAAGACAAGTTTGAGCCAACATCCGTCGGAAAAAATCCATGGATTTTGTTGTCGGAATGTCCGATCAATGTCCAACCGTGTGTACAGGGCATTAGATTTAGAGCGACTTCACTTCCAAGTGCACTTGCAGTGCAAAGACGATTTACCTTTCGTAAATAACCCCCATTGTGTACTACTAGTGTGTACTAGGTTAAGTAGAAAAACTATTATGCCCCGTACACACGGTCGGATTTTCCGACGGAAAATGTGTGATAGGACCTTGTTGTCGGAAATTCCGACCGTGTGTAGGCTCCATCACACATTTTCCATTGGATTTTCCAACACACAAAGTTTGAGAGCAGGCTATAAAATTTTCCGACAACAGAATCCGTTGTCGGAATTTCGGATCGTGTGTACACAAATCCGACGCACAAAGTGCCACGCATGCTCAGAATAAATAAAGAGATGAAAGCTATTGGCTACTGCCCCGTTTATAGTCCCGACGTACGCGTTTTACGTCACCGCGTTCAGAATGATCGGATTTTCCGACAACTTTGTGTGACCGTGTTTATGCAAGACAAGTTCAATGTCAATGTCCGACCGTGTGTACGGGGCATTAGTGTGTACTAGGCTTTAGGGAGGTGTGAAGAAATGGTGTAAATTAGGAATGCTTTCAGAAATAGAAGTGGTAATAGTTTTATTTTTATCGATTAACAAAATGGAAAGTAAATGGGCAGAAAAAAAATCCAAATCAAATCAATATTTGGTGTGACCACCCTTTCCCTTCAAAACAGCATTGATTCTTTAATTCTTCTAGGTACACTTGCACATAGTTTTTGAAGGAACTCGACAGGTAGGTTGTTGCAGACCTCCTGGAGAACTAACCACAGATCGTCTGTGGATGTAGGCTGAGTCAAATCCTTCTGTCTTGTCATGTAATCGCAGACAGATTTGATGATGTTGAGATCAGGGCTCTGTGGGAGCCAAACCATCACTTCTAGGTTCCTGTTCTTTACACTGAAGATAGTTCCTAATGATATTGGCTGCATGTTTGGGGTCCTTGTCCTGCTACAGAATAAATTTGGGGCCATTCAGATGCATCCCTGATGGTTTGGCATGATGGATAAGTATCTGATTGTTAAATATAAAGAGCTATGTACACCACCTCAGGATGGTGCTGTGGGTATACACTAAAGTAATACAGTGCCACGTCCTATTCATGAAATATTAACGATTGAGAAATGGAAAAATTGACTTTGTAGGTACCACTGATAAAAAAAAGACAAATATTATTTGTAACAATCCACAAATAAATTCTATAATGACATATAAAAACAATACTGTAGCAGCCTACAGTTTAAATACTTGATTTCACCAAAACTGGCAGCTTGAATCAGGGATATAGGATCAAACCACCCTGATACATAAAAGCTGTAGAGATTAAACTGTAGCGTGAAAACAAGCTCTACATGTTTCACGGGAACCGCTTCTTCAGGAGCTTATATACATTTTCTGAATAGAATGAAGAGACATCAAGTAAATATATATATACACTACCGTTCAAAAGTTTGGGGTCACCCAAACAATTTTGTGTTTTCCATGAAAAGTCACACTTATTCACCACCATACGTTGTGAAATGAATAGAAAATAGAGTCAAGACATTGACAAGGTTAGAAATAATGATTTGTATTTGAAATAACATTGTTTTTACATCAAACTTTGCTTTCATCAAAGAATCCTCCTTTTGCAGCAATTACAGCATTGCACACCTTTGGCATTCTAGCTGTTAATTTATTGAGGTAAGCTGGAGAAATTGCACCCCACGCTTGTAGAAGCAGCTCCCACAAGTTGGATTGGTTTGGATGGGCACTTCTGGCGTACCATACGGTCAAGCTGCTCCCACAAAAGCTCAATGGGGTTCAGATCTGGTGACTGTGCTGGCCACTCCATTACCGATAGAATACCAGCTGCCTGCTTCTGCTGTAAATAGTTCTTGCACAATTTGGAGGTGTGTTTAGGGTCATTGTCCTGTTGTATTCAAAAATAAGGACATTTCAATGTGACCCCAAACTTTTGAACGGTAGTATATATATATATATATATATATATATATATATATATATATATATATATATATATATATATATATACAGTATATATGTAGGAAGGCCAGTATGGTGGCCTGAATTTATGGGAGGAGCCCGGTGGGTATTTAAGCAGCCCGCTCACCTGTGGTGCTTGTCGGTTTCCTGTGCGCGATATACGTCACTAGGCCGACTATTCGATATACCAGCGTCCGCAAGTTCTTGCCTCGCAAAATTCCGTATTCGATACCGTTCTCAAAACTTTCGAAGTCCGCGTTTTTCGTTCGTAGTTTGTACCACGCGGCTGGCTTGGCTGTCGCAGGTAAGGTCCCGTCGGACTTTTCGTGTCATATCAGGTCACTAAACCGTAATTTCAAAATTTTTCGTTTCACTCGCTTTTCATAAACTGCAATGTATATCGCATTTTTCGTTTCATGTCATGTCACTAAACCGTACTTTCAAATTTCGTTACTCGCACTTCACTATTGTAATGTATATCGCTCGTACTTTCGATATGTTACCATTTCGACAGCACCGCGACGCAGACGTCGCTTCATTTCTAGCATGTCGGTGTTTAAAAATATGCATCAGTAAACAGCCATAGCAAATCGCAATTTGCAAGTTATCGGATCAAGTCAGTTCGATACCAATCATTTCTCATTTCTGAAACATTCTAGAACTCATTTCTGACATTTCAAATCATTTCAAAACATTTCTCATTTCAGTCACCTACCGCGCTCCGATTCGAATCCAGTCGCATCAAAAAGATGCACCGATTCGTTCCGGTGTGCCCCAGTTATTTGGCCTCATTTCTATACATGCTCCAGAGTTACGTTATTGTCTGTCATTAGTACCTCTGTCATGCTTATCATTTCATTTCCACGTATCACGTTCCGACACGAATCCAGTCGCATGCAAAAATGCACCGATTCGTCTCGGCGTGCCCCAGGATTGGCCTCATTTCTATACATGCTCCAGAGTTTTGTTTGTCAGTCATTCATACCTCTGTCATGGTTATCATTTCATTTCCACCTATCACGTTCCGACATGAATCCAGTCGCATGGCAATGCACCGATTCGTCTCGGCGTGCCCCAGGATTGGCCTCATTTCTATACATGCTCCAGAGTTTTGTTTGTCAGTCATTCATACCTCTGTCATGGTTATCATTTCATTTCCACCTATCACGTTCCGACATGAATCCAGTCGCATGGCAATGCACCGATTCGTCTCGGCGTGCCCCAGGACTGGCCTCATTTCTATACATGCTCCAGAGTTACGTTTATCAGTAATTCGTACCTTCTGTCATGGTTATCATTTCATTTCCACCTATCACGTTCCGACATGAATCCAGTCGCATGGCAATGCACCGATTCGTCTCGGCGTGCCCCAGGATTGGCCTCATTTCTATACATGCTCCAGAGTTACGTTTATCAGTCAATTGTATCTCTGTCATGGTTATCATTTCATTTCCATGTATCACGTTCCGACAGGAATTCAGTCGCATGAAAATGCACCGATTCGTCTCGGCGTGCCCAGGATTGGCCACATTTCTGATACATGCTCCAGAAATCCGGATCATAGCTGAATCGCAGACACCAGGGATTCACCCGTATCTCTGTCATGCAATTTCTACCATTTCACTCCCACAACGCATCACCGTTTCGAAACCAGTCGCATCTGAGGTGCACCGATTCGTCACGGCATGCATCACTGGTTCCGATCGCATTTCATACCTATACCAGAGCTCGGTTAGTTGCCAGTCGCTAACACGGCACAACCAATTCGAGCCGCGGTCAAAACTATCATTTCTCTCATTTCATTTAATACTGCACTCCTATTCGAATCCAGATGCATCAAACAAGCACCGATTCGTCCCAGGAGCACCAATATTTTCAGTTGCCCCATTTCAATACATGCTCCAGAGCCCGGTTCACGGTCGAACAAATCGTGACACGACCAGGCCGCACCTCTGTCATGCAGTTCAGTCATTTCACAATCAAAGCAAACATTTCGAATCATTTCATTGTCACAAGATTGCAAGCATCATACAAATCATTGCTTCAAGTTACTTAGCAATCCCTTCACGAATTGTCACCTTTTCATCCTCCTCAAAAAAAAAAAAAAAAAAAAAAAAAAAAATCCATACCTATACCAAAGCTCGGTTGGTTGCCAGTCGCAAAACACGGCACAACCAATTCAAGCCTCGGTCAAGGTAAACATTTCTCTCATTTCATTTCATGCTGCGCTCCGATTCGAATCCAGATGCATCAAACAAGCACCGATTCGTCCCGGTGTGCACCAATGTTTCTTCTGTTGCCTCATTTCAGTACATGCTCCAGAGCCCGGTTCACGGTCGCATCAGTCACGACACGACCAGGCCGGACCTTTGTCATGCAGTTCAGTCATTTCAAACATCAAGGCAAACATTTCGAATCATTTCGTTCTCACAAAAAAAAAAAAAAATATATACGAGCTCAAAAACAGGATATTCTCATCAGATCAAATCATGGCACAGGCCGGCAGCGAAGACTTCACGGCCCCTCTGTCGGCTTTCACACAGGCCTCATTTCACTACCTCACAGTACGTACGAATGTGGGAATATTCGTTCAGCAGCCATCGACGAACAAACCATAGATCGGCTCTTACAAACAGAACTAGACCGAGAGTACGTTATAGGCCTTTCACTCAGCCCCCTTTCAGCACTTGGAGAGTCAGCCCTATTTGGGGCTTGTCAAGGGCAAATTCACAGATAAATTACGTTTGGGGTACCACCTGTCTGCGCCTCATTCTTCCCACATCCCCAGTCTCAATTCCCTGATTCCCTCCGAAGAATTCTCCCTAAAATATTCCTCCGTAGACATGCCGATACAAGCAGTCATCAAAGCAGGTACAGGTGCCTGGCTTTCCAGAGCCGACATCTCGGATGCCTTAGGCTCCTGCCTATCCGTCCATCCCTTTGGTGCTGGCATGGCGTCAAGTGGAAGGAGGCATATTGTTTGGCCACAGAACTGACGTTCGGTTCGAAGAGCAGCCCTTGGCTCTTCGACACATTCGCTCAGTCTCTTGCTTGGATACTGTTACACAAGGCTCGGTGACAAAAGTCATCCATTACCTGGACGACTTCCTACTAATAGAACCTCCCAGCAAGCCCCCAGGAGACCTCGACAAACTCAGAGCGATATTCGGAAAACCCAATCTTCCCATCACCGAGCACAAAGTAGAAGGCCCAGCACATAACATCACCTTTCTCGGGGCCAACTTAGACACCTGCGCTATGCAAGCCAATCTCCCCCTCGACAAACTAACCCGCATTAAGGCGGTCCTTCACAAATTCACCCACACCAAGGGGTGTACCAAGAAGCAGTTGCAATCTCTCCTGGCAATGCTGAATTTCGCCATACGAATTATTCCACAAGGCCGCACCTTCGTGTCACGCCTGCTGAGATTCCTGCCAGAAACACAAGACCCCGATCAGATCTTAAATCTAGACTCCGCAGCAATAGCGGACCTATCTATGTGGGACGAATTCCGTCCTCCCGGAATGGCATATCCCTAATTATACCCATGGTTTCAGCCCTGTCACCCCAGGTGGTGACAGACGCTGCAGCCACCACAGGTTTCGCTGCAATTTTTGGCCATCATTGGTTTTCAGGACCCTGGCCTCAACAGATACTGTTGATACCCGGCTTTATTCAAAACATCTTCCCTCCTCGAACTCTATCCCATGGTGGCAGCTGCACAACTCTGGGGTCACCATTGGACAGGGCAAACCGTAGTCTTCACCACCGACAATCAGGCCACGGCAGACATCAACAAAGGCAGGTCCAATTCCCCAGCAGTCATGTCCTTCCTGCGCAGATTGGTACAACTGTTCTTACAGCATCAGTTTAACATACACTGTGCATTTATTCCAGGCAGACATAATTTAGCTGCTGACGCACTGCCACGTTCTAACTACACCTCCTTTTCAAACAGGTTCCCGGAGCCGATCCAGTGTCGGCCCCTATCCCTGCCTGGTCACAACTGACCCTGGACTAGTTTAACATTTACAAAGAGCAACGCAGCTCATCAATCACTCACTCTCTCATAACACACTCAAAGCCTACCAGACAGCTTGAAAGGCGTTCAATAAATTTCTCACATCCTGCCGTAAAGGACCAATAGATGTCAAACAGGTACTGGCCTTCATTTCATACTGCCACACTCAGCTGGCTTTATCTTACAATACCATTCGGCTACACCTAGCCGGCATACAACATTTCGTGACCCTGGAAGACCCCACAAAATCTTCACTGTTCTCATCACACGCTATACGAGCCATCCTAAGGGGCATCCAGAAACAACAACCAGTAATCAGTACTAAGCGCCTACCCATTACGGGGCCCATCTTCAGGGATATGTCGACTATTCTGGCTACTTCGCCATCCGGTCTGCTGCCCAGCACGGACCTACAAGCAGCCATATAGTTGGCTTACTACGGGTTCACCTATAACCACCCCACAGACCAAGTATTATGCAGACGGCACTTGCTTCGCCACCAAGACCATTTCATCCTTCACCTCGAGGTTTCTTAAACCCAGGAAACAGGCTCTGGAGTGGACATTCACCTCTACAGAACCAATAACAGCTGGTGTCCAGTCACAGTACTTAACTGTCGCCTCTCACTCCTGCCTGAACAATCGGACACCAGTCCTCTTCTACCATTCCCAGTTAAACCCTTAAACGCATGTCACTTTGTAAAACACATAAGGATACTTCTCCGCAAATCTTCACCTTAAACCCAGTCAGTACTCCGGACACTCCTTCCGCATCGGAGCAGCCTCCGCGGCAACCCGCCGGGGGGTCCCGGACCGCGTCATCAGGAGACTAGGCGGATGGAAGTCGGCCTGCGTCGCCCGGTATATACCCAGTCCTCGAGTGGAGATGGCACAGGCATTTTCCAAATTGGCTCAATGAATACCTGAAAACCACTTATATATTATACCCCTACCTGAATGTTTTTGCCCCCTTATTTTGGCATACCGGCCATTAGACCAAGGCACACTTTCAGGTCCATTTCATATGGTAAGTCCACACTTCCAGGTCTATTTCCGATGGTAAGTCTTATCTTTATTATAAGTGTTATCTATGTCCATACCGGACATAGGGCTCCGACCATAAGTAGGAAGGCCAGTATGGTGGCCTGAATTTATGGGAGGAGCCCGGTGGGTACTTAAGCAGCCCGCTCACCTGTGGTGCTTGTCGGTTTCCTGTGCGCGATACCCACCCTCCCATCCCCATTTCAAGGCATTCATTTCATTTCATTCATGTCATCTCATTTCTCTCTACAGAATAATCATTTCTTAAAACCAGGGTATGCCCCCTTATTTTGGCATACCGGCCATTAGACCAAGGCACACTTTCAGGTCCATTTCATATGGTAAGTCCACACTTCCAGGTCTATTTCCGATGGTAAGTCTTATCTTTATTATAAGTGTTATCTATGTCCATACCGGACATAGGGCTCCGACCATAAATATATATATATATATATATATATATATATATATATATATATATATATATATATATATATATATTAAACATTTGCAATTTAAACAGTGTATTATAATAAACAGAGTAACCAAACTGTGTCTGACAGACAGCAATCCAAAAAGTGCATGCAAGGGTGAGCTGTGAGTAAATGTGGAGACATGTCGTATACAATGGGTGTAATAGAGTGGTAAAATAAGCACCATAGATGTGTTATAACAACACAAAGAGAAAAGGGGATAGCAACACCACCATTAAACCTGTTAATGCTGCAAGCATAAGGCCCGGTTCACACCTTTGCATTTTTTAGCGCGTTTTCAGTTTTGCAGAAACACACTACAGTCCATTCAACATGGTTTCCTATGGATGTACTTCACATCTGTGCATTTTATGGAAAGGGCCAGGGACTTTTTTTCTGGTTTTTGGTTCCATAGACTTCAATGGATGAAAAGCATGTATTTAAAAACACAAAATGCACCTGCGATATGCAAACTGCAACCTGCATAAATGTGACTCAGGCCTAATAGGAGATGGATGTGGGCCAGAAATGGCATCCACGGCCAATAGTTAGAGAGAATAACCTACCTCCAATAAGGTCAGTAAAATCATAAAAAATAATATTAGCATTATCACAGCATGGATGTTGGGTGGACGGAAAGATTGTCCGAAGACTATCAACAGGTAAACGCTACAACTTCATGTAAATTGCCTGCTTACCAGACAGTAGGCAATATAAAGCGATCGGCTGTAACCCAGCCACGGCCTTGACTGCATGCTGGATTCTTATGTGGTCATTGTTTGTAGTTTCTCTTTTCATTGAGCTTACCCGGAGTAAATCCTTGTTATGGCCAGGATCCAGTGAGACGCTTAAGCGGTTGCTAATACCAGGTCCGTTACCAGGTGTTCTCCTGTGTGTGTTCAGCAGCCGTCCCTGCAGTCAAGGCCACGTCTGGGTTACAGCTGATCGCTTTATATTGCCTACTGTCTGGTAAGCAGGCAATTTACATGGTGTCGGGCACTTTCATCAATATGTGTAGACTCACTGTGGTGCATATCAAGAACTGAAGTTATGGACTGTGATAAATCATGCTATTTATAGACTAATCTTAATTTATGGGTGCAACCTTTTCCATTCTACCTGTTTATTGTGTGTATCCCACATTTGAGTTGCAGCCTCTGTTCTCCTATAAGTCTAGCGCAGTTTTTCTGTTTTTTCAAACGCTACAACTTGCCAGCTATAGATAATTTAGGATATATAGGAAAATATTTGTATAGGGGTTTAGGAACACTTACCCCATACACACAGGCAGTGATTCTCATTTCTCTCCTGAGAGTGGTATGTTTAATGCATATTATTCTATTTGGTCATGGTGGAACAGATAGAAGGGTAGATGACAGAACCATTCAAAATATATACCAAACTTCAGGGGTTTTTGGATTTCTCTACAGTTGGCTAGAATGCATTAATTAAGGTCCACCAGATGGGGTTAAATCTAGGCGATCTAGAAGCAGGGCAAGTATAGATAGCATAAGAATGCATCCAAAACATCAAACAGTTACTGCATCCAGGAGTTGCTAAAGCATTTGTACATACCTAGAGATGTACAGTGGATTGCAAAAGTATTCACCCCCGTTGGCTTTTTACCTATTTTGTTACATTACAGCCTTTAGTTCAATGTTTTTTTAATCTGAATTATATGTGATGGATCAGAACACAATAGTCTAAGTTGGTGAAGTAAAATTAGAAAAATATATACATAAAACTATTTTTCAGAAATAAAAAAATGATAATTGGTATGTGCATATGTATTCACCCCCTTTGTTATGAAGCCCATAAAAAGCTCTGGTGCAACCAATTACCTTCAGAAGTCACATAATTAGTCAAATAATGTCCACCTGTGTGCAATCTAAGTGTCACATGATCTGTCATTACATATACACACCTTTTTGAAAGGCCCCAGAGGCTGCAACACCTAAGCAAGAGGCACCACTAACCAAACACTGCCATAAAGACCAATGAACTCTCCAAACAAGTAAGGGACAATGTTTTGAGAAGTACAAGTCAGGGTTAGGTTATAAAAAAATCTCCAAATCTTTGATGTTACCTAGGAGCACCATCAAATCTGTCATAACAAAATGGAAAGAACATGGCACAACAGCAAACATGCTAAGAGACGGCCGCACACCAAAACTCACGGACAGGGCAAGGAGGGCATTAATCAGAGAGGCAGCAGGTAACCCTGGAGGAGCTGCAGAGTTCCACAATGGACGAATAACTGGACCTCTGGTGGACAAATTTTAGCTTTTAGCCTGATTTTGTATTAGCAAGTTGTTTTTAAGCTAAATAGTTTGTATCTGGCAACAGTTTCTGAAAACATTGGCAAAGGAAAGTGTTGCTTAAAACACAATCAGAATGAGGACCATTCTTCCCATATTTCTCAATTCAAAATGCTATGATATTAAAGCGACACCACCAAAGTCTGACAGCTTTCAGTAGCCAGCAATAATTAGTAAATACGGCTTTTTCTCTCATTGTTGGGGGAACATTGATTTTTCAAAAGACATAAAATCTTTTAATCATCAGTCTTTTTAAACCCGTGCGTGCTGAGATTTACAGCCAATTATATATAAAACTGCTTAATACAGCTCTAGAACTGTGTGAAATAAGGTGCTGATGTCTTTTATCAAGCTGACAAATGACAGCTTAGGTTCTCAGCTTTTGTCACATTCTCACCATCAATCCCTAATAGGATCTGACAACTTGCTGCCTTGCTGTGTAGCAGAAAAGGGTTAACGGTGTGTGAGTGTGCTGCATGACTCTGTGAGCTCATGTTCTGTGAGCTTCATGTTCGAGTCGAACCCATGTTCGACTAGAACATCATCTGTTCGATCGTTCACCGAATTGCGAACGATATGGGCCGTTCACGCCAAATTCACATCACGGCCCATAATTCACTGCGGCATCGCAGTGCATTGCTGGCTGATGACTGGCCAAGCATGCATTATGACCCGCATGCTTGGCCAATCACAGCGCCATCAGTAGAGAGAGCTGTAATTGGCCAAAGCCAGGGTGGCTTTGGCCAATTATGGCTCAGTGGGTTTAGAACACGCCCCACACTATATAAGGCCGCCTGCACGGCAGCCCTGTGTAGTGTGTTCCAGCATGCTGAGAGATAGAGAGAGAGAGAGAGACAGTGTCATTTGATTTAAGTTAGATAGATTAGGCAGGACAGTCAGTGAGTTAGCGGCACTTACAGTGTATTGTGTATATACATGCATCCCAGATGTTGTATATATATATACACTGTATTCAGTTTAGCTAGATCCGTTCCTGTTATCTTGCTACTGACAGGCAGGCTTGTGTTGTTACAGTATTTACAGCTACCTGAAGAAAATTGCTGGTGTTCTTTTAATCCTATTAGTACCACAGTCAGGCAGCTAGACTATTTACAGTTAGTGTAGTGCGTCCTCCTCACAGTGTTCAGTTAAAGCTACAAGTTAGTTTAGTGAGACCTCTGCACAGTGTTCAGCTAAAGCTACAAGTTAGTGTAGTGCATACCTTGGAACTGTGTTCAGCTAAAGCTACAAGTTAGTGTAGTGCACAGTGTTGAGCTAAAGCTACAAGTTAGGGTAGTGCGTCCTCCTCACAGTGTTCAGCTAAAGCTACAAGTTAGTGTAGTGCGTCCTCCTCACAGTGTTCAGCTAAAACTACAAGTTAGTGTAGTGCGACCTCTGCACAGTGTTCAGCTAAAGCTACAAGTTAGTGTAGTGCGTCCTCCTCACAATGTTCAGCTAAAACTACAAGTTAGTGTAGTGCGACCTCTGCACAGTGTTCAGCTAAAGCTACAAGTTAGTGTAGTGCGTCCTCACAGTGTTCAGCTAAAACTACATGTTAGTGTAGTGCGACCTTTGTACAGTGTTCAGCTAAAGCTACAAGTTAGTGTAGTGCATCCTCCTCACAGTGTTCAGCTAAAACTACAAGTTAGTGTAGTGCGACCTCTGCACAGTGTTCAGCTAAAGCTACAAGTTAGTGTAGTGCATCCTCCTCACAATGTTCAGCTAAAACTTCAAGTTAGTGTAGTGCGACCTGTGCACAGTGTTCAGCTAAAGCTACCTGTAGAAGGTTGGTGGTGTTTTCCTGATCCTATCACTACCGCAGGCAGCTAAATAAGCTACAAGTTCGTTTTTTGCGAGCTCTGCACAGTGTTCAGCTAAAGCTACCTGTAGAAGGTTGGTGGTGTTTTCCTGATCCTATCACTACCGCAGGCAGCTAAATAAGCTACAAGTTAGTGTAGTGCGTCCTCCTCACAGTGTTCAGCTAAAACGACAAGTTAGTGTAGTGTGACCTCTGCACAGTGTTCAGCTAAAGCTACCTGTAGAAGGTTGGTGGTGTTTTCCTGATCCTATCACTACCGCAGGCAGCTAAATAAGCTACAAGTTAGTTTTTTGCAAGCTCTGCACAGTGTTCAGCTAAAGCTACCTGTAGAAGGTTGGTGGTGTTTTCCTGATCCTATCACTACTGCAGGCAGCTAAATTATTTACAGGTTAGTGTAGTGCGACCTCTGCACAGTGTTCAGCTAAAGCTACCTGTAGAAGGTTGGTGGTGTTCTCATACTACAGGCAGGCAGTTGATTTTGCTAGCTGCAGTATTAGTATATATATATATATATATATATATATATATATATATATATATATATATATATATCAGCTACAGGCCATTAGTATGTCTGGAAGGCCAACAAGGAGAGGCAGACAGTCACAAGCCAATAAAAGAGGGCAAGCAGGCTTTGTGTCTAGAGGCAACAGTGCTGGTCGTGGAGACGGTGCATCCTCATCAACACGTGGCCGTGGGACACGCTTGGCCTTTTTTTCGGCAGCTGGCCGTGTTGAGCCGCAACATGCGGAAGACTTGGTCGAGTGGATGACCAAGCCGTCCTCATCCTCCTCATCCTCTCTCACTAATGCTCAGGGTACTTTGTCTGGCAAAGCAGCTGCCAACGCGGCCTCTTCCCTCGGCTCAATGGCATCAGTTACTCCTTCCCTAGCCCCACCATGTCCTCCTGAGGAGTCCCTCGAACTGTTTGACCACAGTGTTGGTTACATGCTCCAGGAGGATGCCCAGCATTTAGAAGGCTCTGATGATGATACTGAGCTAGATGAAGGCAGTAACGTGAGCATGGACAGAGGGGGTGCCCAAGAAGGACAGCAATCTGGCAGTCATGTTTCCCCTGCTGCAGCATACTGCCAGGTTTGCTCCAGTGATGAGGAGGGAGGGGATGATGAGGTCACTGACTCAACGTGGGTGCCTGATAGGAGAGAGGAGGAGGAGGAGGAGGAGGAGGCACATCACCAACGAAGCAAGATGCCCTCCAGGGGCCAGCCTAAGGGCAGCACACTGACTGCATCACACCGCAAAGCTCCGCATGTGCAGGGCGCTGCTGTCTCTGAGCGTTATTCTAAAAGTTCTTTGGTGTGGGCCTTTTTTGAGACAAGTGCATCAGATCACACCGCTGCTATTTGCAACATATGTCTCAAGCGTATCTCGCGTGGCCAAAACATCTCCCGCTTGGGCACCACATGCTTGACCAGACATATGTTGACCTGCCATGCAGTTCGTTGGCAAGCGTATCTAAAAGATCCACACCAAAGAACAAAGAGGACCTCTCCTTGCTCCTCATCAGCTGAGATCTCCAACCCCACTATACCTTCAGTCCTCTCTGAGACCTGCACTGAGAGGAATGAAGGTGTAGAATTAGGTGTGTCACAGCCAAGTACTTGTGGGCAATCTGCTTTCGGTACACCGACATCAGCTTGTACCAGGCAAATTTCCCTGCCCCAGCTGCTGCACCGCCAAAAGAAGTTTGCTCCCAGCCATCCACATGCCCGGCGGTTGAATGCTAGCTTGGCAAAATTGCTAGCACTTCAACTGCTACCTTTTCAGTTGGTGGACTCTGCCCCCTTCCGTGAGTTTGTGGAATGTGCGGTTCCTCAGTGGCAGGTACACAAACGCCACTTTTTCTCACGGAAGGCGATTACGGGTTTCTACCGGCATGTGGAAGGCAATGTCTTGGCCTTGCTGGACAGGGCGGTCAGCGGTAAGGTGCATATTACCGCTGACTCATGGTCCAGCAGGCATGGACAGGGATGTTACCTAAGTTTCACGGCACATTGGGTCACTCTGCTGGCAGCTGGGAAGGATGCAGGACATGGTGCAGTAGTGTTGGAGGTTGTTCCGCCACCACGCCTCCAAAATGCCACTACTAATGATTGTAAGACACCTCTCTCCTCCAACCCCTCCTCTTCTTCTTCCTCCATGGCCTCTTCCTGTGCTTTGTCCTCGGAACCAGCGGTGCTCCGTAGGCATTCAAAGGACTACGCAAGTACGCAGGCCAAAAAATGCCATGCGGTGCTTGAGCTGGTGTGCTTGGTGGACAGGAGCCACACTGGGGCAGAGGTTCTATCAGCTCTGCAGGGGCAGGTTCAGAGGTGGTTGAAGCCACGCCAACTTAAGGCAGGAATGGTGGTTTGCGACAATGGCACCAACCTCCTCTCCGCCCTCTGACAGGGACAACTGACCCATGTGCACTGTTTGGCTCACGTCCTTAACTTGGTGGTGCAGCGGTTCTTGGGCAGGTACCCGGGCTTACAGGATGTCCTGAGGCAGGCCAGGAAAGTCTGTGTGCATTTCCGCCGGTCATATAATGCCAGTACTCATCTGGCAGACCTCCAAAAGGAGTTTAACCTGCCCAAGAACCGCCTAATCTGTGACATGCCCACCAGGTGGAACTCAACGTTGGCCATGCTGCAGCGGCTGCACACGCAGCAGAGGGCCATCAATGAGTACCTGTGCGACTATGGCACCAGGACAGGGTCAGGGGAGCTTGTTTTTTTTCCCCACGCCAGTGGGCCATGATCAGGGATGCATGCACTGTCCTGTCACCATTTGAGGAGGCCACGAGGATGGTGAGCAGTGACAGTGCATGCATCAGTGACACTGCCCCCCTTGTCCACCTGTTGGAGCACACGCTGCGTGGAATAATGGGCACTTGAGGCAGAACAGAGGCAGGAAGAGGAGGACTTCCTTAGCTCTCAAGGCCCCCTTTATCCAGACAGTGTTCCTGCGTGCCGGCCGATCACACAGGAAGAGAACGAGGAGGAGGAGGAGGAAGAGGAGAAGGATTGTGTCAGTATGGAGGTGGAGCCTGGCATTCAGCATCAGCTGCAGTCTATAAGGGATCAGTCCCAAGAAACACATGGACTTTTACGTGGCTGGGAGGAGGTGGCTGCAGACCATGTCCTCCTTAGTGACCCAGAGGACTCCAGACCGAATGCCTCAGCAAATCTACACTGCATGGCCTCCCTGATCCTGCAAAGCCTGCAGAAGGATCCTCGTATTCGTGGTATCAAGGAGGGGGATCGTTACTGGCTGGCAACCCTCCTTGATCCACTTTACAAGGGTAAGGTTGCGGACCTTATCTTGCCGTCGCAGAGGGAGCAGAGGATGAAACATCTTCAGAAGGGCCTTGCAGAAAGGTCTGTGCAACGCGTTCTTTGAGATTGGAAGGTTACAAACTCCTGTTTCTGGACAACGTGTTGCTGAGGCTTTGGTCAGTCAAAGAAGGAGCGGTGGAGAAGGTGGCCGTCTGACCGATGCGTTCAGACAATTTTTTAGTCCGCAGCCCCAAGGTATAATCGGTTCCAGCAACCATCGCCAGCATCTGTTTTACATGGTGCAGGAATACCTAGGGGCAAGATCAGACTTGTACACCTTTCCCACCGAAAATCCTCTGGGTTACTGGGTCTTGAGGATGGATAACTGGCCAGAGCTTGCCCAGTATGCAATTGAGCTACTGGCCTGTCCTGCATCCAGCGTTCTTTCGGAACGCACATTTAGTGCTGCTGGAGGCGTGGTAACCGATCACAGGGTGCGTCTGTCCACCGACTCGGTCGATCGACTGACCTTCATAAAAATGAATCAGTCTTGGATCACCACCAGCTACCAAGCACCTGATGCTGATGTAACCGAATAATTTTTTTTGAAATGTCAGATCCCTTCAAAGACTGCCTATGCTGAGTGACTATCCTGTTATGCTGAGTAATTATCCTCTTCCTCCTCAATGATCAGGCTGATTGCTTGTAAGAACATTTTTGGTTCTGGGCGCCGCCACCAGTGCCTAAGGCCCAATTTTTAGGCCCCTGTTTAACAAGGGCATGTAATTACAATTTCTGATGCAATACTTTGCAGCAGGGCTTGTTCCTGCGTTCCAACTAGAGTATCTGTGAGGGGTTGCAGTGTTGTGGCACCAGCACCAGTGCCTAAGGCCCAATTTTTCAGCCCCTGTTCAACAGGGACATGTAATTAGAATTCTTGATCGAATATTTCACAGCAGGGCCCGTTTCTGCGCCCACCAAGATTAACTGTGAGGACTTACAGTGTTGTGCCACCACCACCACCAAAGGCCCAATTTTTCTGGCCCTGTTCAACAGGGGCATGTAATTACAATTTTTGATTGAATATTTCAAAGCAGGGCACGTTTCTGTGCCCACCAAGATTTACTGTGAGGACTTACAGTGTTGTGGCACCAGCACCAACACCACCACCAAAGGCCCAAGTTTCAGCCCCTGTTCAACAGGGGCATGTAATTACAATTCTTGATCTAATATTTCACAGCAGGGCCCGTTCCAGCGCCCACCAAGAGTAACTGTGAGGACTTACAGTGTTGTGGCACCAGCACCACCACCACCATCACCAAAGGCCCAATTTTTCTGCCCCTGTTCAACAGGGGCATGTAATTACAATTCTTGATCTAATATTTCACAGCAGGGCCCTGTGAGGGCTTACAGTGTTGTGGCCACAACAACACCTAAGGCCCAAATTTCTGCTGAGTATATAGGGCAGGCCCCTACTTTCAAACATCCAACTTAAAAACAACTCCTACTTGCAAACGGAAGGAGACAACAGGAAGTGAGATGAAATCTACCCCTAGGAAGGGAAATTCTCTCCTGTAAGAGTTAATATGGGAAAAACTTTTCTCCTTTCCACTGATGCTTTATCACCAATCCTTGTTTCACTAAAAACCAAAAATTTTCAAAAAACATTTGTCATTGGGACAAAAAGTGAGGTGAAATCTTCTGAAGAGGAGCACAGACAGCAAAACAAATGTCACAGGGGTGATAACCCTTCCCTATGTTTTCCAAAAAGCTTAAAAACAGATTTTTTGGCTGGAGCTACACTTTAGAAATGTACCAGTTCAAAATTACAAACAGATTCTGCTTAACAACAAACCTACAGTCCCTGTCTTGTTTGCACCGCCTGTATACTGTTGTTCAGAGTATATAGGGCCTGGGGGCCCACGCCTTTCATTTTTTTAATTTGGGTGCGGGGTTCCCCTTAATATCCATACAGGACCCAAAGGGCCTGGTAATGGACTGGAGGGTACCCATGCCGTTTGTCTCACTGATTTTCATCCATATTGCAAGGACCCGACATTACATTAAACCCGCAAGCAGTTTAAAATGACTTTTTTTCCTTTAAAAATGTCATTTTGTGCAGGGACTGTTCTAAGCACGGGAAACACGCGCCACTTTACAGGCATACTATAGACACCCCCCAGGTACGATATTTAAAGGAATATTTCCCTTTTTTTTTCTACTTTCAGCTTCATTAAAATCACTGCTCCCGAAAAAACGGCCGTTTTTAAAAGTTTTTTTTTGCATTGATACATGTCCCCTGGGGCAGGACCCGGGTCCCCAAACCCTTTTTAGGACAATACCATGCAAATTAGCCTTTACAATGAGCACTTTTGATTTCGAACGTTCGAGTCCCATAGACGTAAATGGGGTTCTAACGTTCGTGCGAATTTTCGGTCCGTTCGCAGGTTCTGGTGCGAACCGAACCGGGGGGTGTTCGGCTCATCCCTACTCACAGCTCACCCTTGCATACACTTTTTGGATTGCTGTCTGTCAGACACAGTTTGGTTACTCTGTTTATTATAATACATTGTTTAAAGTGCTAATTTTTCATACATTTATTTATATATATATATATATATATATATATATTTATTTATTTATTTATTTACTTGATGTCTCTTTATTCTATTCAGAAAATGTATATAAGCGCCTGAAAGAAACGGTTCCCGCGAATATGTAGAGCTTGTTTCCACGCCAAAGTTTAATCTCTACAGCCGTGTTTTATGTATCAGGGTGGTTTGATCCTATATCCCTGATTCAAGCAGCCAATTTTGGTGATATCAATTTTTTAAACTGTAGGCTGCTACAGTATTGTTTTTATTTGTCATTTTAGAATTTATATGTGGATTGTTACAAATAAAATTTGACTTTTTTTTTATCAATGGTACCTACAAAGTCCATTTTTCCATTTGTCAAACTTTAAAGTATCTGATTGTATTTTTCAGCATTGACGACACCATTGATCCTTACCAAATCTCCAATTCTATTTGCAGAAATGCAGCACCACACTTGCCATGAACCTCCACCATGCTTTGCTGTTGCCTGCAGACACTCATTATTGTACCGCTCTCCAGTCGTTCACGACTGCCTTTTGCTACAGCCAAATATTTTAAACTTTGACGCATCAGTCCAGAGCACATTGTTGCTAGCCACAGAAGATCTTTGGTTTATTATCCAGGATGTTTGGAACAACCTACCTGCAGAGTTCCTTTAAAGCAAGTGTACCTAGGATATATGAAGAATTGATGTTGCAAAGGGTGGTCACATCAAATATTAGTTTGATTTGGATTTCTCTTCTGTTCATTTACTTTTCGTTTTGTTTATTGATAAAAGTAAACTATTGATACTTCTATTTCTGAAAACATTCTAAATTTACAGCATTTTTTACACCAGCCTAAAACTTTTGCACAGTACTGTAAGTATATGATATGTATAGACATTTACAGTATCTCACAAAAGTGAGTACACAGCTCACATTTTTGTAAATATTTTGTTATATCTTTTCATGTGACACCACTGAAGAAATGACACTTTGCTACAATGTAAAGTAGTGAGTGTACAGCTTGTATAACAGTGTAAATTTGCTGTCCCCTCAAAATAACTCAACACACAGCCATTAATTTCTAAACCGCTGGCAACAAAAGTGAGTACACGCCTAAGTGAAAATGTCCAAATTGGGCCCAAAGTGTCAACATTTTGTGTGGCCACCATTATTTTCCAGCAATGCCTTAACGATCTTGGGCATGGAGTTCACGGGTTCTTAGTGTTTCCTCTGGTCAGATAGAACACATCCCCAGTTTGTTATTTTTACTGGGTGCAGGGGCCTACTGAGTGTGGTCATTCATTTTACAAGACAGGGGTTTGACCTCCACTCAGGCTCTCCAGAAACCTTTGAGTTCTTTATTGCAATCTGTTGTGTTCCTCAAACCATTCTTGAACCATTTTGCAGTGTGGCAGGGGGCATTATCCTGCTGAAAGAGGCTATTGCCATCAGGGAATAATGTTTCCATTAAGGGGTGTACTTGGTCAGCAATAGGGATGAGCCGAACACCCCCCGGTTCGGTTCGCACCAGAACCCGCGAACGGACCGAAAGTTCGCACGAACATTAGAACCCCATTGACGTCTATGGGACTCGAACGTTCGAAATCAAAAGTGCTCATTTTAAAGGCTAATTTGCATGGTATTGTCCTAAAAAGGGTTTGGGGACCCGGGTCCTACCCCAGGGGACATGTATCAATGCAAAAAAAACTTTTAAAAACGGCCGTTTTTTCGGGAGCAGTGATTTTAATGATGCTTAAAGTAAAAAAAAAAAAGGGAAATATTCCTTTAAATATCGTACCTGGGGGGTGTCTATAGTATGCCTGTAAAGTGACGCGTGTTTCCCATGTTTAGAACAGTCCCTGCACCAAATGTCATTTTTAAAGGAAAAAATCTCATTTAAAACTGCTTGCGGGTTTAATGTCATGTCGGGTCATGGCAATATGGATGAAAATCAGTGAGACAAACGGCATGGGTACCCCCCAGTCCATTACCAGGCCCTTTGGGTCTTGTATGGATATTAAGGGGAACCCCGCACCCAAATTAAAATAAGGAAAGGTGTGGGGCCACCAGGCCCTATATACTCTGAACAGCAGTATACAGGCGGTGCAAACAAGACAGGGACTGTAGGTTTGTTGTTAAGTAGAATCTGTTTGTAATTTTGAACATTTTTAACGTGTTTAGCTCCAGCCAAAAAATCTTTTCTAAGCTTTTTGGAAAACATAGGGAAGGGTTATCACCCCTGTGACATTTGTTTTGCTGTCTTTCCTCCTCTTAAGAAGATTTCACCTCACTTTTTTGTCCCAATGAAAAATGTTTTTTGAAAATTTGGGTTTTTTTGTGGAACAAGGATTGGAAAGCATCAGTGGAAAGGAGAAATTGTTTTCCCATATTAACTCTTACAGGAGAGAATTTCCCTTCCTAGGGGTAGATTTAATCTCACTTCCTGTTGTCTCCTTCCGTTTGCAAGTAGGAGTCGTTTGTAAGTTAGATGTTTGAAAGTAGGGTCCTGCCCTATATACTCAGCAGAAATTTGGGCCTTAGGTGTTGCTGTGGCCACAACACTGTAAGCCCTCACAGGGCCCTGCTGTGAAATATTAGATCAAGAATTGTAATTACATGCCCCTGTTGAACAGGAGCTGAAAAATTAGGCCTTAGGCACTGGTGCTGGTGCCACAACACTGCAACCCCTCACAGACACTCTAGTTGGAACGCAGGAACGAGCCCTGCTGCAAAGTATTGCTTCAAAACTTGTAATTACACGACCCTGTTAGACAGGGGCAGAAAAATTGGGCCTTAGGCACTGGTGCTGGTGCCACAACACTGCAACCCCTCACAGACACTCTAGTTGGAACGCAGGAACGAGCCCTGCTGCAAAGTATTGCATCAAAAATTGTAATTACACGCCCCTGTTAGACAGGGGCAGAAAAATTGGGCCTTAGGCACTGGTGCTGGTGCCACAACACTGCAACCCCTCACAGACACTCTAGTTGGAACGCAGGAACGAGCCCTGCTGCAAAGTATTGCATCAAAAATTGTAATTACACGCCCCTGTTAGACAGGGGCAGAAAAATTGGGCCTTAGGCACTGGTGCTGGTGCCACAACACTGCAACCCCTCACAGACACTCTAGTTGGAATGCAGGAACGAGCCCTGCTGCAAAGTATTACATCAAAAATTGTAATTACACGCCCCTGTTAAACAGGGGCTGAAAAATTGTGCCTTAGGCACTGGTGGTGGCGCCCAGAACCAAAAATGTTCTTACAAGCTATCAGCGTGATGATTGAGGAGGAAGAGGATAATTACTCAGGGATAGTCACTCAGCATCAGCATAGGCAGTCTTTGAAGGGATCTGAGATTTCAAAAAAAATTATTCGGTTACATCAGCATAAGGTGCTTGGTAGCTGGTGGTGATCCAAGACTGATTCATTTTTATGAAGGTCAGCCGATCGACCGAGTCGGTGGACAGACGCACCCTGTGATCGGTTACCACGCCTCCAGCAGCACTGAATGTGCGTTCCGAAAGAACGCTGGATGCAGGACAGGCCAGTAGCTCAATTGCATACTGTGCAAGCTCTGGCCAGTGATCCATCCTCAAGACCCAGTAACCCAGAGGATTTTCGGTGGGAAAGGTGTCCAAGTCTGATCTTGCCCCTAGGTATTCCTGCACCATGTAAAACAGACGCTGGCGATGGTTGCTGGAACCGATCATACCTTGGGGCTGCGGACCAAAAAATTGTCTGAACGCATCGGTCAGACGGCCACCTTCTCCACCGCTCCTTCTTTGACTGACTGAAGCCTCAGCAACACGTTGTCCAGAAACAGGAGTTTGTAACCTCCCAGTCTCTGGGAACGCGTTGCACAGACCTTTCTGCAAGGCCTCCCGAAGATGTTTCATCCTCTGCTCCCTCTGCGATGGCAAGATAAGGTCCGCAACCTTACCCTTGTAACGTGGATCAAGGAGGGTTGCCAGTATTGGTCCTTCTCCTTGATACCACGAATACGAGGATCCTTACGCAGGCTTTGCAGGATCAGGGAGGCCATGCAGCGTAGGTTTGCTGAGGCATTCGGTCCGGAGTCCTCTGGGTCACTAAGGACAACAACGTCCGCAGCCACCTCCTCCCAGCCACGTACAAGTCCATGTGTTCCTTGGGACTGATCCCTTAAAGACTGCTGCTGATGCTGAGTGCCAGGCTCCACCTCCATACTGACACAATCTTCCTCCTCCTCCTCCTCCTCCTCTTCCTGTGTGATCGGCGGGCACGCAGGAACACTGTCTGGATAAAGGGGGCCTTGAGAGCTAAGGAAGTCCTCCTCTTCCTGCCTCTGTTCTGTCTCAAGTGCCCTGTCCATTATTCCACGCAGCGTGTGCTCCAACAGGTGGACAAGGGGGACAGTGTCACTGATGCATGCACTGTCAGTGCTCACCATCCTCGTGGCCTCCTCGAATGGTGACAGGACAGTGCATGCATCCCTGATCATGGCCCACTGGCGTGGGGAAAAAAAACCAAGCTCCCCTGACCCTGTCCTGGTGCCATAGTCGCACAGGTACTCATTGATGGCCCTCTGCTGCGTGTGCAGCCGCTGCAGCATGGCCAACGTTGAGTTCCACCTGGTGGGCATGTCACAGATTAGGCGGTTCTTGGGCAGGTTAAACTCCTTTTGGAGGTCCGTCAGCCGAGCACTGGCATTATATGACCGGCGGAAATGCACACAGACTTTCCTGGCCTGCCTCAGGACATCCTGTAAGCCCGGGTACCTGCCCAAGAACCGCTGCACCACCAAGTTAAGGACGTGAGCCAAACAGGGCACATGGGTCATTTGTCCCTGTCGGAGGGCAGAGAGGAGGTTGGTGCTATTGTCGCAAACCACCATTCCTGCCTTAAGTTGGCGTGGCGTCAACCACCTCTGAACCTGCCCCTGCAGAGCTGACAGAACCTCTGCCCCAGTGTGGCTCCTGTCCCCCAAGCACACCAGCTCAAGCACCGCATGGCATCTTTTGGCCTGCGTACTTGCGTAGCCCCTTGAACGCCTACGGAGCACCGCTGGTTCCGAGGAAGAGGCCATGGAGGAAGAAGAAGAGGAGGGGGTGGAGGAGAGAGGTGTGTCACAATCAGCATTTTGGAGGCGTGGTGGCGGAACAACCTCCAACACTACTGCACCTTGTCCTGCATCCTTCCCAGCTGCCAGCAGAGTCACCCAATGCGCCGTGAAACTTAGGTAACGTCCCTGTCCATGCCTGCTGGACCATGAGTCAGCGGTAATATGCACCTTACCGCTGACCGCCCTGTCCAGCGAGGCATGGACATTGCCTTCCACATGCCGGTAGAGAGCCGGAATCGCCTTCCGTGAGAAAAAGTGGCGTTTGGGTACCTGCCACTGAGGAACCGCACATTCCACAAACTCACGGAAGGGGGCAGAGTCTACCAACTGAAAAAGCAGCAGTTGAAGTGCTAGCAATTTTGCCAAGCTAGCATTCAACCGCTGGGCATGTGGATGGCTGGGAGCAAACTTCTTTTGGCGGCGCAGCAGCTGGGGCAGGGAAATTTGCCTGGTACAATCTGACGTCGGTGTACCAAAAGCAGATTGCCCACAAGTACTTGGCTGTGACACACCTAATTCTACACCTTCATTCCTCTCACTGCAGGTCTCAGAGAGGACTGAAGGTCTAGTGGGGTTGGAAATCTCAGCTGATGAGGAGCAAGGAAAGATCCTCTTTGTTCTTTGGTGTGGGTCTTTTAGATACGCTTGCCAACGAACTGCATGGCAGGTCAACATATGTCTGGTCAAGCATGTGGTACCCAAGCGGGAGATGTTTTGGCCACGCGAGATACGCTTGAGACATATGTTGCAAATAGCAGCGGTGCGATCTGATGCACTCGTCTCAAAAAAGGCCCACACCAAAGAACTTTTTGAATAACGCGCAGAGACTGCAGCGCCCTGCACATGTGGAGCTTTGGGGTGTGATGCAGTCAATGTGCTGCCCTTAGGCTGGCCCCTGGAGGGCATCCTGCCTCGTTGGTGATGTGCCGCCTCCTCCTCCTCCTCCTCCTCCTCCTCTCTCCTATCAGGCACCCACGTTGAGTCAGTGACCTCATCATCCCCTCCCTCCTCATCACTGGAGCAAACCTGGCAGTATGCTGCAGCAGGGGGAGCATGACTGCCAGATTGCTGTCCTTCTTGGGCACCCCCTCTGTCCGTGCTCATGTTACTGCCTTCATCGAGCTCAGTATCATCATCAGAGCCTTCCAAACGCTGGGCATCCTCCTGGAGCATGTACCCAACACTGTGGTCAAACAGTTCGAGGGAATCCTCAGGAGGACATGGTGGAGCTAGGAAAGGAGTCACTGATGACATTGAGCTGAGGGAAGAGGCCGCTGCTTTGCCAGACAAAGCACCCTGGGCATGGGTGAGAGAGGATGAGGAGGATGAGGACGGCTTGGTCATCCACTCGACCAAGTCTTCCGCATGTTGCGGCTCAACACGGCCAGCTGCCGAAAAAAAGGCCAAGCGTGTCCCATGGCCACGTGCTGATGAGGATGCACCGTTTCCACGACCAGCACTAGACACAGAGCCTGCTTGCCCTCTCTTATTGGCTTGTGACTGTCTGCCTCTCCTTCTTGGCCTTCCAGACATACTAATGGCCTGTAGCTGCACTAAGCTGGGATAGAACACCTGTAATTTTCTTCAGGTAGCTTTATATACTGTAACCAGACAAGCCTGCCTGTCAGTAGGAAGATAACAGGAACGGATCTAGCTGAACACTGTGAGCAGGACGCACTGTACTAAATGTAAATAGTTTAGCTGCCTGACCGTGGTACTAATAGGATCAAATAGAACACCTGTAATTTTCTTCAGGTAGCTTTATATACTGTAACCAGACAAGCCTGCCTGTCAGTAGGAAGATAACAGTAACGGATCTAGCTGAACACTGTGAGCAGGATGCACTGTACTAAATGTAAATAGTCTAGCTGCCTGACCGTGGTACTAATAGGATCAAATAGAACACCTGTAATTTTCTTCAGGTAGCTTTATATACTGTAACCAGACAAGCCTGCCTGTCAGTAGGAAGATAACAGGAACGGATCTAGCTGAACACTGTGAGCAGGACGCACTGTACTAAATGTAAATAGTTTAGCTGCCTGACCGTGGTACTAATAGGATCAAATAGAACACCTGTAATTTTCTTCAGGTAGCTTTATATACTGTAACCAGACAAGCCTGCCTGTCAGTAGGAAGATAACAGGAACGGATCTAGCTGAACACTGTGAGCAGGACGCACTGCACTAAATGTAAATAGTCTAGCTGCCTGACCGTGGTACTAATAGGATCAAATAGAACACCTGTAATTTTCTTCAGGTAGCTGTATATACTGTAACCAGACAAGCCTGCCTGTCAGTAGGAAGATAACAGGAACGGATCTAGCTGAACACTGTGAGCAGGACGCACTGCACTAAATGTAAATAGTCTAGAAGATAACAGGAACGGATCTAGCTGAACACTGTGAGCAGGACGCACTGCACTAAATGTAAATAGTCTAGAAGATAACAGGAACGGATCTAGCTGAACACTGTGAGCAGGACGCACTGCACTAAATGTAAATAGTCTAGAAGATAACAGGAACGGATCTAGCTGAACACTGTGAGCAGGACGCACTGCACTAAATGTAAATAGCAGGAACGGATCTAGCTGAACACTGTGAGCAGGACGCACTGCACTAAATGTAAATAGCAGGAACGGATCTAGCTGAACACTGTGAGCAGGACGCACTGCACTAAATGTAAATAGCAGGAACGGATCTAGCTGAACACTGTGAGCAGGACGCACTGCACTAAATGTAAATAACAGGAACCTATCTAGCTGAACACTGTGAGCAGGACGCACTGCACTAAATGTAAATAGTCTAGAAGATAACAGGAACGGATCTAGCTGAACACTGTGAGCAGGACGCACTGCACTAAATGTAAATAACAGGAACCTATCTAGCTGAACACTGTGAGCAGGACGCACTGCACTAAATGTAAATAGTCTAGAAGATAACAGGAACGGATCTAGCTGAACACTGTGAGCAGGACGCACTGCACTAAATGTAAATAGCAGGAACGGATCTAGCTGAACACTGTGAGCAGGACGCACTGCACTAAATGTAAATAGCAGGAATGGATCTAGCTGAACACTGTGAGCAGGACGCACTGCACTAAATGTAAATAGCAGGAACGGATCTAGCTGAACACTGTGAGCAGGACGCACTGCACTAAATGTAAATAACAGGAACGGATCTAGCTGAACACTGTGAGCAGGACGCACTGCACTAAATGTAAATAGCAGGAACGGATCTAGCTGAACACTGTGAGCAGGACGCACTGCACTAAATGTAAATAGCAGGAACGGATCTAGCTGAACACTGTGAGCAGGACGCACTGCACTAAATGTAAATAGCAGGAACGGATCTAGCTGAACACTGTGAGCAGGACGCACTGCACTAAATGTAAATAGTCTAGAAGATAACAGGAACGGATCTAGCTGAACACTGTGAGCAGGACGCACTGCACTAAATGTAAATAGTCTAGATAGAAGATAACAGGAACGGATCTAGCTAAACTGAATACAGTGTATATATATATATGCAACACCTGGGATGCATATATATACACAATACACTGTAAGTGCAGCTAACTGACTGACTGTTCTGCCTAATCTATCTAACTCAAATCAAATGACACTGTCTCTCTCTCTCTCTATCTCTCAGCACACCGGAACACACACTACACAGGGCCGCCGTGCAGGCGGCCTTATATAGTGTGGGGCGTGTACTAAATCCCCTGAGCCATAATTGGCCAAAGCCACCCTGGCTTTGGCCAATTACAGCTCTCTCTACTGACGGCGCTGTGATTGGCCAAGCATGCGGGTCATAGTGCATGCTTGGCCAATCATCAGCCAGCAATGCACTGCGATGCCGCAGTGAATTATGGGCCGTGACGCGCCACACGAATTTGGCGCGAACGGCCCATATCGTTCGCAATTCGACGGACGGTCGAACAGCCGATGTTCGAGTCGAACATGGGTTCGACTCGAACACGAAGCTCATCCCTAGTCAGCAACAATGTTTAGGTAGGTGGTACATATCAAAGCAACATCCACATGAATGGCAGGACCTAAGGTTTTCCAGCAGAACATTGCCCAAAACATCACACTGCCTTCTCCAGCTTGCATTCTTCCAATACTGAATTCTGGTGCCATCCCTTCCCCAGGTAAGCAATGCACACGCACCCAGCAATCCACATGATGTAATAGAAAATGTGATTCATCAGACCAGGCCACCTACTGCAATAATAATCCCCAGCACTGCCATCAGCAGCCACAATAATAACCCCCATAATTGGTGCCAGTGGCTACAATAGTAACCACCAGCATTGGTGTCAGCGGTACATTAATAATCCTCAGCATTGGTGTCAGCAGCCACAATAATTGCCTCCAGCCTTGGGGTCTGTGGTCACAGTAATAACCCCCAGCATTGGGGTCAGCAGTCACAATAATAACCCCATAATTGGTGCCAGCGACTACAATGTTAACCACCAGCATTGGTGTCAGCAACACAATAATAACCCCCGGCATTGGTGTCAGCAGCCACAATAATTGCTCCCAGCCTTGGTGTCACCAGCCGTAATAATAGCCCTCTGCAGTAAAGTTGGATTTCAGAAGGCAGGTTCTATGAAATGTGTGACACAAGCAGTGCATATTCACAGGGTGTAGTAAATAAGTGTCACAGAATTCAAGGAAGTAAATGTGTAGGGATCTTCATAAAGTAAGTTACAAAATTCAAGATTGTTCCGATTGATGGGAGTAGACTAGAAATAACTGAGATAGATACACTTTAAAATAGGCAACTTGACAATTTCATCCTCAGCAAAAACAGGAGCTGATTTCCTACCATTTATATTCCTAAACCAGGTGAATTCCTCCCTCGAGCAATCAAAACAATACTGTTGTTGTTGTACGTGACATTTTAATATATTGTATTTTCATTTATATTACATTCAGGAAATAAAATTACCTATTTGAAGATTTGATTGCTTTTTATTAAGTATTTTATTGTGGGTGGGGTAATCTTCTAATGATAATAGAGGCCTGATAGGCTTCTGTGAGTCTAGAACAGGGGTCTCAAACTGGCGGCCCTCCAGCTGCTGCGAAACTACAAGTCCCATCATGCCTCTGCCTGTGGGAGTCATGCTTGTAACTAAATAATTCTAAAGAAAAAATTTTCGCTAGGTGTGCAAAATTAAATAATATATGAATAAAAAACTTGTGAAAAAGTATCCTGCAGCTGGACACTATAACCCTGATAGGGGGAACCACTAAGCATATATAAAGAAAAGTGCAGCGCTGGATGTACAATAAACATTAACAGAAGAGATCACAGTGCATAGTGATCCACTAGTGGTAAAATAAATCAAAATCATACATATTGTTCATACATAGTGTAGTGTAGTAACAAGCTGGGTGATGAAAGAATTCCTGTGAGGATATATACACAGCTGTCACCTCCGCAAATTCATATCATACTAGATATTGACGTGCTTCAAAGAATCATATAGTGTCCATAAATACAAATCATATAGTGTCCATAAATACAAATCGTATAGTGTCCATAAATACAAATCGTATAGTGTCCATAAATGCAATTTAGTGAATGCGCTGTGTAGATGAATCCGTGACTTCCACCGCAATAGACACCCGTCACCATAGAAAGATTAAAGGCTTACCAGACAGCCCTTAATAAAAGGCATGAAGACCTCAACTTGGGTATTATCCTGTCGGTGTGTGGGTCCCGTTAAAAAGAGAGAAAAACTCCAATAGGCGGACTTTCGATATCTGTTGGAGCCGGTTTTTAAATTCCTTGCAAGGAACATGTTTTATGGATGCCTGTTTGGCAAATTTTAATAAAGGAGAGTTAAACCTTATCAAACCTTATCACACTATTGGAGTTTTTCTCTCTTTTTAACACTTACCACCGCTGTGAGCGACCTCTCCCTATTGGAGGCATTGGATGACTGTCTGCTGCCGCGTGTTTATCGTTTCCGGACGGGACCCACACACCGACAGGATAATACCCAAGTTGAGGTCTTCATGTCTTTTATTAGGGGCTGTCTGGTAAGCCTTTAACCACTTCAATACCAGGCACTTAGACACCTTCCCGCCCAGGCCAATTTTCAGCTTTCAGCGCTGTCGCAATTTGAATGACAATTGCGCGGTCATGCTACACTGTACCCAAACAATTTTTTTATCATTTTGTTCCCACAAATAGAGCTTTCTTTTGGTGGTATTTGATCACCTCTGCGGTTTTTATTTTTTGCGCAACAAATAAAAAAATACCGAAAATTTAGAAAAGAAACAAATTTTTCTTTGTTTCTGTTAAAACTTTTTGTAAATAAGTACGTTTTCTTCTTCAATAACGGGCACTGATATGGCTGCACTGACGGGCACTGATACGGCGGCACTGATGGGCACCGATTAAGTGGCACCAATGAGGTGGCACTGATGAGGTGGCACTGATGATGGGCACTGATGGGCACTGATAGGTGGCACTGATGGGCACTCATAGGTGGCACTGGTATGCGGCACTGATGGGCACTCATAGGTGGCACTGGTATGCGGCACTGATGGGCACTCATAGGTGGCACCGATGGTCACTCATAGGCGGCACTGATGGGCACTCGTAGGTGGCATTGATGGTTACTTATGGGTGGCACTGATAGTTGGCACAGATGGGCACGGATGGGCACTGATAGGTGGGCACTGATGGGCACGGATGGGCACTGACAGGTGGCACCGATGGACACTGATGGGTGGCACTGATGACACTGGTTATTTGCAGTGATGCCCCTAAGGGTGGCATTGCTGGGCATCACTGCAACATAATGGTGCCAATCAGTGCCCATTTGTGGGCACTGATTGGCACAGATTGGGCACACTGGGCACATGTGGATGGCCATGGGGTACATACCTGGCCATCCACAAGTTGCCCCTTCCCTGGTGGTCCTAGTGGCGATCCCTGGTGGTCCAGTGTGGTGATCTGAGGGGGGGCTGCGCTGATAAACAATCAGCGCAGACCCCCCCTGCCAGGAGAGCCGCCGATCGGCTCTCCTCTACTCGCGTCTGTCAGACGGGAGTGAGGAAGAGCCGATCAACGGCTCTTCCTATTGACAGCGTGATCAGCCGTGATTGGACATGGCTGATCACGTGGTAAAGAGCCTCCGCCGGATCGGTCAGACTGACACACCGATCCACCGATCGCCGCGATGTGCGCCCCCGTGGGCGCGTGGCGGCATGTTATCCTGCTGGACGTCATATGTCGTCCAGTCAGGATAACAGAACCACTTCCCGGACGTCAATCCGCCATAGGGCGGGCGGGAAGTGGTTAATCTTTCTATGGTGACGGGTGTCTATTGCGGTGGAAGTCACGGATTCATCTACACAGCGCATTCACTAAATTGCATTTATGGACACTATACGATTTGTATTTTTGGACACTATATGATTCTTTGATATTTAATATTTGATTTAATATCTAGTGTGATAGGAATTTGCGGAGGTGACAGCTGTGTATATATCCTCACAGGAATTCTTTCATCACCCAGCTTGTTACTACACTACACTATGTATGAACAATATGTATGATTTTGATTTATTTTACCACTAGTGGATCACTATGCACTGTGGTCTCTTCTGTTAATGTTTGTTGTACATCCAGCGCTGCTCTTTTCTTTATACATGCTTGTAACTGGCAGCCTTGCAATGCCTCATGGGACTTGTAGTTTCGCAACAGCTGGAGGGCCGTCAGTTTGAGATCCCTGGTCTAGAAGGAATGTTCCCAGACAATAGCACATCTTCGGAAGTGTTCTGTTGCTTCTAAATTGGAGTAGACACTAATGCCGCGTACACACGGTCGGACTTTCTAGAAAGCTAGGTCCGACGTACTTGCCGCCAGACTTCCGGCGGACTACCGCCGGACTTTCTGAACGGCCGGACTTGCCTACACACGGCCGGACTTTCCGGAATCCGGTCTTCCCGACGGACTTTCAGAACGAACGGACTTTCCCACACACGGACAAGTCCGTTCATTTTGAACGTGACTTTGGTACGACGGGACTAGAAAAGGAATTCAATCTCGCCGCTTTTTTTGGCGAGATTGAAACCTTGCGAGCCCCGTAGGTCTGGTATGGATTATAAAGGGGAACCCCTACGCCGAAAAAACGGCGTGGGGTCCCCCTAAAATCCATACCAGACCCCGATCCGAGCACGCAGCCTGGCCGGTCAGGAAAGGGGGTGGGGACGAGCGAGCGCCCCCCCCTCCTGAACCGTACCAGGCCGCATGCCCTCAACATGGGGGGGTGGGTGCTTTGGGGGAGGGGGGCGCCCTGCGCCCCCCCCCCAAAGCACCTTGTCCCCATGTTGATGAGGACAAGGGCCTCTTCCCGACAACCCTGGCCGTTGGTTGTCGGGGGCTTATCGGAATCTGGGAGCCCCCTTTAATAAGGGGGCCCCCAGATCCCGGCCCCCCACCCTATGTAAATGAGTATGGGGTACATGGTACCCCTACCCATTTACCTAGGTAAAAAGTGTCAGTAATAAAACACAACACAGGTTTTTAAAATAATTTATTAAACAGCTCCGGGGGGGGGGGTCTTCTTCCGTCTTCGGGGGTCCCTCCGGTTCATCTTCTCCCGGCGTCCGGTTGGTTCTTCTCCGCTCTCCGGCCTCTTCTCCCGGTGTCCCAGGTCTTCGGCCGGCCCCTCCGCTTTCTTCAGGTAGCTCTATTGCCAGCGGAGGTCCGGACTTCTGGGCTTCTTGGCTTCTTGTGTTCTCTTCTCTTCTCTTCTTCGACCACGCCCCCTAAAACGTCACAGTCCCAGCATGCCCAGGGACTGTGACATCATATGGGGGCGGGGTCTCCGCCTATATAAGTCACAACGCAGCCCTCAGAGACCAGTCCAGCCGGAGAGAGCGTCGTGTCAACATCTGGGGGAAGAGAAGAGAAGAGAACACAAGAAGCCAAGAAGCCCAGAAGTCCGGACCTCCGCTGGCAATAGAGCTACCTGAAGAAAGCGGAGGGGCCGGCCGAAGACCTGGGACACCGGGAGAAGAGGCCGGAGAGCGGAGAAGAACCAACCGGACGCCGGGAGAAGATGAACCGGAGGGACCCCCGAAGACGGAAGAAGACCCCCCCCCCCCGGAGCTGTTTAATAAATTATTTTAAAAACCTGTGTTGTGTTTTATTACTGACACTTTTTACCTAGGTAAATGGGTAGGGGTACCATGTACCCCATACTCATTTACATAGGGTGGGGGGCCGGGATCTGGGGGCCCCCTTATTAAAGGGGGCTCCCAGATTCCGATAAGCCCCCGCCCGCAGACCCCGACAACCAACGGCCAGGGTTGTCGGGAAGAGGCCCTTGTCCTCATCAACATGGGGACAAGGTGCTTTGGGGGGGGGCGCAGGGCGCCCCCCTCCCCCAAAGCACCCACCCCCCCATGTTGAGGGCATGCGGCCTGGTACGGTTCAGGAGGGGGGGGCGCTCGCTCGTCCCCACCCCCTTTCCTGACCGGCCAGGCTGCGTGCTCGGATCGGGGTCTGGTATGGATTTTAGGGGGACCCCACGCCGTTTTTTCGGCGTAGGGGTTCCCCTTTATAATCCATACCAGACCTAAGGGCCTGGTATGCCCCGCGCTCGCCGCAATAGGAAGATTTGTTTTTCCTATTGCAGCGAGCGCGAGATGCAGTAACCTGCTCCTCCGTCGTATTTGGTCCTTCGGACTAGCATACAGACGAACGGGCTTTCCGTCAGGAACTGAGTCCGGCGGAGGTACGACGTAAAGATTTGAAGCAGGCTTCAAATCTAAAGTACGTCGGATTTCCGCAAAAATCCGACCGAAACGGTCCGTCGGAAGTCCGATGGAGACCACACACGGTCGGACTTTCCGCCGGACTTTGTCCGGCGGCGTCCGTCGGACTTTTGCAGGTGAAAAGTCCGACCGTGTGTACGCGGCATAAGCCTAGGTTCACATTGGAGCAATGGCAATTGTACCTGCAATGGCTGACTTTGTGGCGCTGCACCGATTCCCAAAAGTAGTTCCTGTACTACTTTTGGCAACTTCTGGGTGCGATTTGTATAGACATCTGTGCAGGAACCCACACAGATGCCTCTGAAATCGCTCCTGAAGTCGGACTGACATGCGGGTATGAAATCATGCGAGTTATAACCTACTGTCAGTGTGAACCTAGCCTAAATGTGCTTTTTCTATGGATTGCTTTTGTTTAGGTTCAAATGTTACTTTATGCAAAAGACATACTTTCATATGGACTATATGGACTGTATGCAACTTGGTGACTCAGAGACGGTATCCAATGTAGATTACTTCAGGTGAAAAAGCATTTTAATAGAAAGCCTCCTGATTTTCTAAAATGACCTCTTTTCTGTACAAAGGCAAAACTGAAACTAACACTGGGGGCTGGGAGTGTCTAACTTAACCACTTGAGCCCCGAACCATTATGCTGCCTAAGGACCAGAGGTCTTTTTCCAATTTGGCACTGCGTCGCTTTAACTGCTAATTGCGCAGTCATGCAATGCTGTACCCAAACGAAATTTGCGTCCTTTTCTTCCCACAAATAGAGCTTTCTTTTGATGGTATTTGATCACCTCTGCGGTTTTTATTTTTTGCGCTATAAATGGAAAAAGACCGAAAATTTTGAAAAAAAATGATATTTTCTACTTTTTGTTATAAAAAAAATCCAATAAACTCAATTTTAGTCATACATTTAGGCCAAAATGTATTCGGCCACATGTTTTTGGTAAAAAAAATGTCAATAAGCGTATATTTATTGGTTTGCGCAAAAGTTATAGCGTCTACAAACTAGGGTACATTTTCTGGAATTTACACAGCTTTTAGTTTATGACTGCCTATGTCATTTCTTGAGGTGCTAAAATGGCAGGGCAGTACAAAACCCCCCCAAATGACCCCATTGTGGAAAGTAGACACCCCAAGGAAATTGCTGAGAGGCATGTTGAACCCATTGAATATTTATTTTTTTTGTCCCAAGTGATTGAATAATGACAAAAAAAAAAAAAAAAAAAAAATATTTACAAAAAGTTGTCACTAAATGATATATTGCTCACACAGGCCATGGGCCTATGTGGAATTGCACCCCAAAATACATTCTGCTGCTTCTCCTGAATATGGGGATACCACATGTGTGGGACTTTTTGGGAGCCTAGCCGCGTACGGGGCCCCGAAATCCAATCACCGCCTTCAGGATTTCTAAGGGCGTAAATTTATGATTTCACTCTTTACTGCCTATCACAGTTTCGGAGGCCATGGAATGCCCAGGTGGCACAAAACCCCCCCAAATGACCCCATTTTGGAAAGTAGACACCCCAAGCTATTTCCAGAGAGGCATATTGAGTCCATGGAATATTTTATATTTTGACACAAGTTGCGGGAAAGTGACACATTTTTTTTTTTTTTTTTGCACAAAGTTGTCACTAAATGATATATTGCTCACACAGGCCATGGGCATATGTGGAATTGCACCCCAAAATACATTTAGCTACTTCTCCTGAGTACGGGGATACCACATGTGTGGGGCTTTTTGGGAGCCTAGCCGTGTACGGGACCCCGAAAACCAATCACCGCCTTCAGGATTTCTAAGGGTGAAAATTTTTGATTTCACTCTTCACTGCCTATCACAGTTTCGGAGGCCATGGAATGCCCAGGTGGCACAAAACCCCTCCAAATGACCCCATTTTGGAAAGTAGACACCCCAAGCTATTTGCTGAGAGGCATGGTGAATATTTTGCAGCTCTCATTTGTTTTTGAAAATGAAGAAAGACAAGAAAAAACTTTTTTTTTTTTCTTTTTTCAATTTTCAAAACTTTGTGACAAAAAGTGAGGTCTGCAAAATACTCACTATACCTCTCATCAAATAGCTTGGGGTGTCTACTTTCCAAAATGGGGTCATTTGGGGGGGGGTTTTGTGCCATCTGGGCATTCCATGGCCTCCGAAACTGTGATAAGCAGTCAAGAGAGAAATCAAAAATTCACGCCCTTAGAAAGCCTGAAGGCGGTGCTTGGTTTTCGGGGTTCCGTACGCGGCTAGGCTCCCAAAAAGTCTCACACATGTGGTATCCCCGTACTCAGGAGAAGCAGCAGAATGTATTTTGGGGTATAATTTCACATATTCCCATAGCATGTTTGAGCAATATATCATTTAGTGACAATTTTGTGCAAAAAAAAAAAAAAATTGTCTCTTTCCCGCAACTTGTGTCGCAATATAAAATATTCCATGGACTCGACATGCCTCTCAGCAAATAGCTTGGGGTGTCTACTTTCCAAAATGGGGTCATTTGGGGGGGTTTTGAACTGTCCTGGCATTTTATGCACAACATTTAGAAGGTTATGTCACACATCACCCACTCTTCTAACCACTTGAAGACAAAGCCCTTTCTGACACTTATTGTTTACATGAAAAAGTTTTTTTTTTTTGCAAGAAAATTACTTTGAACCCCCAAACATTATATATTTTTTTAAAGCAAATGCCCTACAGATTAAAATGGTGGGTGTTTCATTTTTTTTTTTCACACAGTATTTGCGCAGCGATTTTTCAAACGCATTTTTTGGGGAAAAAACACACTTTTTTAAATTTTAATGCACTAAAACACACTATATTGCCCAAATGTTTGATGAAATAAAAAAGATGATCTTAGGCCGAGTACATGGATACCAAACATGACATGCTTTACAATTGCGCACAAACGTGCAGTGGCAACAAAATAAATACATTTTTAAAAGCCTTTAAAAGCCTTTACAGGTTACCACTTTAGATTTACAGAGGAGGTCTACTGCAAAAATTACTGCCCTCGATCTAACCTTCGCGGTGATACCTCACATGCATGGTGCAATTGCTGTTTACATTTGACGCCAGACCGCCGCTTGCGTTCGCCTTAGTGCGAGAGCAGGGGGCGACAGGGGTGCTTTTTTTTTTTTTTTTTTTTTTCTTTATTATTTTTTTGCTTTTTTATCTTATTTTTAAACTGTTCCTTTCATTTTTATTTTTTTTTAATCATTTTTATTGTTATCTCGGGGAATGTAAATATCCCCTATGATAGCAATAGGTAGTGACAGGTACTCTTTTTTGAAAAAATTGGGGTCTATTAGACCCTAGATCTCTCCTCTGCCCTCAAAGCATCTGACCACACCAAGATCGGTGTGATAAAATGCTTCCCCAATTTCCCAATGGCGCTATTTACATCCAGCGAAATCTAAGTCATAAAATGCTCGTAGCTTCCGGTTTCTTAGGCCATAGAGATGTTTGGAGCCACTCTGGTCTCTGATCAGCTCTATGGTCAGCTGGCTGAATCACCGGCTGCATTCTCAGGTTCCCTGTTGAGACAGGAGAGCCAGAGAAAAACACGGAAGACGGTGGGGGGGGGGGGCATTCCCTCCCACGGCTTGTAAAAGCAGGCTAGAGGCTAATTAGCCGCTAGGATTGCTTTTACATGAAAGCCGACCGCTGGCTGAAAAGAATGATACCAAGATGATACCTAAACCTGCAGGCATCATTCTGGTATAACCACTCAAAGTTGTGAATGGCGTACCTGAAGACAAAAAAATGGTTAACAATAAAGCACAGTAAACGGTAAAGTATAAAAAATTGCATACCTGAAAAGCAAACATGATAAAACATAATAACAATAAAACATTGCAGAATAGAATACAGTAAAAAAGAGCAGAACAATAGAGAGAATAGAGAGAGAGAGAACAATAAAACGACAACTATTTTTTTTTATTTTATATATATATATATATTTTTTTTTTTTTTTTTTTTACACTTTTTTTGTAACTAACTTTTATAACTGTAACCGGTTCCAGGTTCGGGTCTCTCAAAATGCGATGGCATCTTGGGAGACCCTGTGAAAGTGTGCCTAGTCTGTGCAATGCTGTACCCTACGCTAATACCCAACTAGTGTATGGTAGCGTTCAAAACATTCACCAATGCAAAGACCAGGATTGTCAGGACAGGAGGGACAATAATAGCGGGTGTCACGCCTATATCCGCGCTAGCTGCAGACACAATATCTTTTTTGGGGGCGTTCGCTGGGTAGGGGTACTCGGGAGGACATAAAGAAAATGCCTCTCATGCAGCCGACTGCATTTGGTTGGGGATGTGAATGGGGGAAGTACGGGCGCTGCAGAAGCGGTGGGTTCCCAATTAGGATTGGCGAATGCAGTAGGAAGGGCACTATGGGCACGACGGGCCTGTGTTTGTCTTTCTGGTGGCAGCGGGACACTACTTGTGCTTGCCACCTCACCAGCTTGAACTGCACTTATGGGACTCGCCACGTCACCAAGTGTTACTGCAGTGCTGGTTTGACTACGACCGGGGTGTACTAGGCCGCTGGCGCTTGCCAGTTCACCAAAACGCTACCAAAAAATCTGTTAGCGATCGCAGGGATCAGGCCTGACTCTGCGAACGCTGCAGTTATGCGTTTTAGTCTTTTGTAAGTGACAGTGATCGATCGATACTGCACTTGGGTGGGCTGGGCTGGGCCGGGCGGAGGGGCAAAACGCAGGTGCTAGCAGGTATGTGGGCTGATCCCACTAACACTGCGTTTGTGAGAACCCTAAACTGCTGGGGATGCTAGTATAGATCTGATCGGATCAGATATTGATCCGATCAGATACTATACCACTAAGGGTGGTGTACGGTGCGTGCGTGGGTGTTAGCGGTACTGGCGCTAACCTGACCCTGCCTGGGGCTGGTGCTTGCCAGTTCACCAAAATACTACCAAAAAAACTGTTAGCGATCGCAGGGATCAGGCCTGACTCTGCGAACGCTGCAGTTATGCGTTTAGTCTTTTGTAAGTGACAGTGATCGATCGATACTGCACTTGGGTGGGCTGGGCTGGGCCGGGCGGAGGGGCAAAACGCAGGTGCTAGCAGGTATCTGGGCTGATCCCGCTAACACTGCGTTTTTGGGAACCCTAAACTGCTGGGGACGCTAGTATAGATCTGATCGGATCAGATATTGATCCGATCAGATACTATACCACTAAGGGAGGTGTATGCTGCGTGCGTCAGTGTTAGCGGTACTGGCGCTAATCTGACGCTGCCTGGGGCGACGCATATCACCGCCGGGCGATTAGGGGGCTAAACCTTTATTCGGTAATAAACGGCGGGTGCCCTGACACTATAAAAAATAAACAAACTAACCAGCGTCAACCGTAACGGTTATACGGTGATCAGTGGTGAAAGGGTTAACTAGGGGGCAATCAAGGGGTTAAAACATTTATTCGGTAGTATATGGGGGTCCCTGACGCTATAAAACGCTGACGGCGAACCTAAATATTTATGTCCCTAACTAGCGTCACCAGCGACACTAATACAGCGATCAGAAAAATGATCGCTTAGTGACACTGGTGACAGGGGGTGATCAAGGGGTTAAAACTTTATTAGGGGGGGTTAGGGGGGTACCCTAGACCTAAAGGGGGGTAATACTCACTGTCCCAACACTAACTGTCACAAACTGACACCAATGCAGTAATCAGAAAAAAAAAAAAAAAAAAAAAACTGCTGGTGTCAGTTTGTGACAGGGGGGGGGGGGGGGGGTGATTGGGGGGGGATCGGGGGGCGATCGGGGGGGGGATCGGGGTGTTTTGTGTGCCTGGCATGTTCTACTGTGTGTGTGTGTGTTGGTGCACTCACATTGATGTCTTCTCTCCTCGGGCCGGAACGGAAATTACCGACCCGAGGGGAGATGACATCATTTCCTTTGCTGCTGTTTAGCATACAGCAGCAAAGGAATGATTCGATTGGCCGGCGGCGATCGCGAGGGAGGGGCCACGAACGGATGGTCTCCCCCTCACCACCGATCGCCGGGGCACAAAGGACGACCGCCTCGGGCACCGGGGGGGGGGTCCGATCGGACCCCCCACCCGCGGAAGGCAAATCACGTACACTGTACGTGATTTTGCCTGTCCGTGCCACTTTGCCGACGTACATCGGCGTGAGGCGGTCGTCAAGTGGTTAAAGTAATACTAAATATTTACATTGCCCCTTCTATTTCTGTATGTGGATGATGGCACTATAATTATTTTCCTAATGGATATACAGCTGTCACATGGCCCAGATCTTTCTCAGCCTGCAGAGAAACATAAGCAGGAGGAGCTGCTAGTCCTCTATCTATCTATATATCGATATATATATCTATATATCTATATATCGATATATATCGATATATAGATATAGATATATATATATATCTATATATATATAAATTTGTAGTCAGAGTCTTCACTTGGAAATGCGATAATCCTAACTACCAAGACCTGAGGTGTGCCTTGGCCTTGCTGGTCAGTATGCCTAAAAGAGGGCATACCCTGAATGAATATGAATGAAATATAAATTAAATAATAAAAGTATGGGGGGGAACACGTGGGTGGGAACCCGGAGATGATCCAAGGAAGGATCTGATGGAGGAGGAGGAGGGATATATACCCTCAGACTTCTCCTACAAATCCAGGCTAGCCTGCGGCCAGCCTTCAAACTTGTAGTCAGAGTCTTCACTTGGAAATGCGATAATCCTAACTACCAAGACCTGAGGTGTGCCTTGGCCTGGCTGGTCAGTATGCCTAAAAGAGGGAAAAATGAGATCCAAAGTAGGTGTGATGTGAAAGCTTCTGAAAGGGGCAACAACAGCCACCCGTCCAGAAAATAGCGAAGCCTGGATGCTTACAAAAGGGGACTACGTATGAAACAGCTAAAACAGGAGGAAACTCCAGCGCCCCATGTACCTGATGACGAAAGAAGGGACCCCCTGTACGGGACCACAAAGTTGCCTCCGATCCTGATGCATATCTAGAAAAGGGGTTTAGGATATGAGCCTAATATGGAAGGCAAACCTGGACATGAGAACAAACTGTTCGTGGTGAGAGGATGCATGGGGAAGGGAGGAAGAGCTGACCAGAGGAATACTGCAGAGAAGGGCGTATACCTGAATCCGATACAGGGGCGGACTGACCATTCGGTCGATTGGACGCCGACCGAGGGCCCGCAGCCAGTAGGGGGCCCGGGAGACATGCTCGTCGGATCTAGGGGTATGCTGCTGGGCGTGCTGCGGTGGAGCCGTTCTGCCGACTGCCGCGGGGGGGGGGGGGGGGGTGCGGGGGGATGAGGCAGGCATCTCCTCTTTCAGGTTGGGATGCAGTGAGGGGAGTGGGAGGCGGCGATCAGCAGCTCTATGGTGCTCGCAGCATCTCCCGGGGACTTGTATTTCTCCTCCAGATTGTAGAGTGGAAAGGGGAGGGGCCTCTGACCTGGGCAGCTACAAGTTTCACTCTCTGCTTGTACGCTGTTGCCGACTGCTGCCCGGGTCAGAGGCCCCTCCCCTATCCACTGTACAGAATCAGAAGGAGGACTACAAGCCCCAGTGAGATCCACAGGCACCATAGAACTGCCGATCGCCACCTCCCACCTCCCCCTTGGGTTGGAGGTGCACAGCCAGGTACAGGGGAACCTCTGGGGGGGTTAAGTCTGGGGACCCTGATGTATGGGGGGTTCTCTGGGGACCCTGATGTATGGGGGGTTCTCTGGGGACCCTGATGTATGGGGGGGGCTCTCTGGGGACCCTGATGTATGGGGGGGCTCTCTGGGGACCCTGATGTATGGGGGGGGGGCTCTCTGGGGACCCTGATGTATGGGGGGGGCTCTCTGGGGACCCTGATCTATGGGGAGGGCTCTCTGGGGACCCTGATGTATGGGGGGGCTCTCTGGGGACCCTGATGTATGGGGGGGGGGCTCTCTGGGGACCCTGATGTATGGGGGGCTCTCTAGGGACCCTGATGTATGGGGGGGGGGGCTCTCTGGGGACCCTGATGTATGGGGGGGGGCTCTCTGGGGACCCTGATGTATGGGGGGGGCTCTCTGGGGACCTTGATGTATGGGGGGCTCTCTAGGGACCCTGATGTATGGGGGGGCTCTCTGGGGACCCTGATGTATGGGGGGCTCTCTGGGGACCCTGATGTATGGGGGGGCTCTCTGGGGACCCTGATGTATGGGGGCTCTCTGGAGACCCTGATGTATGGGGGGCTCTCTGGGGACCCTGATGTATGGGGGGGCTCTCTGGGGACCCTGATGTACGGGGGGCTCTCTGGGGACCCTGATGTATGGGGGGGCTCTCTGGGGACCCTGATGTATGGGGGGGGCTCTCTGGGGACCCTGATGTATGGGGGGCTCTCTGGGGACCCTGATGTATGGGAGGCTCTCTGGGGACCCTGATTTATGGGGGGCTCTCTGGGGACCCTGATTTATGGGGGGGGGCTCTCTGGGGACCCTGATGTACGGGGGGCTCTCTGGGGACCCTGATGTATGGGGGGGGGCTCTCTGGGGACCCTGATGTATGGGGGGGGGCTCTCTGGGGACCCTGATGTATGGGGGGGGGCTCTCTGGGGACCCTGATGTATGGGGGGGGCTCTCTGGGGACCCTGATGTATGGGGGGGGCTCTCTGGGGACCCTGATGTATGGGGGGCTCTCTGGGGACCCTGATGTATGGGGGGGGGGCTCTCTGGGGACCCTGATGTATGGGGGGCTCTCTGGGGACCCTGATGTATGGGGGGCTCTCTGGGGACCCTGATGTATGGGAGGCTCTCTGGGGACCCTGATTTATGGGGGGCTCTCTGGGGACCCTGATTTATGGGGGGCTCTCTGGGGACCCTGGTGTATGGGGGGGGCTCTCTGGGGACCCTGATGTATGGGGGGGCTCTCTGGGGACCCTGATGTATGGGGGGAGGCTCTCTGGGGACCCTGATGTAAGGAGGAGGCTCTCTGGGGACCCTAATGTAAGGACGAGGCTCTCTGGGGACCCTGATGTATGGGGGAAGGCTCTCTGGGGACCCTGATGTATGGGGGGCTCTCTGGGGACCCTGATGTATGGGGGGGCTCTCTGGGGACCCTGATGTATGGGGGGAGGCTCTCTGGGGACCCTGATGTAAGGAGGAGGCTCTCTGGGGACCCTGATGTAAGGAGGAGGCTCTCTGGGGACCCTGATGTTTGGGGGGGCTCTCTGGAGACCCTGATGTATGGGGGGCTCTCTGGGGACCCTGATGTATGGGGGGGGGGCTCTCTGGGGACCCAGATCTATTGGGGGCTCTCTGGGGACCCAGATCTATGGGGGGCTCTCTGGGGACCCAGATCTATGGGGGGCTCTCTGGGACCCTGATGCATGGGGGGGCTCTCTGGGGAGTGGACCCTGATGTATGTGGGGCTCTCTGGAGACCTTGATGTATGGGGGGGCTCTCTGGGGACCTTGATGTAAGGTTGGCTCTCTGAAGACCTTGATGTAAGGGGGGGCTCTCTGAAGACCTTGATGTAAGGGGGGCTCTCTGGGGACCCTGATGTATGGGGGGTTTCTCTGGGGACCCTGATGTAAGGAGGGGGCTCTCTGGGGACCTTGATGTAAGGAGGGGGCTCTCTGGGGACCCTGATGTAAGGAGGGGGCTCTCTGGGGACCCTGATGTAAGGAGGAGGCTCTCTGGGGACCCTGATGTAAGGAGGAGGCTCTCTGGGGACCCTGATGTAAGGAGGAGGCTCTCTGGGGACCCTGATGTAAGGGGAGGCTCTCTGGGGACCCTGATGTAAGGAGGAGGCTCTCTGGGGACCTTAATGTAAGGACGAGGCTCTCTGGGGACCCTGATGTATGGGGGAAGGCTCTCTGGGGACCCTGATGTATGGGGGGCTCTCTGGGGACCCTGATGTATGGGGGGGCTCTCTGGGGACCCTGATGTATGGGGGGAGGCTCTCTGGGGACCCTGATGTAAGGAGGAGGCTCTCTGGGGACCCTGATGTAAGGAGGAGGCTCTCTGGGGACCCTGATGTTTGGGGGGGCTCTCTGGAGACCCTGATGTATGGGGGGCTCTCTGGGGACCCTGATGTATGGGGGGGGGCTCTCTGGGGACCCAGATCTATTGGGGGCTCTCTGGGGACCCAGATCTATGGGGGGCTCTCTGGGGACCCAGATCTATGGGGGGCTCTCTGGGACCCTGATGCATGGGGGGGCTCTCTGGGGAGTGGACCCTGATGTATGTGGGGCTCTCTGGAGACCTTGATGTATGGAGGGGCTCTCTGGGGACCTTGATGTAAGGGGGGCTCTCTGAAGACCTTGATGTAAGGGGGGGCTCTCTGAAGACCTTGATGTAAGGGGGGCTCTCTGGGGACCCTGATGTATGGGGGGTTTCTCTGGGGACCCTGATGTAAGGAGGGGGCTCTCTGGGGACCTTGATGTAAGGAGGGGGCTCTCTGGGGACCCTGATGTAAGGAGGGGGCTCTCTGGGGACCCTGATGTAAGGAGGAGGCTCTCTGGGGACCCTGATGTAAGGAGGAGGCTCTCTGGGGACCCTGATGTAAGGAGGAGGCTCTCTGGGGACCCTGATGTAAGGGGAGGCTCTCTGGGGACCCTGATGTAAGGAGGAGGCTCTCTGGGGACCTTAATGTAAGGACGAGGCTCTCTGGGGACCCTGATGTATGGGGGAAGGCTCTCTGGGGACCCTGATGTATGGGGGGCTCTCTGGGGACCCTGATGTATGGGGGGGCTCTCTGGGGACCCTGATGTATGGGGGGAGGCTCTCTGGGGACCCTGATGTAAGGAGGAGGCTCTCTGGGGACCCTGATGTAAGGAGGAGGCTCTCTGGGGACCCTGATGTTTGGGGGGGCTCTCTGGAGACCCTGATGTATGGGGGGCTCTCTGGGGACCCTGATGTATGGGGGGGGGCTCTCTGGGGACCCAGATCTATTGGGGGCTCTCTGGGGACCCAGATCTATGGGGGGCTCTCTGGGGACCCAGATCTATGGGGGGCTCTCTGGGACCCTGATGCATGGGGGGGCTCTCTGGGGAGTGGACCCTGATGTATGTGGGGCTCTCTGGAGACCTTGATGTATGGAGGGGCTCTCTGGGGACCTTGATGTAAGGGGGGCTCTCTGAAGACCTTGATGTAAGGGGGGGCTCTCTGAAGACCTTGATGTAAGGGGGGCTCTCTGGGGACCCTGATGTATGGGGGGTTTCTCTGGGGACCCTGATGTAAGGAGGGGGCTCTCTGGGGACCTTGATGTAAGGAGGGGGCTCTCTGGGGACCCTGATGTAAGGAGGGGGCTCTCTGGGGACCCTGATGTAAGGAGGAGGCTCTCTGGGGACCCTGATGTAAGGAGGAGGCTCTCTGGGGACCCTGATGTAAGGAGGAGGCTCTCTGGGGACCCTGATGTAAGGGGAGGCTCTCTGGGGACCCTGATGTAAGGAGGAGGCTCTCTGGGGACCCTGATGTAAGGGGAGGTTCTCTGGGGACCCTGATGTAAGGGGAGGCTCTCTGGGGACCCTGATGTAAGGGGAGGCTCTCTGGGGACCCTGATGTAAGGGGAGGCTCTCTGGGGACTTGTTTACATAGGCAGACCACAGTTCTGCCTCTGTTGGAAACGATCGTCGGGGCCTGGCGGACATGGGGTCCTCCGGACCCGCTGGTTAGCTCTCGGTGTGTCCAATCACAGCGGCAGCAGGTCAAACAGCATGCAGACCCACAAGTGCAGAATCAAGTACCTGTACATGATTCTGCTCACAGGAGACGCAGCCCTGCAGTAAATGTATGTGGTTAAAGTGAGTTTATTTTTCTTTAATCTTTAAACATTTATTTTGAACATGAAGTAGAGAAATTCTGTGACCAATGCATGTAATGTAGCAGTGCAATATATACGTGGGGCTTTGTGAGGGTGTGGCTTGTGTGTGGGTGGGTGGGGACTAAGGGGGCCCCATGAGCCCCTATTGCCCGGGGGCCCCATGAGTTGTCAGTCCGCCCCTGATCCGATAACGTTCCTGCGGTACGGTAATGACCATGAACCCCTAGCTTATCCCTCTATATTAAACGTGGAGAAGTTGTGAGCGTAGCAAAGGGAATTGCCTAGAGCACTAACTGGTAACTGAGCCAAGGGTAGGAGACAGGAAGCCTGAAACACCATGAAAACCTGGCCGGTAACTGGTGGCCGTGCCAAGAGCACATCCCTGACTACCCTTATCATGGCTTTGAGAGGGTGAGCTGCAAAAATGGACAGACTGACAGGAGTTTGTAGGGGCCTGAAATGCTGGTCACCTGATAGATACTTGATAGAGTTGGAAGATGGCCAAAATGCAGAGGCAATATGCACAGAACGCCAGAGACATGAACCTATGAAACCTTCCCACCCTTGGTAGAAGCCCTTGGAATACTCTGGATAAAGAACCATAGGCCAGATCGATCGCCTGTGACCAGGCTAGCCCCTAGTTCCACATGCTACTGAGAATGCCATCATCGCTTGCAGGTACCCAGAGAAGAGCAGGAGCCGGGGTCGCTGCTGACACCTCCGCTCTAGCCGAGCGGGCTATGATGCCCTCCATCCTGCCTAACAATTATAGCATGGACGTAAGAGCGTATTAAGTACCGCATGAACTGGGTTAACCACTTGCCGACTGCCTAATGCATATATACTGCGGCAGAATGGCACGGGCAGGCAAAATCACGTACCCCAGTGCCTGAGGCGATCAGCATCGTTAGGGGAGCGATCTGTGCTGAGGGGGAGGCCACTGATTCGTGGCCACCCCCTAGCGACCAACGAATGACAATCTTCCTCTGCCTCTGTAATGTAAACAGCGGCAGAGGAAGTGATGTCATCTCTCCTCGTGTCGGTCTTTTCATTCCGGTGCTGAGGAGAAAAGACATCCAAGTAAGTGCACCAACACTACACTTACAGTAGAACACTCTAGGCACACATTTCACCCCCCAGTCACCCCCCGATCACCCCCCTGCACCCCCTGTCAGTGACACCAATAGCAGTTCTTTTTTTCCTGATTGTGTCATTTGTGACAGTTATAAGTGGTAGGGCAGTTAGTGTTAGGCCCCTTTAGGTCTAGGGTACCCCCCTAACCCCCCCTAATAAAGTTTTAACCCCGTGATCACCCCCCGTCGCCAGTGTCACTAAGCGATCGTTTTTCTGGTCGCTGTATTAGTGTCACAGGTGACGCTAGTTAGGGAGGTAAGTATTTAGGTTAGCCATCAGCATTTTATAGCGTCAGGGACCCCCATATACTACCTAGTAAAGGTTTTAACCCGCTGATTACCCCCTAGTTAACCCTTTCACCAGTGATCACCGTATAACTGTTACGGGTGACGCTGGTTAGTTAGTTTATTTTTTATCGTGTCAGGGCACCCACCGTTTATTACCTAATAAAGGTTTAACCCCCTGATCGCCCGGCAGGAATATAAATTAAGTTTTAGGGTCTGCGTCGCCCCAGGCAGTGTCAGGTTAGTGTGAAAAATAGGGAAAAAAAATTGCGCTAAGATAAATATTAGACGGGGCTATATCCAAAGCATGGCCCCCCAAAAGCTGCAATTCTCATGTAAACATAAGTACAAGGAAACAATCGGGAAAAAAACTGAATTGCGCTAACAAAAAGTGATGTCAATATTCAAAATAAATAATCAAGATAAATCACAAGCATAAATGAATGCCAAAAAGTGCATTAGAATAAAAAACTCAAGAATCTGCATGTGCACATATAAAATTAAAATATGTGCTTTACAGAAAAAATGTGATACACAAATATGAGAATCACTAATTCATATAGAGTCCAGTGAAAAGAATATAATATATAAATATTGATGAATTGATAATAAACATCTAAACACCCGTGCAAAATTAGAAAATTAAAAGTTCATAAAATGCCATCAGAAAGGTGTTGAGTGAAGGTTGTAGTTGAATCCACCACCAAAAGCAGGAATGAACTCTTACCAGAACTCCATGTCCCCCGTGACAGAGGATCTAGGAGTGCATGTATACAAATACTGGATGGCTTCAGGTAAACCAGAGAACCTCAGTAACGGGCAGTCCCCTCCCGACAAATCAGATCACGGTGGAACTCCCATGGTGTATGTAAGATGTATATGAAAACTCCATAGTGTAAAACCGTCATTTATTAAAGCATAAAAACAGAAGGAAAAACACTCACAATGTTGCAGTTAAAATCGAGCCTGAAGTCTACTCAGCCGGCCGGAGCACGAGCAGACAACCCGTCCTCTGGGTATACGAAGTACGAGGTGACGTCAGTGCGTCGCTCCATTCTACGCGTTTAGTAATAACTTACGCCGTCCGTTTATTACCTAATAAAGGTTTAACCCCCTGATCGCCCGGCGGTGATATAAATTAAGTTTTAGGGTCTGTGTCGCCCCAGGCAATGTCAGGTTAGTGCCAGTACCACTAACACCCACGCACGCAGCATACACCTCCCTTAGTGTTTTAGTATCTGAACGGATCAATATCTGATCCGATCAGATCTATAATAGCGTCCCCAGCAGTTTAGGGTTCCCAAAAATGCAGTGTTAGCGGGATCAGCCCAGATACCTGCTAGCACCTGCGTTTTGCCCCTCCGCCCAGCCCAGCCCAGCCCACCCAAGTGCAGTATCGATCGTAAAAACTAGGGGAGAGAGCCTCAGCTACCTCCTATAAATTGGGATTTTTGAGTGGACAAGATCATCTGTATGATAAGGTAAGCACAGACTTGGAAATTTGAAAAAAAATTACATTTCATTGAATACAAAAACACATGACCAGCCTAGTAAATAAATATATCCTTTGGTTTGGTAAGTATAAGAGAGCTTCTGGTTCATCACCCTCCGGATGTGATGCCCTGCAACCACCGCCCGTGATGCTGGTTGCAGGGCATGACATCCGGAGGGTCATGAACCAGAAGCTTTCTTATACTTACCAAACCAAAGGATATATTTATTTACTAGGCTGGTCAGTACGTGATCCGACATACCACTCTCCAACCCCGTGCGCCCTGACTGCCCTGGGGTAGTGATCGTGATCGGCTGTTAGCGAGCTGAGCCTTCTGGTGTGAGTCGGGCTTTGCAGGCCCCATTTTTAGGCATTGATAACTTATACTGGAGATACCAACAGATGTAAGCGACGCCCTTGAAGAAGCAGGAAATCTGCGAAACATGTTGGCACATCGCATATTCAAGCATCTTTACCGGCAATTTTCGGACTAATAATAATTAGTACTAAGTATCTCTAATGGACTGTTTGTAGCTCATGATTTTATTACACTTGTTTATATGTGTTTTTGTATTCAATAAAATGTAATTTTATTCAAAATTTCCAAGTCTGTGCTTACCTTATCATACAGATGATCTTGTCCACTCAAAAATACCAATTTATAGGAGGTAGCTGAGGCTCTCTCCCCTAGTTTTTACTTTTGAATAATTAGTAGGGATTGTGGACCCTTATCTGTATCTGGAAATAGTCCAACATTATTACTATTTAACTATTTGCAGTATCGATCGATCACTGTCACTTACAAAACACTAAAAACGCATAACTGCAGCGCTCGCAGAGTCAGGCCTGATCCCTGCCATCGCTAACGGTTTTTTTGGTAGCGTTTTGATACAGTCGCTAACAGTCAGGAGCTATTTTACTTGTGACTCTCACTAGTGTACCCCTAAATTTAGAGCCCAAAATGGCAAATCGAAGGTACACTAGTGAAGAGGCCTACACATTTCTGAGCATGACAGATAGTGTAGAGAAAGTCACTCATCTGTCAGATTCAGGCTCAGAATACGAACCTGTAGACAGCAGCGGCTCCATGACAGATAGCTCTGACGACAGAGTTGTGGTCCCTGCTAGGGTCAGGCGTACCAGACCCCAATCTTCTTCTTCTGCTGTTGAAGTGCAAGAACCGCAAGGCTCTCGCATGGAGCAGAGCAGTACTAGCGCCGCTATTCCTTCTGGTAAACTGGCAAACACCAGCGGCCTAGTACACCCTGGTCGTACATCCAGCACTGCAGTATCACGTGGTGACGGGGCGAGTCCCATAAGTGCAGTTCAAGCTGGCGAGGTGGCAAGCACTAGTAGTGTCCCGCTGCCACCAAGAAGATGAACACAGGCCCGTCGTGCCCTTCCTGCTGCATTCGCCAATCCAAATTGGGAACCCACCACTTCTGCAGCGCCCGTACTTTCTCCATTCACTGGCCAACCCGGAATTCAGGTGGAAACAGTTGATTTTACATCACTTGATTTTTATTCACTGTTTTTCACCGAAGATCTCCATAAATCTATTGTGAACCAAAGCAATTTGTACGCTGGTCAACACATCGTCACTATTCCCCAGTCCTCCCTTGCCACAGATTGGAAACCAATTACTATTTCCGAATTTAAGCTCTTTCTGGGCCTTTCCCTCAACATGGGCATAACTAAAAAGAGTGAGTTGCGGTCATATTGGTCCACTGACCCAATTCACCATATGCCCTTGTTCTCTGCCTCCATGACCAGGGCACGATACGAGCACCATGCCTCTCAGCAAATAGCTTGGGGTGTCTACTTTCCAAAATGGGGTCATTTGGGGGGGGGGGGGGGGGGTTGTGCTATCTTGGCATTTCATGACCTTCAAAACTGTGATAGGTAGTGAGGAGTGAAATCAAAAATTTACGTCCTTAGAAATCCTGAAGGTGGTGCTTGGATTTCGGGGCCCCGTATGTAGCTAGGCTCCCAAAAAGTCCCACACATGTGGTATCCCCATATTGTAAAGCAGTTGACCTGATTGGGCCCCACAGTTACCATAACCATGTCTCCATCCCTGTATGAGCATTAAAAAGCAAAAGAGAGGGGTAGTGGGACTTTAAATGAGGCATGGGTAGGTCTTTGAAAAAGTCTAGGATACCTTATATTAAATTAACTGTCACCACCCCTTGAGGGGCTTATAAGCTGTATAGCCATAGAGAATTGCTAATCAAAAAAATGCATAGACATCAGTTCATGAGTAATATAATAATAATAATATAATGCATCATAATATACAATACATAAATCATGCACATTGAGGCATAATAAAAATAGTAGTCATGTTGATAGAAACGTTGTTTATAAACACTGTTTGAATATAATTGATACAAGCAATCACAGTTCTAAAATGGATATACAAAAAAGGTGAACAAGGTATTCCGAATAACAATGTTAGCATGTATATATGGTATACGATAGAATTCATAGATGAACCAAACTTGAAATGGCAACCCTGAGTGTAGACTCTACGCGTTTCATGGCGTTTAAAGCCAATCATCAGGAGTGGGATGCATCAAGAGATGACTAGAAAAAGAAATAAAACAAATCAATAAATAGATCATTGGAGTCTCGATTAAAATCATGCTTACACAAGGTAAAGCAGGTATTTTAGAATATATAAATGCACATTACCTTTTGGCAACAACCCAGTACATAACCCAACAGTCCAATTGTGGAATATTGAAGGTGGCCCTGAGAGAGCTGTCTCCCCCGGGGTTGAGGCCAAGGACACACAAGGCTAACCCCCAAACCGAAAGTCTCCATGGGGGCTGGAGAATCGGAGAGGGGGGTAGAGAGGAACAGCAGCCAGGGAGAGAGCCAGACAGCCAAAACACACTTCCAAAGTAGGAGGCATACATGTATGGGCCACAGATGAAGTTCTGCAATAAATGAAAGAAAAAAGAATAATGAGGAGGAGATGTGTTACAAAGAGATGGGGATGAGTGTGTCAAAAAAAAAAAAAAAAAAAAAAAAAAAAAAAAAAAAGGGAAATAGAACAATGTTGTGAATGAAGGAAAGTAAAGTGTAAAACCAAGCTGGCACTAGAGTGTATGTCTGACACCTGCCCCAAAAATAACTGGGTGGTGAGAACCAACAAACAAAAGATATATATATATAAATAATGTATACTAGCATGTTGCCAATGTATTGGTATTTAAATGAGAGGCATAAAAATAAATAATGCACACCTGTATAAAGAGAAATCAAGCATGATGTGAATAGGTGTGTGATAGTGAAGAGGGGAAGAGAAACAGCCTGATTACCTGAGGTGTGGATGAAGACCCATATATCCTCTCCTCCTGAGAAAAAGTGTGGAATGAACTGCCGGCTCATCCCGACCTTTGTATCCTCAGCCTAAGGGCGTGTCCCAGCCAACGTCATGCAATCACGTTTGGCCAAAGAAATAGACGGGGCAGACAACCAACTGAGGCACAGAGATCTCAGCAGCAGTTTCCCCACCCATCAAGCCTAAGTGGGATGGAGGGAGCATAACGCAGGTCGGCGTCGGGAGGACACCGCACCTGCGGCATGCTGGGCATGACGCCGATGCGCCAAGATCCAGCCCCGCCCCCATCGCTAAAGAGATGGGTGGGGGGAGAAGGAGCTGGGCGCATCGCAACCCCGGGGGAAGGGAGATCAATCAGAACGGACCACCCACAGGGATGGAGACATGGTTATGGTAACTGTGGGGCCCAATCAGGTCAACTGCTTTACAATATGTTTATTTGGGTGGAAGACACCCGTTTCCCTCTTTGACCTGTCATGCCCCACTTCACTAACGCAACTACTTAATCTGGGTTTTTAGTCCCAAGAGCTATTTTTACGCTGGCATCCGCTTTCTTATTTCCTCTTCATTTGGTCCATTCAGTAACCTACTCGTTCTCTGGATCACTTGGTTATTTCAATTTAGTCTCTACCCTCTGTTAGTTCAGAGATACAGCCCATTCTTTATCTCTTCCTTTTGTCTTTTCCATTGCCTGTTTGGCACGCCCCACCCACAGGGTGGGTGGTCCGCTCTGATTGATCTCCCTTCCCCCGGGGTTGCGATGCGCCCAGCTCCTTCTCCCCCCACCCATTTCTTCAGCGATGGGGCGGGGCTGGATCTTGGCGCATCGGCGTCATGCCCAGCATGCCGCAGGTGCGGTGTCCTCCCGACGCCGACCTGCGTTATGCTCCCTCCATCCCACTTAGGCTTGATGGGCGGGGATGAACTGCTGCTGAGATCTCTGTGCCTCAGTTGGTTGTCTGCCCCGTCTATTTCTTTGGCCAAACGTGATTGCATGACGTTGGCTGGGACACGCCCTTAGGCTGAGGATACAAAGGTCGGGATGAGCCGGCAGTTCATTCCACACTTTTTCTCAGGAGGAGAGGATATATGGGTCTTCATCCACACCTCAGGTAATCAGGCTGTTTCTCTTCCCCTCTTCACTATCACACACCTATTCACATCATGCTTGATTTCTCTTTATACAGGTGTGCATTATTTATTTTTATGCCTCTCATTTAAATACCAATACATTGGCAACATGCTAGTATACATTATTTATATATATCTTTTGTTTGTTGGTTCTCACCACCCAGTTATTTTTGGGGCAGGTGTCAGACATACACTCTAGTGCCAGCTTGGTTTTACACTTTACTTTCCTTCATTCACAACATTGTTCTAAACTCCTCTTTTTTTTTTTTTTTCTTTTTTGACACACTCATCCCCATCTCTTTGTTACACATCTCCTCCTCATTATTCTTTTTTCTTTCATTTATTGCAGAACTTCATCTGTGGCCCATACATGTATGCCTCCTACTTTGGAAGTGTGTTTTGGCTGTCTGGCTCTCTCCCTGGCTGCTGTTCCTCTCTATCCCCTCTCCGATTCTCCAGCCCCCATGGAGACTTTCGGTTTGGGGGTTAGCCTTGTGTGTCCTTGGCCTCAACCCCGGGGGAGACAGCTCTCTCAGGGCCACCTTCAATATTCCACAATTGGACTGTTGGGTTATGTACTGGGTTGTTGCCAAAAGGTAATGTGCATTTATATATTCTAAAATACCTGCTTTACCTTGTGTAAGCATGATTTTAATCGAGACTCCAATGATCTATTTATTGATTTGTTTTATTTCTTTTTCTAGTCATCTCTTGATGCATCCCACTCCTGATGATTGGCTTTAAACGCCATGAAACGCGTAGAGTCTACACTCAGGGTTGCCATTTCAAGTTTGGTTCATCTATGAATTCTATCGTATACCATATATACATGCTAACATTGTTATTCAGAATACCTTGTTCACCTTTTTTGTATATCCATTTTAGAACTGTGATTGCTTGTATCAATTATTTTCAAACAGCGTTTATAAACAACGTTTCTATCAACATGACTACTATTTTTATTATGCCTCAATGTGCATGATTTATGTATTGTATATTATGATGCATTATATTATTATTATTATATTACTCATGAACTGATGTCTATGCATTTTTTTGATTAGCAATTCTCTATGGCTATACAGCTTATAAGCCCCTCAAGGGGTGGTGACAGTTAATTTAATATAAGGTATCCTAGACTTTTTCAAAGACCTACCCATGCCTCATTTAAAGTCCCACTACCCCTCTCTTTTGCTTTTTAATGTGGTATCCCCATACTCAGGAGAAGCAGCAGAATGTATTTTGGGGTGTCATTTCACATATGCCTATGGCATGTTTGAGCAATATATCATTTAGTGAAAACTTTGTGCAAAAAAAAAAAAAAAAGTTTGTCACTTTCCCGCAACTTGTGGCAAAATATAAAATATTCCATGGACTCAACATGCCTCTCAGCAAATAGCTTGGAGTGTCTACTTTCCAAAATGGGGTCATTGGGGGGGGGGGGGGTTGTGCCATCTGGGCATTTTATGGCCTTCATATATCATTTAGTGACAACTTTTTGTAATTTTTTTTTTTTTTTTTTTTTTTTATCATTATTCAATCACTTGGGACAAAAAAATGTAATATTTAATGGGCTCAACATGCCTCTCAGCAATTTCCTTGGGGTGTCTACTTTCCAAAATGGGGTCATTTGGGGGGGGGGGGGGGTTTGTACTGCCCTGCCATTTTAGCACCTCAAGAAATGACATAGGCAGTCATAAACTAAAATATGTGTAAATTCCAGCAAATGTACCCTAGTTTGCAGACGCTATAACTTTTGCGCAAACCAATAAATATACGCTTATTGGCATTTTTTTTTTACCAAGGACATGTGGCCGAATACATTTTGGCCTAAATGTATGACTAAAATTGAGTTTACTGGATTTTTTTTATAACAAAAATTAGAAAATATAAATTTTTTTTCAAAATTTTCGGTCTTTTTCCATTTATAGCGCAAAAAATAAAAACCGCAGAGCTGATCAAATACCATCAAAAGAAACCTCTATTTGTGGGAAAAAAAGGACGCAAATTTCGTTTGGCTACAGCATTGCATGACCGCGCAATTAGCAGTTAAAGCGACGCAGTGTCAAATTGTAAAAAGTGCTCTGGTCAGGAAGGGGGTAAATCCTTCCGGGGCTGAAGTGGTTAGGAATCATGCGTAGAAACATGTTCTGCTGGTGCATGGAAAAAGTTGGGATGGAGTTAGAAATAACCGCCTAAAAAATACTGCCCCCCCAGCTGAGGCCGGGAGAGGGGTACACCAGTGGTAATGGAGAGACGAATGCGAATTTGTTGCTTCCGTAACGCGCATCATGCCCTGATCTAAGGAAACACAAACTAGAGAAAAGAGAACAGACAACCAACCCCTGAACAACACCCCTTCGTACCTGACAAGTATGAGGATGTAGGTGCAGAAATGACAAGCCAACAGCGCGTGAATGTGAACCTAATGACACCACCCTAGTGTATACATTAAGTGAGCCTGAGCAACCTGCAGTGCCAAGACAGCAGTGGCGTCTCCAGCTTTCATATTTAGGGGGGACAGGGACAAAAGTAGGGGGGCAACTATAAAATTCATATATATATATATATATATACTGGGGTCCTTTATTACGACCCCACAATGGCCCTTTCACATGTTCTGCAGTGAGCTCCCTTCCTACTGTATTGGGGTCCCCCAGGGTGGCAGAAAACGAGATATATGTCACCAGCATACCAAGAAAATATAAGGGTCCAAAGCAGTGGGAGAACTATCAGGGTTTCAAAGGTTGTCTTGCCTCCAGGCCCTGGTTTTCTGCCACTGTGGGGTTCCCCAGCCTCCTCTTGCTGTCCTGCCCCTGCTATTGACTGCTCTGGTCTGGCATCTCTTGGAATTTACAGGCTAGTTCTCCTGTCCTAAGGATGGGAGAAATCAGTCTGTTTTTTTCAGTAACTGAGAGTCCTGGTGAAGTCCTTCCTGCAACTCGCTCTTCTCCCTGCCAATGAGGATGCAGGGGAAGGAGCAGATCGGGCGGCCGTGGTTGTGTGAGCGCTCACATTATGCAGTGTCAGCGAGCAGAGGGAGGGGGGAGGAATCACCCGCAGGAGCTGACTGGGGACTCTCTCCCTCTTATGCCCCGTACACACGGTCGGATTTTACGACGGAAAATGTGTGATAGGACCTTGTTGTCGGAAATTCCGACCGTGTGTAGGCTCCATCACACATTTTCCATCGGATTTTCCGACACACAAAGTTTGAGAGCAGGCTATAAAATTTTCCGACAACAAAATCCGTTGTCGGAAATTCTGATCGTGTGTACACAAATCCGACGCACAAAGTGCCACGCATGCTCAGAATAAATTAAGAGATGAAAGCTATTGGCTACTGCCCCGTTTATAGTCCCGACGTACGTGTTTTACGTCACCGCATTTAGAACGATCGGATTTTCCGACAACTTTGTGTGACCGTGTGTATGCAAGACAAGTTTGAGCCAACATATGTCGGAAAAAATCCTAGGATTTTGTTGTCGGAATGACCGAACAAAGTCCGACCGTGTGTACGGGGCATTAGACCTTGATTTTTTGTAAAAAAAAAAAAAAAAATTTTTATTGGGGGGGGGGGGGGGGGGGGGGGTCACATGGTGGGGCACAGCATAATGTTGGGGGGGTCAGGGCCCCCTCTGCCACCCCCCCCCCCAGGGACGCCATTGCAAGACAGGTAATTAAAAACGAACACTCAGGGCTCATGTACCCATGGACCGTGCTGGGTAGTAGTAAAGGGGTAATAGTGAACGTGCATGTATGACGTATGGTATACGGTCGAGAAGACTGTGGGATGACAATCAATTAAAAACGAAACCTCAGCCCGTATGGATCCGTAGACGTGACAGACCCTGGATGTGAGCCCTAGCTAACAGAAATGCTACGAAATGATAGGCTACAACAAAAAACAGATACAGATAGCAAACTGAAACCCTCAGTGCCGGTTCACACTACCGCGACTTGGGATCCGACTTGTCAGGCCTCAAGTCGCCCCAAGTCGCTTGACATCTGAAAGTCCATGTAAGTGAATGAGAGCCGTCTATATGTACGCTACTGAAGTCGCTCCGACTTCAGAAAAGGTCCCTGTACTACTTCAAGGCGACTTGTAGGCGACTTGTACCCATTGATTTCAATGGAAGTCGCCTACAAGTCGGATAATGGTCTATAGTGAAGCGACTTCACAGGAAGAGAAGATGTTTTTTTCAAGCAAACCCCTCCCTCCCCCAGAGCTGATTGTTGTTTGATTGGCCACTGGAAAGTTGCCTGTACTGGAGGCGACTTGAAGTCGCCTTGTAAGTCGCCCCAAGTCGCCCCAAGTCGCGCTGTCGTGTCGCCCTCAGGTCATGTCCAGGTCGCCTCGCAAAGTCGCGGCCAGAGTCGTGTTGCCCCTGTGTGAACCGGCGCTCAGGGTCGGTTCACACTGGGGCAACACGACTTCAGCGCGACTTTGCACGGCGACTTCAACGCGGCTTCAACGCGACTTCGACGCGACTTCAGCGCGACTTTAGCAAATTACAAGGCGACTTGAAGTCGCCTCCATGACAGGCGACTTCGCCTGTGGCCAATCAGCTCTCTGGGAGGGAGGGGGGGAGGGAGGGGTTTTCCCTGCAAAGTCGCTTGACTTTACAGAGAGATCCGACTTGGAGGCGACTTCCATTGATTTCTATGGTACAGGTCGCCTACCAAGTCGGATCAAAGTAGTACAGGGAGTACGCTCTGAAGTCGGAGCGACTTCAGTAGCGTCTATTAAGACGCTAGCGTTCACTCCCATTGAAACTATTTCTGGGGTGACTTGGGGCGACTTGAGGGCGTACAAGTCGGATCCCAAGTCGCCCCAGTGTGAACCGAGCCTCAGGGCTAGTGTACCCACAGACCGTGGTGGGTAGTCGTACAGTTGTAATGAAATGAACGTGCATCGTATGACGTATGTTATGGGTGAGAAGATTGTGGTCAAACATTTAAAACGAAACTTCAGCCTGTATGGATCCGTAGACATCACAGACCCTGGATGTGAGTCTTAGCTAACAGAAAATGCTACGAAACGAAAGGCTACGATAGAAAACAGAGACAGATAGCAAACTGAATCCCTCAGGGCTAGTGTACCCATAGACCGTGGTGGGTAGTTGTACAGTTGTAATGAAATGAACATGCATCGTATGATATATGTAATGGGCGAGAGCTGAAAGGAATGCTACAAACTGAACGCTATGACAGGAAAATGCTATGAAAGAAAGCTACCCAGGAAACTGCTACGACAGGAAATCGCTATGAATGAAAACTACACAGGAAAATGCTATGACAAGAAAAATCGCTACAACAGGAAAATCGCTACGAATGAAAGCTACACAGGAAAATTTCTACAACAGGAAAATCGCTACGAATGAAAGCTACACAGGAAAATTGCTACGACAGGAAAAAATCGCTACAAATGAAAACTACACAGGAAAATCTCTACGATAGGAAAATCGCTATGGATGAAAGCTACACAGGAAAATCGCTACAAATGAAAATGACACAGGAAAGTTGCTACAATAGGAAAATTGCTATGAATGAAAGCTACACAGGAAAATTGCTACGAATGAAAGCTACACAGAAAAATCGATATGACAGGAAAAATCGCTACTTATGAAAGCTACACAGGAAAATCACTACGACAGGAAAATCGCTACGACAGGAAAATCACTACAAATGAAAGCTATACAGGGAAATCGCTATGCATGAAAGCTACACAGGAAAAGTCGCTACAAATGAAAGCTACACAGGAAAATCGCTATGACAGGAAAATCGATATGAATGAAAGCTACACAGGAAAATCGCTACAAATGAAAGATACACAGGAAGTCACTACGACAGGAAAATCGCTACGAAAGAAAGCTACACAGGAATACGTTACGACAGGAAACGCTACAAATGAAATGTTACGAATGAAAACTACATGGAAAAGCTAAGACAGGAAAATCGTTTACGACTGAAAAACTACGACAGGAAAATGCAATGAATGAAAGCTACACGGGAAAATGCTACGAAAGGAAAATCAATACGAATGAAAGCTACACAGGAAAATGCTATGACAGGAAAATCGCTATGACCGGAAAATCGCAACAGGAAAATCGGTGTGAATGAAAGCTACACAGGAAAAAGCTTGGACAGGAAAATGCTATTAAGGAAAACTACACGGGAAAAAGCTATGACAGGAAAAGCTGCGACAGGAAAATCGCTATGATAGAAACGCTACGAATGATAGCTATGAATGAAATGCTGCAAACAAAATTCCATGACAAACACACTAATTACGGAACACGCCACTGACAGAAGCGCAATGACAGGGCTGCTTATGGTAGAACACGTGGTGACAGAACCACTATGACAGGAACAAACAACATGTCATGTGAACATGGTCAAGATTTCGCTGTTAAATTAGCACACTGAAAAAACACCAATGTTATAGCACAAGACAGGTAAACCCTGTATTAAATTCCCCATCCTTTGTCAAGGCCGCTCAACCACCCCTAACCGCAGGCCATCGCTCCATGTGCGATCACATGTAACAGCTGCGGAGCCTGACATGGATTTGTATGGCTGATTGGCTGCAGCTCGTGAACACCTGGCCACACAGCCTGCAGAAATGCTGATCTGGTTGATGTATAGCCCTGAACGGTATGTATAAGTAATAAGTAAAAAGATAAGCTGGTTGCAGTTTATCAGGCCGGATTTGTGAATCGGTGGATATTGCTGGAATGCAGTCGGCTGGAGGAAGCTCTGCCTCCCATCCGAAAGCCAGAGGACAGAGCCCCCCCTCTGCAAACACTGGGGGAAGTGGATGGACGGACGATACACCCCCCCATGCTGGCGTGACTAGGGAGAAGAGGGAGGAGGGAGGACAGACGCCCCCCCCTCTCCCCCCGGCATGAGTACCGGAGAAGCAGGCGGCGCCCCCTTGTAGATGCCAGACAGAGCATGTAACGAGGGCAGGCAGTCCTCCATGTCATCGTGAGCACGGGCAGGCGGCCCCCTCGTGATGCTGAATCTGCATGGGAGAGAGGAGAGGAGCTGGCGGCGGCCGATCACCACCACCCCCCCGGCGTGAACACTGGGAGAAGTGGGCGGGGCGGCCCCCTCGTGATGCCGGATCTGCATGGGAGAGAGGAGAGGAGCTGGCGAGCGGCCTATCACCACCACCCCCCGGCGTGAACACCAGGAGAGGCGGGTGGGCGGGCGGCCCCCTCGTGATGCCGGATATCTTTAGGTGAAAAGAAGGTGGGTAGGTGGGCAGGCGGTCTCCTCGGTGGTGCACCAAGAGGTACCACAGGACTGTAGCTGCCGACCGTTGTTCAGCAGGGACCCGGAAGTGAGGTGCCAGCAAAACCCGGAAACGGATCTTGATCACCCGGATAGGCCTCTCTCACTGGCCTAACAGCCGGAATGATGCACGGACAAAGGTCTCTGTCACAGACTTGATGAGAACAATAATTGCCGAACAATCCCCTGCCACAGGATTTAGTGTTAATTGGACGATCCTCTGCCACAGGATTTAGTAATAGTAACGAACACAGAAACACAGTACCAAAGTTCCTTTAAGCCATCCGGCAGTACTGTGAGGTTGGTTGGTTAGGATGCATCCTCCAATTGAGTCACCAGGCTCCTCTTGAGATACCAGCCTTTAGCTCGGTCCTCCCCAAGATGAGTCCTCCCCCGGATCTTTTAATTGCGCCGTTTCTTCCCGAAGGACAAACAGCACAGGACCACCTCCTAACCAGTAGGCCCCAGACAGCTTCTGGGCCTACTTGCAGTCACGTAGCCTCAGGCCAGCAGGGCCCGAGGCAGAAAAGGAGCTGTCACATACCTTAGGCCAGGTGGGCCATGAGGTGAGAGACAGAAAAAATGGCGTCTGTCCCTTAAGTATCCTTTCCCAGAATGCACAGCGGTGAACCACTCCCGCTGTTTCTGGGGAAGAAGGACATTCAATACACCTTAGCCTATTGCCTATCCATCACTGGCCTGTGGTGACAACGACACCTACAGACGACAGTGGGGAACTGCACGCAACACAGCCAATGCTGGAACAGAGGCTAATTTAGCCATAACATTGAATCTGAACTAAGTACAGAACAGATAACCCACTAAATTTACATGCGAGCGCCTGGTCAATAGGAGCAGGGCACTACATTATATATATATATATATATATATATATATATATATATATATATATATATATATATATATATATATATATATATATATATATATATATATATATATATATATATATATATATATACACACACACACATACATATATACACACACACACACACACATACATACAGTTAAGTCTATATATATTTGGACACAGGCACAATTTTAGTTTTTTCAGGTATTTACCAAATCATATTCAAGCTATAGTTATATAATGGATATGGGCTGAAAGTGCACACTCTCAGGTTTAATTTGAGGGTATGTACATCCAGATCGGAAAAAAGGTTTAGGAATTACAGCTCCTAAGATTAGCCATCCCCCCTTTTTCAAGGGACCAAAAGTAATTAGACAATTGAATCAAAAGCTGTTTCATGGCCAGGTGTGGGCTACTCCTTCCTTATTTCTGGAATGGATTCTAATGGTGGTATTTGCATTTGGAATCTATTGCTGTGAATCTACACAGGGCCGGTGCTACCACTAGGCAAACTAGGGCATACTGCTGCCTAGAGCGCCTGCCACTGGTGTTCCTACTCTCTTCTCTCTGCAGCAAGCAACAAAGTCTCAGCATCAGCAGGCAGCCTCCGCTCCGTTTGCACATAGTGTCAGAGGCAAAGTGGCAGTGGAGGACTGTGTCTGTGTCCCGACTTCTGAATGAATGGAAGCAAGCAAACATTCATTGATGGGCGCTGGTAGGCTGCATTGATAGGCGCTGGTAGGCTGCATTGATGGGCACTGGTAGGCTGCATTTGATGGGCACTTCATTAAAAATGTGGGGCATACATGGGCAGGGCAAAGGGGGTGGAGCCAAGGGGGCGGCAAAATGAGGTATCGCCTAGGCTTTCAAAAATCCTTGCACCAGCCCTGAACCTACATCATACGTTCAAAGGAGCTGTCCATGCAAGTGGAACAGGACAATGTAAAGTGGGGACAGAAAGTATTCAGACCCCCTTAAATTTTTCACTCTTAGTTATATTGCAGCCATCATTTAAGTTCATTTTTTTCCTCATTAATGTACACACAGCACCCCATATTGACAGAAAAACATAGAATTGTTGACATTTTTGCAGATTTATTAAAAAAGAAAAACTGAAATATCACATGGTCCTAAGTATTCAGACCCTTTGCTCAGTATTTAGTAGAAGCACCCTTTTGATCTAATACAGCCATGAGTCTTTTTGAGAAAGATGCAACAAGTTTTTCACACCTGGATTTGGGGATCCTCTGCCATTCCTCTTTGCAGATCCTCTCCAGTTCTGTCAGGTTGGATGGTAAACGTTGGTGGACAGCCACTTTTAGGTCTCTCCAGAGATGCTCAAATGGGTTTAAGATGCCAGGATTGGATGTGAAGCCAGAGGGAGAGACTGCGGTGTTGGAGTCAAGTTGCTGCAGCCAGGAGGGTTGGCAGGATTTGCATTGGACTTTCTGGGATCAGTAGTCCACCAAGTATCAGTTAGCACCAGGGGCATTGCTAGGTCTGCAACAGATCTGGGGCTAGAGCCCATAGCAGTGGTCACCAACCTTTTTGCAGGCCCAGGGGTGGGGGGGGGGGTTGTGGTAAGCAATTTTTCGCAGGCAATTTGTCGGGGCAATGGCTGGTGATGACGCTTCAATCATCACGGCACCATGGTTGACAGGGTGTCATTGTGATTGAAGCGCATTATTTCTATTGTTACATTGTAATATATAAGTGGTTCAACTCACCATAATGCAGAATCAGTGGGAGCCCTGGGTGTGTCACTTGCCAAATCTCCTGCCACCAGATGCAGCTTGTCACTTGCCACCATCGCCTGCCACCTGATGTGGATGGTCACTTGCCAGGTCACCTGCCACCACATGCGGATTGCCATTTGCCACTGTCACCTGACCTGACATTGCCACTTGCCACTGTAAGTGATATAACTGCGCTAACCCAATAAAACAAAATAACAAGCAGCTACACAAGACTGTGACAAATATTCTAATAGGATAGTGTAAAAAATGTAGCGCTAAAACAAAGTGTCATAAAAAACACATATGTGTAAACTAACGAAATTCAATGATGAATGGGTGTTAACCCATTGCAGTATACATGTGAGAAAACGTATAAATATATAAATATATTAAAGTCCAACAGTGAAGTAAATGAAAAATCCAATAGAAGTGGGGAGGTCTTCCGACATGCAATTCATCTAATATTCAATCTTGAAGTGAAGGAGGTATAAACACTCTTACCAGAACTGATGGATTTGAATGCCAATGACACCGAATCAAACAGGCTTAGAAATGCAGATGGATGGCTCTCCCAGGTGGTGGTAGGGGCCCCAGATCTCCGAAGGTAACTCCTCTTGGCTGGAACGGCTGCAATGGTATCCACTGAATCAAGGAAACGACACATCCAATGGGACATCCAAATCTCTCATCGAACCAAAAAGTATGGGAAAGAAAAAATGGAATGCTCCAATGGTGCAGGTCAAAAAGGGTAAATTTATTGGAACCAACCAATATACAGTATTTAAAAAAGTGATCACATAAAGAAAAAAAGCAATGTAGGGAACGTAGAGACTTTCCCAACGTGTTTCGTCCTAATTGGACTTCTACAGGGGCATCAAATTGTTCTCCCACATTGCATGAAAATATATATGTATCCTAACAATTACACAACCAATAGAAATCAATCAGTGAAACCTAAAAGTGATACCACTTGTAATTGGACGAGGAGTGGTCAGCTGTTGCTTTGCACTCCAAGTCTCAATTTGGACATCCAATAAAAAATTGTGTAATAGCCCTAACCAATAGCACCACTTTACACTGAACCCATATTCCGATACAGACAGCTGCCATGTGGTAAAAACCACGCCAAAAAAGCCAGCGGAAATAAGATAAGCCTCCTATGACCGTCCATAGGGGGAATGGAATCTTCCCCCCGCCAATCAGGAGTGTTGAAGACCTGTACGTGGGCGGCGTAATACTGCACCGCGTACACAACAAAAGCAAAGGGCACATGACTGCTTCGCGACCATGTGACCTCAGAGACGCCTGTGACGTGGCCCAGCGGAACGACGTGGCACGTTTAACGTGCCGAGAACCTCCGCCCCAAAGACACGTGACCACGTAACAGGCTAAGATTAGGTGGCACTGAGGATAACCAAACAATGACACCTCCTGGCGCCGGCGCACAAATGTCACCTGTAAGAGACCCACTTGCCACTGTAGCCTGCCACCAGATGTGTATTGCCAATTGCCACCATCGCCTGACACCAGATGTGGATTGCCACTTGCCACTGTTGCTTGCCACCAGATGTGGATTGCCACTTGCCACTGTCGCCTGCCACCAGATGCGGATTGCCACTTGCCATGTCGCCTGCCACCAGATGTGGATCATCACTTACCACTGTTGCCTGCCACCTGATGTGGATTCACTTGCCACATCTCCTGCCACCAGATGCAGCTTGTCACTTGCCACCATCACCTGCCACCTGATATAGATGGTCACTTGCCAGGTCACCTGCCACCAGATGCGGATTGTCACTTACCACCATCGCCTGCCACCAGATGCGGATTGCCACTTGCCACTGTAGCCTGCCACCAGATGTGGATTGCAACTTGCCACTGTCGCTTGCCACTAGATGCAGATTGCCACTTGCCACTGTCGCTTGCCACCAGATGTGGATTGCCACTTGCCACTGTCGCCTGCCACCAGATGCGGATTGCCACTTGCCATGTGGCCTGCCACCAGATGTGGATCGTCACTTGCCACCATCGCCTGGCACCAGATGTGGATCGTCACTTGCCACATAGCCTGCCACTAGATGTGGATTGTCACTTGCCACGTCACCTACCACCAGATGTGGATTATCACTTGCCACGTCATCTGCCACCAGATGTGGATTGTCACTTGCCACGTCACCTGCCACCAGATGTAGATTGCCACTTGCCACATCACCTGCCACCAGATGTGGATTGTCACTAGCCACATAGCCTGCCACCATTTGCGGATTGTCACTTGCCGCGTTGCCTGCCACCAGATGTAGACTGTCGTTTGGCATGTCGTCTGCCACCATTTGCGGATTGTCACGTCGCCTGCCACCAGATGTGGATGATTGTCACTTGCCATGCCAGCTAGTGCCTCCAAATGTGCATTGTCGCTGCATTGGTGGCAGCACTGGTCCATTTAGCACAGAGGCAGGTGCAGTTGTCGGTTTTGGGTGAGGACAGGTGAGCGGTCATGCAGGCGGGCAGTGAGAGATGATGTCATCTCGCTGCTCCCCACCGCACCTCCGACATTGAAGAGGCCCGGTTGTGAGGGCGGAAGAACAGTGATGCAGGGCAGGCAGAGAGAGATGATGTCATCTATGCTCGCCCGTTCTCAAATCCGCCTGCTTAGCTCTCTCATGCAGCCCGCCCACCGCACCCACAGCCCAGTGGTTAGGCAGTAAGAGACTCGGGGCTATGGGCCCCAGATTGGGGGCTATAGCCCCAATAGCCACCCCTTAGCAACGCCACTGGTTAGCACAACTATCCTTTTTTTATCTAAATTGGTTACTACAACTAAGGGGACTGCAGACCCCTGCCTGCAAATGGCTATTAGTAAAATGTTGGGACTTATTCAGAGTGAGGCCTAACCATGTGCTAATGGTGACAGGAATCTAGAATTGTACAGCAGAGAAAAGGAAGTGATCTTAAGTAGTGTGCTGGAGGAGATGTGAAGTATGGGAGACTGTCAATTTAGATTCAACCATCTTTATTTCAACCAATCAAGATTCATCATTTGGGCATCCCATGTCCCTTTTTCTATCCAAGTTTAATTCCCTAAATAAAAACAACAAAAAAAAAAAACAAGCTAAAGACCGTTCATTAACTGGTAAAGTGTGTCTGAATGAATGTCTGGCCAAGCAGGGTGATGCGTGGAGCTAGAACACGCAGCGACCCCACAGGGGCACCGCTACGTAAGGCTTACCTGTAGGTACCCTGAATATCTCCTAGGAGATATTTAGTATATGCGCTGCTGCCAACGTCATCATGCATGCGCACTGAAGAAACAGGCTGCTGGTGCCATTTCTTCAGTAGCCGTGCCGTGACCAGTGGCTCCCATGTGCAAGTGTGGGAGTGATGTCATCGTGGCTCCGACCAGTCAGAGCGCCGGAGCTGCGAACCCAGACGTAACTTTGGTGGAAGATGTTGGCCGTGTACTCGGAGTGCCGATGCCGATTCAGGACATCGTTCTGAGGTAAGCATTCCCTAATGAGCTAGTATGTGATGCATACTAGCTCATTATTCCTTTGTCTTGCAAAGTTTTTTTTTTGCCCCCCAAAGTTTACAACCTCTTTAACTGATGCAGTGCATGGGGAAGCCCCACTGCAAAGGTACCCTTGATTTTAACCAGCTTTGAAATAAGGTAAAGTTTACCCACAAGTCACCTGGAAAAACAGAAAATAAGATTAATAGATGTTATTTACATCTACAATTTATATGGATCTGAAATGATATCATCTTGATCCCTTCCTTCTGATAGGAAATTGTGGCAACCGATCAAAAGAACAAGAGGGGGTTTTGGTAGAAGAGAGGTGCCAAGTTACACTTAGCTTAAGGGACATGTTAAGGTTTACATATATCAGTTGTCTATATATCTGCTGATTTTCTGAGTAGATGATTTCTGCTTATGAAAGGTTTCATCATATGCTCAGCTTGTGTTGCCGAGTGCCAGGTGTACTAATGCCGCGTACACACGGTCGGACTTTACGGCAGACTTTGCCCAGGGGACTTTTCGACGTACTTTCCGACGGACTTTCTGAATGAACGGACTTGCCTACACACAATCCACCAAAGTCCATCGAATTCGTACGTGATGACGTACGACCGGACTAAAACAAGGAAGTTCATAGCCAGTAGCCAATAGCTGCCCTAGCGTGGCTTTTTGTCCGTCGAACTAGCATACAGACGGCGGACTTTTCGACCGGACTCGATTTCAACGGATTGATTTAAAACATGTTTCAAATCGAAGTCCGTCCAACTTTTGAGAAAACAATGTCCGCTGGAGCCCACACACGATCGGATTGTCTGACGAAATCCAGTCCGCCGGGCAAAGTCTGCCGTAATGTCCGCTCGTGTGTACGCAGCATTAGGCTTCTAGGCTGCATCTTGACTACTTTAGGAGGAACTTTCAAGCCATGGAACTCCAAGGTGACTTTTGAATCTTTTTTATTTGACATTACTGAGAACATTATTTCTTACTCTACTCCATTTACTACCAAGACATGTCTGTTCTATATCAAGCAGTATATTACCTCAATAAAAGTTATGAGTTCCGTTAAAGAACATTTTCAGAATAATTCCGGACATGAAAGGCCTGATTAGTCTCTGCCATCCTTATTCAAGGAAAGCTTTAGCAAGCTAAAATGACAAAATAATGTAAAGGACAACTCTACTGAAGATAGAATTTATTCAAAACGTTCATTATTCAAATCACATAGAGAAACCAGTGAATTATCACACCTAGCATGCTGAGGCTGCTTTGCGCCATTTAATATAATAGATTTGCATAATAGAGTTTATCTTTAGCCCTTTAAGCAGTTCCTCGCTATGCCAAAATGCTGGCTTGCTATTACCAAGTAGGTTTTGAAATTAGCCTCTGTAAGGGAGAGCATTTCCTCTCGCTCAGCATGAAGAATAAAAAACAAATCCAGTGATTGCACTGTCATAATTCAGTATGATGTCTTGACACATCGGAAGTGTGTCATATCCATTCACATGAAAGCAAACCATTTTAAGTCTTTAATAATACAAGAAAGAAGAAATGTGCTCAAACTAAAATAGACTGCAACATCAACACGGAAAGCCACTAGATAGCAGAATGTCACTTTCACCTACTAATCCATAGAAACTATTACAGTGTTCAAACTGTAATTCTATATTCAGCTTTACTGGGTTCACAGTGTAATGCCCCGTACACACGGTCGAATTTTATGACGGAAAATGTGTGATAGGACCTTGTTGTCGGAAATTCCGACCGTGTGTGGGCTCCATCACACATTTTCCATCGGATTTTCCGACACACAAAGTTTGAGAGCAGGATATAAAATTTTCCGACAACAAAATCCGTTGTCGGAATTTCCGCTTGTGTGTACACAAATCCGACGGACAAAGTGCCACGCATGCTCAGAATAAATAAAGAGATGAAAGCTATTGGCCACTGCCCCATTTATAGTCCCGACGTACGTGTTTTACGTCACCGCGTTCAGAACGATCGGATTTTCCGACAACTTTGTGTGACCGTGTGTATGCAAGACAAGTTTGAGCCAACATCCGTCGGAAAAAATCCTAGGATTTTGTTGTCGGAATGTCCGAACAAAGTCCGACCGTGTGTACGGGGCATAAGAGATTCAATGGTTCTCAAGTCGTATAACTATGGACCCTATGTAGGCTTTTTACACAAGGGCTTCAGCTTGTAAAAGAGCAGTGTGTACAGCAAGCTTACAGTTTTCAGGAAGCTTTAAGTAGATTTTCTAAGCCTAAAGGCCTTGTTTACACTTGCAGTTGGGGAATGGTAAAAACAGATGGTTAAGCTGCATTTTTACCACCTCTCAACTGCCTTCTCCAAACTGCCAAGGAAGAAGGAAGTCGTATGGGTGCATAAATATGCAAATTCAGAAAAACATATCCCCCCCTCGCATTCAGTGGGTAATACTGTACTCACCAAAAGCAACCCATTCAAGTTAATGAGGCCACATCGCAACCAGTTTTGAAATATCACCCCCTCAGCGTGTGGTCAGAGCCAAGCATTGGGAACCCAGAGAGGAGAGAATTCACACTGAGACCTCAGATTGTAATAATGTATATTAGCATCAAGGTTCATGGTGAAACACGGCCAAACTGGCACAGCAGCACTTACAGAGAGGGTTAGCAGAGGATATCCAGGAACAACTTATGATGCCGACAACATCTGACAGAGGAGGTGGCTGGAAGGTGATCTGGCAACAAGGCACCTTAATCAAGAGGGCTCCTAACTGAGGCACAAGCGAACAGTCCCTACTCTGTCCCTCCTACACTGGAACCTTTCTCTGTACCTAATCAGTGGGTTCCTGTCTCTGATCTAGCCACTTTGCAAATGTGTACCAATCAAAAAGGAACAGTGCTAGTTCTTTTCATTATGGACTGCATTGAATTTTATAGCGCTGCATACAGACTTTTATATTCATTAGCACTGCCCACACTAAAGATGGCTACTGTGGTCACCCAGGGCAGCTGCATCCAATCAGTCAGCTGCTCTCCTGATGACACCTACAGTGGCCTCAGAGGAACACGAATTCCCCCTTCCTCTGCATGGTGGATGCCAAACGGCCCCACCTGTGCAGGGAGGCGGAACTGCACCTGCCTACAAGTGTCTGTCAAATGCCCTCTGAAAAGCAATCCACTGCTGATCAGTGTTAATGAGCCCTTAAAGCAGAAATGATCCTTCCAGTGCTCACCTCTCCTCTAGCATAGCTCCCAACTGTCCCTGATTTCAAGGGACTGTCCCTGATTTGGAGCAATGTCCCTCTGTCCCTCATTCCTCCTCATTTGTCCCTCATTTTGGTCTGATCTATATAGATGTATATAAAATGCACTTTTTCTCTTTCAAAATGTTTTCCAGCGCTAAACCTTTCATCTGATTTCTAAATGGCTGCATTTGTAAATTCCAAAAGCCAATATAAAGGAATAGTAGTGGTAAAAAAAACACTTGTGAGTTTAACCAATCTTGTTTTTTTGTACAATTCTCCTTTAAGGGGGCGTGGCAAAGGGTGTGTCCTATGCCTGCATACTTTTGCTGATAGGTGTCCCTCATTCCCATCTCAAAAGGTTGGGAGGTATGCCTCTAGTGATGTGACCTCCATAAGATCCTTTGCTGGCCATGATATCTTCTCCCCAGCTTTTTCTGAGTTCAGGGTTTTCACACATTGATTGGCCAGGTGAAGATGATGTAAATCCCACACCTGGGCACAGGAGATCATTCATCCTGGCACTGAGGTGTGACAAGATTGCCAAGCTCAGTGTACATTCTAGAGCAGTGTTTCTCAACTCCAGTCCTTAGGGCGCCCCAACAGGTCATGTTTTCAAGATTTCCCTCCGATAAACGGCTGTGGTAATTACTAAGGCAGTGTAACTGATCAAATCACCTATGCAAAATAATGGATAGCCTGAAAACATGACTTGTTGGGGCGCCTTGAGGGCTGGAGCTGAGAAACACTGATCTAGAGCATCTTGCATGGACACAAGAAAACTTTAGGCTGGGTTCACAACTATGTGAATTGTATGTGGGTTTCCCAGCATCCAGTTCACATAGCAGGAGATTGTGACCGGCTCTATATGGAGCGAGTTCACACATCTCTGCAGCGGCTCTGGTGCGAGTCCTGTGCGTCTTTTGGTCTGTTTCAGGTCCGAATTCAGCCAAAAATTTGGGCTGAAATCAGACCTGAGAACTGTGAATGGAGACCCACCGGACTCCTGCTGTGAGCCAGAGCGTGCTGCAGTGTGAACCCAGACTTAATCCTCGTACAAACGATCGGACTTTCCAACGGGAAATGTGTGATGACAGGCTGTTGGCGGTAATTCCGACTGTGTGTATGCTCCATCGGACAATTGTTGTCGGATTTTCCACGGACAAATGCTGGATAGCAGTTTTTAAAATTTTCTGCGGACAGATGTCAGTTGTCGGATTTTCCAAACGTGTGTACACAAGTCCGTCGGACAAAAGTCCAAATTACAAACACGCATGCTCGGAAGCAACGACGAGCCGGAATCGGTCGTTCTTGTAAAACTAGCGTTCGTAATGGAGAAATCACATTTGTGACATGGCAAATTATGAAATCTCTCAATGCAGCGCACATACTCTTCTTCTTTAATGGGATAATAATGAAGCTGCTTTGCTGGTAATATTCACAGAGTTCCGCCAAACGTATTTCAAAATGCTTTTTTTTTCTAGTGATATCTAGAATAATAATGTATTTTATATTTTTTATTTTGGGTCAAGTTACCACAACACCGTTATTGTCTCGTATTTTTTAAGCTCAAAGATACAACTATGTTGGTGTCCCTTGTTAATTTGACATTGTATTTTTGCAATGTACCTGCCTAATCACAAACAAACGGTCCCTTTTTAAGTAAAACACATAGCCAAGTATTTTTCAAAATAATTTTTTTTCTTCTTTAACCGCTTCAATACAGGGCACTTATACACCTTCCTGCCCAGACCAATTTTCAGCTTTCAGTGCTGTCGCAGTTTGAATGACAATTGCGCGGTCATCCATCACTGTACCCAAACTACATTTTTATCATTTTGTTCCCACAAATAGAGCTTTCTTTTGGTGGTATTTGATCACCTCTGCGGTTTTTATTTTTGCTAAAACGATAAAAAAAGACTGAAAATTTTTTAAAACATAAAAGTTTTGCTTTTGTTTCTGTTATAAAATTTTGTAAATAAGTAAGTTTTCTCTTTCACTGATGGGCACTGATAAGGCAGCACTGACAGGCACTGATAAGGCGGCACCGATGAGGTGGCACCAATGAGTGAGCACTGACGATGGGCACTGATATGCGGCACTGATGGGCACTGGTAGGTGGCACTGATATGCAGCACTGATGGGCATTGAAAGGCGGCACTGATGGGCACTCATGGGTGGCACAGGTGGGCACTGATGGGCGCTGAAAGGCTGCAAAGATGGGTTTTTATGGGTGGCACTGATAGGCGGCACTGCTGGGCACTGATAGGAAGCACTGCTGGGCACTGCTTGGCACTGATAGATGGCACGGATGGGCATTGATATGTGGCACTGATGGCCACTGATGGGCATTGATACGTGGCACTGATGGGCACTGATACGCGGCACTGATAGGCATCCCTGGTGGCACTGGCAGTGGTAGGCATTGTGAGTGGGCACTGATTGGCAGCTGCCTGGGCATTGATTGGCTGCTGCCTGGGCACAGATTAGTATTTCCCTGGGGGTCTAGGGGGGGCATACCTTGTGGTCCAGTGTGGATGGCCATCCTGGTGGTCCTGGGCGGCATGATGGTGGTCCTGGGCAGGATCCAAGGGGGGGCTGTGCTGATAAACAATCAGCACAAACCCCCTGTCAGGAGAGCAGCCAATCGGCTCTCCTCTACTCGCATCTGTCAGACGCGAGTGAGGAAAAGCCGATCACCGGCTCTTCCTATTAACATCGTGATCAGCCGTGATTGGACACAGCTGAACACGTGGTAAAGGGTCTCCGTCAGAGACTCTTTACCTGGATCGGAGTTGCGGTGTGTCAGACTGACACACGCGCAGTGGCTTAATATCCTGAGGATGTGGCTGCATATGATGGGCACAATGGCTGCATATGATGGGCACAGTGACTGCATATGATGGGCACAGTGACTGCGTTTGATGGCCACAGTGGCTGTGTTTGATGGGCACAATGGCTGCATTTGATGGGTACAGTGAGGCTGCAATTGATGGTACAGTGAGGCTGCAATTGATGGGGGAGATTTCAGTATTTTTCAGTTTGTTTGCGCCCCCCAAAAATTTTGAGCACCAGCCGCCACTGAGTGTGTACATTCCTAGTAGTGTAGGTATCTCAAGGGCAAGAAGGTTGCAAGTATTTTACCAATTTGACTAGTAACTTGACCATAATTCACTATGTAGGGCCTCAGCCACTTGACCATCATTCCCTTAATACCTTTTTCTCTTCTTACAAGGACACGAACTTCCAAGATGCACAATTGGCCGTATGAGTGCAGATATGATGCAGACTTTGATTGATCTAGAGCAAATAAAAGGAGGCTGCCACTGCTTTACAGAGAAGAATATGTCGAAATGCTTGCCAAATTTTAAGTTCATCCGGCCTGAAGTTTTCTTCCACTTGTTGGCTCCTGTTTGCAGTTTTCATATTTCACATGTTTTTATTACTTTTAAGCCCTGGTTCACATTGATGCTACTTTGTTATTGCACTACTTCACTTGAAGTAGCGCGATTTCTAAGTAGCAAGGTCAGCGCAATTTCCGGTGTTACTTGCCCAGATGTCTATTGAAGTTGCACTTGAAATTGGAAAAAGTAGTGTCGCACCGATTGGAACAGTGCCATTGCCTCCAATAGCCTGTAACTTGTCATGCAATTTTATGTATCAAATCACATGACAAATCGCTCCAATGTGAACCTATACTTTAGTGTCTGAGGTCAGTGTTTAGCCACTCCACTTCTCTAGGTGCACCACCAGGTCCTGTTTTCTTTATTTACCGCAGTATAAAAACGACTGTATGAATTACTAACCTCGAAAATGACACCATCACCTGTGCCAAGAGCAAAAAATATATGAAACATGACCTGGAAATTCATCTGGAGAAGGAGAGTTGTGAAACACTGCCCTAAGTAATGTTTTAATTGTAATTTTTATGTGTTTTTAAGAATCGCAAAGCCAAAAATTGAAGATGCACACAAATTAGGACAAAAGATTCAGATATCCCTCACGATCCCATGCCTAAAATTTGTGTCTTTCCCTACATCTAGTTTGCTAAAGCCACAAAACACACAATGGGGGTTATTTCCGAAAGGCCAATCCACTTTGCACTACAAGTTGCACTTGCAGTGCACTTGTAGTGCAAAGTGGATTTGCCTTTCATAAATAACCCCCAGTGTGTCAACATATGCTAGCTCCCATCATGGGGGATAAATGGACGTGTTTCGGGGGTGCAACCCCTTCCTCTTACCCTACTTTAGTTTTAAGGAAAGGGGTTGCACCCCCAAAACGAGTCCATTGATATCCCTTGATGGGAGATAGCACATGTTGACACACTGTGTGTTTTGGGGCTTTAGAAACTAACCTGTTCGTACCTACACACATTTTAGGCAGGGGTTCATAAGGGACATTTAACAGTTATGCCTCTATGTGTACGTGGCTTCAAGTTTTGGCTTTTAGAGGGGTGAGATCACCCCATCTGAGGAAGACAACATCAACACAGTCTTGGGATACTAATGTCTCATATGGCCCTCACTTTAGCAAAGTCGAACTTTGTAAGTTCCCGAGTTGGGGATGTGTATCTTATGTTTTTAAACATGCCTGTTTTTTTGGCCCAAAAAATGCAAAATAATGGCAAACATACATGTTATACACCAAGATGTTGGTTTGTTCAAAAACCTTTTAAAATGCCCATGTGAATGTGCTTGGAGTAAAATGTTTTATACTGAACAATGTGTGGCTTCTTATTTCAATGCTCAATACCAGTGTATTTGTTAAGTTGGTGTAGTTACAGTGACAATGTGCTCTAAAATGTGGCAAACTCAGGCAATTTTAGGGCCTCAAAAACATTAATTAAAAGAGTTGAAAAGGCCAAATATTTTTAACATTAATGCATTATATACATTAACAACAATAACATTGTGTGTGTGTAGCAGACCCACAGCACAACATAATAGTTAGCTGAAGATGAGATTGTCACCTTATGTAGCAAAAAAGGTACGTTTGCACTATTCTAGAAAATGGCCAAAATTAGGGCCATTTGAGAACCTAGGAGACAGATAAGAAACACAAACAGTAGTTCAAATGAAATAGGAGTTTAGTATCAAATCAAAGATTTATTCCTTATCAGCAACAGTTTGCTGCCAAGCCACTGCCCCTCTACCCACAAAATAGTCCATATATTGTTGCTGGACATCTCGGGCAGTTTGGGAGGACAACCCAGAACAGGCCAATTTCAAGAGCCCTCACCAAACCAGGATCAGCTGGGCCTGACACTGAAAAGTCAACTTCACTTTGCAGTGAGGCAAGGTAGCTGCTTGCATTCCTTCATAAGTAATTGTGGAGGATGCAGCAGCACAATACCACATATTTGATTTTGTATTCGGCCAGGTTAATTGAGGTTAGAAACAGCCTGAAACGACTGGAGAGTATACCAAAGGCGTGTTCCACAACCCTTCTGGCATGAGAGAGCCTGCAAATGTAGATTCTCTGCTCTGGGGTGAGGTTCCTCATAGGAAAGGGCTTCAGAAGATGTTCCCCCAGAGCAAAGGCCTCATCTGCCACAGACACAAAATTGAGGCCCTCGACATTTTCCTCAGCAGGTGGCAAATGTAAGGTGCCATTCTGAAGTCGATGGTAGAATTCGGTCTGCGCAATCACTCCTTCGCCAGAGTTGTGGGCGTTCTTCCCAACATCCAGGTACAGGAACTTGTAGTTGGCAGACACTACCGCTAGCATGACTATGCTGCAAAAGCCCTTCTAATTAAAATAATAGGAGCCTGAGTTGGGTGGTGGGACAGTCCTCACATGCTTACCATCAATCGCCCCACCACAGTTGGGAAAATCCCACTGATGCTCAAACTGGGCTGCAACAGCCTGCCATTGCTGTGGGTTGGAAAGAAACTGGAGTAAAAAAAAAAATTAATTACTACTTTTGCACATAACATTGCAAGCAGATTTGACACAAACTTTCTTGGCCAACATATGTATAACATTTAAATGAGTATTTAACCACTTCAGTGCCGGAAAATTTGGCTGCTGAATGACCGGGCCTTTTTTTGCGATTCGGCACTGCGTCGCTTTAACTGACAATTGTGCGGTCATGCAACGCTGCACCCAAACAAAATTGATGTCCTATTTTCCCCACAAATAGAGCTTTCTTTTGGTTGTATTTGATCTCCTCTGCGGTTTTTACACGCATTCGTCCCTTTTCTGTCTCTCGTGCTCGCGATCGCTCATGGGCGGTGGTCATCGCGAAAATCGGCCATGAGCATCGGCACCCCTGCTGTGCTATCCCGATCCCGCGAGCCGACGTATAGCTATGATGGTTTGTGGGATAGTGTCGACCTGCCGCAGTAAAATGACGGTGGCTGGTCAGGAAGCGGTTAACGACAAAAGTATAAGGTCAACTTATGAGATTCCTCTCCCCCTCTGGTGGCCCATCATAAAAATGTTATGGTGGGGGGGTAATGGGTAGATGTTTTGTACAGGTAACCCTCTACACTTCCATGAAAGCTGAATGCATAAATAATGTGTGATACTTTGGCCAGCCCCTCCTTACTTACGCTATTGGCAGCCAAATGAACAGGTAAGAAGTGTCATAATCCAAAAATATGGATACACACAGTCCAAATTGAAGCACATTTTGACATTCATAAATTACCTATCAAGATAATAAGAGACAAAAACTTTCAACAGCACAGTTTGAAGGTATTCAGGCAGGCCCTTGCATTACATGCTTTGGTGAATTCATCCAGAAATGGGTTTTGCAAAGTCAGCGGATTGTGTATTGTAATCGGTTGACTTATCATTGGGGGGTTCCAAATGAGTTTGTGCCCAAAAAAAATGGCCTCTTGCACGCTGCCTGAATTTGAGCACAACAATAACATTTGTACACATTTTAGGGAGTGTTTAGGGTAAGCACAAAAATGTAGCTGACAAAATACATTGTTAAGTTACTAGGCTAGGTGTGTATGGGCCCAGGATAGCATGCTGGGGAGGTTAATGAAGGAAAATATGCATGAAGGACAAAAAAGGGATAATGGCAGAAAAGGTTTCTGGAATAATGAGTCCCAGAGCCTGGGGGAAGATCCCAGTTGTAAACTTCAGGTCCTGAAGACTTCTCCCCGTCGCCAAGTACTGCAAGGTGGTGATGAGCCTTTGCTCTGGAGTAATGGCAAGCCGCATGTATGTGTCCTGCTTACTAATATAGGGCGTCAGCAATGCCAATAGACAGCAGGGGTCCGTAATCCGGAGATTATTCCTGAAATCATCAGGATTATTCTCCTGGAGCTCCCGCAGCAAAGGCATATGACAGAATTGGTCTTGATTAAGCAACAAATTCTTGGTCCAAGAACTCCTCCTTCTCCTGTTCCTGAACTTGACTTGAGTCAAAGCAATAACTCCAAGCCCAATGATAGCACAATCTCTCCGATGAGAACGCCACATGGCTAGTAGATGAACGGCTGTTCAGAAACGAACTGACAAGCCCGCACTGAAAATCAGAAACAAACTGACAAGCATGCACTAAAAAGCGTGAATTGACACTCACCAAACTTCTACTAACAAGAGATTAGCAGGACGAGCCCAAAGGGTGGCGCATGACTATTGAACTTCCTCACGTTCGTGATTGTTGGCCAACAATTGTGTGCCATGTGTATGCAAGACAAATTTGGACCAACGCCCTTCGGACAAAATTCCACGGTTTTGTTGGCAAACAATCCGATCATGTGTACGAGGCTTTACTGTTGGATACCTCTATTGTAGAGAGACATGTCTGCAATCTAAATCCTTCCTGCCTGTAAGGTTTTACATTTAGGACTAATGGGGCGTACACACGGTCGGACTTTTCAGCTACAAAAGTCCAATGGACGCTGACGGACTAAAGCTGGCTGGTAATCCGATCGTGTGTGGGCTTCTCCGGACTTTCAACGGACTTTTTCAGCCTCAAATCCGACGGACTTTAGATTTGAAACATGCTTCAAATCTTTCCGACGGACTCGAGTCCGGTCGAAAAATCCGCTCGTCTGTATGCTAGTCCGACGGACAAAAACCCACGCTAGGGCAGCTATTGGCCACTGGCTATGAACTTCTTTATTTTAGTCCGGTGTACGTCATCACGTAAGAATTCGACGGACTTTTGTGTGATCGTGTGTAGGCAAGTCTGTTCGTTAGAAAGTCCGCCGCAAGTCCGTCGAAAGTCCGCCAAAAGTCCGTCGAAAGTCTGTCGGACAGGCTGTCGGACTTTTGTAGCTAAAAAGTCCGACCATGTGTACGCCCCATAAGTTTCACTTTAAAGGAATGTGCAGTGTTTTAGTGCATATTTTCTAAAAATGGTAAAAATTTAATATTTCATATTAATATTGTGCAATCTTCTTTTTGATCCAAAAAAGTGAGGCTTTAGGGCCATGATACATTAGAATCTGTCACTAGCAACAGATTGCCATATATGTTCTTCTACAGTCAGGTGAGAAAGTAAGTATACTCTATGGAAATGATTGACTTTTTTTAACATATTTGAACTGACAAACATTAGATCTTCATTCAAACAGGTAAAGTTGATATACTTGAACAAATGACACTCAAAATTAGCATGGGATATTTATTATCATATTATTCATTAATCTAAATTAATGAAAATGCAGATTTGTGACATGGACAAGTATGTACAGCCTCATATTTACTGCCACTTCAAATTCATGAAATTAGAATCAGGTATTCGAGATTAGATGCCAATGATTAGAACCTCCTTAGAGAGAATGCAGGTGGAATCTTATTTAATCATCAGATATCTAGGGTTTGGTGATTTCTTTGCTATTGACATGTGTGGTGTCATCATGCCAAGATCAATAAAGCTGTCTAAGGTCCCTTTCACACACACACGTCTATTTTGACGGACTCTGCTTGCTCAGCAGGGATCGCTCCGTTGATCCCCTCTGAGCCGTCGGATAACAGGTCCAACTCTGCTTACTGTGCAGCGACGAACCTGTCAGAGTTTTGCTCTCCTCTATGGGGGATCGGATGAAAACGGACCGCCTGTCCGTTTTCATCCGATCGATCTGCCAGACGGATGGAAAATAGGGTTTCCATCCGTCTGGAAAGTCGGCGGGCATGTCAACGCTGACATCCGTCGCTCCATAGACCTGCATGGAGCATCCGTTCAGGTCCGCCTAAAAAACTGACAGGCGGACCTTACCGGTCCGCATGTGTAAAAGGGTCCTTAGGCTCTCAGAAAGGCTGTTGGAATCTAGAAGTGGCAAGGGATTTAAAAAAAAAACACCAAATGATTTAATCATTGTAAAGAAAATAATCTACAAGTGGCATAGATTTAAAAAAAACTGCTAATATGTTGAGGACCCAGCAAATTCAACCTAACTATTTAACCACTTTAAGACCGGGCCTATTTTTCAAACTTGTTGTTTACAAGTTAAAACAATGTTTTTTTTTGCTAAAAAATTACTTAGAACCCCCAAACATTATATATTTTTTTTCTAGAATAAAATGGCGTTCGTTGCAATACTTTCTGTCACACCGTATTTGCGCAGCGGTCTTACAAGCACACTTTTATTGGAAAAAATACACTTTTTGAATACAAAAATAAAGACAAATGTAAAGTTAGCCCATTTTTTTTATATTGAGAAAGATAGAAAAAGGTTACCATCCAGCTAGATCATGTATGTTGCCAACATCCCTAGATTGATAGGTGAAAAAAATACCCCCTCATAAGGTTGTGGGACTTTAACGGCAACAGCGTAATGTAAAAACAATTTTATTCCATAGAAAAATGTATATATGTATACAAAACATTAGCATAGTAAATAAACATAACACAGTGAACACAATAAAAAGATGAAACACAGCTGTACTGATGTGCATTGGATAAACATGCTTGTAATGTCTTCCACGAAGGCCTACGCGTTTCGGGACTGAAACTGACCGTCCCTTCGTCAAGGGCGACTCGTGGGACAAGCTCTTACCAAACATGACAGTGTTGGAGCACCCATTGCCCAAATCACAGTGGCGGATATGTCAAAACCACCCACGGATCCAAAAACCGGAGCCTGGGTGTGTGTGGTTGGCCCCACTCTGCCCACACTGATCCACCCCCAAAAAAGGAGACACCAAATCACGGAGCCCGTCCAAGAGGGTACTGTGTCAGGATGGCACAGACCCAAGTGGATGTCTGAGTGCTAGAAAGTATACAGTGGTGAATCTAGGGCAAGTAGAAAAAAGGGGCTATATGAAGGGAGTGTGGGGTACCAATTGAATGGTCATTGATTAGCTCGCATGAACATATTGATCTTCACACCAGCAGAGTCGGTATAAGGCTCTTTAGTTAGTGGGCGTCAGATCTTGCATCATCTATGTCCCACGAGTCGCCCTTGACGAAGGGAAGGTCAGTTTCAGTCCCGAAACGCGTAGGCCTTCGTGGAAGACATTACAAGCATCTTTATCCAATGCACATCAGTACAGCTGTGTTTCAGCTTTTTATTGTGTTCACTGTGTTATGTTTATTTACTATGCTAATGTTTTGTATACATATATAAATTTTTCTATGGAATAAAATTGTTTTTACATTACGCTGTTGCCGTTAAAGTCCCACAACCTTATTTGGGGGTATTTTTTTCACATATTGAGAAAGATGATGTTACGCTAAGTAAATTGATACCAAACATGCCACACTTCAAAATTGCGCCTGCTCGTGGAATGGCGACAAACTTTTATCCTTAAAAATCTCCATATGCGACGTTTACAAAATTCTACAGGAGGTCTAGGGCTAGAATTATTATGCTCGCTCTAATGATACCGTTTTCAAATGCGGTCGCTACTCCCGTTCGCTTCTGCACACGAGCTCAGCGGGACGGGGGCGCGTAAAAATTTTTTTTTTTCTCATTTATTTTACTTTTTATTGATCAGAATCCCAAAACTATACCTCTCACACGTGTACAGATAGAGATAGCGGCGCTAATATAAATTGTGTAAAATAATGGGTCAGAGCAGCATAATGCCTATGACCCTCTACGTATACATAAAAATAATAATGATAATAGTGTCATGAAAAAAAATTCCTTTAACACCCAGTGAAAAGTGTCACTATAAATAATAAATTCCAAAAAATGAATGATCAAGCTCAACAGTTGTTTTTCAGTCTACTTGTGTGAAAAATCTTCTACTCTTCCACCACACCACCGTGATAGTGACACCACTCCCTCTGAAGAGCGCACTCACCAGATTGTATAGCCTCCCACTCTCGTGTTCGGCAAAACAGCAATTGAACCACACCTGGGTTGCATTTGATGAACCGTGAATCCAATCAAGCCAGCTCCATATGTGAAAAAATGAATAAAGTGGTCCACATAGCGTGATACCATTTTGACAGATTTATTAAAATCACTTCAAACCCACTTCAGTGGTTACACTCACTTTTAAACTGAAACATAAAAGCCTTTAAAAAAATCCACAGCAAGCAACAGGATCAGTGATCCAATGGTACACCGCGGTCACAGCGGACCTGAAGTGTAAACTGATGTATCTCTCACCCAACCTTCTAAGGCCCAGCCATCCGATCGGTGTAGTCCTCCTCAGACAGCGGCATCTAATGTCAGTGCGATGGAATGCCGTGTAACCATGCCCAAGATATGTTTTGCCGAAAAGACTTCTTCAAATGGGATTGGCTACATGGACGGTTCATCAATCCTTATATACTATCTATGATCAGTCATGTGATCATCATCAGTCATGTGACCTCCTGCTCTGCACATGCTCACACTTCATGTCCCCCTGACTGTGAAGCACAGGTACAAAGACTGAATAAATTAGTGGATCCCAAACATTTTTACGGTGTGTAGTTAGAATGCTGCATCCAGCATTACCATATATGACATATCCTAACTTATAATCCACCACTAGTTACAGTGCTAATGTGGAAAAGTAACCAATAAAAATGAAAAAATATTATTAAATTAAAATGAACATTTCAACAGGAGATAATGAATTTGTCTAGTTTAAAATACAAGCTATATATATATTAGTCATGATACTATCATACAGCTGCATAGGACAAACAATGACTGAAACACAATCTGATCCTATTAATAAAAAATATGGATGACTGCAGGCGAGTCTAAAAAAAGGGAAATGATAATATAATATATCATCAGTGGTAAATGAATAGAAACCACCTCAAACGTGAAAACATCCCACCAAATTTTAACTTGTTTCTCCAAAAGATTTTCCAAATTCTTTAGAGATCCCGAGACATCTTCCTCGCCATCAGTAATTATCTGATTGGCGGAGAAGATATCTTCCGGGATTATCCGTCTGTTAGACAGACAATTAATGGCATCCATGGCTGCAGGTAGTAAATAAATAGACAATGGTTTGTAGCAAGATATATACAAATAAACCACCCCTGAACCTCTCTTACTCCACTGCGCCAAAGAAACGTGCAAAGCTATATAAAAGATGTGTAAATGAATACAAGATATGTGTACATACACAGTGTACAGTGAAAAAAAGCTGCCACTTAAATAAATATGTAAATTGATCAGAATCCCAACTATACCTCTCACACGTGTACAGGTAGAGATAGCGGCAGTGGAGTAAGAGAGATTCAGGGGCGGTTTATTTGTATATCTCTTGCTACAAACCATTATTTTACTTTTTATTTTTACACTTGTTATTTTTTTTTTTTAATGGTGTCACTTTTATTCCTATTACAAGGAATGTAAACATCCCTTGTAATAGAAAAAAAGCATGACAGGACCTCTTAAATATGAGATCTGAGGTCAAAAGACTAATGCAATGCTAAAATGCAATAAAAAAAAAATGGCATTTGAAAAAAAAAATGTCCCTTTAAGAGTTATGGGTGGAAGTGACGTTTTGACTTCGCTTCCACCCTGCAATGGTATGGAGTCGGGTGGGGGCAATCTTCCCCTCACTCAGCTCCATACCACAGAGGGGACAGGATCCGATTGCCTCCGCCGGCAGGCTCCGGGAAGCGGCGGCAGATTTTTTTTTTTTTTTAAAGTTTTATTATTCCTTTTACGTTTTTTGGTGAGAGGTTTTTGGTTTCTTTGGTGAGATATCAGGGGTCCAAATGGACCCCTGAAGTCTCACTTTTGAGACAGAGAAAGGGACTGAGAAAGCACATGCCCCAGTTCCTTTCTCTGTAGCCTCAGCTGCACTGCAGATGAATGAACAGGAGACAGAGGCTCCTGTTAATTCATAAACTAAAGCATAGTAAACACAGTTTACTATGCTTCAGTTATGAATGAACACAATAAATGATCAGTACCGATCACTCACTGTGTTCTTTAAGAAAAGGTAGGGGCTGGTAAATGACATTTACCAGCCCCTTTTCCCGGGCCTCCATTCTGAAGATCCCCCACAGCAGTCAGCGGGAGAGCAGAGGAGGGAAGTCGGCAGCGCTGTGGGGGGCACACCGTTATTTTGTATCCATTATGGGCCTGAAAGGGGCCCCATGACCCCATTCACACTATACAAATTTTGTTGGCCTGCCTGATTGCATACAAATTGAAATTCTTAAAGGGGTTGTAAACCAGGGCTTGACAAATTTGCTTGGAATCTAGGAGCCAGCTAAAAAAGTTAGGAGCCAGGTTTTTTTTTTTTTTTTTTTTAAACGACCGACAGCTTTATTTTCAATATAAAAGTTAACCAATCTTAAATTTACACAGAGACGACTAGAACGAATGTGACTGCTTTTATTTCCTGCCATGCAGGGACACAAGACCACCATATTCCCGCTAAGGATCCAATCAGGTCCGCCTGAAAAACTGACAGGCGAACCTGATCAGACAGCCCGTGTGAAAGGGGCCAAGCAGGGAGATGACAAATAATAAATTCATTTTAATTAACCACTTCCTTCCCGCAGGACGACTATATACGTCCTGTCTTTGAAGAGAAATACCGTTGTTTATGGTAGCAGCTAGCTACCATAACCCCGGTATCTTCTTCAAGAGCCTGCGGTTCTCTTTCAGATAAAAGTGGTCTCTGCAGCAGATTCGCAGCGAGATCACTTTTATCGGCGGCAGGAGAGGGCCCCCCCTACCGCCGCACCCTGGTGCCCTTCACCGCTTACCGTGGCCGTCGGTAGCGGCAGAGGCGATCCGGATCTGTCCCTGGCCTGACATGGAGACGAGTGAGAGGAAGATGGCCCCCCCGCCCATCTCCAAGTCATTGCAGGGCGGAAGCGACGTCAAATCTTCACTTCCACCCATAGCTCTTAAAGGGACATTTTATTTTTAATTTTTTTTAAATGACAATTTTTTTTTTTTTTTTAATGCATTTTAGTGTAAATATGAGATCTGAAGTCTTTTTGACCCCAGATCTCACATTTAAGAGGTCCTTTCATGCTTTTTTTCCATTACAAGGGATTTTTAATAAAAGTGACTTTTTTTTTTTTTTTTAAAAAGAACAGTGAAAAAATAAAAGTTAAAATAAATAAGAAATTTTTTTTTTTTTTAAATGTGCCCCATCCCTTGTAATAGAAATAAATGTGACACTTTTTTTTTTTTTTAAAAAACAGTGTAAAAATAAAAAGTAAAATATATAAGAAAAAAAAAATTTTTTTAAACGCGCCCCATCCCGCCGAGCTCGCTTGCAGAAGCGAACGCATATTTGAGTAGCGCCCGCATATGAAAGCGGTGGTCAAACCACATGTGAGGTATTGCCACGATCGTTAGAGCGAGAGCAATAATTCTAGTCCTAGACCTCCTCTGTAACTTAAAACATGCAACCTGTAGAATTTTTTAAACGTCGCCTATGGAGATTTTAAAGGGTAAAAGTTTGTCGCCATTCCACAAGCGGACGAAATTTTGAAGCGTGACATGTCGGGAATCAATTTGCTCGGCAAAACATTATCTTTCACAATATAAAAAAAATTGGGCTAACTTTACTGTTTTCTTATTTTTTAATTAAAAAAAAGTATTTTTTCCCAAAAAAAGTGCGCTTGTAAGTCTGCTGCGCAAATACGGTGTGACAGAAAGTATTGCAATGACCACCATTTTATTCTCTAGGGTGTTAGAATAAAAAATATATATAATGTTTGGGGGTTCTAAGTAAAGGGAAGGAGATGAGCGGGCAGTGAAAACAGGTAGGGAAAGCTCCATTGGCATTGATGGATGTCTTGTCATACCAACGGCCACCACCAGAGGGCCCCTTGATCGCAGAAGGAACCATAGGACTGCAGTAGGCCGCAAAGCCGCGGCCTCAATTACCGGCGCGGCCCATCGCGATCGCGCCGGGAGGGGGGGTGTCGAACGGATACTGGATACCCCAGCTGTGCCGCCCCAGGCGCCAGGTCGCTAATTCTAGTCGCAAATGCGACCTGGCGCCCGGGGTTTGTCGAACCCTGTTGTAAACCCTTGTTTTTTTTTTCAAATAACAAACATGTCATACTTACCTGCACTGTGCAGTTCGTTTTGCACAGTGTGGCCCCGATCATCGTCTTCTGGGGTCCACCAACGGCGCTTGTGGCTCCTCCTCGCATCGGTAAACCCCCTAGGAGAAGCGCCCTCCCTGGGGGTTACCTTACAGGCGCGCTCCCTAGTCCAGCATTTGCGTCCATAGACACAGAATGCTGGACTCTGCCCCACCCCCCAGCGCCCTCGTCATTGGATTTGATTGACAGCAGCGGGACCCAATGGCTGTCAATCTATCCAATCAAGAGCCGAGAACCCTGGTACAGAGAGGTAGAGCTCGTCTCCGCCGAGGGGTAACAAACGGGCTCAGGTGAGTAAAACGGGGGGGACCGGTTAGTGTCAGAAGTTTTTTCACCTTAATGCATAGAATGCATAGAAACGAGGGTTTACAACCCCTTAAAGCAGGGGTCCTCAAACTTTTTAGACAGGGGGCCGGTTCACGGTCCCTCAGACGGTTGGGGGGCCGCACTATAGTTTAAAAAAAATATGAACTAATTCATATGCACACATCTTATTTGTAGTGCAAAAAAAAAAAATAAAGAACAATTGTAATCAATATAAACGTATCAGTATTTCACAGACTCCCCTCATTACAGAACCACTCCCAATCACATACTTCCCCCATCACAGATTCCCCCCCATATCAGTCCCCCACCATAGCACAGAGTCCCCCACATCAGTCCCCCACCATAGCACAGAGTCCCCCACATCAGTCCCCCACCATAGCACAGAGTCCCCCACATCAGTCCCCCACCATAGCACAGAGTCCCCCACACCAGTCCCCCACCATATAGCACAGAGTCCCCCACATCACAGATCCCCACCATAGCACAGAGTCCCCCACATCAGTCCCCCACCATAGCACAGAGTCCCCCACATCAGTCCCCCACCATAGCACAGAGTCCCCCACATCAGTCCCCCACCATAGCACAGAGTCCCCCACCATAGCACAGAGTCCCCCACATCAGTCCCCCACCATAGCACAGAGTCCCCCACATCAGTCCCCCACCATAGCACAGAGTCCCCCACCATAGCACAGAGTCCCCCACATCAGTCCCCCACCATAGCACAGAGTCCCCCACATCAGTCCCCCACCATAGCACAGAGTCCCCCACATCAGTCCCCCACCATAGCACAGAGTCCCCCACAGTAGCACAGAGTCCCCCACAGTAGCACAGAGTCCCCCACATCAGAGATCCCCACCATAGCACAGAGTCCCCCACATCAGTCCCCCACCATAGCACAGAGTCCCCCACATCAGTCCCCCACATCAGTCCCCCACCATAGCACAGAGTCCCCAAAATCACAGATCCCCACCATAGCACAGAGTCCCCCACATCACAGATCCCCACCATAGCACAGAGTCCCCCACCATAGCACAGAGTCCCCCACATCACAGATCCCCACCATAGCACAGAGTCCCCCACATCACAGATCCCCACCATAGCACAGAGTCCCCCACCATAGCACAGAGTCCCCCACCATAGCACAGAGTCCCCCACATCAGTCCCCCACCATAGCACAGAGTCCCCCACATCAGTCCCCCACCATAGCACAGAGTCCCCCACATCAGTCCCCCACCATAGCACAGAGTCCCCCACATCACAGAGTCCCCCACCATAGCACAGAGTCCCCCACATCACAGAGTCCCCCACCATAGCACAGAGTCCCCCACATCACAGATCCCCACATCAGTCCCCCACATCACAGATCCCCACCATAGCACAGAGTCCCCCACATCACAGATCCCCACCATAGCACAGAGTCCCCCACATCACAAATCCCCACCATAGCACAGAGTCCCCCACATCAGTCCCCCACCATAGCACAGAGTCCCCCACATCACAGAGTCCCCCACATCACAGAGTCCCCCACCATAGCACAGAGTCCCCCACATCACAGAGTCCCCCACATCACAGAGTCCCCCACCATAGCACAGAGTCCCCCACATCACAGAGTCCCCCACATCACAGAGTCCCCCACATCACAGAGTCCCCCACCATAGCACAGAGTCCCCCACATCACAGAGTCCCCCACCATAGCACAGAGTCCCCCACATCACAGATCCCCACCATAGCACAGAGTCCCCCACATCACAGATCCCCACCATAGCACAGAGTCCCCCACATCACAAATCCCCACCATAGCACAGAGTCCCCCACATCACAGATCCCCACCATAGCACAGAGTCCCCCACCATAGCACAGAGTCCCCCACATCACAGATCCCCACCATAGCACAGAATCCCCCACCATAGCACAGAATCCCCCACCATAGCACAGAGTCCCCCACCATAGCACAGAGTCCCCCACATCAGTCCCCCACCATAGCACAGAGTCCCCCACATCACAGATCCCCCCGTGTGTCACAGATCCCCACCATATAGCACAGATCCCCACCATAGCACAGAGTCCCCCACATCACAGATCCCCCCGTGTGTCACAGATCCCCCCGTGTGTCACAGATCCCCACCATATAGCACAGATCCCCACCATATAGCACAGATCCCCACCATAGCACAGACTCTTACACTTACCTGTATCACGCAGGACATGAGGCATGGTAGGTCCGGACGGAGGGCGGGACTTTGGAAGTGAGGGGCAGGTGATTGGTTCCTGGGACCGCTCTGATGCCTAGCAACCAATCACCTGCTTCTTAGCACAGAAGGTCCTTTGCCCGGCCTGTCATGTTTCCCGTCCTGTGTGATTGAGGGAGCAGAGGGCAGGGCAGTGCTGAAATTTTAAAGGGGCAGTCCGCGGGCCGGATCAAAAATGCTGGAGGGCCGGATTCGGCCCGCGGGCCGTAGTTTGAGGACCCCTGCCTTAAAGGTTTAAACTCATATTATATGGTTTTGGTCAATCGGAAGGAAAAATATACAGAAAATTGTATAGTGTGTATCTAGCTTAAGTTTGCCTAAGGCCTCACAAAGCCTAGAGCCGCCTCTGCCCCTGTGTCCATCACTTTTGTCCAGGGATTGAATACAAGGGATGCATCAGGTGCAACTGCTCCAGAGTTTAACCACTTCAGCCCCGGAGGATTTTACCCCCTTCCTGACCAGAGCACTTTTTACAATTCGGCACTGCGTCGCTTTAACTGCTAATTGCGTGGTCATGCAATGCTGTACCCAAACGAAATTTGCGTCCTTTTCTTCCCACAAATAGAGCTTTCTTTTTATGGTATTTGGTCACCTCTGCCGTTTTTATTTTTTGCGCTATAAATGGAAAAAGACCGAAAATTTTGAAAAAAATATGATATTTTCTACTTTTTGTTATAAAAAAAATCCAATAAACTAAATTTTAGTCATACATTTAGGCCAAAATGTATTCGGCCACATGTCTTTGGTAAAAAAAATGTCAATAAGCGTATATTTATTGGTTTGCGCAAAAGTTATAGCGTCTACAAACTAGGGTACATTTTCTGGAATTTACACAGCTTTTAATTTATGACTGCCTATGTCATTTCTTGAGGTGCTAAAATGGCAGGGCAGTACAAAACCCCCCCAAATGACCCCATTTTGGAAAGTAGACACCCCAAGGAAATTGCTGAGAGGCATGTTGAACCCATTGAATATTTATTTTTTTTGTCCCAAGTGATTGAATAATGACAAAAAAAAAAAAAAAATATTTACAAAAAGTTGTCACTAAATGATATATTGCTCACACAGGCCATAGGCATATGTGGGATTGCACCCCAAAATACATTCAGCTGCTTCTCCTGAGTACGGGGATACCACATGTGTGGGACTTTTTGGGAGCCTAGTCGCGTATGGGGCCCCGAAAACCAAGCACCGCCTTCAGGATTTCTACGGGCATAAATTTTTGATTTCACTCCTCACTACCTATCACAGTTTTGAAGGCCATAAAATGCCAAGATGGCACAAAACCCCCCCAAATGACCCCATTTTGGAAAGTAGACACCCCAAGCTATTTGCTGAGAGGCATGGTGAGTATTTTGCAGCTCTCATTTGTTTTTGAAAATGAAGAAAGACCAGAAATTTTTTTTTTTCTTTTTTCAATTTTCAAAACTTTGTGACAAAAAGTGAGGTCTGCAAAATATTCACTATACCTCTCAGCAAATAGCTTGGGGTGTCTACTTTCCAAAATGGGGTCATTTGGGGGGGGGGGGGTTTGTGCCACCTGGGCATTCCATGGCCTCTGAAACTGTGATAGGCAGTAAAGAGTGAAATCAAAAATTTACGCCCTTAGAATGCCTGAAGGCGGTGCTTGGTTTTCGGGGTCCCGACTTAGAGCAGGGGGGACAGGGGTGCTTTTTTTTTTTTTTTCTTTATTTTTTTTTGCTTTTTTATCTTATTTTTAAACTGTTCCTTTCATTTTTTTTTTTAAATCATTTTTATTGTTATCTCAGGGAATGTAAATATCCCCTATGATAGCAATAGGTAGTGACAGGTACTCTTTTTTGAAAAAATTGGGGTCTATTAGACCCTAGATCTCTCCTCTGCCCTCAAAGCATCTGACCACACCATGATCGGTGTGATAAAATGCTTCCCCAATTTCCCAATGGCGCTGTTTACATCGGCAAAATCTAAGTCATAAAATGCTCGTAGCTTCCGGTTTCTTAGGCCATAGAGATGTTTGGAGCCACTCTGGTCTCTGATCAGCTCTATGGTCAGCTGGCTGAATTACCAGCTGCTTTCTCAGGTTCACTGTTGAGACAGGAGAGCCAGAGAAAAACACGGAAGACACTGGGGGGGGTCATTCCCTCCCACTGCTTGTAAAAGCAGTCTAGAGGCTAATTAGCCACTAGGATTGCTTTTACATGAAAGCCGACCGCTGGCTGAAAAGAATGATACCAAGATGATACCTAAACCTGCAGGCATCGTTCCGGTATAACCACTCAAAGTCGTGAATGGCGTACCTGAAGACAAAAAATGGTTAACAATAAAGCACAGTAAACAGTAAAGTATAAAAAATTGCATACCTGAAAAGCAAACATGATAAAACATAACAACAATAAAACATTGCAGAATAGAATACAGTAAAAAAGAGCAGAACAATAGAGAGAGAATAGAGAGAGAGAGAACAATAAAACGACAACTATTTTTTTTTTGTGTTTTTTTTGCAAACTTGTAACTTTTATAACGGTAACCGGTTCCAGGTTCGGGTCTCTCAAAATGTGATGGCATCTTGGGAGACCCTGTGAAAGTGTGCCTAGTCTGTGCAATGCTGTACCCTACGCTAATACTCAACTAGTGCATGGTAGCGTTCAAAACATTCACCAATGCAAAGACCAGGATTGTCAGGACAGGAGGGACAATAATAGCGGGTGTCACGCCTATATCCGCGCTTGCTGCAGACATGACATCTTTTTTGGGGGGGTTTGTTGGGTAGGGGTACTCGGGAGGACATAAAAATGCCTCTCATGCAGCCGACTGCATTTGGTTGGGGATGTGAATGGGGGAAGTACGGGCGCTGCAGAAGCGGTGGGTTCCCAATTAGGATTGGCGAATGCAGCAGGAAGGGCACTATGGGCACGACGGGCCTGTGTTTGTCTTTTTGGTGGCAGCGGGACACTACTTGTGCTTGCCACCTCACCAGCTTGAACTGCACTTATGGGACTCGCCACGTCACCAAGTGTTACTGCAGTGCAGGTTTGACTACGACCGGGGTGTACTAGGTCGCTGGCGCTTGCCAGTTCACCAAAACGCTACCAAAAAAACTGTTAGCGATCGCAGGGATCAGGCCTGACTCTGCGAACGCTGCAGTTATGCGTTTAGTGTTTTGTAAGTGACAGTGATCGATCGATACTGCACTTGGGTGGGCTGGGCCGGGCGGAGGGGCAAAACGCAGGTGCTAGCAGGTATCTGGGCTGATCCCGCTAACACTGCGTTTTTGGGAACCCTAAACTGCTGGGGACGCTAGTATAGATCTGATCGGATCAGATATTGATCCGTTCAGATACTATACCACTAAGGTGCGTGCGTGGATGTTAGCGGTACTGGCGCTAATCTGACGCTGCCTGGGGCGACGCATATCACCGCCGGGCGATCAGGGGGCTAAACCTTTATTCGGTAATAAACGGCGGGTGCCCTGACACTATAAAAAAAAAAAAACGAACTAACCAGCGTCACCCGTAACACTTATACGGTGATCAGTGGTGAAAGGGTTAACTAGGGGGCAATCAAGGGGTTAAAACATTTATTAGGTAGTATATGGGGGTCCCTGTCGCTATAAAACGCTGACAGCGAACCTAAATATTTACGTCCCTAACTAGCGTCACCAGCGACACTAATACAGCGATCAGAAAAATGATCGCTTAGTGACACTGGTGAAGGGGGGTGATCAAGGGGTTAAAACTTTATTAGGGGGGGTTAGGGGGGTACCCTAGACCTACAGGGGGGTAATACTCACTGTCCTAACACTTCTAACTGTCACAAACTGACACCATGCAGTAATCAGGAAAAAAAAAAAAAAAAACCTGCTTGGTGTCAGTTTGTGACAGGGGGGGGGTGATTGGAGGGGGATTGGGGGGCGATCGGGGGGGGGGGGGATCGGGGTGTTTAGTGTGCCTGGCATGTTCTACTGTGTTGTGTAGTGTTGGTGCACTCACTCACATTTCTTCTCCCCTCGGCGCTGGAACGGAACTCCCGAGCCGAGGAGAGATGACATCACATCCTCTGCCTCTTCGTACTATACAGAGGCAGAGGATGTTTCTCATTGGCTGGGAGCGATCGCGAGGGGGGGGCAACGATCGGATGACCTCCCCCTCATCTTTGATCACTGCCAGACAAAAGCCGACCGCCGCTGGCTCCGGGGGGGGGGGGTCCGATCGGAAGGCATCACGTATCAGGTACGTGATTTTGCCTGCCCGTGCCATTCTGCTCACGTATATAGGCGTTAGACGGTCGGCAAGTGGTTAAAGATACTGTAGCTGCTACATCCAGCTGTGTGTTCCTATTCCATTATAAAAAGCAATAATCTTCACAACTTTTTTTTCTTTTGTTATCTTCGGAATGATCTTGTAGCAGTTTTGGTAGGATTAAAAACATTTTGCACAATCGTTTTAAAAAAAATGAATAGGACAGTCAAAGGTCTGTCCTCTGACATACAAGGAAGACCCAATTTAAGTTTCACACTAGAATCCCATAGTTTTAGTTATTTCTCTGCATTATATACAGAGCTGACAGTGATTGCAATCAGTATACACTTGTTGAGCCGTTATATTAATCTCATGAGATTAATGTGGCAACGGTATGAATAAATATGTGAATTTTGGGCATAATCTTGTAAATCCACAATTAATCACCTTGTCCATTCAATCACTGGGTCATAGAGATTAGATTTGCTTTCATTGTTCTAAATGCCTGTTTTGTTTTTTTTGCTCAATCTATTGTCACTAGTGTCATTCCATTCTCTTTTACATTTTATAGCACACACAGGGTAAAGTTTATGTTGGCTATACACCAACGCTGTATCCTGGCCTAGGCCGACAAGGCCCAGGCCTAGGGCAGAACTTTGCAGGGGGCCAGCACGGAAAGAGTCCTGCCGGCTTGCGTTACACTGTTAGTGTAGCACCAGTCTTATGGGGCGGACTGGGCTGAGAGGCAAATTAGTCTAGCACCCTCATAAAGCGGCCGCGCTGCTTCCGGTATGCGGCTGGCATTCTGCAACTGGGGGGGGTTGCAGCTTCTAATTTTCAAATGTTGACTGTCCTATCACCCTGGACCACAAACCTTCTTCACTGTGCTATGTTTTCCTCTGCACCATTGGCATGGTCCTCTCCATAAAATTATCAGAAATTTGTGCTTAAAGTAAAACTATAGGCAACACTTTTTTTTTTTTTCATTTTGGATAAAGTAAGGGAGGGTTATAGCCCCTGTCAGTTTATTTTTTACCATTCCTGTCCCATTTCAGAGATTTCCCTTCACTTTGTGCCCCATAGCCAAATAAGAAGTGAGAGTAAATCTATGCAAATTAAGGGAATCCATTGGCACCCCCCCCCCCCCTAAGCCCTCAGAACTGTGTCCCCACTCGAAAATTTCAGGGCAGGTCTTAAACAGCAACGGGTGTGGCCTTGACAGGAAGGTTTGGGTCATATTTAAATTAGGGGGTACACAAGTTTAGTCAGGCCTAGGGCAGCACAAAACCTAAATACACTACTGTACTGAAGGTGAAAGCTGCGCTCAAGGTGAAACAAAAAAATATATACAGTGTAGTGAAATCTAAGCAGCCTGCATCGAGATCTAGTCTCCAAATCCCTCCAAAGATGATAATACAAAAGAGATGCGGCGCTAAAACATATTATGAACCTGTGAAATAAGTTAATGTGCAAGGTGAATATAAACAATATTATACTCTAATATCCCAAAATTAATTGAAGACAAATATTGAAATAGATAAATGCATAGAGTCCAAAACCAAAGAAAAAGAAAAAGTCTGTGATAAATCAAGAAAAAGTGCCAGAAAGGGCCACAACAAAGATGAAGATGCAGTGGGGAAAATCTTCTGTGGTTCCTCACACCCAAGGTGGTATATCAGATGTGCTTACCAGATCCCATTGACCGCTATTACAGCAGTCAAAAACGGCACAGGGAAATTATAGGGATCCCCACAACCTCAACTAAGTGGTACCGATGGGCGACAGATGGTATCTCAGGATTCAAAGAGAAAAAAACAATCCATCGCGTAATACAGTCTGCACAATCGTTTTATTAGAAGAGGAATTGCACTTACAAAGCTTCCATGTAGTGATCAGCATGTCGCGTACAAATAACAATCAGTCAGCGTCTCCGTCTGCTGCCTCCGCCTTCCTAGTTCGTGTACAGCCCTACACAAGGACGGACGTGGTGACGTCATAGGCTCCTCCCTACGCGTTTCGTCACAAGCGGACGACGTCTGGGGATTGGCCAAGCTCGAGCGTCACCACGTGTGGGCATTATATACACTACGGGCGCCATCTTGACTAATGGCAAAGCGAAATTTAGCATTGGAAAAAGGCCCGGCTGTATTAGATGCCGGCCATTAGTGAGTAGGAGCAAGCGGAGGAAAATCAAAAAAAGGGGAAAAGAAAGAAACGCCATCTTGTGGCCAAAAAGAATACCAATACAAGACGGAAATGAATCTCTAATGGCGAGAACAAACTATGAAGGGGTACAGCAGACGGCAGACCCAATACAACATTTGTAAAGCATATAAAGTGCAATATATATAAAATACTGATAAAAAGTCTAAAACCTCAGTGGCAATAGAATAAAATTAATATTCCCATATGGATAAAAAGAGTAAAAATGGGACAATTAAAATTAATATTCAAAAATTTAAAAAATATAAAAAATAAAATACTCAGGAGTTGTTTATAAAACAGTTAATGTCCCAGTCCACGTTTAACCCATGGGGTACAAAAGATCTCATGTGAAAGATCCACCTAGTCTCAAGCCTAGATAGTGATCTGACCTTATTTGTCCCTCTCCAGTGTGGGTTTATTTTGTCAATTGCCATAAAGAGGGTCCCATCCGGTTTCTTATCATGGTATTTGGCATAATGCCTGGATAGATTATGCTTTGGGTAACCCCGTTTAATATTGGCAATATGCTCCGATAATCGCACATGCAACTCACGTTTGGTTCGACCGATGTACTGTTTGGAGCATGGGCACTGAATAAGATAGACGACATATTTAGTAGTACATGTGATGAAGGATTGAATGTCATATATCTTATTCGTGACGGAGGATTGAAAGGTCTCACATTTTCTACCAGTGAGGGTGTTTATTTGACAGATCTTACACTTATGACAGGGGTAAAAACCCTTCATACTGTGGAAAAAAGAGATAGTCGCAGGGGGATCTATCACATTTCTAGCGATGCTATGTCGCAAGGAAGGTGCACCCCTATAAATCACTACAGGTCTATCAGGAATGATAGGCCCTAGGACCTTATCATTCCTGAGTATATTCCAATACTTTTGAAAAATTCTTTTGACAGAAAAATGTTGGTTGGAATAACCTGTGATCATGGACCAACTAAACCTATTGTCGCATACGGGACTATGATCAACTTCCCTGTGCAACATAAGTGCCCTGTCCATATTAGCAACCTGAGAAATAGTGGCCTCAACCTCATCCTTGGAGTAGCCCTTTTCCAGGAAACGCTGCTTAAGTACCTGAGCTTGTTGGTAGTACTCCATAACCTCAGTGCAATTACGCCTAATCCGCTGGAATTGTCCCCGAGGGACAGCTCTTAACCAGGCTGGATGATGGCAGCTGGAAAGCGGAATATAGGCGTTTCTATCTGTCGCTTTAAAATATGTATTAGTAATAAGGCGACCATTCCTGACCAGGATGTTAAGGTCAAGGAAATGAATTCCTATATCACTAATTTCAAACTGAAGTGAAATACCTCTGTCATTCTGGTTCAATGATGTGAAAAATTCCTCCAGTGAAGACTGGTCACCATCCCACACCAGCAAGACATCGTCTATGTACCTTTTCCATAAACGTAACTGCACTGGGGGATTCCTGTCAATGACCTCACTCTCCCACCTGGCCATAAATAAATTGGCCAGGCTGGGCGCAAATTTAGCGCCCATGGCCACACCACAAATCTGTAAATAAAAAACACCCCCAAACCAAAAATAATTATGGCCTGCCGCAAATTTCAAAAGTGACAGAATGAAATGTTTTTGGGACTGAGGCAGGGAGGATTCTTGGTCAAGATAATAACTGACAGCCTCCAACCCATGTTGGTGTGAGATGTTGGTATACAGAGAAGCTACATCCGCCGTGGCAAGGATGTAGCTCTCCTTCCACTCCAGGTTTTCCAAGAGATTGATAACCTGGGTGGTATCTCTCAAATATGCTGGAGTAGCTGTCACTAGAGGTTGTAAAAAATTATCAACATACCTTCCAATCCTGGCCGTAACCGAGTCTAACCCGCTAATGATCGGGCGGCCAGGAGGATTGGAAAGGCTTTTATGTATTTTAGGTAGAAAATACATAACCGGAATCCTTGGGGCAGAGGGGACCAGATATGCCCTTTCTTTTTTATTTATAATACCCCCTTCAAAACCTCCATCTACCAAGGTCTGGAGTTCCCTTTTAAACTTAGTTGTGGGGTTGGCAGCCAAAGGCAAATACGTAGCCCGGTCTGAAAGGAGCCTATTCATTTCATCTAAATACTGAGTTTTGCTGAGAATGACAACACCTCCCCCTTTATCCGCTGGACGTATGACAATGTCATTTCGTTCACAGATTTTAGATAAATGGTGCTGGAAATCCCCTTGTTGATTACGGGGGCAGTTGAGTGCTATCAAATCCTTAATAACCATTTCTTTGAACACCTGTATAGAGGGAGCAATGGGACCTGGGGGGTTGAATAATGAGGCATTTGATAAGTTAGTATGTCTAATAGAGGTCTCATTCCTCTGATTAGGTAAACTGGAAAGTGGGTTAGTTATTCCATTCGTAGCAATGGAAGGTCTATTAACAAAGGATGAACCTTGGTTAATAATCGGATTTAAAACGAAATGCCTCTTGATGCTCAGTTTTCTTATGAACTTATGCACATCAATGAACGTTTCAAATTTATTCAATCTGCGAGGGGGGGCAAATTTCAGGCCCTGGCTTAATATTCTTTGTTCGCCTGCGGAAAGCTGGACAGTACTTAAATTGAATACCCCGCTAACATTTATTGTCTTCTTTTCTTTGGCCCTGATCCTCCTCCCCCCTCTAAGACCTCTCTTTCCTCGTGTCCTCTTTTTCCTCTGTAGTTGTTCCTGGGAAAGGACCGCTGATGGTTTCTTTCTTTTCCCCTTTTTTTGATTTTCCTCCGCTTGCTCCTACTCACTAATGGCCGGCATCTAATACAGCCGGGCCTTTCTCCAATGCTAAATTTCGCTTTGCCATTAGTCAAGATGGCGCCCGTAGTGTATATAATGCCCACACGTGGTGACGCTCGAGCTTGGCCAATCCCCAGACGACGTCCGCTTGTGACGAAACGCGTAGGGAGGAGCCTACGACGTCACCACATCCGTCCTTGTGTAGGGCTGTACACGAACTAGGAAGGTGGAGGCAGCAGACGGAGACGCTGACTGATTGTTATTTGTACGCGACATGCTGATCACTACATGGAAGCTTTGTAAGTGCAATTCCTCTTCTAATAAAACGATTGTGCAGACTGTATTACGCGATGGATTGTTTTTTTCTCTTTGAATCCTGAGATACCATCTGTCGCCCATCGGTACCACTTAGTTGAGGTTGTGGGGATCCCTATAATTTCCCTGTGCCGTTTTTGACTGCTGTAATAGCGGTCAATGGGATCTGGTAAGCACATCTGATATACCACCTTGAGTGTGAGGAACCACAGAAGATTTTCCCCACTGCATCTTCATCTTTGTTGTGGCCCTTTCTGGCACTTTTTCTTGATTTATCACGGACTTTTTCTTTTTCTTTGGTTTTGGACTCTATGCATTTATCTATTTCAATATTTGTCTTCAATTAATTTTGGGATATTAGAGTATAATATTGTTTATATTCACCTTGCACATTAACTTATTTCACAGGTTCATAATATGTTTTAGCGCCGCATCTCTTTTGTATTATCATCTTTGGAGGGATTTGGAGACTAGATCTCGATGCAGGCTGTTTAGATTTCACTACACTGTATATATTTTTTTGTTTCACCTTGAGCGCAGCTTTCACCTTCGTTTTTGCCAGTAATTTTTGTTAGTTTTCACTTTAAGTTGCAGCTAAAGGGTCCCCATGGATATTTTTGACTTTAGATCTCAATATACCATTAACACCGAAGGGGTTTTCAATAGTGAGGTTGAACAGGCCGACGAGGTAGGCGGCCTCTTCCTCAGATTGAAGAACCTCCTTACATCGGAGTTACACACCAGCTGGGATGTAGCTTACCTTGAGCAATACATCTCTCAGAAAATGGTACCCCGTAGCTTAAGATGGGAGGTTAACCCTCAGAAAGGTGAAATAGACTTGGAGGGTTGGTTTATTTATTTTAACGACACAGGTGTTAAATTTCTTGTTTTCCTATTGGGGAAAAAACGAGACAAGCTAAAAACTTTGAACGATGAGGTTTCTCTGGTCAGAGATAAACTGTTGCAGTTTAAGGATCAGGAAATTTATAAATTAAAATCTGATCAACTGCGACAGTTTCTTGAAAAGGAAGATTCCGACCAGAGAAATAAAAAGAAGAAAAAATACAATCGCGATTTAGCAGATTACACCAATAAAATGGTTTTTAAATGGCAAATCGCTACAGAGGAATTAACTGAGAATGAGATGATGGATACTCAGCATCAACCCCCATCTCTCTTTCCACCGGCTCACCTCCCTAATAGAGGTGCACTTCCTCCTTCTCAAAACAATGTGAGGACCAACATTCCTTTGACTCAAACCAATAATAGAGGCCAACCTAGTGTTAGGCCTAAAACCTTCAAGGGTAATGGAAAACGTACTCAACAAGGTGGTTCCATGTATGGAGCCTCGCAAGGCCCTCTTCCGAGAGAAAATTATAGAGGAAATCATGCCTCTAAACCTATGAATAGGAATTCTCAGCAATCCAGGGAGAGGGAATATAGGGATACTCCTAGAGGCCACCCCCAGGGATCCAGGGATTACGAGAGGGACCCTAGAGACTATGCACCTATGTCGCATGTCCACACTCCTAGGATTAGGGATATCCCCTTGTCCAATAGGTTTACCCCCCTTTCCTATCACCAGGATAACTTCGATGGGGATGAACATGTGATTGTCAGACATCCTAACCATTATGATGATTATTCTAACCCTGGGAGGAATAATTATCAGAATTCCCCACGGGATTTTTTAGGAGAGGGTCAGAACCATCAGCGGTCCTTTCCCAGGAACAACTACAGAGGAAAAAGAGGACACGAGGAAAGAGAGGTCTTAGAGGGGGGAGGAGGATCAGGGCCAAAGAAAAGAAGACAATAAATGTTAGGGGGGTATTCAATTTAAGTACTGTCCAGCTTTCCGCAGGCGAACAAAGAGTATTAAGCCAGGGCCTGAAATTTGCCCCCCCCTCGCAGATTGAATAAATTTGAAACGTTCATTGATGTGCATAAGTTCATAAGAAAACTGAGCATCAAGAGGCATTTTGTTTTAAATCCGATTATTAACCAAGGTTCATCCTTTGTTAATAGACCTTCCATTGCTACGAATGGAATAACTAACCCACTTTCCAGTTTACCTAATCAGAGGAATGAGACCTCTATTAGACATACTAACTTATCAAATGCCTCATTATTCAACCCCCCAGGTCCCATTGCTCCCTCTATACAGGTGTTCAAAGAAATGGTTATTAAGGATTTGATAGCACTCAACTGCCCCCGTAATCAACAAGGGGATTTCCAGCACCATTTATCTAAAATCTGTGAACGAAATGACATTGTCATACGTCCAGCGGATAAAGGGGGAGGTGTTGTCATTCTCAGCAAAACTCAGTATTTAGATGAAATGAATAGGCTCCTTTCAGATCGGGCTACGTATTTGCCTTTGGCTGCCAACCCCACAACTAAGTTTAAAAGGGAACTCCAGACCTTGGTAGATGGAGGTTTTGAAGGGGGTATTATAAATAAAAAAGAAAGGGCATATCTGGTCCCCTCTGCCCCAAGGATTCCGGTTATGTATTTTCTACCTAAAATACATAAAAGCCTTTCCAATCCTCCTGGCCGCCCGATCATTAGCGGGTTAGACTCGGTTACGGCCAGGATTGGAAGGTATGTTGATAATTTTTTACAACCTCTAGTGACAGCTACTCCAGCATATTTGAGAGATACCACCCAGGTTATCAATCTCTTGGAAAACCTGGAGTGGAAGGAGAGCTACATCCTTGCCACGGCGGATGTAGCTTCTCTGTATACCAACATCTCACACCAACATGGGTTGGAGGCTGTCAGTTATTATCTTGACCAAGAATCCTCCCTGCCTCAGTCCCAAAAACATTTCATTCTGTCACTTTTGAAATTTGCGGCAGGCCATAATTATTTTTGGTTTGGGGGTGTTTTTTATTTACAGATTTGTGGTGTGGCCATGGGCGCTAAATTTGCGCCCAGCCTGGCCAATTTATTTATGGCCAGGTGGGAGAGTGAGGTCATTGACAGGAATCCCCCAGTGCAGTTACGTTTATGGAAAAGGTACATAGACGATGTCTTGCTGGTGTGGGATGGTGACCAGTCTTCACTGGAGGAATTTTTCACATCATTGAACCAGAATGACAGAGGTATTTCACTTCAGTTTGAAATTAGTGATATAGGAATTCATTTCCTTGACCTTAACATCCTGGTCAGGAATGGTCGCCTTATTACTAATACATATTTTAAAGCGACAGATAGAAACGCCTATATTCCGCTTTCCAGCTGCCATCATCCAGCCTGGTTAAGAGCTGTCCCTCGGGGACAATTCCAGCGGATTAGGCGTAATTGCACTGAGGTTATGGAGTACTACCAACAAGCTCAGGTACTTAAGCAGCGTTTCCTGGAAAAGGGCTACTCCAAGGATGAGGTTGAGGCCACTATTTCTCAGGTTGCTAATATGGACAGGGCACTTATGTTGCACAGGGAAGTTGATCATAGTCCCGTATGCGACAATAGGTTTAGTTGGTCCATGATCACAGGTTATTCCAACCAACATTTTTCTGTCAAAAGAATTTTTCAAAAGTATTGGAATATACTCAGGAATGATAAGGTCCTAGGGCCTATCATTCCTGATAGACCTGTAGTGATTTATAGGGGTGCACCTTCCTTGCGACATAGCATCGCTAGAAATGTGATAGATCCCCCTGCGACTATCTCTTTTTTCCACAGTATGAAGGGTTTTTACCCCTGTCATAAGTGTAAGATCTGTCAAATAAACACCCTCACTGGTAGAAAATGTGAGACCTTTCAATCCTCCGTCACGAATAAGATATATGACATTCAATCCTTCATCACATGTACTACTAAATATGTCGTCTATCTTATTCAGTGCCCATGCTCCAAACAGTACATCGGTCGAACCAAACGTGAGTTGCATGTGCGATTATCGGAGCATATTGCCAATATTAAACGGGGTTACCCAAAGCATAATCTATCCAGGCATTATGCCAAATACCATGATAAGAAACCGGATGGGACCCTCTTTATGGCAATTGACAAAATAAACCCACACTGGAGAGGGACAAATAAGGTCAGATCACTATCTAGGCTTGAGACTAGGTGGATCTTTCACATGAGATCTTTTGTACCCCATGGGTTAAACGTGGACTGGGACATTAACTGTTTTATAAACAACTCCTGAGTATTTTATTTTTTATATTTTTTAAATTTTTGAATATTAATTTTAATTGTCCCATTTTTACTCTTTTTATCCATATGGGAATATTAATTTTATTCTATTGCCACTGAGGTTTTAGACTTTTTATCAGTATTTTATATATATTGCACTTTATATGCTTTACAAATGTTGTATTGGGTCTGCCGTCTGCTGTACCCCTTCATAGTTTGTTCTCGCCATTAGAGATTCATTTCCGTCTTGTATTGGTATTCTTTTTGGCCACAAGATGGCGTTTCTTTCTTTTCCCCTTTTTTTGATTTTCCTCCGCTTGCTCCTACTCACTAATGGCCGGCATCTAATACAGCCGGGCCTTTTTCCAATGCTAAATTTCGCTTTGCCATTAGTCAAGATGGTGCCCGTAGTGTATATAATGTCCACACGTGGTGACGCTCGAGCTTGGCCAATCCCCAGACGACGTCCGCTTGTGACTAAACGCGTAGGGAGGAGCCTACGACGTCACCACGTCCGTCCTTGTGTAGGGCTGTACACGAACTAGGAAGGCGGAGGCAGCAGACGGAGACGCTGACTGATTGTTATTTGTACGCGACATGCTGATCACTACATGGAAGCTTTGTAAGTGCAATTCCTCTTCTAATAAAACGATTGTGCAGACTGTATTACGCGATGGATTGTTTTTTTCTCTTTGAATCCTGAAATACCATCTGTCGCCCATCGGTACCACTTAGTTGAGGTTGTGGGGATCCCTATAATTTCCCTGTGCCGTTTTTGACTGCTGTAATAGCGGTCAATGGGATCTGGTAAGCACATCTGATATACCACCTTGGGTGTGAGGAACCACAGAAGATTTTCCCCACTGCATCTTCATCTTTGTTGTGGCCCTTTCTAAATACACTACTGCTATACACAACTCAGATTTCTTATCCAGTTATCTTCTGGATAAATATGTACATTTTGGGCATAACCCCCCACCATCTACTCAGTTTAGCGAGAATGGAATCACGTGATTTAACTTGTTCATATCTGGTGTATGGCTAGCCTTTAGTTATTGAATAAACAAGCCCACTTTGCTGGGCAGCACAGTGGTGTAGGGGGTAGCACTCTCACCTAGCAGTAAAAAGGGTCCCTGGTTTGAATCCCAACCACAACACTACCTGCCTGGAGTTTGCATGTTCTCCCTGTGCCTGCGTGGGTTTCCTCCGGGTACTCCGGTTTCCTCCCACATTCCAAAGACATGCTGGTAGCTTAATTGGCTTCTGTCCAAAATTGGCCCTAGTATATGAATGTGAGTTGGGGACCTTAGATTGTGGGCTCCTTGAGGGTAGGGTGTGATGTATGTGTGGAGTGCTGTGTAAATTGACAGCGCTATATGGGTACCTTAAATAAATAATAATATAATAAATAAGCATCTTAATGAGACACAATGTACAGGGATGGGGAGAATTGTAGACACACACCCACACTCACTCAGGTTGAACTGTATGGACTGGTGTCTTTATTCAACCTTAGTAACCATGTAACTTTAGTGAATTATTATTATTATTAATAAACAGAAATAATAATATTACATTCAATAAATTGGACTAGTTTATTCCAAAATGAAAGCCTCGTACACACGATTTGGATTGTTTGCCAACAAAACCGTGGAATCTTGTCCGAAGGGCGTTGGCTCAAACTTGTCTTGCATACATACGGCCACATAATTGTTGGCCAACAATCACGAATGTAGTGACGTACTGCGTATCTTTTCAACTCTTAAGCACCACCCATTGGGCTCCTTCTGTTAATTTCGTGTTAGTAGAAGTTTCGTGAGTGTTGATTCGCGATTTTCATTTTGCGCTTTTCATTTCGCACTTTTCATTTCGTACGTTTCAGTTCGTTTCTGAACGGCCGTTCGTTAACCAGCCATGTTGCGGAATCGGAGGAGATAATGTGTTATTTATTATTGGCCTTGGAGTTATTGCTTTGACATTATTTTTTTGGTTGAATAATGATTTGATTTGGTATATTTTCTATAATTTGGATGCATAGAATGCACTTTTTGGTTAAGTTCTATTGGCAGATAGCATGTCTAATTGTATTTGTTTTCTTTTTTTAATGCACAATAAACAAACTGTGTAGAATAATACTTGGCTATGTGTTTTACTCCAAATAACATTTTGAGAGTAGGCAGTTACATTTTAAAAAGTACAATGTAAAATTAACAAGGGAAACCAACATAGTAAAAACGACGGGATAATGGTGTTGTGGTAACTTGTCCAAATAAAAAAAATAAAAAAGCATAATAATATTATTCTTGATATCACTAGAAAAAAAATCCTTTGAAAATTAGTTTGCAATATCTCCATCAGTATCACCAGCAAAGCAACTTCATTGTTATCCCATTAAAAAAGAAGAGAATGTGCGCTGCATTTCGAGATTTCATAATTTGCCACGTCACGAATGTTAATTCTCCATTACGAACGCTAGTTTACAAGACCGACCGCTTCTGGCTCATCCTTACTTCCGAGCATGTATGTTTGTACTTTGAACTTTTGCCCGACGGACTTGTGTACACAGGCTTGGAAAATCTGACAACACACATTTGTCCGCGGAAAATTTGAAAACCTGCCATCCAACATTTGTCTGTGGAAAGTCTGACAACAATTGTCCGATGGAGAGTACACACGGTTACCGCCAACAGCCTGTCATCGAACATTTCCCGTTGTAAAGTCCGATCGTGTGTACGCGGCTTAAGGCTAGCCATACATACAAAGCAGAAGTGATCCTTACGGAGTAAGTTTACCACTTAGGAGAACACCAGTTACAATAGGAATGAAAAACACAAGGGCTGGGAATTGATATGAATTGGTTACTAGGCAGTGAAAGATAGACAAAAATGGATAAGCAAAATCTTGTTGCCAGAGCCATTTTTCTGCACACATGTTCAATTTCACATTTTATCCCTTTCATGACTAAGCCTATTTTTGAAATTTGGTGTTTACAAGTTAAAGGGGTTGTAAAGGTAATTTTTTTATTTTTTAAAAATAACAAACATGTTATACTTACCTTCACTGTGCAGCTCATTCTGCACAGAGTGGCCCCGAACCTGGTCTTCTGGGGTCCCTCGGCGGCTGTTTCAGCTCCTCCCCGCAAGAACTAACCACCTCAATGCGAGCTCCCTCGCATGGTGGTTAGTTATTGCGGGCGCGCTCCCGTGATACAGCCGGCGGCTATAGCCGCTCGCTGTATCACTCGGCCCCGCCCCCCAGCGCGCCGCGTCATTGGATGTGATTGACAGCAGCGCGAGCCAATGGCTGCGCTGCTTCCAATCCATCCACTGTAGCCAATCAGCGGCCAGGCTGAGCAGCGGAATCGAGGTTGGGAACGAGCAGCCAAATTTCGAGGGGTCAGGTAAGTAAAACGAGGGGGCTGGGGACGGCGGTATTGTTAGTAGTTTTTTCACCTTAATGCATAGAATGCATTAAGGTGAAACAATTTTTACCTTTACAACCCCTTTAAAATCCGTATTTTTTGCTAGAAAATTACTTAGAGTTCCCAAACATTATATATATTTTTTTAGCAGAGAATCTAGAGAATAAAATGGAGATTGTTGCAATAGTTTATATCACACTGTATTTGTGCAGCGGTGTTTTAAATGCAAATTTTTGGAAAAGGGACACTTTCATGAATTTAAAAAATTCTAAACAGTAAAGTTACCCCAATTTTTTTGTATAATGTGAAAGATGATGTTACGCCGAGTAAATAGATACCAAACATGTCACCCTTTATAATTGCACGCACTCGTGGAATGGCGACAAACTACGGTACCTATGAATTTCCATAGGCAACGCTTTAAAAATTTTTTACGGTTACCAGGTTTGAGTTACAGAGGAGGTCTAGGGCTAGAATTATCGCTCTGATGATCGCGGCGATACCTCACATGTGTGATTTGAACACCGTTTACATATGCGGGCGCAACTTCCGTATGCGTTTTCTTCGCTGCGCGAGCTCGCGGGGACGGGGGCACTTTAAAAAATATTTTTTTTATTTATTTTATTTATTTTTATACTTTATAAATTGTGTTTAAAAATTTTTTTTTTTTTTTACTTTTATTGCTGTCACAAGGAATGTAAACATCCCTTGTGACAGTAATAGGTGGTGACAGGTACTCTTTATGGAGGGATGGGGGGTCTAAAAGGTCGAAAACGGCGATTCTGAATACTGTATTTTTTTTAAAACCGGCGCCATTGGCAGCCGAGTAAACGGGAAGTGACGTCATGACGTCGCTTCCGCGTTTACATTGAGAAAGCTGGAACTAAGCCGCCCACAGCTTCGTTCCAGCCCGCCCCCAGTCGCCGGAGACAGCTGATTGGACACCGGGCCTCCCGATCGCACGGGAGGCCCGGTAAGAGCGGCGGGAGGCGGCGGGAGGGGGGGGGACGTCCCCTCCCGCTCCTCCGGTATAACAGCCGAGCGGCTTTTAGCCGCATCGGTTGTTATACTCGGGTAGCCGATCGCCCGCTGAAAACAACGGTACCGGGATGATGCCTGCAGCTGCCCGCTCCTCCGAGCGGCTTTTAGCCGCATCGGTTGTTATACTCGGGTAGCCGATCGCCCGCTGAAAACAACGGTACCGGGATGATGCCTGCAGCTGCGGGCATCATCCCGGTATAACCCCGGAAAGCCGAGTACGCATATCTGCGTACGGTCGGCGGGAAGGGGATTTATACATAAAAACACACTTTAAACCTCAAAAACATCATAGAATTAAATATTGGTAGTTGCAATTTTGTTTTGTAAAATTAATTTTAGTGCACAAAATAAAATCTAAATTTTTTCTGTAATGTATACAACATGAGTCAAGTAAATAGATACCAAAGATTGCACACACTTGCGAAATAACGACAAAGTATGATACTCAAAACTGTCAATGCTTAACCACTTCAATACAAGGCACTTTCACCCCTTCCTGCCTAGGCCAATTTTCATCACTGTCATACTTTAAATGACAATTGTGCGGTAACAATTGCAACACTGTACCCATATGACATTTTAGCATTTTTTTGATACAGAGGGGGTATTTAGTTACCTCTAGGTTTTTTATTTTATTTACAAAAAAAAGACCAAACGTTTTGAAAAAAAACAACAACCTTTTTCTTCATTTCTGTTTTAAAATTTAGCAAATAAGTATTTTTTCTTCTTCACTGATGTGTGCTGATGAGGCTGCACTGATGGGCACTGATAGGCTTCACTGTTGGGCATTGATGGGCACTGATGAGGCTGCACTGATTGGCACTGATGAGGCTGCACTAATGGGCACTGATGGGCGCTGATGAGGCAGCACTGATAAGCTGTGCTAATGGGCACTGATGAGGCTGCACTGATGGGTATTGAAGATGCTGCACGGATGGGTACTGATTCACACTAATGAGGTTGCACTAATGGGCACTGATAGGCGGCACTGATATGCTGCACTGATGGACACTGATGGGGCTGCACTGATAATTAGTACCCTGATTATCAGTGTAAATGTCCCCTGTAAGTGGAAAGCCAGTTATTGGCTTTCCTCTCCTCAGATACTGACAGTGGTGAGGGAAGGGAATGCAGATAAGCGGCATTTGTATAAATGCGATCAGTTGTGATTGGACACAGCTGATCACATGGTAAAGAGCTTACGTCATTGGCTCTTTACCCTGATAGGTGATGGGCTGTGTCCAAGGGACACAGCTCACCACCAATCACTGTGCTGTGCACCCCTGAGGGTGCGCATGAGCGGTGCAATGTGAAGGACGTCATAAACGTCCAGTGAGAGCGGTAAAGCCACAGGAGAATGTTAAAAACCTTTACAGTTCATCAGTTTAGTACTAGATTTACCCCTCTCATACCAGCAGGCCTGGGGACACCTGATATGTGTTGTGCAATTTTCTTTTACATATGCATGTGTGCCCCAGGTGAGCATTTGAATTTGAATGTGCATATATAGAGGGGGGGGGGGGGGGGGACTTTAGAACTTCTTTTTTGTTCTTTTAATTCATTTAAAAAAATAAACATTTGTTCACAATTTTTACACTTAATGACTTAATGAAAAGCTTATGTGATAGTAATCTTCTTGTGGCCGGTGCTCTTCAGACATTGGGGGTCTGTTAGATGGGTTTGTGCCTCACACCGGAGATTGAGAAAAATAGGTTTCTTGTCTCTGTTAGAAAAGTTTTACATTTTTATTGTGTGACTATTAGAAAAACTATTAGAAAAACAATAACACTGAGACTGATTTTTAAGATGACTTCTGAGCACATTGTTGTATTAACTTGTTATATCGTTTGCTTTAACTAACCCCATAGTAAGTTTTAGGATGATTAGGGTTAACCATATATGGTAGAACAGACTGTACAGGAAACACTAATTAGCCAATAAAGTACCATTTTGTACCAGGCACGCTATCTGTGTTTCCTCAGCCAATAGAAGCGTTATAGCTATATTATTGTAGATATAAGGAGGGGGCCGGTACATCCCTTTGTATGATTCTTACTGCATTCTTTGACTTGTAAGCATCATTTTTTTGTGTGACAAATCTGAAATAAATTGTCTGCTTTTCAATACATCTTTGACTGATCACAGGAGAAGAATAATCCTAACAGTCTCCCTTCTCCATCTTGAAGGGTGCTTTGGATTTCCCCAGCTTCCACAGGACCAAGGTGAGCCCAGAACATGCATGGGGGGGGGGGGAAAGGTGGGGACCATGTTTGCTTAAAAGTGATCAGGCAGCTTTACAGCCTATATATAGACCCTACCTAAAATGATTATATAGTATATGCATCCTACTTGTTCAGTACTTCCATTTTTAACCCAAGTATTGCTATAATCTATTGATCTAAACCCAAGACTTTTTCTTAGTCACCTCTTGAGCTGAGAACCCCTGCTTGTGATGAAAGCAGTGAATGCCCTAACACACCCCTATAATCTCCTTGCTGGCTCCCATCGAAAGCATTCTGCAACAAGCACAATGTCAGTACTAAGCGTCTCTTGCAGGCACCAATCATATTCAGATCTCCCGTAAATGTTGGTGAATGCAATTGGTAATTAAGAAAGCAGAGATAAGACATTACAAAGCACTGGTCTCCCAGTGACCTTGTAGGGCTTTCTGAAATCTGGTTGCAGTGAATTACAAAGAAATGCAGCCTCTGGCATTGTTACCCTGACCCTGGTTTCACTACTTAGCATAGGTGTGCGCAGCCTCTTGCATAGGGTGTGCACCCCAAAGCTCAAATACATATGCATGTGTATATGTACTGATGGTGTCAGTAGGGCAGTGGACAGTGTAATTTTGTTAATTTTATTTTCCCAAAAATTTTTGGCTTGTGTAACATTTTTGGGGGGGGTGACATATCAGTGGCCTAAACAGGGGGGAATATGCAGCACACAAGGCAATTAGGGTGTGCCCAGGCACACCTGGCACACCCTGTGCGCGTGCCTATGCTACTTAGTGAATGCACACAGTATTGGAGCACAGACTTTTCTGACTTTGCTGGCTGTAAGGATAAGCATACTTCTAAACTACCTAGGTGTAACAACCTCTCATTTCTCTACCATTACTACTTTTATAGCCTCCTGTACATATCTTAGACCAATAGAAGACCATCAGGAGCCATCACCACTGGTCGGCACTCCTGTCCTCTTCCATGCTGGCAGGGCCTTGCAGTACTGAAGAAGATTGACCTACTCTCTGCAGACCCAAATGAGAAAGGTTTTGCTGTAGGTTTATAGGTGGCTTTTCATTTTTGAGGAAAAGCTGCAAATGTGCTATAGCAGGGGTCTCCAAACTATGGCCCTCGGTTGTTTAGGAACTACAATTCCCACCTTGCCTAGTCATGTCTGTGACTGTCAGAGTTTTTAAATGCCTTATAGGATGTGTAGTTCCGCAACAGCTGGAGAGCCGTAGTTTGGAGATCCCTGTGCTAGAGTGAGTGTCATTCCCCCCTCCCTGAGGCTCAGACAGGAGCATCATCTGGTTTGATGTAGGCCATGGCTCCTGCAATAAATTGCTCAATAATCTGAGGTATGTACAAGGATATTAAGATGGTCATTACACGAGGATGTTAGGCTTAGGTGTTTAAATACTTATTGTTTAAAATTATGGCAGTTCCGATATTTTTACCATTCACGACTGAAGAGAAATCTTTCAAATTGGACACAAATGGCAAAAAATTACATGGTTTAAAACCATTCCCTAACCTATCTAAAATGAAAGAAATGTTTCAGCTTTAAGTGTACTTGAAAAACATTATTATTGCCTGCATTTATGTGTGAGCAAACTTTTCAATGCTCAAAGGACAATTTTTTTTATTTACTGGAATTACTGTCATCTCAGTACAATATTGAGAACCAATGGCTTGGCGCATCAAAGCTCAGTAAACTGAGCGGTAATATGGATGTAATTATTGCTCAGCTTTGCATGCTAATGAACAGTTGATTCATTAATAGTTGGTAAAGGAGAGGTTTTATGCAATGCTGAGTGCTAATTACAAGCGGTACTAATGTTGCATCTGAGTTTAATGCCGCGTACACACGAGCGGACTTTACGGCGTACTTTGCCCGGCGGACTGGATTTCGTCGGACAATTCGATGTGTGTGGGCTCCAGCGGACTTTGTTTTCTCAAAAGTTGGACGGACTTAGATTTGAAACTTGTTTAAAATTTATCCGTTGAAATCGAGTCCGGTCGAAAAGTCCGCCGTCTGTATGCTAGTTCGACGGACAAAAAGCCACGCTAGGGCAGCTATTGGCTACTGGCTATGAACTTCCTTGTTTTAGTCCGGTCGTACGTCATCACGTACGAATTCGACGGACTTTGGTGGATTGTGTGTAGGCAAGTCCGTTCATTCAGAAAGTCCGTCGGAAAGTACGTCGAAAAGTCCGCCGGGCAAAGTCCGCCGTAAAGTCCGCTCGTGTGTACGTGGCATAAGGGTCATTTTATGCAAGATCTGGGCTTGAAATAAATATTACCTTTCAGTACCAGCAGTAAGCTGTTCATTCCTAATGCTGTTGTAATGGTATTCTTTCCATCTGATTTGTACGTTATGTTAAATGCACGTCTAAACTTTTGTAAGACCAAAAGTCTGGCTCACCGGGTGTATATTGTTTCATAATTGAAGGACCACAAGCAAGAGGGTTTGTGGGCGGAGCCTCGGTGTGATCATGTATAACACTGGGAAATTATCCCTGTATTGTACGTTGAGGAGGCTGGAGTGAGACCGAAGCTGGTTGGAGCTTAGAAAGCAGGCTGCGGGGGACCGGTTGAATCAATAAAGGTAAGGTAAGTACTTACTCCCTTTCCGTTCACCCTTAGACATAATGAGCATTTCATTTTATTAATTTTTTTACCTTTTTTTAAATTCCTGAAGGCTTTAAACTTATATCTCACATATTTATTTTGTGCAGTGAATGCTTATTTACCATCTGAGTTCCTTTGGGGACTTCCCTTCATCTGGGCATTGAATTTTAAGGCAGAGTGGAACAAGCACTAATGCAATAGCATTAACACACATTGCCGAAGCATTTGAAAATGTGCTTCAAACGCCTCCTCTCCGTTTATTTGTTTAATTTGAAAGGGGGAGTGATGTAGAGGAAGTTACTAGCTGAGGTGTGGTTTTTGTGGTGTGAGTTTAGGCATTTTTTAGTGATTTTGTACTGAATCTTGCGTTTTTTTTATAATAACTGTCTTTTCTTAAGACAAATACACAAATTCCTACACTCTAATCTGTGTGATGCTGGCTAAATCCAGGCAAAGTTAAATGGCCAGGTGAAAGGAATAGAAGGGTATTTGATAGTCTCTCAGAGATTTTCTAATGCCCCGTACACACGGTCGGACTTTCCAACGGAATATGTGCGATCGGAGCTTGTTGTCCGAAATTCTGACCGTGTGTGAGCTCCATCGGACTTTTTCCATCGGAATTTCCGACACAGAAAGTTTGAGAGCAGGCTATAAAATTTTCCGACAACAAAATCCGTTCGTGTCAATTCTGACCATGTGTGGACAATTCCGACGCACAAAGTGCCACGCATGCTCAGAATAAATTCCGAGACGGAATTGCTTGGTCTGGTAAAATTAGCCTTCGTAATAGATATAGCACTTTTGTCATGCTGCAATGTTTTAAATTGTTGAATGCAGCGCACTCTCTACTTCTTTATAATGCTAATGATCTCACAAATGTCTTTCTTTATTTATTTCTCGTGATTTCATGAATATAATATTTTTATTTGTCACATTTGTTGTATTTTTTTAAAATACAGATCTCCTGTTTTTTGTTTTTTTTTTGTTTTTTGTTTTTTGGTGATCTCCAGAATAGTTTTGGGTGTGTTTTGTGTGTCAAGTTACCACAACACCATTATTATCTTGTCTTTTTTAATCTCAAGGAGGTTGGTTGGTGTTGGTGTCCCTTGTTAATTTCACATTGTATTTTTGAAATGTACCTGAATCCTCACAAACAAACTGTCCTTTTTGAAGGAAAACACACATAGGCAAGTATTACTTAAAAAAAAAACTTTATTAAGGGGTCCTAACCAAATAAAGAGGGAGGCAACGCTGGAGAAACAGCAGAAACCAGGGCACACATCAACAATTTTCAGGCAAAACTGGTGGCCTGAGGAGTCCTTATCTAAGGGAGTACGATCTGATCCAGACGTCCAAGAGATCATGAACAGCAGCAGATGACATACATGTCCCCAGGCTGTGGTCATACAAGAGCCTGCATCTTTTGTCAGACCAGACTGACCCCAGGCCATCACTTTCTTGTCTTCCTTCCACTCTTCCTTCCAGGCTGTGGCTGTGGTGTTGGAGGTGTGGCAGGAGGAGGAGGATGATGAAACTCACACAGGTGGGTATTGGGTGTGATTTCGCCCCTCAACCCCTTATTTAATGTTTTATAAATGATTTCCTCACACATGAGACATTGCCCCTCCTGCATGTCCTGCAGTTTTGTGGCAGCCATGGAGGCAAAGGCCTCTTCATGAGTGGGGTTGGCTCTGAGGGACACAGAAGCCTCCTGAATCAGCCTTAGTGCTGACTCCTCCACGTTACTCCCCTTCCTGGGTCTTTTGTTTGGAAGGCGGAGGGGAGGAACCTGTGATTGTGGGAGGCTCCTACTGGGCCCGGCCACCTCCTGGCTGCCACTTACCCCTGCCTCCTCCTGGCTGCCACTAACCCCGCCTCCTCCTGGTTGCCACATTCCACAGCCTCCTCCTGTGTGCCACATTCCACAGCCTCCTCCTGGCTGAGGTCTTCCTGTGTATGAAAAAGGGACATAGTTTTAGTTTTTTCTTCATCAATCACACACAATTTTCATTCATGATGTTGCAAATTCAATGTTAATAAATAGAAAAGACTATCATTCTAAACCCAGCATTTTTCATTCTTGTCCCAATTATTTTTGCCCACTACTGTCTATTTATATGTAAACATCTTTATTAAATCAGCAATTAGTGATCAATAAAAACATCTAGTAAACATCATTTTGCCAAGAAATCTGTAGAACAATGCTATACCTGGCTCAAGCTGGGCTCCTCCACTTCCTCCTGACTGGAAGTCCCAGGTTGGACATTGGAAGCCTCAGCTGTGTTGGAAGATGGTGGAAGGAAGAGTGGAAGGAAGGGTTGAGAGGGATTCCCTGACTTCAGTGTGGTCTGACAGAAATCGCAGTCTCTCATAGTACCACAACCTGGGGACATAAACGTCACCTGCTGCAGCTCCTGATCTCTGGGAATCCGTGACCTTCTTACGCTCCCTAAGATAAGTCCCTAAGATAAGTGCTCCTCAGGCCACCAATTTTGGCTTTTAAATAGGGGGTGGTTGCCGTGGGGACCACCAGCTTCACCAACTCCAGCAGTTTCTCCAGGGCTGCCTGCCTCTTTTGTTTATGATTATAATGCGGGTGTTTCACCTGCCACAGACAGGGCAACTCCCTGTACTTGTCTATGAACAGGGGGAGGAAGTTGTGATAATTGAAGCCATCTATTTTCTCTGCAAGACACAACACAAGACAAACCCTAATGTCAGGCTAAACTCTCCTAATCTTGTCCCAACATAGGCCTCAATCTATAAGCAGTATAGGCCCAAGTTAAACTTGTACCTTCGTTATCACGATCGGCGCTTCCGATACTCCTTCCTCCGCTCACAGATCGTATGTACGACGCACGCATGTTATGCGCATGCGTGAAACTCCGCCCGCCCCTGACGTTCTTTCTAGTCTATTTCCCGCCCCTTCTCTTTTGGTGCAGTGGGGGAGAGCACATGGTGGAGAGACAACAGGTGCATGATAATAGCAGCAACGAGAAGGAGGAGGAAAGCCCAGAGCCAGAAACATCACGATCCCGGTGGAGATTTAAGGCCTCAAATATGGCCTTTGTTGAGATGGTGGACATATTGAAGAGGGCCAACTACGACAGGAAGTATGGACCTTACCCAAACCCAAATGTGAGAAAGGCCAAGATCATGGCTAAAGTTGTGAAGAGTCTGCACAGGAATTTTGGGGTACGGCGATCCAAGGATCAACTCAGGAAACAGTGGTCGGACCTCAAATTAAGGGAGCATGATCAGTATAGAAGGATTAGGAGAGTGCTGCAAAAAAGTAAGTAGTTGTCCTGTGTTCCTATTCTTTCTTTTTATGATGTTCGTGCTGCTCCATGCGCTTTTCTTTACTGTTGTACATTTTTAAAATGGCAACGTTCATGTTCATGGGCACATTAATCGTTCGTAGGAAGCATTGTTCGTTCGGCCACTAAAATACAATGTTTTGGCCAGATGCAGTTCAATACGGTTTTTCGGGCCTACTTCTATTACAGTGTTTCTCCATTGTTTTGGCTCATTTCTTGAAACAGAAATGACATTCTCAAAACAACATGGACAAATCTCCAAACCACTTGGCAATTGTTCACAACTGAATTAAATTTCTCATTCATTTCATCAAAATTGCAAATGTCTCAGTACAAGTCTCAATGTCTCAGTACATCTTTCAAATGATTAAGTACAAGTAGCCTACATTTAGCACAATTTCCAAGTGAATAGATCTTGTTGATCTAAACTGATTGTCAATTCTCAGTCTAATGGTTGTTCTCTCCAAAACGTGTCAGCGTCATTTCATTGTTTAAGTCATCACATGCACAATAGTCTGTTCAATTGTCAAAATTATTCAGGAACATAATACCATGAATACCATATATGAATCTCTTGGAACATTTGATAAAATGATTACAACAATTGACAGTCAGGTGCAACTAGAACTTGACTAAGGGTCCTTTCACACTGGGGCGGTTTGCAGGTGCTATTGCGCTAATAATAGCGCCTGCAAACCGACCCGAAAGTGCTGCTGCTTTCATTCCAGTGTGAAAGCCCCGAGGGCTTTCACACTGGAGCGGTGCGCTGGCAGGACGGCAAAAAAAGTCCTGCCAGCAGCATCTTCGGAGCGGTGAAGGAGCGGTGTGTATACCGCTCCTTTACCGCTCCTGCCCATTGAAATCAATGGGACGGCGCGGCTATACCGCCGGCAAAGCGCCTCTGCAGAGGCGCTTTGCGGTGGTTTTAACCCTTTCTCGGCCGTTAGCAGGGGGTAAAACCGCCCCGCTAGCGGCTGCATACCGACGGTAAATCGCCGCTTACAATAGCGGCGCTTTACCGCCGACAACGCCCCCGCCCCAGTGTGAAAGGAGCCTAACAAAGGAGGAGTCGGAGTTGGTCTCAGATGACCAATCAAACAGTATGTTTAGTTACCTGACAGGTGCTGTCCATGATTGTAAATGCTGCCAAACATGTATATATAGAGCTTGACCATGCAGGACCAGTACAATTTCTGAACATGGAGGCACCTGGCCAAGTAAATGAACAAGGGAAACTGCCTGCTCGAGGAAGAGGAAGAAGAAGAGGAAGAGGAGTAAGGGTGAGTGGTGGTGGAATAGGGGGAAGAGGCAGAGGAGCACGAAGATACTATGCTGTCCCTGATGAAATTCGGGCCACAATTATAGATCATGTCATCAACCATGGCCTCACAATGGCGGAGGAAGGTCGCCGAGTGCAGCCTAATGTGCCTCGCTCTACAGTCTTCTCTATCATCCAAACATTTCGCAGGGAAAACAGGTATGTAGTCAGTCTATAAAGGAATTATATAATGTATAGAACAGGACACTGTGCATAGAGCAACAAATATGTTTATTTACTCATTTACGTATTCATTTAGTGTGTATGTGTGATAGGCCTACAGTATTACAGTATGTTACCTCAGTGGGATGTTACGTATGATACTAACAATGACAAGAAAAATATTGTAGAAAATAAACTATGGAATAGTTTATTTTCTACAATATTGATGATACAGTTTACAGTAGTATTCCAGTCACTGTGCAGTGATGCATTGGAATTGTGGTAAAGTTACTGTAAGCAAAACAACAATACGATTACATTGGTAACTCCTTCTGTACAGAATACATAAGGTATAAATTACGAATGGAGTGTTGTCCTTTGAATTCTATGTCTAGGATTGGACGACAACCTGGCACGGGTGGCCGAGGAAAACTTCTCAATGAACAACAAGAACAAGAGATCTGTAACATGGTGTTGGCAAATAATGCCATCACATTGAGACAGATCTGCACTGCAATCCTACAAGACAAAGCCATATTCCAAAATGTCACTCTATAAGCATCTCCACAATTGCCCGCATATTGAAGAAGCATCAGATGACAATGAAGCAAATTTACAGGGTACCATTTGAGAGGAAATCTGACAGAGTGAAAGAGCTGCGGTACCAGTATGTACATGTAAGTCAGTCACTGGTTGTCCATCAAGATAACCTTTTTACAACTACCATAAGCAGTGGTTCCCGAAATGTATTGGTTTCAGTACCCACCTGATTTCTGAATCTAGGTAATCCAGGTATGAAAGTATTTGATTTACGTATCTGATTTATAAACATTTTGTCTAAAAACTGCAGCTTACTGTATGATGCAATTATCATTATAATCCTTATTTTGAAGAATATAACATGCAATACAGTAAGAAAAAGGGTCAAAGAGCTGCAATTACAGTAGTGCCTCCCATGTAAATCTATCTAATACTGTGGGTTTTACTGTAACATTTCAGTAAGTCTACTCATTGATAATTTTTCCCCTCCCCTTTACCTCTGCATAGGGTACATGTACCCCAGGTTTGAAACCACTGGAATACTGGCCAGTAATATATTGAACTTGTTTAGAACATTCCTATGTAACTGTCTGTAACTGTAGTGTATGACTCTTCTGTATGACTGATTTGATGTTTTCTTTTTTTACTCTATTGTAGAGAATAATGGCATTGGAAGGAAATGAGACCTCTCACATACTCGTGTATGTGGATGAGGCTGGCTTCAACCTGGCCAAGGGCCGAAGACGTGGCCGTAATTTTATTGGCCACCGGGCCACGGTGGATGTTCCAGGCCAGCGAGGGGGCAATACAACTATGTGTGCTGCCATTTCTGAGAATGGTGTGGCCACTCACATCCCCAGTTTTGGCCCATAGAATACACAGAAGCTCCTTATCTTCTTGGACCGCCTTCATTTGGATTTGATCCCTGAAAATAAGAGAGGTCTCATAGGGCCTCACCTACCACAATATATAATTGTATGGGACAATGTGAATTTCCACCGTGGCCTGCTTATGAGGGCCTAGTTCACTGCTCATCCAAGGATGGATATGGTGTTCCTACCACCTTACTCTCCTTTCCTCAACCCTATTGAGGAGTTTTTCTCCGCTTGGAGGTGGAGAGTGTATGAGCATCGAGCTCAAGATCAGAGGTCCCTGCTCCATGCAATGGATGCTGCCTGTGAGGATATTACAGGAGATCAGTGTAGGGGATGCTCTGATGAAATCCGATTGGCGGATGAAACGCGTCAGCATGATGCCATCACGATACCCATAGCGTTCCCACAGACCTCCAGATCCACCCACCAGCCCAGGCATCACTGGCCTGTAATTACAGTAACATGGCCGTTTGAAACTTCCCGGGAAACGGAAAGAGCGGAGGACTGAACGATTTAGAAAACCCTGCTTTATTCACCGCATCTCCCTGGGCGTACACCTTCTACTTACCCTCAGTACGCCATCAAAGGATATGCACAGCTGAGGACCCGGCAGGGGACGGGAGACAACTCAACTAGCCAGCTGGAGACGGCATGAGCCTGAACTCGGTCCGGTGATGTGTCCTGATGCACCACAGAGTCAACACTGGGTGAGATCTAATCTGTTTGTGTCCTGGACAGGGGACAGTTGTCTCAATCAGTGCATCCACCCAGTATGTATGATTCACTAAATGAGTTACACTGCTCAGCCTGATTCAATCCACTACGGCTCACCATATCCTGCAAACAGGAACTCCCATTCCCTGTCATCAGCGCTGCGAAATATTGATGGCCCAGGGTGATCTTACAGTAACTGACCAGGACTGCAGTATCCAGTGACCATGCTACTGTTGAGTCAGTACAGGGTCTTCCCATTTCCGTTCCCCCCATCTTCCTCTCCTATCCCCCCGGTTCTTCTTGTTCCTACATCTATGAGGACCTGATATCTAGGGCTACTGCATTACCATCCACAACCCCACATATCTCTCCTTTCACTTACCATCTGCTGTTATCATTTTATTTACCAGGACTTTCAGTTATCCAGCAGATGATATGTATCTAGTATCTAATCTGAATTCATTCTTGTATATCTATCTTGAATGAATTCACATGAGGTGTGTGTGGTATATGTGAGTGGTGGCCATCTGTGTCTGTCAATGACAACGTTGTCATTTTTATATTGGTGATGGTACCTGTTTTTACACTATATTATTGGATTGGTGTTTATAGTGTACTTTCAATAAAAAGCATTTCATATACGTTTTGACCATTGCATGTTCCTCCTTGATGAATTACCTTTCCCTTTGTTTTTTGTAGGGGATGGTTGCGACATGCACGCAGCTTCTTCCCTCGTTGCATCGCAAGGGAGGATATACGCTGCAATATTGATGAGAATCTGTGGCCAGACAGACAGCAGCGTGTGGATGGGCAGGAGGGTGAGGACGGTGGCCAGTGAAGAGATGTTACAGTAGTTGTGAAACTACAGCTTTATTTACAGCATTGTAGGCTAAATGTAATTTTCCTTGTTTTTTTGTTTGTGTGTTTATATTTCCGTATATTATGCTGTATACATTTTCTTTTTACTCTGATGTATGGAAGTTACTTTGTGTGTGAATGATAATGGTTACAATACTGTAAAGTAATTTTTCCTTGGCAGTATGAGTGCAATGTGTGATGTAAAACCTTGGAATCTACTCTTACCCTAAAATCTTTTCTTTTTTTCAGTTTTATACACAATTGTATTCAGTTAGCTAGACAAAAACTGTACAGTAACCATTGTCAATGAAGGACTGGGCTAAGACTGAAAGGTGGACATGAGGGATATTTCAATGGTCCTCTGCCATAAAGACAAAGCATCTAAACATTTTGACTTGCAGTGCTTACACAATGCCAAAGGGATGAAGCATTTTGGGGGCACTGACTATTTGAATGAGAAAGAAATTTATTTTTGACACATGAGTGAACTGTTTTGGGAAAGATATGAGCTTCTGAAGGTGAACCATGGTGTTGTGCTGAACCATCCAGGTTATTTTGGCAAAAGCACCAAGAGAGTTGAGAACGTCCGGTCTGTTTCAAGAAATGAGCCAAAGCAATTGAGAAGAATCTTTGCCATTTTGGTAGCACTGACTCTTTATATGGGAAAGGAATATGGTTTTGAAGCATGAGTGAACAGTTTTGGGAGAGATATGAGCTTTTGCACGTGAGTTATAGAGTTGTGCTGAACTGTAAGACTGTTTTGCCAAATGAACTTAGAGTTTTGAGAATGTCATGTCTGTTTCAAGAAATGAGCCAAAACAATGGAGAAAAACTGTAATAAAAGTTTGTTGTCTAGATGGGTTTGTAACTAGAATGAAATGCTAACTAGATTCTGTGTAAGGAGAGGACACTCAACAGCTGTTTACACATCTGGACGCTGGAGCACTAGTGTTGGACAAAATAACACCCTTTTTGTTAGTAGGGGGCCCACACAGGTGCTCTAGTGAATACTATAGGGGTGTCTCCATCTGTGAAGCTTGCACAAAACAGGTAAGTATTCAAGCTTTACAAAGGAAAAAAAATTCTTCAGCTTGGAACTCTGCAAAACAGACAATTGTACCCCACTTCCAAGCAATGTTTCATATTCCTATTTCTGCCATCAAATATCTGTGTGCTAAGTATATCTATTTTTGTTCACATAGGGGAGAAAAGACTCCGAGGACACCACTCATCAGAGGAGACCACGGACCCCCCACCTCAGGAAGAAGGGGAAATCCCCCAAACCCAACCAGAGGAGGAGGAGAGAGACGTTGTAGAAACTGTCACCACAACAGGTGAGTGTCTGCGACCACAGCCTCAGGTAAGAGATGGATGCCTGCATATTTATAATACATGGTGTTTTTTTTTGCTTTTTTTGTAGGTGATCGGGATGTTGTGGAAGAGGAATGTCATTTCACCAGTGAAAGTGCCCAGATCCTCATCGGGGAGATAATGGGGTGTAATAGAGATTTAGAAAACCTAAAGCAAAAAATCAATGATGTTCAAAACAAAATGAAGAGCATCATTGATGTTTTAGGGAGAATCTAAAACTCCCAGAAATCCCCAAATTTCTTGTTTTTTGTGACAAAATTTTTTTATGTATGTTAAAAGCCAAATTTAGAAGATGTACACAGTGTGTCAACATGTGCTCTCTGCCATCACGGGAGATCAATTTATGCGTTTTGTGGGTGCAACCCCTTCCTCAATAATAAAGTAGCTGAGAGGAAGGGCTTGCATCCACAAAACACGTCCATTGATCCCCCATGATGGCAGCTAGCACATGTTGACATTAGGCAATTTGTGTGCATCTTCTAAATTTGGCTTTTTCAGGGGTGACATCACCCCATCTGCTGAACGCAATATCAAACACAGTTTGTACATACTCATGTCTGATGTTGCCTTCACTTTATAAAATTTGAACTTTGTAAGTTCCAGAGTTGTTTATTGTTTTATGGTTTTAAACATGCTCCAGAGTTGCTAAGTTCCAGACTTGTGTATTGTTTTATGGTTTTAAATATGCTTGTTTTACCTTAAAAGGCAATTTCTACTTAATGTGACCTAAAAAAATGTTATACAACAAACATTTTTGTTTGTTCAAAAACCCTTTTAGAAACACATATGTGATTGTGCTGTGATTAAAAAGATTGATAATCAACAATGTGTGGCTTTTTCTTTCAATGCTCAAAAGCATTTTTGGTAAAGTTGTTGTTTTCAGTGGCAATGGGGGTTATTTACTAAAGACAAATACACTTTGCACTACAAGTGCAGTCTCAAGTGCACTTGTAGTGCAAAGTGTATTTTCCTTTAGTAAATAACACCCAACAGTGCTTTCTAATTTTACACAATCACGCCATTTTCATGACTCCCCAAATTTCGGGCCATGGTGTTGAAAATTATTAATATTTTTGTCAGTAATGCATTACATACATTAACAAAAAAAACAAGGTGTGTGTGTGTAGCAGACCCACAACATAATAATAATAGTTAGCCGAAGAAGAGATTGTCACCTCATTTGTCAACAAAATTTCGTTTGTACTGTTGAAGAAAAAGGCCAAAAAATTAGAACATTAATAAAAGATAACCGAGCAGACAGCTAAAAGAAAGCCAAGCAGTAAATCAAAGCAAATATTTGTTCAGTTTCAAATATATTTTTATTTTAAAAATATCTCAGACATTGTCTGGCATATCCATGGCCCCCCTAACTGCAAAGTATTCCAGGTATCTTATACGGACCTCGCGGGCACTCTGGGGGGGCAAGCCAGGATGGCAAGTTTCAAGCGCCGTCAGGGTTGGTTCATTAATATGAATTCCTGACTCAGGCCCAACTGAGGCAGCATAGTTTAAAGAATTTCTCCTTAAAAAGTTGTGGAGAACACAGCAACACAGGATGATGTGATTGAGTTTATATTCCGCCATTTGTATCGGTGTAAGAAATAGGCTGAACCGGCTGGCCATTATTCCAAACGTATTCTCCACCACTCTTCTGGCTCTGGCCAGCCGGTAATTAAAAATTCTCTGGTCCGGGGTGAGGGTCCTCATAGGGAATGGCTGCATAAGATGGTCCCCCCAGCACAAACGCTTCATCCGCAACGTAGACGAATGGGAGTCCTTCTGCATTGTCTTCTGGAGATGGCAAGCCCAAGCTGCCATTCTGGAGACACCTGTAGAACTCGGTCTGGGCGATGACTCCACCATCCAACATCCGGCCATTCTTCCCCACGTCCACATACAGGAACTCGTAAGTAGCCGACACCACTGCCAACATCACAATACTGTTGAACCCCTTGTAATTATAATAGTATGACCCCCAGTTGGGGGGTGGGACTATGTGGACCTGTTTCCCATCAATTGCCCCTACGCAGCTTGGAAAGTCCCACCGCTGGGCAAAGTGGGAGGCCACAGTCTGCCATTCCTGTGGTTAGGAAGGAAACTGTGGAGTCAAACAAGAATAAAAAAATGAGTCATTTTGCACATAAACATGGAAAGCAGATTAGACACAAACATTCTTGGCCAACATCAGTATAACATTTATTTTAGGGAGTATTTAAAGACAAAAGTATAAGGTTCACCTATCAGATTCCTCACCCCCTCTGATGGCCCATTGTTAAAATTTTAAGGGGGGAGATGTTTTGGACAGGTAACCCTCTCCACTTCATTGAGAGATGAATGCCTAAATAATGTGTATTACTTTGGCCAGCCCCTCCTTACTTACACTATTGGCAGCCCACTGGACAGGTAAGAAGTGTCATAATACAAAAATATAAATACACACTGTCCAAATCGGAGCACAATTTTAACATTCTGCAATTGCCTATCAAGATAATAATAGGATACAAAAACTTTAAACAGTACCATTTAAAAATATTCAGGCAGGCCCTTGCACTACATGCTTTGGGGAATTCATACAAAAATCTGACCACAAAAGAGGTAGGTATAGTGTGTATGGGTTTGGCAAAGTCAGCAGATAGAGGATTGTTATGAGTTGACTTAGCGGTTGGGGGGAGGGAGGGTTCCAAATGCGTTTGGGACTCAAAAAAAAAGCCTCTGGCACTCTGCCAAAATTTAAGGACACAAATAACATTTGTACACATTTTAGGGGTTGTTTAGGGTAAAGCACTACTATGGAGCTGACAAAATACATTGTTAAGTGACTAGGCGAGGTGGATATAGGCCCAGGAGAGCATGCTGGGGAGGTAAGTGAAGGCAAATATGCATGAAGGACAAAAAAAACGTTAAAAAATTCCAGCATGCATGAGGACAAAGTGGACATTCACAGCATATTACAATCATTGTAATTAGGGAATTATGAAAGAAATACAATATATTATCAAACATTAAATATAATAAAATGTGATGTTAAAGGATAAAAATCTTACCTTAATATAGTCCTTCTGCAGGACCTGGATGATGGCAGAACAGGTCTCTGGGATAATGATCCCCAGAGCCTGGGGGGAGATGCCTGTCAAGAACTTGAGGTCCTGCAGGCTTCTCCCCGTCGCCAAGTACCGCAACGTGGCAACTAGCCTCTGCTCCGGAGTGAGGGCTTGCCTCATGCAGGTATCCTGCCTGCTGATATAAGGGGTCAGCAAAGCCAACAAATGGTGAAATACGGGGTCCGTCAACCGGAGAAAGTTCCTGAAATCATCAGGATTATTCTCACGGATCTCACTGAGCAAAGGCATGTGACAGAATTGGTCGTAGAACAAACTAACATATGTGGCGCTCGTGGGAGGTTCGTCCACAGCCTTTGGTCAATCACGGCTCAGGGGCTAAGTCCTTGCCTCACACTATATAAGGCTGCTTACACTGTGGCCATATGTAGTGTGATATAGTGGAGATAGATTAGGCAGGTTAGTTAGTGGATTCAGCCTGCAGTCAGTGTAGAATATATAATACAGTGCAGTCAGTGTAGTGTATATAATACAGTGCAGTCAGTGTAGAATATATAATACAGTGCAGTCAGAGTATGGTATATAATACAGTGCAGTCAATGTAGAATATATAATACAGTGCAGGCAGTGTAGAATATATAATACAGTGCAGGCAGTGTAGAATATATAATACAGTGCAGTCAGTGTAGTCTATTTAATACAGTGCAGTTCGTGTAGTGTATATAATATATATGAAAAGGGAATTTGGGACTTTAAATGAAGCGCTTGGGTAGTGGAGGTAGAATAGTACCATATTTAGATTGTATTATGAAATGTTTTATTGGTTATAATAGGTAACAATCAGTAAAAGAGTATTCATCTCATATACAGTAAAAAATGTTTACATTTCATATATGTATAGGAAATATGCACATAATATAAACATGGTAAAAGATATATACACATATAACAGCATATGGTTTGGAGTTGGAGATAGAGTAACATGGTATTAATAACAGGTACATGTCTGGTACCGATAGGTGCATCCACATGGTATATGTACATTTACTAAATAGGAAAAATTTGTATAGTTGGAAAGAGCAGATGGTCAAAATGAGAATGATTCCATATAGGATGTGGCTGGGGAATCAAAAAATTAGAGCTCGACGCATTTCGTGGGTGTTTCCCCACTCATCAGGAGCTGATGTAACCAAAATTCCTATAAGTACATATAAAAATATAGTAAACCATATTGTCCATATAAATAAGTAAAAAATATATAAACATGGATGAACATTTCATGTATGCAGATGGTTTGACCAAAGGCACTCACCAACTCGGACAGCATGTGTGGTGCGCGGCGGTGGGCGTAGGGCGGGCCAGCAACATGATCTCTCCACGGGAGCCGAGGCGGCATGAATATAGACACAGCAACGGGCATGGTAAGAGAGGGCAAGATAAGATAGAGTGTGTCCATGGAGCAAGAGTGTTGTATGGTAGAAACAAGCATATCTGGGAACAAAATATTATAATAAGTATGTGTATGATTTGCAATGGTATTTAGCAAAAAACAATGGTCGAGTAATAAATAAGTAGTAGACCCAGTGGACTCCAAGGAAAGGTGATGGTGTGGGTGATGAATAAATAAGTGTTTGAAAGATCTGTACTAACGATAGGGTGACATTAAAGATGGATGTGTGGTAGCCAAGATAGAATAAAAAAGTGAGAAAAAGCAAAGTCACCAAAGAAATAGGCACCAAGACTCATAAGAAACATCCAAAAGGGGAAGGAAAGGTGGTGAAAAAAATAAGTCGTGAGAGGGAAAACAAGAACCTACCCAGTAGTGGCATCTAAAGGCACCCCCAACTGAACAAGAATCCGCAGAGCTGGTGTGTAGTGTATGTAATGCAGTGCAGTCAGTGTAGACTATATAATACAGTGCAGCCAGTATAGTGCATATAATCCAGTGCAGTCAGTGTAGAATATATAATACAGTGCAGTGCAGCATATATAGTGAAGTGCAGAGTATATAGGGCAGTGCAGTGCAGCGTATATAGTAAAGTGCAGAGTATACATACCCTTTGAAATTATCCACATTTTGCTATGTTACAACCAAAAACATAAACATATTTTTTTGGGATTTTATGTGATAAACTAACACAAAGTGACACATAATTGTGAAGTGGAATGAAAATGCTAAATGGTTTTCACATTTTTTTACAATGAATATCTAAAAAGTGAGTGTGCATTTGTATTCAGCCCCCTTTACCCTGATACCCCTAACTAAAATCTAGTGGAACCAATTGCCTTCAGAAGTCACCTAATTAATGTAGCGCTGGTAGATTTGCGATCTACCATCTGATAGGTAAATTTATTAAATTGCTCGTTAGGGGTAGTTAGATTTGCCTCTGTTCCAGCTTGGCTGACGTTGCATGTGTTTCCATACTGGGCCGGTGGGTGTCGGTGTTACTATTGGCTAGTGTTGGAAAGGCAACGTGTCAAAGCGTATGGATGCTCTTCTGTCTCGGAGACAACTCGGTGGAGGTGGTCCTCCGAGTGGGATTCTGGGAGAGGGTATTTATGGGACAGACGCCATGTTCTAGGGTCATTTTACAGCCACCCGCTGGCCCTCCTGGCTGACAGGTATGCGTTAGAGTGCTACCTCGTGGTCCTCCGTTCCGGAGGCCCGCGACGCTGCGGCGCATGGGTGGGCCCAGAAGCTTGTCTGGGGCCTACCACAGCAGCCGAGGAATGGTCCTGAGCTGTCTATCCAGAGTGAAGAAGCTGGACAACCGAGGAGATCCCAGGGGAGGACCCGTCATGGAAGGATCACGCAGAGTGCTGGTCTGGAGAGGGACCTGGTGACTCGGTTGGAGGACGTATCCTAAAATAACTTTACAGCATAGTGTTGCCGGGTTTGGCTTAAAGGTTCAAGCACTGTGACTGACATTCCAAAACCAAAACCGCAAAACCAATACATCCTGTGGCAGAGGATCATACGGGTTCATCCCAAGCAAGTCTGTGGCAGAGACTTTGGTTTGTGCTATGTACTGGCTGCTAGGCAAGTGAGAGAGGCCTATCCAGGCGAGCAAAGAGTGTGTCCCACAAGAGGAGCGCATTCTACTGTAATATTCAACCCCTAAAGGACATTTGTCAAGAATCCTACAGAAAAGGTATTTGAGCTTTCCCTGCAGTTTCCCTTTTGCCTCTTTCCTGCTACTTCCTTCGTTAATAGTTCAATAAAGCATTGAAAACGTACTCAAGTGTTGGTGCTTGTATCGTCCGGAGGTAAACTCAACGGAACCCTAGACCCGGTGCCAGCGAAACAGAGGGAAGGAGAGTGAAGGTAACAAGCCCGCTTAAACCAGCAGCTCCACCGAGAGTTATTGCTACATTAATAAATATAGTCCACCTGTGTGTAATTTATTCTCAGTATTACCAGGTTACCGGGTGATGTTGACCACGCCCCCTTATGACGTCACCGTCCCAGCATGCCCAGGGACTGTGACGTCATAAGGGGGCGGGGTCACCGCCTATATAAGTCATTGCGGAGCGCTCACACAGCATTACAGCGGGAGAGAGTGTTGTGTCAACATCGGAAGAAGAGAAGAGGGAAGAAGACGACACAGAAGTCCGGGCCACCGCTAGCAAAAGAATGGCAGAAGATAGTGAAGAAGCCGGCAGAAGAACCGGACACCGGGAGAAGGGGTCGAACACCGGGAGAAGAGGCCGGAGAGCGGGAGAAGAACCGGACACCGGGAGAAGAGGCCGGAGAGAGCGGCGAAGTCGGAAGAGACCCCCGGAGCTGTCTAATAAATTACTTTAAAAACCTGTGTAGTGTGTTTTTTATTGACACTTTTTCCTTAGGTGAATGGGTAGGGGTACGATGTACCCCATACTCATTCACATAGGGTGGGGGGCCAGGATCTGGGGGCCCCCTTATTAAAGGGGGCTCCCAGATTCCGAAAAGCCCCCCGCCCGCAGACCACCGTCAACCAATGGCCAGGGTTGTCGGGAAGAGGCCCTTGTCCTCATCAACATGGGGACAAGGTGCTTTGGGGTGGGGGGGCGCAGGGGGCCCCCCTACCCCAAAGCACCAACCCCCCCATGTTGAGGAGGTTCAGGAGGGGGGGCGCTCACTCGTCCCCACCCCCTTTCCTGAGTGGCCGGGCTGCGTGCTCGGATAGGGGTCTGGTATGGATTTTGGGGGGACCCCACGCCGTTCTTTCGGCATAGGGGGTTCCCCTTAAAATCCATACCAGACGTAAGGGACATCATTGCCTCACCCTTGCGCTCGCCACAATAGGAAAATTTGTTTTTCCTATTGCAGCGAGGGCGAGATGTAGTACCCTGCCCTTGCGTCGTATCTGATCCGTTGGACCAGCATACAGACGAACAGGCTTTCTGTTAGGAACTGAGTCCGGCAGAGTTACGACGTAAAGATTTGAAGCAGGTTTCAAATCTAAAGTCCGTCGGATTTCCAACCAAAATGGTCTGTCGGAAGTCCAATGCAGCCCACACACGGTCGGATTTTCCGCCGGATTTGGTCCGTCGGACCAGTCCGGTCAGAAAGTCCGCCCATGTGTATACGGCATTAGTCATTCACTCCACAAATCTGGCCTTTATGGAAGAGTGGCAAGAAGAAAGTCATTGTTGAAAGAAAGCTATAAGAAATCCCATTTGCGGTTTGCGAGAAGCTATGTGGGGGACACAGCAAACAAGGAAGAAGGTGCTCTGGTCAGATAAGACCAAAATTGAACTGTTTGGCATAAAAGCAAAACGCTATGTGTGGCAGAAAACAAACACTGCACATCACCCTGAACACACCATCCGTGAAACACGATGGTGGCAGGATCATGTTGTGGGGATGCTTTTCTTCATCAGGGCCAGGGAAGCTGGTCAGAGTTGAGGGGAAGATGGATGGAGCTAAATACAGGGTAATCTTAGAAGAAAACCTGTTAGTCTGCAAAAACTTGAGACTGGAGTGGAGGTTCACCTTCCAGCAGGACAATGACCCTAAACATACAGCCAGAGCTACAATGAAATAGTTTAGATCAAAGCATATTCATGTGTTAGAATGGCCCAGTCAAAGTCCAGACCTAAAACCAATTGAGAAGACTTAAAAATTTCTGTTCACAGATGCTCTCCATCCAATCTGACCAGGGGCACCAGCAGGGGGGGATGAAGCCCCGAATGTGACCCCGAAAAGCCCCGTGTCTCAGGCATGAAAAAGAGGGGGGGAGGTTGGGACTTTAAATGATTTGCGCATGATGCAGCCCAATCACACTCACAGAGGTGCAAACATATGTATGTTTATTAAGGACCAATGATCAGCATGGCATAAAAACGCATTGCAAACATTAGACATAAAATAATCGCATATAAACAATAATTATCCAGACATAGACTGGGCGGAGGGAACCGCGCATTCATTTAAGGCTCGCCAGTTCCTTAATGTCTTGCAGGACAATTTTATGGGTCAGATGGTAGACGCACCAACTAGAAATAAAACATTACTGGATCTACTGATTACCAACAATACAGACCTGATCACGGATGTGGAAATACGGGGCAATTTAGATAACAGCGATCACAGGTCAATTAGTTTCAGTATAAATCACACAAATAGGAAACATGAAGGGAACACAAAGACACTGAATTTCAAAAGAGCCAACTTCCCTAAACTACAAACCTTGCTAAAAGGCATAAATTGGGATAATATATTAGGAACAAAGAATACCGAGGAGAGATGGGTTTGCTTTAAGAGCATATTAAATAAGGGCATTAGCCAATGTATCCCATTGGGTAATAAATTTAAAAGAACGAACAAAAATCCTGGATGGCTTAACTCCAATGTAAAAATGCATATAAAAGCAAAGGAGAAGGCCTTCAAAAAATATAAGGTTGAGGGATCATCCTCAGCATTCAGACTTTATAAAGAATGCAACAAGAAATGTAAGGGTGCAATTAGGACGGCTAAGATAGAACATGAAAGACACATAGCAGAGGAGAGCAAAAAAAATCCCAAGAAATTCTTTAAGTATGTAAACAGTAAAAAAGGGAGGACAGACCATATTGGCCCCATAAAGAATGAGGAAGGACATCTGGTTACAAAGGATGTGGAGATGGCGAAGGTATTGAATTTATTCTCTCCTCAGTCTTCACGAGTGAATCGGGGGGCTTCAGTAACCAAAACTGCAGTGTTTATCCTCATGACACAACACAGGAAGCCCCTCCATGGTTAACAGAGGACAGAATTAAAATTAGACTTGAGAAACTTAACATTAATAAATCACCGGGACCAGATAACTTGCATCCGAGGGTACTTAGGGAACTCAGTCAAGTTATTGCCAGACCGTTGTTCCTAATTTTTACAGACAGTCTATTGACTGGAATGGTACCAGCTGATTGGAGAAAAGCCAATGTAGCACCAATATTTAAAAAGGGCCCAAAATACATCCCTAGGAATTACAGACCAGTTAGCCTAACATCAATAGTATGTAAACTCTTGGAGGGGATGATAAGGGACTATATACAAGATTTTAGTAATAAGAATGATATCATTAGCAGTAATCAGCATGGATTCATGAAGAATCATTCTTTCCAAACCAATCTATTAACCTTCTATGAGGAGGTGAGTTGCCATCTAGATAAAGGAAGGCCCGTAGACGTGGTGTATCTGGATTTTGCAAAAGCATTTGACACAGTTCCCCATAAACGTTAACTGTACAAAATAAGGTCCGTTGGCATGGACCATAGGGTGAGTACATGGATTGAAAACTGGCTACAAGGGCGAGTTCAGAGGGTGGTGATAAATGGGGAGTACTCAGAATGGTCAGGGGTGGGTAGTGGGGTTCCCCAGGGTTCTGTGCTGGGACCAATCCTATTTAATTTGTTTATAAACGACCTGGAGGATGGGATAAACAGTTCAATCTCTGTATTTGCAGACGATACTAAGCTAAGCAGGGCAATAACTTCTCCGCAGGATGTGGAAACCTTGCAAAAAGACCTGAACAAATTAATGGGGTGGGCGACTACATGGCAAATGAGGTTCAATGTAGAAAAATGTAAAATAATGCATTTGGGTGGCAAAAATATGAATGCAATCTATACACTGGGGGGAAACCTCTGGGGGAATCTAGGATGGAAAAGGACCTGGGGGTCCTAATAGATGATAGGCTCATCAATGGCCTGCAATGCCAAGCTGCTGCTAATAAAGCAAACAGAATATTGGCATGCATTAAAAGGGGGATCAACGCAAGAGATAAAATGATAATTCTCCCACTCTACAAGGCTCTGGTCCGGCCGCAACTAGAGTATGCTGTCCAGTTCTGGGCACCAGACCTCAGGAACGATGTACTGGAAATGGAGCGAGTACAAAGAAGGGCAACAAAACTAATAAAGGGTCTGGAGGATCTTAGTTATGAGGAAAGGTTGCGAGCACGGAACTTATTCTCTCTGGAGAAGAGACGCTTGAGAGGGGATATGATTTCAATTTACAAATACTGTACTGGTGACCCCACAATAGGGATAAAACTTTTTCGCAGAAGAGAGTTTAATACGACTCGTGGCCACTCATTGCAATTAGAAGAAAAGAGGTTTAACCTTAAACTACGTAGAGGGTTCTTTACTGTAAGAGCGGCAAGGATGTGGAATTCCCTTCTACAGGCGGTGGTCTCAGCGGGGAGCATTGATAGCTTCAAGAAACTATTAGATAATCACCTGAATGACCGCAACATACAGGGATATATAATGTAATACTGACACATAATCACACACATAGGTTGGACTTGATGGACTTGTGTCTTTTTTCAACCTCACCTACTATGTAACTACCCTGTTTCCCCGAAAATAAGACCTAGTGTGATTGTCAGTGATGGCTGCAATATAAGCCCTACCCCCCAAATAAGCCCTACCCTGTTTCCCAGAAAATAAGCCCTACCCTGAAAATAAGACCTACAAGGATTTTAACTAGGGCTTACTTTGGGGGTAGGGCTTATATTGCAGCCGTCACCGACAATCGCGCTAGGTCTTATTTTCGGGGAAACAGGATATGTAACTATGTATATACAACCATAGGACATGGGTAGGTACAATTATGCATCTTAACCCCCCAAGCAAGAAAAAGTCATGTGAAGTAAAAAACATCTGAAAATTGGTCAATGTGTGTTTGATGCATCAAAGGTAGGCCCGACGCTGCGTTTCATGGACTTCAATCCACTCTTCAGGAGCCGGATGCATCTAAATTCTATAAAAAATGTATGAAAAGCAATATAGTTTCATGTTAAAAAGTGATTCCGCGCTACAGTGTGGCAAATCTAATAAAATAATCATTCAATAAAAAAATCAATAAAAGTGTCAAATGATTGCTAAATGATAAATTGGTGTACAAAGTGTAAAAAATTAATCATATATTCCAACAAAGCCAGGGCAGATGATTGTTCAGTCTCTTGACCAAATTAGCAATATGATCAAAGATAAATAAAGTTCTTGTGCTCAAATAATATCAAAAGATGGGATATGAATATCTAATAAGACGCACAGGTAAGGGTTAAAAAGTCTACAAATAATGGTCACAGAACCCTCACCTTCATATAATGTCCAAGAACTAAATATATTGGTGATTTGGAGTAGGTTATGTGATGTAATTTGAACTTCCACCACTAGGGGATCCTCAGTGTCAGCATAAATAAAGTAACAATAACCCAAAGTGTCAGCATATAGCCATATACCAAATGTCATCCGTTATAATTGTTTCCACCACCAGGGTGGAGATCCCCTGAAGAAGTCACGTGATGACGTAATGCGTAGGGAGTGGCCGGAGAGACTGAGCGATACCAGGAAGTGATGTGAGAGCAGCGCTCAGACACCTTAGCAACTGTTTATGCCTGTTTTTAGAATTTTCATTGTAAGAGTCCATTTTTTATACCTTTAATAAAACCTGTGTGCTTTAACAATACTTCACTATTGGGGCTTTTTCTCTCTCTCTCTCTCTCCCACCTGTGTGTGCTGCCGCAACTGCCCCCCCCCCCCCCCCCCGTTTTGCGGAGGATACGAGGTATAAGAAGACGTTTTGGAAGTGCAGTGCTGTCTGGGAGAGTTGGTGGAAGGAGAGGACCCCCTGGTGGTGGAAACAATTATAACGGATGACATTTGGTATATGGCTATATGCTGACACTTTGGATTATTGTTACTTTATTTATGCTGACACGGAGGATCCCCTAGTGGTGGAAGTTCAAATTACATCACATAACCTACTCCAAATCACCAATATATTTAGTTCTTGGACATTATATGAAGGTGAGGGTACTGTGACCATTATTTGTAGACTTTTTAACCCTTACCTGTGCGTCTTATTAGATATTCATATCCCATCTTTTGATATTATTTGAGCACAAGAACTTTATTTATCTTTGATCATATTGCTAATTTGGTCAAGAGACTGAACAATCATCTGCCCTGGCTTTGTTGGAATATATGATTAATTTTTTACACTTTGTACACCAATTTATCATTTAGCAAGCATTTGACACTTTTATTGATTTTATTATTGAATGATTATTTTATTAGATTTGCCACACTGTAGCGCAGAATCACTTTTTAACATTATTGTGAGTGGATTGTGATACACTTAGGTTCTGCTGCAGGCAGTTACTTTTTATTTTATTTTATGGTCACACCTTTATGCACTAATAGCACTTTGAGGTTTGACCACATTAATTTTAGTTTTCTCTTAATTTATTTATTCACTTATTTATCATAGTATCGTGAGGGCTCCACATTTCCAATATAGTTTCATGGGTCTAACAAAATCAGCAGAAAAGGGGGAAATTGGGCATAATGGGCCATGCCAAAAAGGTTACTCACATGATAGCCAAAACTGGGACCGCGCGACAAAACAAAGCCAGGGGAGAGCCATGGAGCTTGGCCTGGGAGCTGAGAGGGGGACCTCAACAAGGAACACTGGACCGCACACACCAACACCCCGCAGTGGAGGGGACTTCTATAATGTAGGAAATATATAAAATGTATCTATGATGATACAAGTAACAAAAAACGAGATGGTATAAACTGCAGATATCACCAAGGTGATCGAAAAAAAGCACCCGGAAGATTACCTTGAAAAATGCATGTGATGTTTGAAGCCACATAGATGGGAGAAGATCAAGGTGTACATAGGTTGTATCAGCACCATCTCTGAATACCATGAAGCAGGGAGTGAGATGCAGCCCCAGCATGGAACGCCAGCTCCCCCTCAGCGTCACGCAGGCACGACACAGTGGAGCAAAACCTCGGCAAACGCCAGAGAAGCTCACCACATGTCAGCCCAGCTGATATACCGGACGTCTGTGTGTGCGACGCCCAAACAAGGAAGTCACATGCACAGTGCCGGGGGCGTGGCGCCGATGCATGGTGGAAAGATCCGCCCAGCCACCCACCCCCAACCCTGTGGAGGGAAGGTAGGAGGGCAGACACCAGCATGCATCGCAGCTCCCGGGAAACAGGACATCTGCCCACCCACCGACAATAAGTCACACAGACCTAGTCTGGCCACAGGGAGTAAAAAATATATATAAAGTAGTGAAAGATCAAAATATGTAAACTGTCAGTACAGTGAACGTTCCATATAAAGCATGCTGAATTACGGCCGGACCCGGTAGGAATCCGCCATAAGAGAGCGATGCGGCCGCTGCGCCACATCCCTGCTCGGGTGGGTGGCTCTCCTCTGCTCCTCGGCTCCTCCTCTGACGACTGACTGACTGACTGACTGACTGACTGACTGCCTGCTGTGACACCGCACAGCACGACTGAGCTGAGGTAGGTCAGACAGTGTATGTAAATGTCAGTGTATGTAGGTCAGGCAGGTCAGTGTAGGTAGCTCAGTGTAGCTAGGTCAGTGTAGGCAGGTCAGTGTAGGCAGGTCAGTGTAGGCAGGTCAGTGTAGGTAGGTCAGTGTATGTAGGTCAGTGTAGGTAGGTCAGTGTATGTAGATCAGTGTAGGTAGGTCAGTGTATGTAGGTCACTACCATCAGTGTATGTAGGTCAGTGTAGGTAGGTCAGTGTATGTAGGTCAGTGTAGGTAGGTCAGTGTAGGTAGGTCAGTGTACAGTACAACAAAAACAAATACTCTTGCACACGGGTGTGTTGACTAGGCAGTCCAAAGATCAGAATGGACAATAGCTTTCGGCCTTGCTGCCCTCCAGGATAGGGATATCCTAGTGGTCAAATGAAAAAACAGAAAAGAGAGGGAGCACCAGCCTTGTGCATTATCCTTTAGTACATTTATTAAAAAAACATAATTAAAAACTACTCACAAAGGCAGAATGAAAATCACGCTTGTAACAATCTTTGACATATGGCAGTCTATCCACTGATAACAATCTCCAGATCCTAGAGAGAGGTCATGCGAACCGCTGCTGGCTGACACGTTTCGAAGGTATACCTTCTTCCTCAGAGCCTAATGCCCTGTACACACGATCGGACATTGATCGGACATTCCGACAACAAAATCCATGGATTTTTTTCGACGGATGTTGGCTCAAACTTGTCTTGCATACACACGGTCACACAAAGTTGTCGGAAAATCCGATCGTTCTGAACGCGGCGACATGAAACACGTACGTCGGGACTATAAACGGGGCAGTAGCCAATAGCTTTTGTCTCTTATATTATTCTGAGCATGCGTGGCACTTTGTGCGTCGGATTTGTGTACACACAATCGGAATTTCCGACAACGGATTTTGTTGTCGGAAAATTTTATAGCAAGCTCTCAAACTTTGTGTGTCGGAAATTCTGATGGAAAATGTGTGATGGAGCCCACACACGGTTGGAATTTCCGATCACACATTTTCCGTCGCAAAATCCGACCGTGTGTACAGGGCATAATTGTGTTACTCTCTTACAGCTACTTATACATGTGTTCATCTGGGAAACACAACCCAGATATACTCTAAAAGCCCCTCCCCCAAAAAATGGGGGGTTTTGTAAAAGGCGGACCTTAACTGAATATTTACAGCCAACCGTCGGGTGCATGCATTGTACATGTGCGTATGTGATGGTTAGTATGTATACACATGTGTGTAAATATACGGTTGGCTGTAAATATTTAGTTAAGGTCCGCCTTTTACAAGACCACCCATTTTTTGGGGGAGGGGCTTTTAGAGTAGATCTGGGATGTGTTTCCCAGATGAACACATGTATAAGTAGCTGCAAGAGAGTAACACTGTTAGGCTCTGAGGAAGAAGGTATACCATGGAAACGTGTCAGCCATCAGCGGTTCGCATGACCTCTCTCTAGGATCTGGAGATCGTTATCAGTGGACAGACTGCCATATGTCAAAGACTGTTACAAGCGTTAATTTCACCCTACCTTTGTGAGTATTATTTAATTATGTTTTTTGAATAAATGTACTAAAGGATAATGCACAAGGCTGGTGCGCCCTCTCTTTTCTGTTTTTTCATTAGGTAGGTCAGTGTATGTAGGTCAGGTAGGTCACTGTATGTAGGTCACTATCGTCAGTGTATGAAGGTCAGTGTATCAGTCTATGGCGCTATTCAGCCTGTTACCAAACAATGAGGGCCCTTCAAAGGGGATCATACACCAGGTCTGCTTAGATGCTGGATCAGCGATCCAAGAGCACAACCATAGGGCCCGCTTAGCCGAGCCGAGGATAGCATAGTCCGGGACAAAAGGCGGATCAGATCGATAGAAGCTTCCCTCAGGAAGGCCACTGTCGGTTTCAATTCCTGGACTTCCAAGCCCCCGGCCAGATCTTCTGAAACGCCCTTGAGCACAGAGTCTACATTTTCTGTCCAGGCTTCCATAACCTTGGACGTAGCCGCGAGGGCCAAGGCTGGTTTGCAAGCCATACTAGCTAGCCCGTAAATTCTCATGAGGTCTTGGTCTATTCTCCTCTCAAGCGCATCCTTGAAGGATACAGTGTCCTCTAAAGAAAGAGTGACATGTTTGGCCAGTCACATCAATGCTGCATCTACAAGAGGCGCATTTTCCAGATATTTCACTTCCTCTGCCTTGAAGGGGTATAATCTGGAGGTTTTGCTTGACATAGAAATCTTCTTATCTATCTTACTCCACTCCTCGTCAATTATATCCTTCAATTCGGAAAGGAGCGGGAAGATGGAATGTTCCTTCCCCAGGTGCTTAAAGAACTTTCTTTGCTTAGCCAGAGGAGTGGAAGGATCTTCCCACTTAAGGGCCTTTTTGACCGCCTTAATTAGTGGGGAAACAAGGGTGAAGCCGAAAACCACTGACAAAATCATCTCCCTCCAATTTGCTATCTGAAGAGCCAGGGGAGGCAGTACACAGGGTCGGATTTTCCAATGGAAAATGTGTGATAGGACCTTGTTGTCGGAAATTACGACTGTGTGTAGGCTCCATCACACATTTTCCATCAGAATTTCCGACACACAAAGTTTGAGAGCTTGCTATAAAATTTTCCAACAACAAAATCCGTTGTCGGAAATTCCGATCGTGTGTACACAAATACGACGCACAAAGTGCCACGCATGCTCAGAATAAATTAAGAGATGAAAGCTATTGGCTACTGCCCCGTTTATAGTCCCGACGTACATGTTTTACGTCACCGCGTTTAGAACGATCGGATTTTCTGACAATTTTGTGTGACCGTGTGTATGCAAGATAAGTTTGAGCCAACATCCGTCGGAAAAAATCCATGGATTTTGTTGTCGGAATGTCTGATCAATGTCCGACTGTGTGTACAGGGCATGAGGCTGGAATGGGCATCATCAGCCAGGGAGCCAGATAGAGTGGTGGACTGGCTCTACGTGCGGGTTGTATCCCACTCCTTGCTGCACCACCCTGGGCATAACATGAATCACACAGTGACTTGCCCTCCGGGACTCGTGTCTCGCGTCCCCAGTAGGCTCTGTGATCAGAGTGGCTGTCATGGCAGTGGGTGCGGTGTTTGGAGGAGGAATGGGAACATCTCCTCTGTCTGGAGGAGGAATGGGAACATCTATTCTGTCTGGAGGAGGAATGGGAACATCTCCTCTGCTGGTGGGTCCTAGATGGAGAATCACGTCTGGACCTGGATGAGGAAGGTTGACGTTGTGGCCTGGCAAGGTCCCTGTTGTTTTGGACAGTAAACTGACGGTCTGATCTGGAAGGGCTAAAAGAAAAGCAAATAAAACATGACTTTAGGGAATATGTCCATACCAGTGTGGACTTGGCCCCCCTTTCTCACACCCCACTTACCTAGAGCGTGAGGGCTGGCCGCACGGAGGCGGTGACCTGTCCATGGCAACCTGGCGGACGAATAGGTGACGATCCTGCAGCTTTGTAGGAACGCTCACTCGTTCTAGGAGGAAGGAGTGCAAAAGCAGTGTAGCTTCCCCTTTAAGAGCCATCTCAGACCCCCCTCACCCTGCACCATAGCCCCCAGGCTGGAGCTTACCTTCACCTGGAAGCCTGGTGCATGGAGGAGCTGTAGCAAGTTGCCCACAGGAATCCCCAACACGACAGGGGCTGACAGGGATTTAAATTCCCCGATGTGATAACGTCACCGCTGTGCCCTGTCCGCACCTGCGCAATGGCGACCTACCGTAGAACACCTATGCGACCGCCGGGTCCACGGCCATACCGCGCATGCACGAAACCAAGCCTCGGTTTCGCCCGAGTATCGCACATGCGCGAAAGCACACTGGGCCGCAACCTGGAAGAGGGAGCCGTGTCCTGGAACGCACCTGCATTCCAGGTGCCATAGAAGCAAAAGAAACAAAAATTTGCAGGAAAGAGGGGACGTGAGGGGAGATCACATACAAAAACTTTCTGCCATGGAGGAAAGATAAATCTTCAGACCTGCCAGCCGATCCACCGCTTCCTTGCCTGGGCATACAAAAGGCCGTCCCCACCACTGGACATAGGGGCCTGGAGCCGAACACCCGCCCATGGCTGGGCCCTGGGCTACCTTCACACCACTAAGACGTATGTCTGGCAACAACCTCGATCGGTACAAAAAACGTAAGTGCATTGTTTGTAAGTCCAAAGAGGAGGACAAAAAAAAGGAACGCAGTCTCTAGTGGTGAGCTCAAATTTATGGGAGTGGAGTCTGTCAGGAAGGAAAGAGTGCGCATGATCATAAACAATAAACAACAAAAAAAGCCTTTGTCGTACAGAATAGTCGTAAGAATTTTCGTACAAATTTTCTTTCATCGGTTCCGATTTGCTGTGAAACATCGAGAAAAATCATATGAACGTTCTTCACCCAATTTTCTTATAGTGTGTATCCCACTTTCCACAGTGTAGTGCAGTGTATATAATACAGTGTAGTGTGAACAACACAATGGGGGTTATTTACTAAAGGCAAATCCACTTTGCACTACAAGTGCAAACTACAAGTGCAAAGTGCACTTGAAATTGCACTGAAAGTGCACTTGTAAGCGCAGTCACTGTAGATCTGAGGGGGACATGCAAGGAAAATAAAAAACAGCATTTTAGCTTGCACACAATTGGATAATAAAATCAGCAGAGCTTCCCCTCATTTCAGATCTACCCCTCAGATTTACAGCGACTGCACTTCCCATAGTTGCCAACTGTCCGGATTTCCAGGGACATTCCCGGGACTCACACGCCATTCCCGAATTTGTGGTGTCCCGGTAAATGTCCCGAGAAATCCGGTTCTTCATGATTTTCGCCGCCGCTGCCGCCACCGCCGCTAGAGGTCCGCAGGAACGAAGATCAGGAAGACGGCTGGGGGGAGCTAGACGGAGCTCCTGCGTCGCCGCCCACCCTCCGCCGAGCTCCGCCAAGCCCCACCTACCCGCCGCCCCGCTGCCAGTCCTGCATTGCCGCCCACCCTCCGCCTCGTCCCGCCTACCCCCCGCCCCGCTGCCAGTCCTGCGTCGCCGCCCACCCTCCGCCCCGCTCCGGCCCGCCTACCCCCCGCCCCGCTGCCAGTCTGTTATGGAAAGGGGCGGGGTTTCTAGCCATGCGGCCGGCGGACACCTCTGAGGTAGGGGGGGGGCGCACCGCTCTGGGAATCATAAAGGGGCGCTCCATTGGGGACACCTGATGTAAGGGGGGCACCGCCGGGGACACCTGATGTGAGGGGGGCTCCACTGGGGACATCTAATGTGAGGGGGGGCTCCGCCGGGCACTCCTGATGTGAGGGGGGCTCCACTGGGGACACCTAATGTGAGGGGGGCTCCACTGGGGACACCTGATGTGAGGGGGGCTCCACTGGGGACACCTAATGTGAGGGGGGGCTCCACTGGGGACACCTGATGTGAGGGGGGCTCCACTGGGGACTCCTGATGTGAGGTGAGGCTCTACCGGGGACACCTGATGTGAGGGGGGGCTCCGCTGGGGACTCATGATGTGAGGCTCTACCGGGGACATCTCATGTGAGGGGGAGCTCCGCCGGGGGCACCTGATGTGAGGGGGAGCTCCGCCAGGGACTCCTGATGTGAGGGGGGCTCCGCCGGGGACTCCTGATGTGAGGGGGAGCTCCGCCGGGGGCACCTGATGTGAGGGGAAGCTCCGCCAGGGACTACTGGTGTGAGGGGGGCTCCGCCGGGGACTCCTGATGTGAGGGGGAGCTCCGCCGGGGACTCCTGATGTGAGGGGGGGCTCCGCCGGGGACTCCTGATGTGAGGGGGGCTCCACCGGGGACTCCTGATGTGAGGGGGGCTCCGCCGGGGACTCCTGATGTGAGGGGGCTCCGCCGGGGACTCCTGATGTGAGGGGGGGCTCCGCCGGGGACTCCTGGTGTGAGGGGGGCTCTGCCGGGGACCCCTGATGTAAGGGGGGCTCCGCCGGGGACTCCTGATGTGAGGGGGAGCTCCGCCGGGGACTCCTGGTGTGAGGGGGGGCTCCGCCTGGGACTCCTGGTGTGAGGGGGGCTCCTCTGGGGACATCTGATGTAAGGGGGGCTTCGCTGGGGGCACCTGATGCAAGGACGGACTCTGCTGGAACATCTGATGCAAGGACGGATGGCTGGTGGCAGGGCGACGTGGCTAGTGACACGCTCAGGGATCCCACTGATTCTGCATTATGGTGAGTTGAACGATTTCATTTTATATTACAATGTAATAATAGAAATAATGCACTTCAATCATCCTGACACCATAACAACCATGGTGCCGGGATGATTGAAGTACTAACACCAGGTGTTTGAAGTATCTTTATCTGCTGATTGTTAAACTTTCTAGAATACACATATTTTTATTGTGTAGGATCTGGGGCTGCTGTCCCGTCATTTCCCTCTCCCTCTCTCCCCCTCTCCCCCTTTCCCTCTCCATCATTCATCTCAGACTCTAACCACACCCTCTTGAGCCACGCCCATTTAGGCCACGCCCACTATGTCACGTAAACCACGCCCTTTTTTGCCGCTTCGCGCCCTGCACTTGTATATTTCCTCTAAGCCACGCCTACAAACAAATGCCCCGCCCCCTAATTATTGTACAGCTCCGCCTACAGCCACAAAAGCGTCCCACTTTTTTTTTTTTACAATGTTGGCAACTATGACTTCCAAGTGCACTTTCAGTGCAATTTCAAGTGCACTATGCACTTGTAGTTTTCACTTGTAGTGCAAAGTGGATTTACCTTTCATTAATAACCCCCAGTGTTGTAGTGCTACTGAAGTGTTGGTGTGTACAACACTTCTGTACCACTGCTGATTCCATTTTTTTTTTCTTTTTTTTTTTTTTTGCAGTATCAGATTTTGTTGCTGCATCCTTCTGCGTCAGCTCAGCAGTGGTATACTTATTTTCATTTTATTTTTTTTCGGTGGCGCAGCAGCACTAAGAAAATGTAGAGCATAATTGTTGTTCCCCCTTTTGCGTTGCAGGTGTTTCTCTTTCTGCGTCAGCAGAGATTCCCTTTTTTTTTTTCCAGCAGCAGCAAAAAAAAATGTCTCCAAAATTGCTGTTCCTTCTTCTGAGTCGCAGGTGGTCTTCCATCTCCGTCACCATTGCTTGTTTTTTTTGGCCTTTCTTAATTTTTTTCACATTTATTTTATTTTCATTTTCTTGCAGCAGCAGCAGAAAAAAAAAAATCTCCACAATTGCTGCACCCTTATTTTCTTTATTAAAAAAAAAAACTTTAATAAAACGGTTTATAGTGCACCAAACACAAAAGTATTGCACCCAAGCACCATATTCCCTTCCCACACTCTATAATAAAGAGTTATAAACCCCCCCCCAAAAAAAAATACAATAATAAAACGGTTTATAGTGCACCAAACACAAAATATTGCACCCAAGCACCATATTTCCACCCCACACTCTATAATGAAAAGTTATAAAAATCCCCCCAAAAATCCCTATCATGTCCGGAAGGCCAACAAGGAGAGGCTGATGCTCACAGGCCACTAAAAAAGGGCAAGCAGCTTCTGTGTCTAGAGTGAAAAGTGGTGGTCATGGACTTGATGCATACTCTGCAGGCAGGGCACGCGTGCCCTTTTTTTCTGCTGCTGGTCGTGTTATTGAGCCACAACATACAGAAGAGTGGGTGGAGTGGATAACTAAGCCGTCCTCAACCTCCTCATCCTCTGTCACCCAGGCTCACACTAGTTTGCCTTTCCTTGCAGCTGCCAAAGCGGCCTATTCCACCGGCTCCTTGTCCACAGCTACTCCTTCCGTAGCCCCACCATCATGCATTGAGTAGCGTCTCGAACATCGCCTGTTCGACCATTCATCGAATTGCGAACGTTATAGGCCGTTCGCGCCAAATTTGAGTGGCGCATCACGGCCCATAATTCACTGCGGCATCGCAGTGCATTGCTGGCTGATGATTGGCCAAGCATGCACTATGACCTGCATGCTTGGCCAATCACAGCGCTGTCTGTACAGAGAGCCGTAATTGGCCAAAGCCAGGGTGGCTTTGGCCAATTATGGCTCATGGGGTTTAGTACACGCTCCACACTATATAAGGCCGCCTGCGTGGCGGCCTTGTATAGTGTGTTGCGGCGGCGGAGAGATAGACAGAGAGACAGTGTCATTTGATTTAAGTTAGATAGAGTAGGCAGGCGAGTCAGTTAGCTGCATTTACAGTGTATTGTGTATATATATGTATCCTAGGTGTTGTATATATATATATATATATAATATATAACAATATATAACAATATATATATATATATATATATATATATATATATATATATATATATATATATATATATATAAATATAATATTCAGTTTAGCTAGATCTGTTCCTGTTATTCTCTTCCTACTGACAGGCAGGCAGGTGTTTTTACAGTATTTACAGCTACCTGAAGAAAATTGCTGGTGTTCTTCTGATCCTATTAGTACCATAGGCAGGCAGCTACAGTATTTACAGTTAGTGTAGTGCGTCCTCTGCACAGTGTGCACCTAAAGCTACCTAAAGACAAGTGTAGTGCATCCTCCACACAGTGTGCACCTAAAGCTACCTGAAGACAATTGCTGTTGTTCTGATCCTATTAGTACCACAGGCAGGCAGCTGCAGTACGGTATTTACAGTTTGTGTAGTGTGTCCTCTGCACAGTGTGCACCTAAAGCTACCTGAAGACTAGGGATGAGCCGAAAACCCCCCTGTTCGGTTCGCACCAGAACATGTGAACAGGCAAAAAATTAACACCATTAAAGTCTATGGGACACGAACATGAATAATCAAAAGTGCTAATTTTAAAGGCTTATATGCAAGTTATTGTCATAAAAAGTGTTTGGGGACCTGGATCCTGCCCCAGGGGACATGGATCAATGCAAATGTTTTTTTAAAAAATGTCAGTTTTTTCGGGAGCAGTGATTTTAATAATGCTTAAAGTGAAACAATAAAAGTGTAATATTCCTTTAAATTTCGTACCTGGGGGGTGTCTATAGTATGCCGAGAAGGGGCGCATGTTTCCAGTGTTTAGAACAGTCTGACAGCAAAATGGAAAAAAAGTCATTTAAAACTACTCGCGGCTATTAATGAATTGCCGGTCCGACAATACACATAAAAGTTCATTGATAAAAACGGCATGGGAATTCCCCACAGGGGGACCCCGAACCAAAATTTACAAAAAAAATGACGTGGGAGGTCCCCCTAAATTCCATACCAGGCCCTTCAGGTCTGGTATGGATATTAAGGGGAACCCTGGCCAAAATTTTTTTAAAAAATGGCGTGGGGTCCCCCTCAAAATCTATACCAGACCCTTTAGGTCTGGTATGGATTTTAAGGGGAACCCCGTGCCAAAATGTAAAAAAAAAAATGGCGTGGGGTCCCCTCAAAAATCCATACCAGACCCTTATCCGAGCATGCACCCTGGCAGGCCGCAGGAAAAGAGGGGGGGACGAGAGAGCGCCCCCCCTCCTGAACCGTACCAGGCCACATGCCCTCAACATTGAGAGGGTGCTTTGGGGTAGCCCCCCAAAACACCTTGTCCCCATGTTGATGGGGGCAAGGGCCTCATCCCCACAACCCTTGCCCGGTGGTTGTGGGGGTCTGCGGGCGGGGGGCTTATCGGAATCTGGAAGCCCCCTTTAACAAGGGGACCCCCAGATCCTGGCCCTCCCCCCTGTGTGAAATGGTAAGGGGGTACAAAAGTACCCCTACCATTTCACAAAAAAAGTGTCAAAAATGTTAAAAATGGCAAGAGACAGTTTTTGACAATTCCTTTAAATGCTTCTTCTTTCTTCTATCTTCTATCCTCTTTCTTCTATCTTCCTTCGGTTTCTTCCTCCATCTTCTTCTTCTTCTGGTTCTTCTGGTTTTCCTGGTTCTTCCTCCGGTGTTCTCGTCCGGCATCTTCCTCCGCGGCGTCTTCTTCTCTTCTTCATAATGTAGATATTTGCCAGCACACCAAGGATCAGCACACGGTGGCGTCCAAACGGTTTAATTTATTGCAAGATAAAATATCACATGCCTGACGAAGGGGTCCTGCGCGACTCCGAAATGTTGCACCTTTTGTGTTGTGATCATGCAATTAATTAAACCGTTTGGACGCCACCGTGTGCTGATCCTTGGTGTGCTGGCAAATATCTACATTGTGACTTGAACCAGTATCCAGCCGGTTGTTGCTGCAGCACCCGACCTTTAAGAGCTTATACCAGGAACGTGTGCGATGGGAATATGAAACATTTCTTCTCTTCTTCTTCTCGGGCCACTCCGCATCCACCAAGATGGGAGGCTCCCGCTGTGTGACGCTTCTCCTCTTCTGATGGTTCTTAAATAATGGAGGGCGGGGCCACCCTGTGACCCCGCCCCCTCTGACGCATGGGACTTGACGGGGACTTCCCTTTGGCATTCCGGTGATGTCAGAGGGGGGAGGGGTCACCTGTTACATAACGGGTGACCCCACCCCCCTCTGACATCACGGGGAATGCCACAGGGAAGTCCGATAAGCCCCCCACCCGCAGACCCCCACAACCACCGGGAAAGGGTTTTCCTGTGGCCTGCCAGGTTGCGTGCTCGGATAAGGGTCTGGTATTGATTTTTGGGGGGCCCCACGCCATTTTTTTTTTAAATTTTGGCGCGGGGTTCCCCTTAAAATCCATACCAGACCTGAAGGGTCTGGTATAGATTTTGAGGGGGACCCCACGCCATTTTTAAAAAAAAATTTGGCCAGGGTTCCCCTTAAAGCGGGGGTCCATCTATCTATTGTTTTTTTTTTTGGAGTTCATTCAAAAACTTTTCTTCTCATGATTATCTACTCACATGTTCTGTGTAATAAGTCCGCCTGTGTCCAATTTCGCTGTAAAGAATAACTTATAAAATTCACTGAAGGCGGTTTCCATCTTCATTGTGGGCATTTGAAGCCCACAAGCATGTATTTCCTGGATGCGGTGAATGCTGTGCTCCCAGCATTCACCGAGATGTTGTGATGGCGCTGTTGCACAATGCATGCTGGGAAGCCTGAGACTAGCTCCCAGGGGACTGTGGGAGGTCTGGGAGAGGCTAGAAACATGCCTACTCCCATGGGAGGAAAATCAGGAAGTGCTAAGAAGATCAGAAAAAAAAAGGTAATTACGGCGATTTAAATTTTTTTACACAGCATGTCAGCATCTAGGCAAGGAAGAGAATGCATAGAGATAATCTTCAAAATTTGTGTGGAACCCCGCTTTAATATCCACACCAAACCTGAAGGGCCTGGTATGGAATTTAGGGGGACCCCCCACGTCATTTTTTTTAAAATGTTGGTTCGGGGTTCCCCTGTGGGGAATTCCCATGCCGTTTTTATCAATGAACTTTTATGTGTATTGTCGGACCGGTAATTCATTAATAGCCGCGAGTAGTTTTGAATGACTTTTTTTCCTTTAAAATGTCATTTTGCTGTCAGACTGTTCTAAACACGGGAAACATGCGCCCCTTTACAGGCATACTATAGACACCCCCCCAGGTACCAAATTTAAAGGAATATTACACTTTTATTGTTTCACTTTAAGGATTATTAAAATCACTGCTCCTGAAAAAACGGCTGTTTTTAAAACTTTTTTTTGCATTGATACATGTCCCCTGGGGCAGGACCCAGGTCCCTAAACACTTTTTATGACAATACCATGCATATAAAATTAGAATTAGCACTTTTGATTTCTCCCATAGACTTTTAAAGGGTGTTCCGCGGCTTTCAAATTTGCCGCAAACTCCCCAAATTGTTTGCTGTTCTGCGAACTGTCGAACAGCCGATGTTCGAGTTGAACGTGAGTTCAACTCGAACTCGAAGCTCATCGCTACTGAAGACAATTGCTGTTGTTCTGATCCTATTAGTACCACAGGCAAGCAGCTGCAGTATTTACAGTTAGTGTAGTGCGTCCTCTGCGCAGTGTGCACCTAAAGCTACCTAAGGACAATTGTTGTCTTTCTGATCTTATTAATTCCACAGGCAGGCAGCTGCAGTATTTACAGTTAGTGTACTGTGTCCTCTGCACAGTGTGCACCCAAAGCTACCTCAAGACAATTGCTGGTGTTCTCATACTAATAATAATAATAATAATAATAATAATAGGCAGTTGATTCTGCTAGCTGCAGTATTAGTATATATATACATCCCAGCTTTGTGCAGCTACATCTCACTGCAGGCCATTAGTATGTCTGGAAGGCCAACAAGGAGAGGCAGACAGTCACAAGCCAATAAAAGAGGGCAAGCAGGCTCTGTGTCTAGAGGCAACAGTGCTGGTTGTGGAGACGGTGCATCCTCATCAGCACATGGCCGTGGGACACGCTTGTCCTTTTTTTCGGCAGCTGGTTGTGTTGAGCCGCAACGTGCAACGTTGATAGAGTGGATGACCAAGCCGTCCTCATCCTCCTTATCCTCTCTCACCCAGGCTCAGGGTACTCTGTCTGGCAAAGCAGCTGCCAATGCGGCCTCTTCCCTCGGCTCAATGGCATCAGTCACTCCCTCCCTAGCCCCACCATGTCCTCCTGAGGAGTCCCCCAAACTGTTGACCACAGTGTTGGGTACATGCTCCAGGAGGATGCCCAGCGTTTTCAAGGCTCCGATGATGGTACCCAGCTAGAGGAAGGCAGTAACGTGAGCCCAGAGAGAGGGGGTGCCCAAGAAGGACAGCAATCTGGCAGTCATGTTCCCCCAGCTGCAGCATACTGCCAGGTTTGCTCCAGTGATGAGGAGGGAGGGGATGATGAGGTCACTGACTCCACGTGGGTGCCTGATAAGAGAGAGGAGGAGGAGGAGGCACATCTACAATGAGGCAGAATGCCCTCCAGGGGCCAGCTTAAGGGCAGCACACCGACTGCATCACACCGCAGAGCTCCACATGTGCAGGGCGCTGCTGTCTCTGCGTGTTATTCCAAAAGTTCTTTGGCGTGGGCCTTTTTGAGACGAGTGCATCAGATCCCACTGCTGCTATTTGCAACATATGTCTTAAGTGTATCTCGCGTGGCCAAAACATCACCCGCTTGGGCACCACATGCTTGACCAGACATATGTCGACCTGCCATGCAGTTCGTTGGCAAGCGTACCTAAAAGACCCACACCAAAGAACAAAGCGGACTTCTCCTTGCTCCTCATCAGCTGGGATCTCCAACCCCACTATACCTTCAGTCCTCTCTGAAACCTGCATTGAGAGGAATGAAGGTGTAGAATTACGTGTGTCACAGCCAAGTACTTGCGGGCAATCTGCTATCGGTACACCGACATCAGATTGTACCAGGCAAATTTCCCTGCCCCAGCTGCTACACCGCCGAAAGAAATTCACTCCCAGCCATCCACATGCCCAGCGGTTGAATGCTAGCTTGGCTAAATTGCTAGCACTTCAACTGCTGCCCCCTTCCGTGAGTTTGTGGAATGTGCGGTTCCTCAGTGGCAGGTTCCCAAACGCCACTTTTTCTCAGGGAAGGCGATTCCAGCTCTCTACCGGCATGTGGAAGGCAATGTCTTGGCCTCGCTGGACAGGGCGGTCAGTGGTAAGGTGCATATTACCGCTGACTCATGGTCTAGCAGGCATGGACAGGGACGTTATCTATCTTTCACCGTGCACTGGCTGACTCTTCTGGCAACTGGGAAGGATGCAGGACAGGGTGCAGTAGTGTTGGAGGTTGTTCCACCACTACGCCTCCAAAATTCTACTAGTGGTGATTCTACCACACCTCTCTCCTCCACCCCCTCCTCTACTTCTTCCTCCATGGCCTCTTCCTGTGCTGATTTGTCCTCAGAACCAGCGGTGCTCCGTAGGCGTTCAAGGGGCGACGCAAGCATGCAGGCAAAAATGTGCCATGCGGTGCTTGAGCTGGTGTACTTGGGCTACAGGAGCCACACTGGTGCAGAGATTCTGTCAACTCTGCAGGGGCAGGTTCAGAGGTGGTTGACGCCACGCCAGCTTAAGCCAGATATGGTGGTTGGCGACAATGGCACCATTCTCCTCTCCGCCCTCCGACAGGGACAACTGACCCATGTGCCCTGTTTGGCTCACATCCTTAACTTGGTGGTGCAGCGGTTCTTGGGCAGGTACCCGGGCTTACAGGATGCCCTGAGGCAGGCCAGGAAAGTCTGTGTGCATTTCCGCAGGTCATATAATGCCAGTGCTCGGCTGGCTGACCTCCAAAAAGAATTTAACCTGCCCAAGAACCGCCTAATCTGTGACATGCCCACCAGGTGGAACTAAACGTTGGCCATGCTGCAGTGGCTGCACACGCAGCAGAGGGCCATCCACGAGTACCTATGCGACTATGGCACCAGGACAGGGTCAGGGGGGCTTGGTATTTTTTCCCCAGTGGGCCATGATCAGGGATGTATGCACTGTCCTGTCACCATTTGAGGAGGCCACGAGCCAAACCGGGGGGTGTTCGGCTCATCCCTAGCATGGAGGAGTCACCTGAACTATTTGATCATACTGTCGGTTACATGCCGCTAGAGGATGCGCAGCAATTTGAATGCTCCGATGTTGGTTCCCAGGTTGAGGAAGGGAGTAATGTGAGCCTAGAGAGAGGGGGTGCCACAGAAGGACAAGAAACTAGCAGTCATTTTCCCCCAGCTGCAGCAAACTGCCAAGTTTGTTCCAGTGATGAGGAGGGAGGGGATGATGAGGTCACTGACTGTACTTGGGTGTCTGAGAGAACAGAGGAGGAAAGTGAGGAGGAGGAGGCACAACTCCAACGAGGCAGGATGTTCTCCAGGGGTCAGCTTAAGGGCAGCCAGCCACCCTATTGCATCATACCACAGAGCTCCACAGTTGCAGGGCACTGCTGACTCCCCGCTGACTTCCACAAGTTTATTGGTGTGGGCTTTTTTCAACACATTTGCATGCAGACAGCAGCATTGCTGTTTGCAATCTCTGTCTGAATCGGATCAAGGGTGGCCAGAACACCAGCCGCTTGGGCACCACATGCTTGACAAGACATATGAAGACCTGCCATGCAGTCCATTGGCAACAGCACCTGAAAGATCCACATCACAAAAAAAATGCAGATTTCTCCTAGCTCCTCATCTGGGATCTCTACCTCAAGTCTTCTCAAAAACCTCCACTGAAAGGAATGATGGTATAACAATGGGTGCCACAGTTACTTGCACCCAATCTGCTAGCAGTACACCACCTGTTGATTTCTCCTTCCTCTATGTCCTCTTCTGCTGAATTGTCCTCCGAACCAGCAGTGCTCCCTAATCGTTCAAGCAGTCAGGCTAAAAGTTACCATGCTTTTCTTCAGTTGGTCTGTCTAGGGGACAGGAGCCACACTGTGGCAGAGATTCTGTCAGCTCTGCAGGGGCAGGCTCAGAGGTGGTTGACACCACGGCAGCTTGAGCCAGAAATGGTTGTATGCGACAATGGCACCAACTTTTTCTCCGCCCTCCGACAGGGACACTTGGCACATGTTCCATGCTTGACGCGTGTCCTGAATTTGGTGGTGCAGCGTTTCTTGAACAGGTACAGAGGCTTAAAAGATCTTTTGAGGCAGGCCAGAAAAGTCTGTGGCCATTTCCGGCAGTCATACAATGCCAGTGCTCGGCTGGCTGACATTCAACAGGTATTCAATCTGCCCACCAGCCGCCTCATTTGTGACATGCCCTCCAGGTGGAACTCAATATTGGCAATGCTGCAGCGGCTGCACACACAGCAGAGGGCCATCAATGAGTACCTGTGTGAGTATGGCACAAGGACAGGCTCAAGGGAGCTTGGTTTCTTTTCGCCATGCCAGTGGCTACTGATAAAGGATGCATGCACTGTCCTGTCACCATTTGAGGAGGCCACAAGGATGGTGATCCGCGACAATGCATGCATCAGTGGCACTGTCCCTCTAGTCTTCCTGCTGGAGCACACGCTTTGTGGAAACATGGACAAGGCACTTGAGGCAGAACAGCAGGAGGAAGAGGAGGACTTCCTTTCCTCTCAAGGCCCCCTTTATGCAGATACCATTCCAGCGGGGCCACCAAACACACAGGAGGAAAAGGATGAGGGGGAGGATTATGTCAGCAGGGATGTAGAGGATAACATAGAGCAGTTTTCAAGGGATGGTTTTCAGACCCCAGAAACCCAAGGAGTTGTAAGTGCCTGGGAGGTGGTAGTTCCTGACAATGTCATCCTTAGTGACCCAGAAGTTTCAGAATCTCAATCCTACTCAAACCTATGCTGCACGAGCTCCCTGATTCTGCAAAGCCTGCAAAAGGACTGGAGAATTTGTGGTATCAAGGAGAGGGATCATTACTGGCTGGCAACCCTTCTTGATCCACGTTACAAGGGTAAAGTTGCAGAGCTCATTCTGCCTGGAAGGTTACCATTCCCTGGACAACGTGTTTCTGAGGCTTCATTCGGTCAGATGAAGAGCGGTGGAGAAGGCGGCCAGCTGACCGATGCCTTTGAACAATTCCTTAGTCCTCAGGGCCCAGGGCTGTTAGGTTTAAGCAACCATCAGCAGTGTCTGCATCATATGGTGCAGGACTATCTAGGGGCAAGAGCAGACTGGGAGACCTTTCCAACTGAGCATCCACTGGGTTACTGGGTCTCCAGGAGGGACCACTGGCCAGAACTTGCTCAATATGCAATCGAGCTACTAGTCTGTCCTGCATCCAGCGTGCTTTCCGAATGGACATTCAGTGCTGCTGGAGGGTTTTTGACAGATAAAAGACTTTGTTGATAGGCTGACATTTATCAAAATGAATCAGTCCTGTATCAACAGCAGCTATGAAGCCCCTGATGCCGATGTAACTGATTGAATTTGCTAGGGATCTGGCATCCCTTGAAGACTGCCTATGCTAGCTTCCAACAATATTTTTGGTTTAGGGCACCACCAACACCTCAGGCCCAATTTTTCTGCACCTGTTTGACAGGTGCATGTCATTTCATTTTTCTTTTCTAATTTTTATCAGCAGGGCCCGTTCCTGCACCCAACAAGAGTAACTGTGAGCGGTGTAAGGGATCAAAGGGGCGAACAGCCAGCTCAGAGACAGTCAGATAAAAATAAAAGTAGCTTTATTCAGCAAAAGGTCAAACAAAAGAGACAACAGGCTTGTCTCGTAATTCAGGTGCACACAAGGATAAAGTTTAGTCTCTGTAGCCAACTGGCTTATTTATAAAGTATACAGCTCTAGCCAGAGCTACAGTCTCTGATAAGGTTTTTGCTCACCCCAGCAGGTACACAATCCAGCAAAGGATCCTTTTCATACAGTGTGCTGCTGTATCTCTCACTCCTAGTCAAACCGCTCTCTCTCTGACACTTTCAGCCCAGCTGGCTAATAACCAGGTCTGAAGGGGAAGTACCTGCCCTCTTCAATTAACCCTTCCTTAGACCTGTTCCAGGCTGACCCACTACATATCCCCCCTCCTGTTCCAGGCCAGGGGTCTGGACACCACGAACCAAGTGGCAATAGACCCGGGAAAAGGCATCCGCCTTCTGATGTACCTTTCCCGGTCTATACCACTACAAACTTGAAGTCCTGTAGAGCAAGGAACCACCGGGTGATTCTGGAGTTTTTGTCTTTATTTTGGGCCACCCACGTAAGGGGTGCATGATCTGTAATTAACTTGAAGGGTCAGCCCCACAAGTAGTAGCGGAGTGTCTCCAAAGCCCATTTTATTGCGAGACACTTCCTTTCCACAATGGAATCCTCTCAGGCGGCGTGAGCTTTTGGCTCAAGTACACAACGGGGTGCTCATCTCCCCCAGCCATCTGGGACAGTACTGCACTTTGACCCAACTTTGAGGCATCTGTTTGTAACAGGAACTCTTTTTGGAATTTGGGAGCTACCAACACTGGTTCCTGGCACAAAGCTTGTTTCAACCAGCAGAATGCTGCTTCTGCTTCTACACTCCACTGAACAACAGTCGCGTTCTTTCCCTTGGTGAGATCAATCAGAGGCACTGCTAGGCTGGCAAAGTTGGGGACAAAGCTCCTATGATAGCCCACAATGCCAAGAAAGGAACACACCTGTTTCTTTGTGAGTGGACAGGGCCATTTCTGGATGGGCTCAACCTTGTTTAGTTGGGGTTTAATCACGCCCCTGCCTACAACTTACCCCAGGTAGCGGGCCTCCTTCAACCCAACCTTGCTCTTTTCCGGGTTCACTGTGAACCCTGCCCTTTGGAGCGCATCCAAGACCAACTGGACCTTTGGTAAGTGACTCTCCCAGTCCTGACTAAAGATGACAATGTCATCAAGGTAGGCTCCTGAGAATTCCTTATGAGGTCTCAGGATGAAGTCCATGGCCCTCTGGAAAGTGGCTGGGGCCCCATGTAACCCAAATGGCATTTGGGCATATTGCTACAACCCCTCTGGTGTGGCAAATTAGTTTTTTACTTTAGCCTCTGGGGAAAGTAGGATCTGCAAGTATCCCTTGGTAAAGTAAAGAGTGGTCATGTACCGAGTCGGTCCTAATCTCTCGAATAACTCATCCTACCAAGGGCATGGGATACGCGTCTGGCTTGGAGACTTAATTTGTATGCAAAATTATTGGATTAGAGTTATTGGCAAACAATATCTTTTTTTAATTCAATGGATGTACATTTTTCTGCTATTAACGTTGATTGTATGTTATCAGACATCCTATGCTGCTTGAGGAAGCAGAGCTTAACTGCAAAACATTCAGCTGTCATCTCACATCCACTCGATTGAAAAATTGTCTGCAAAAAAGACAGCGTTTGCCAAGATCTTTAGTTATACAGATATATCAAAAAGTGTAAATACGTTTTTTTTTATGTGGGTGGATATGGAGATGAATTTACAATACATGTTGATGTTGAAATGGAAAAATATGACTTTGAATTTTGTTTTAAATAATATGCTGCAAATAGAAACATAGAAGAGTGACGGCAGAAAAGAGACCAAGTGGTCCATCGAGTCTGCCCCACTTTTTCTTTTTTAATTTATACATGTTTTTTTTTTCGTAAATTGTTTGTCTGAGTATAGATCTACTACTGTACTGGTCCACTGATTTACTCTTTGCACAAAACATGTTTGAATCCACTTACTGTAGACCAGGGGTGTCAAAAATTTTTTCAAAGAGGGCCAGATTTGATGAATAGAACATGCTTGAGGGCCGTGTTATTTGGATATACCATATTTAATCGTCTTATAACACGCACCTTCACTTTAAAAAGGAAGTTTCAGGAAAAAAATCTTAAATTTTAAATAAAGAACTGTGAAGCAAAATAAGGGACAGTGCCCATGAATGCAGCCTAATCAGTGCCTATCTGCAGCCCCCACTCCATTGCCATGAATGCAGCCCCCACTCCATTGCCATGATTGCAGCCCCCACCATATTGCAATGAATGCAGCCCCCACCGTATTGCCATGAATGCAGCCCCCACCGTATTGCCATGAATGCAGCCCCCACCGTATTGACATGAATGCAGCCCCCACCGTATTGACATGAATGCAGCCCCCACCGTATTGACATGAATGCAGCCCCCACAGTATTGCCATGAATGCAGCCCCCACAGTATTGCCATGAATGCAGCCCCCACATTGACATGAATGCAGCCCCCACATTGACATGAATGAAGCCCCCACTCCATTGCCATGAATGCAGCCCTCACCGTATTGACATGAATGCAGCCCCCACCATATTGACATGAATGCAGCCCCCACCATATTGATATGAATGCAGCCCTCACATTGACATGAATGCAGCCCCCACATTGACATGAATGCAGCCCCCACCACATTGACTTGAATGCAGCCCCCACCATATTGACATGAATGCAGCCCCCACCGTATTGACATGAATGCAGCCCCCACCGTATTGACATGAATGCAGCCCCCACATTGACATGAATGCAGCCCCCACCATATTGACATGAATGCAGCCCCCACCGTATTGACATGAATGCAGTCCCCACCATATTGACATGAATGCAGCCCCCACCGTATTGACATGAATGCAGCCCCCACATTGACATGAATGCAGCCCCCACCGTATTGACATGAATGCAGCCCCCACCGTATTGACATGAATGCAGCCCCCACATTGACATGAATGCAGCCCCCACATTGACATGAATGCAGCCCCCACCACATTGACATGAATGCAGCCCCCACCACATTGACATGAATGCAGCCCCCACCACATTGACATGAATGCAGACTCACCATTGCCGTCAGTGCAGCCTGATTCATGTCCATATGCAGCCTTGGAGGAGACAGGGAGGGGCAGGACGAGCGCCAACAGATATACAGGAGAAACTCCTGTTTTTATCGGCAGCCTCTTTAATTGAAAGTCCCGCCTCCTATGATGGACAAAACAATTGTCCAATGGCAGCGCAGGAGACGGGACTTCCTTTTACACAGGACGCCATGTAAACAGGAAATTCTCCTGTATCCTGTACGGCGCTCGTCCCGCCCCCTCCAAGGCAGCCAGCATATCTATCTTTTGTGGCGCCCGGGGATTCGTTGGGGGCCACAAAAGATATATATGTCAAAATTACCGATTGGCCCGCGGGCTGGACTTTGGACATGCCTGCTGTAGACTGACTCATTACTTATGCTGGAAGTCTATTTCAAGCATCATCTACACTTTCGGTAAAATAATACTTTCTAAGATTAATTTTGAACCTTCCTCCCACTAATTTTAGGTTATATCCCTGTGTTCTTGATCTTGGCTTTATATTGAAAATACTTCCCTCCTGAACATTATTCACATCCTTGATGTATTTAAAGGTTTCAGTTATGCCCCCATTCAGGCCCGGACTGGGGCAAAAAATAGGCCTGGGCATTTTAAACTGAGCAGCCTATTTTTTTTTTTTTATACAGATCAGGAAAGTATGACATGTTTGTTACTTAACCAACCGCCCTGGGCCCCTTCCTCTCACAGGATGCTGCCAATTGTAAGCAGCTGAGACATTTCATGGTCTGCAGCTGCACATATACAAGAGGAGTGTATATGTGCGGCTATCCTGGCTATCCTAAGGTTTTACTTACCTGAGCCCCGAATTTCCGTGGGCGTGATCCCGCGTCGCTCACTCCATGGCTTCTCGGCTCTTCATTGGATAGATTGATAGCAGTGCAGCCATTGGCTCCTGCTGCTGTCAATCAAATCCAATGACGCGGGCTCCGGGGGGGCGGGGCCGAGTCATACACTTGGTGTCTATGGACGACGAGTGTATAACACGGGTGCGCGGCCGCAAGGTAACCCCCTCGGGAGAGAGATTCCCAGAGGAGGTTATCTATTGCGGGGAGGAGCCGCGAGAGCCGCCGTGGGACCCCAGAACAGGTGGATCGGGGCCACTCTGTGCAAAATGAACTGCACAGTGGAAGTAAGTATGACATGTTTGTTATTTTAAAAAAAAAACAAAAAAAACGGAACCTTTAGTGTCACTTTAAGGCCTCAGCCCAGGTTCACACTACTGCGATGTGAGATACCACATGTAGTTCGCACAGGAATTGCAACACATTCCTGTCTGAATTACATGTGGTATCTCTAGGGTGCATTTTGAGCCATGGATTTGTATGGCTCAAATAGCACTGCATTCACACCAAACTGGTGCAGGACCCTTTTTTGTCCACACCAGAATCAGATTGCATGGGTGTTCACACCCAATGCGATCCGATTCTGCAAACTGCGATGCGTTTTGCAAACTGATTGCGGGGTGTCGTTAACTTAACCTACACTCTGCAATTGGTTCACATAGATGGATGCAATTTAGATGCAGTGCTGAAACCGCGGCAAATTTGCTGTGAATTCGCACGACATCTAGTGTGAACCCAGGCTAAGAGATAACAGTTAATTTTAGGCCACATTAAAAATATATTACACAAAATGATATATAATATAATCCAAAAGGTGTCCTGCATTTAAAGTGTATATATGATTTTTTTTTTCTAACACTGCACTGCACTGTGTACAAGAGACCACTGACCAGATCAAAGCATGCTCTCATCATGCTTTGTGTGAATGCAGGTGTAAAACATGATTTTGGGAAAACGGCAGTGATGGGAGTAAGTCACACATGTGCAAGTCACAAGCAAGTCTCAAGTCTTAACCTTCAAGTCACAAGCAAGTCCCAAGTTACTGTGGCGAAAAGCAAGCAAGTCAAGTCGAGTCCCTGCTAGAAGTCAACCAAGTCAAGTCAAGTCATTTATTTTGGTCAAGTCACAAATTAAGTCAAAATACTGATCTACCCCAAAGCCGGGACTTGGCGGGAGCTTTCTTTTGTGGGGGGGGGGGGGCAGATTTTGCCTAGGCCAAGACACAGCACTGGTGGTGCCAAGTCATTGCAAGTCAAATAGCCCAAGTCAAAGTCAAGTCGCAAGTCATTAGTGACAAGTCAAAGTCAAGTCGAGTCATTTATTTAATTTTGTCAAGCAAGTCGCAAGTCCTCAAACAGGTGACTGGAGTCTGACTCGAGTCAAGTCATGTGACTCGAGTCCCCCACCTCTGGAAAACGGGCAGGCTGGCATCACTTACTTTTTTAGCTGTCCTGTCCAGGCCCCGGATACACTTTTCCGACATCAGGCAGAAGAGGACTAATCCGGGCAGCTCCTCCCCCTTCATGATCACCTGAGTCAACTAGCCAGCTTTCATGTGCAGGAGGCGGGTCTGAGATCCCCCAGCTGCGTATACAGAAGGTAGTGGCGTGGAAGGACTCGGCCTCTCCGTCCCTCCTTCTCTCCTGGCGTCCTGGTTGCCAGGTGACCGACGGCTGTGAGGCGCAAGCGTGAACCGGGACCTTCGCTTCAGCAGTGGCCTAGGTTGCTATGGAGCGGCTTGGTGGGCGGGGGAATGGTGAGACTCCTTCCACTCCTCCCGCATATGCAGCACATCGCCTGCAGCCGGCTCTGCATCCTGCCCATCCACCCGCGGCCGGCCCCGCAATCCGCCCATCCAACCGCGGCAAGCCCCGCAATCCGCCCATCCAACCACGGCCAGCCCTGCATGTCACAGTCTCCCTAGGAAATACGGCCTCGGCCCACCAGGAAAATGCCCGGTGTGCCCTATGGCCAGTCCGGGCCTGCCCCCATTACCCTTCTTTCCTCCAGACTGTACATATTAAAGTGGTTGTAAAGGCTGAAGTTTTTTTTAGCTTCATGAATTCTATGCATGAAGGTTAAAAACCTTCAGTGTGCAGCACCCCTAATACATACCTAAGCCTGATCTCTATCCAGTGATGTGCACAAGAGCAGCGGCTCTCCCGGGTTCTCTCTTTCCTCATTGGCTGACATGAAGCAGGAGGAGCCTGTGGCTCCTGCTGCTGTCAATCACAGACAGTGAGGAGGGAGTGGGGGCAGGGCTGAGACGTCCTCTCTGTGCTTTATGGACACAGAGAGCCGACTCAGGAGTGAGCATGCACAAGTGACCCCATAGCAAGCTGACTAGTAGGGTCGGGCTGCTCTAGGCAAAACCATTGCACTAATCACAGCAGATCACATGACAATTGTAAACAATGGATGGCTTCCATATATGCCATTCATTGTATACAGTTTTGTTGCTAGCTTTGATTGGTCACAGTAATCACATGGTATACACAGCACCAATTACAGCCCATCGGTACCATGTGATTGGCTGTGGCCAATCACAGCTAATAACAACAATGCACACTGAATTAATCAATTTTAATAAGTAAAAATGGTTGCTTATAACAGTGAATGTCAATGGTATAAGCAATCATAATGTGTAAAAAAAAAAAATTCTGATTACTTCCCCAGAGTAGCACAATATTACTATGTTAACACTGTATTGCTCTGGCCACAGTATGTTAAAAAAAATAGTAAAAAAAGTAATCAAAAAGAAAAAAAATGAAAAAAATGTTATATGATGATGCTGTACTGTAAAAACAAAAGAAACAAAAAAAAACTCATCATGCCTCTTACTAAATACTTTGGACTGTCTACTTAGCAAAAAGGGATATTTGTACTGTCTTGGCATTTTTGGGCCTCAAGAAACGAGATAGGCCATCAGCACATTTGGATTGATCAATTTTCATCTACACTATATTGTCAAAAGTATTGTGACGCCTGCCTTTACATGCACATGAACTTTAATGGCATCCCAGTCTTAGTCTGTAGGGTTCAATATTGAGGTAGCCCATCCTTTGCAGCAATAAAAGCTTAAACTCTTCTGGGAAGGCTGTTTACAAGGTTTAAGAATGTGTCTATGGGAATGTTTGACCATTCTTCCAGAAGCGAAGGAGATCAGGCATTGATGTTGGACGAGAAGGCCTGGCTCACTGTCTCCGCTCTAATTCATCCCAAAGGTATTCTATTGAGAATTCTGTTGAGATCAGGATTCTGTGCAGGCCAGTCAAGTTCCTCCACCCCAAACTCGCTTATCCATGTCTTTATGGACCTTGCTTTGTGCACTGGTGCGTAGTTATATTGGGGAAGGGACCATCCTCAAACTGTTCCCACAAAGTTGGGAACATGAAATTGTTCAAAATGTCTTGGTATGCTGACGCCTTAAGATTTCCCTTCACTGGAACTAAGGAACCAAGCCCAACCCCAACCCCTGAAAAACAACCCCACACCATAACCCACCCTCCACCAAATGATTTGGCAATACTTTTGGCAATATAGTGTGGGTGAGTGAGTCTGAGGTGGAGGAACTTGACTGGCCTGCACAGAGTTCTGACCTCAACCCTATAGAACACCTTTGGGATGAATTAGAGTGGAGACTGCAAGGCCTTCTCGTCCTTTATCGGTGCTTGACCTCACAAATACACTTCTGGAAGAATGGTCAAACACTCCCAAAGTGGAAGCTGTTATAGCTGCAATGGGTGGGTCATTTCAATATTGAACCCTACGGACTAAGCCCGAGATGCCATAAAGGTTCATGTGCGTGTAAAGGCTGGTATCCCAATACTTTTGAATATATATATATATATATATATATATATATATATATATATATATATATCATAGTTTGTTGACTCTATAACTTTCCTACACACTAGATAATAAACACTGATTTTGGTTATTTTCACCAAAGAAATGTAGCAGAATACAGTTTGGCCTAAAAAGAAAGATTATTTATTTGCAAAATTTTATAAAAGAAGCTAAGAAAAACAAGTTTTCCAAAATGTTTGTTTTTTTTTTTTTATTTAACAAAAAGTAAAAAACCCAGTAGTGATTAACCACTTCAGCCCCAGAAGATTTTACCCCCTTCCTGACCAGAGCACTTTTTGCGATTCGGCACTGCGACGCTTTAACTGACAATCGTGCGACGTTGCACCCAAACAAAATTGACGTCCTTTTTTTCGCACAAACAGAGCTTTCTTTTGGTGGTATTTGATCACCTCTGCGGTTTTTATTTTTTGCGCTATAAACAAAAAAAGCGTCAATTTTGAAAAAAACGCATTATTTTTTACCTTTTGCTATAATAAATATCCCCCAAAAATATATATATATATATATATAAAAAAAAAATTCTCAGTTTAGGCCGATATGTATTCTTCTACATATTTTTGGTAAAACAATCACAAAAAGCGTATATTGATTGGTTTGTGCAAAAGTTATAGCCTCTACAAAATAGGGGATAGTTTTATGGCATATTTTCTTATTAGTAAGGGCACTTCCCAGTTCTGAGGCTCCATGACACGATCGCCAGGAGAACGGTGGACATCGAGTTAATTACATTTAATTAAAATGCACTATTTAAATGTAAACATTTCAGCTGCCACATTTAAATCGAAAAAAATCTAACATTTGTGATTCAACCGATTCAAAATTCATTGATTCAAAAGCTTCGAAACTAAAAAAAATCTGTAAATTCGAAGGAAATTAGATAAGATACATCAAATTAATTCTGAATATGAATTGAACGATGTCACAGACCTAGCCGGGACAGAGGCTGTTGGAGAGGACTGAATGCAAGCCTGTTGCCTTTTGATTATGGGCCCTGGATTTTCAATGGAACGGTGCTCTTTGTGGGGTGAATTGGAGGTCCGGTCTGAACTGTACTAATCGGACTCAGTCGTGTATATCTGTATATATTGTTTGTTGTTTGATTCTGTTGGGGACTCCTTGCTGTGGATATGTGTCCCTGAAGAGGGAGGGGGGGTTCCTCCAGCAGCCCCCTGCTGATAAGACTGATTCATTCTGTTGGGACACATCCTGTGAGGAGATGCTGGTGTCATCAACCTGTGTTTACGTTAATTGAGAGAGCTGATCACATTAGCCACCAGCACTGGCTAGGAGACGAATGGTCTAGGCTGAGGAGGGGGGAGATTGTTGTTTGTATTGTTAATTGTAATTAGCTCCAGCTATTGTGTTTATATTAATGTGTGAAGCTCGGTGCCCACAAGTCTGTCATCTGGTCTGGGTACATTTTGTAGTAAATTAGCTCATGTTAATTAGGTTAGCTTTGAGTCATCCCTGCTGTATAAATGTGTGTGAGATCTCAAATAAAAAGTTAGTTCTGATGTACTCCAAGACTGGTGTTGTCTAGTTCTTGGGGTACCTATAGCCAGATCCATTGGACTCGTGTTCCAGAACTTAGGAAGCGGTATATGACGGAAGCACTCAAGCGGAGTGTGGGACGTTCCGTGACATTGGTGGTAAGCAGCGGGAAAGCTTCCTGCAGTCTGGGACATCCAAACCTCCAACTGGATCCAAGATCAGCATAGCAGACTTCAGTCACCCCAGCAGAAATATGGACCTGGCATCAGAGTTCCCGGGGCTGCTGCGGATCATCCTTTCAACATACACCAGGACTGTGTCTAAGGATGAATACCTGGAGCTTAGGCAGCAAATTCGGGTGGAGCTCTGGATTGCAGCCCTCCGTCTCGCTGGTATAAAACAGGGCAAGTGCTTTCCAACCCAAGAACAACGGGCCAGTGACCAACGGGCATTGCGGATGGCATTCCTGGGAGAGCAGCCCCAGGAGCAATGGGTGACTGAGTTGAACAGGTTGGTCCAGCAGGAGATAGAGCTGGACAATCGTTATCGGGCTCTGCAATGGCACGCAGAGGAGGGATATTTAGGGGAGACAACAGAATGCTCTCCGGAGGGATATGACTTTGGCGGCCCTGGATTGCTGTGGGAGAGCCTTACAGATCTTTTTATGTTTGGTGATGAAGGGGAACCTGACCTTGAGGACCTGCGAGAATATAGAGAGGCTATGCTCGGTCTTGCAGGGGTCTCAGAGCTCAAACCTGATCTGGACCATTTGCTAAGGAAGGAACAGCATCTGGAAAGGGCATACAGGAAACTGCTAGGACAAGTTCAGCAGCATGCCAGAGAATCGGCAGTGGAAAATCCGGAGATTGCCGTCCCCAAACCTGAAGTGCTGACAACAGGGCAGAGCTCTGCTAACCTCTGCCCAGAAATGATAGCATCTTCTGGGTTCCATGGACAGGAGATGGTGAAACTCTATCCCCAGACATCAGTTGCAGAGACATGGGATTTGATAGACTTTTCTGCTGAGGAAGAACAACCTGATGAGCCTCTAGCAGAAGAGCTGCTATCAGGGCCAAAGTTCACTGTGCTCTGCCCAGCACCAACAGTGGCTTCGGCCTTCTTGAGAGAAGAGGTAGTCGGCCTTTCTCCCACAACACTGACAGGGACATGTGATTTTCTGACAGCAGCATCACAAACTTCTCCAGCTGAAGATCTGGTAACTGAACAGAGGGTCCAAGACCTCTGTCCCACACTTTTACCAATTCCAGAGACTGGGGATTTAATAGACGTTTCTGTAGAGGAGGAATCACCTAGCAAACCCCCAGCAGAAGTGCTGGCAACCGGACAGAGGGTCCAAGACCTCTGCCCCACACCTGTGGCAGTTTCGGAGGCTCAGGGTGAGAAGGTGGCAATTACTTACCAGCAGCAGATACAGGGGGAGAAGGGAGAGGAGGTGTGTGTTGTCCCTCCCCAACAGTTGGCCAGGGTTGAGGAAGCGGACTTTCCTCCCCAGCAAAAATCCGTGCACCTGGGAGACAGTACCATCGACATGTTGTCCCAGCAGCCAGATGAGGGAATGGAAAAGGAAGCAGCCGGCTCCCTTTTCCAATGGCAACTACACAGTTTGGGAGTGGATGAAGCCAGCCTCCTGCCCCAACGGTTAGCTGGAGCGGAGGATGCGGAATCCCCAGCAGAAGTGCTGGCAACCGGACAGAGGGTCCAAGACCTCTGCCCCACACCTGCAGCAATTGTGGAGGCCCAAGTTGAGGAGGTGACAGTCTATCGTGAGCTGCAGATCAGGATCCAAGGAGAGAACGCAGTCAACACCTCACAACTATATACAAGATTTTAGTAATAAGAATGATATCATTAGCAGTAATCAGCATGGATTCATGAAGAATCGTTCTTGCCAAACCAATCTATTAACCTTCTATGAGGAGGTGAGTTGCCATCTAGATAAAGGAAGGCCCGTAGACGTGGTGTATCTGGATTTTGCAAAAGCATTTGACACAGTTCCCCATAAACGTTTACTGTACAAAATAAGGTGCGTTGGCATGGACCATAGGGTGAGTACATGGATTGAAAACTGGCTACAAGGGCGTGTTCAGAGGGTGGTGATAAATGGGGAGTACTCAGAATGGTCAGGGGTGGGTAGTGGGGTCCCCCAGGGTTCTGTGCTGGGACCAATCCTATTTAATTTGTTCATAAATGACCTGGAGGATGGGATAAACAGTTCCATCTCTGTATTTGCAGACGATACTAAGCTAAGCAGGGCAATAACTTCTCCGCAGGATGTGGAAATCTTGCAAAAAGACCTGAACAAATTAATGGGGTGGGCAATTACATGGCAAATGAGGTTCAATGTAGAAAAATGTAAAATAATGCATTTGGGTGTCAAAAATATGAATGCAATCTATACACTGGGGGGAGAACCTCTGGGGGAATCTAGGATGGAAAAGGACTTGGGGGTCCTAGTGGATGATAGGCTCAGCAGCGGCATGCAATGCCAAGCTGCTGCTAATAAAGCAAACAGAATATTGGCATGCATTAAAAGGGGGATCAACTGCAGAGATAAAACGATAATTCTCCCGCTCTACAAGACTCTGGTCCGCCCGCACCTGGAGTATGCTGTCCAGTTCTGGGCACCAGTCCTCAGGAGGGACGTACTGGAAATGGAGCGAGTACAAAGAAGGGCAACAAAGCTAATAAAGGGTCTGGAGGATCTTAGTTATGAGGAAAGGTTGCGAGCACTGAACTTATTCTCTCTGGAGAAGAGACGCTTGAGAGGGGATATGATTTCAATTTACAAATACTGTACTGGTGACCCCACAATAGGGATAAAAAATTTTCGCAGAAGAGAGTTTAATAAGACTCGTGGCCACTCATTACAATTAGAAGAAAAGAGGTTTAACCTTAAACTACGTAGAGGGTTCTTTACTGTAAGAGCGGCAAGGATGTGGAATTCCCTTCCACAGGCGGTGGTCTCAGCGGGGAGCATTGATAGCTTCAAGAAACTATTAGATAATCACCTGAATGACCGCAATATACAGGGATATGTAATGTAATACTGACACATAATCACACACATAGGTTGGACTTGATGGACTTGTGTCTTTTTTCAACCTCACCTACTATGTAACTATGTAACTGCAGCTTGATCTGGTGTCGGTGGATGGGGCTTCAGTCCCCACCTGTATACCCCAGGGATGCTGGGCAGTCGGCCCAGATCCCCAACAGCAGGATGGAGTGAGCCCAGTCCCCCTGTCTTCTCTCCAGCGGCAGAAAAGACTGCAGGGAGAAGGGCCAGTCCAGGCCTCTCCTCAGCAGTGGGCATGTTCTCCGAGAGAGGCAGGGGATGGTTGGGTGAGTAATACTCTGTTTGGAACAACTTGTTTGGGGTACTGTGTGGGTACAGGCAGTAGAGGACTGGAACTATGGACTAACTTCGGAGTCAACCCGTCTGGGGTCTCCTCCTGTGTTAGTCTCCTGCCGAAAGGGGAGAAATGTCACAGACCTAGCCGGGACAGAGGCTGTTGGAGAGGACTGAATGCAAGCCTGTTGCCTTTTGATTATGGGCCCTGGATTTTCAATGGAACGGTGCTCTTTGTGGGGTGAATTGGAGGTCCGGTCTGAACTGTACTAATCGGACTCAGTCGTGTATATCTGTATATATTGTTTGTTGTTTGATTCTGTTGGGGACTCCTTGCTGTGGATATGTGTCCCTGAAGAGGGAGGGGGGGTTCCTCCAGCAGCCCCCTGCTGATAAGACTGATTCATTCTGTTGGGACACATCCTGTGAGGAGATGCTGGTGTCATCAACCTGTGTTTACGTTAATTGAGAGAGCTGATCACATTAGCCACCAGCACTGGCTAGGAGACGAATGGTCTAGGCTGAGGAGGGGGGAGATTGTTGTTTGTATTGTTAATTGTAATTAGCTCCAGCTATTGTGTTTATATTAATGTGTGAAGCTCGGTGCCCACAAGTCTGTCATCTGGTCTGGGTACATTTTGTAGTAAATTAGCTCATGTTAATTAGGTTAGCTTTGAGTCATCCCTGCTGTATAAATGTGTGTGAGATCTCAAATAAAAAGTTAGTTCTGATGTACTCCAAGACTGGTGTTGTCTAGTTCTTGGGGTACCTATAGCCAGATCCATTGGACTCGTGTTCCAGAACTTAGGAAGCGGTATATGACGGAAGCACTCAAGCGGAGTGTGGGACGTTCCGTGACAAACGAATCAACTGAATTGAACTAAACTAAATAACTAGATTAACAAATCTAAACAAAACTAAACACATTTTTCCGTCATGCACATATCTATTTTTAAGCTGGGTGCTTGATTTCTTCCACCTGCTTCTGGGAGAAGCTTCCAATATATAGGGAAGGTCGAGTCAAATATCCAGTTATGAATATTTATCACTCCTCAGCCAAGCCCTGAGCTACTGCCCCTGGGACATAGCTCCCAACTGTCCTTGATTTCGAGGGACTGACCCTGATTTGGAACAATATCCCTCTTTCCTCCTCATTTGATCTGATCTATATAGTTGTATATAAAATGCACTACTTATCTTTCTGCTACAATGTTTTTATTGAAATTTAAAAAAAAAAGGATGCAAATGAAACATTCCCCCGCAGGAGATAACAACCGTAAGCTCAAAATAAAACGTTTTTCACTACACCTGTGGGGTATGTTTTTCCCCTTCTTTCTTGAAAGAATAAACTGTTGATCAACAGGGACCCTCTGGCCAAGGCCATGGGTCAAAAGTGAACTTACACTGGACCCCCTTCCCATCGCACCTGGTCCCGCTAACCTGGAGTCCAGCGATCACCCGTTCTAAAAGATTGTTTAGCCGATTTACCAGTCCAGCGATCTAAAATCCCTGTGGCTTTCTCTCCTTTTCGCCGGCGTTGACAGGATGGGCTACGCGGCTTCTGATTGGTCGGCGCTGCCCATGTGACGGCGCCAACCAATTAGAATGCTCCTAAAGGTACCTGCTGAGGCCGAACACCGGGAGAAGAGGCCGAACACCAGGAGGAGAGGCCGAACACCGGGAGAAGAAGCCGAACACTGGGAGAAGGGGCCGGAGAAGTCAGGAGAAGACCCCCCGAAGTCGGAAGAAGACCCCCGGAGCTGCTTAATAAATTACTTTAAAAACCTGTGTAGTGTGTTTTATTTATTGACACTTTTTTCCCTAGGTAAATACATAGGGTGGGGGGCCGGGATCTGGGGGCCCCCTTATTAAAGGGGGCTCCCGGTTTCCGATAAGCTCTCCGCCTGCAGACCCCGACAACCAACGCCAGGGTTGTCGGGAAGAGGCCCTTGTTCTCATCAACATGGGGACAAGGTGCTTTGGGGTGGGGGGACCGCAGGGCGACCCCCTGCCCCAAAGCGCCCACCCCCCCATGTTGAGGGCATGCGGCCTGGTACGATTTAGGAGGGGGGCGCTCATTCTTCCCCACCCCCTTTCCTGACCGGCCGGGCTGCGTGCTCAGATTTTTCAGCGTAGGGGGTTCCCCTTAAAATCCATACCAGACCTAAGGGTCTGGTATGCCCCTAGGGGGGAACCCATGTCGGTTTTTTAATTTAAAATTTGGCGCGGCATTCCCCCTCACGATTCATACCAGACAGCTGTCAGCACTGCCTGTCGCTCATCGGGAAAGGAAAACAAAAGTTTTCCTTTCCCGATGAGTGAGCCAGCGCGACATGCACAGTACCTTGTCGACGAGAACCAGCGCAATTATCAATGGTTTTAAAAAAGATCAAGTCTTTAAATGGCAAAGCCAGTTGGGGAACCTGGACCCCATCTCTACTTATTCTACACCAGAAAAATCAGTGAGAGTCCATCCACAGTATACCAATAAGGTATCTGACCGAGACATGACAAATAGACCCCATCATGAACAGTATCCAAGAGATGGGAATAGAGTTGAATAGAGTTGAAACCCCAAGGCATCAGAGACATGACGAGAGATATGATAATTATGGCTACCAGACCCCACATCATGTGGATATAAGACCTCCATATAATGACTGGACCCCCCATAACGTCTGGAAGAAGCCACAACACTGAAAAAAAAAACCAGAAAGCCAAACAATTGAAACAATAATTGGAATTGACCACCGTATGAGCAAAGAGATACAAGGGGACCACCATATGAGACATATGGATAACAAAGAAGGAGCCCTATATCCAACTATGACTATGGGCATAGGGACAGAAGGGACTAACTGTCCCCATGAGCGCAGCCCGATAGCAACATATAATTACTATGCCCCACAGAGGGACTGACACGAAGAGGGAAGAGACGATAGACATTATCAGTCACAATACTCGGACCCCAATTTTAATAGGTCTTTTTTTAGGACGGGGTTCAGAAAATCACCCACCAAGGAGATCAGATGAAATGAGAGGAACGGGAAGAAGTCCAGAAAGAAGAGAGGACGATGATCAGGGGTGAGACAACAAGCGAAAAAGAGAGTAAAGGTAGAAGGTATCTTTAACTTCAGTGGCCAACCACTTTCACAAGAAGAAATTGGAGTGCTGGATAAAAGGTTAAAATATGCACCAACAAAAAACCTTGATAAATTCCAAACCTATATAGGGATCCACAAATATATTAGAAAGCTGAACATCAAGGAATATATGGTTGGCAATCCAGCTAAACCTAAACCTCCATTGACAAATGATGTAACCCCCCCATAGTGAATTGAGGAATAAATCAATATTTAATCCCCAATTAGTAACAATAAACATATGGAAGTGTTCAAGAAAGTAGTCTTACAAAATCTAAACGATCTGATAGGACAGGGATATACAATGTAATACTGACACATAATCACACACATAGGTTGGACTTGATGGACTTGTGTCTTTTTTGAACCTCACCTACTATGTAACTATGTAACTATGAAAATCAAGAAGAAGAAAGAGCCGACCTATATTAAAAGTGGAATTCGGAAACTCCAAAGAGCAGTATAATGCAGATATGATTAAACTACTTAAAGATGAAAGCACATACAGCCGTTTACCGCGTAACCCCATGTTCAAATGTAAAAACAAGATAAACTGGCGCTCAGAGGCAGTGAAGCTATTAAAATAAAAAAATATATATAATTAAAAAGTCATAAAAAAGTCATATGCTGAATCAATACCGGTGTAGCATGAGAGATGTTAATCGACATTGACAGGTGCTGGGAAGCAGTCCATAGTTCAGGGAAAAAACCATAAGGAATAAACAGTATGTGGAAGACACCAGGTATGAAATTTATCTTGTGGGACACTGTATCCAAAGTTCACGAAGGGCAGCTCTTCTCTGGAGTGAAGTCAGCTCAGATCCATCAAAGACAAAAAACAAAAGGAGAGGAGCGCCGCTAAGTAGGCTGCGCAGACAGACTGTGTTCCGTCCTGGCTTCCCGTCAGATTGTGGCATAGGCTTGGGGCGTCCCTGGGAATCGACGATTGTCCTCTTACCTTCCCACTTTGGAATGTACCCTCTTGCTGCACATACCGTATTTACATGTAAGTGGATACTTTTATTTGTCAATTGTTAATAAATCAACCTACTTAGCGGCGCTCCTCTCCTTTTGTTTTTTTTCCATGTTCAAATGTAGGAAGGCATTGGAACAAGTCGTACATCTAGGACTAAAAAGGAACATACTGAATAAAAAAGAGGCCAAATTCCTTGTACCTGAATCGTGTCGCACCCCCATTATATGCTCGCTACCGAAAATACATATAGACAAGACTAATCCACCTCCTAGACCGATAGTTAATGGGATAGATTCCCTCACTGCCAGAATAGGTCAATACACAGATCACTACCTACAGCCAGTGGTACAGAACACAAGAGCCTATTTAAGGGACACTAAACAAATGATACAAATTCTGGATGGGATACCAAACTAAGAAGGCCCCTGGATCACGGCTACAGCAGATGTCTCCCCGCTGTACACCATAATATTTCACCATCAGGCATGTGAAGCTATCAAATAGGGCTTAAGAACACATACTGCATTATCCTGTACCTAGAGAAAATATCTAATCAAGTGCCTTGATTTTTGCTTGAAGAACAGCTACTTTTGGTATGATCGTAAATATTACCATCAAAAAACAGGAGTCGCCATGGGAGCAAAATTTGCACCCAGTGTAGCTGGCCTTTTTATGGCCCAATGGGAAGAAGAATCTGTGTTCACAAATACACCTACAGAACTGGTCGTCTTTAAAAGGTACATCGACAACATCTTTATTTTATGGAAAGGCGAACAAAATAATCTGATATATTTTTTGGAAAGATTGAACGATAACAACAGAAACATCAGACTGACCTGGGATATCAGCAGGAAAACTATAGCATTTCTAGACCTGGAAATTATCCATGACTCATTTCAAAAACACACTTTAAGAATATCGATAAGCATAGCTACCTCCGAGTGGAGAGCTGCCACCACATAAATTGGCTACGCACTATCCCGAAAGGTCACTAATGCACTTAAGATAAAACTGCACCCAAAAAAAGACTTCCTGTTTGAAGCTGATAAAATCGGTCACAGATTTGTCAATAAAGGCTATGATAGCCAATATGTAGAAAGAAAAATAACACAGGTAGCTGAAATAGAACGTAAGGAACTGATTAAGGACAAGAGTAAACAGATATCCAGGATCGATATGGTACCTATTACACTTGACTACAATACACAGTATAAAAAAGTTGAAAAAATCATAAAATGACCTTAGCATATACTTTAACATACAGACACCTTCAAGATGTACTACCAGGTAATCCAAAATTTATATAAAAAAGAGTCCCTATGATCCGTGATAAGATTGTCAAGAATATACCAGATCCACCGATGAGGAGTCAGATGTTTTTCACGGATAAAGATTTATTTCCGTGTAAACAATGTTTTTCTTGTACAAAAACTAAACGACCTAATGAAAAGACTGAAGAATGAAGGTGAAAGAATTCATAGGTTGCAATAACGAAGGAGCAGTCTACGCCTTGGAATGTAGATGTAGACTACAGTTCATTGGACGTACGAAAAGACCTCTTAAGGTCCGAATTAAAGAACACCGAACACAGAATATCCTGAAGCGATTTGATAAACATAGTGTCTCAAAACAATTCGCTATATATCATAATTCAACCTCAATTGTTTTATCAATGATTTTTAACATGGGGAGCATTTACCCCAACCCCCTTTTGTCCTTTCCCTGCTCTTTTATCTATTTACATTGATGTAAATAGATAGTCTTTATTTGATCTGATACATATAGTTTCACTTGCTAGTCTTTACCTATTCCGCTATGCCCCACTTTTTTTAGTGTTTTTATTTCTATTTGTTTTTATTTTTTTAATTCTTTATCCATTTAACACCAAACCACAAGAAAATGACTGCTATGTAAATATCTATAGAAAAATGGCCGCAATACAAATTAACATTGGGCTACCAGAAAATGGCCGCTGATTGAATCACACACTAAGGCAATTTAAAGAAACTTCCATTGCCTGTTTTGTATTCTACGCGCCAGAACAGACAGGCACCGGAAGTGACGTCAGTGTGCGAGCTCGCTGCTTGTGGCATTTTGCATGTTACCTTGTTTTTTAAATGTGAGTACTGCAGTTGGATCTATTGAATATAAGCTTATATATTTTACATACTACACTGTCCTGGACCCCTTTTCTTTCTCTGTATTGTGAACTCACTGCAAAGTATATTCTCATGGACAATAACTTTAAAAGGCCGAAAAAACCTATATGGCTCACGGCCAAAGTTAAAAAAGCTATAAACAATAAGAAAAGAGCTTTTAAAAAATATAAAAATGAAGGAACACTAGTGTCGTTTAAATGTTACAAAGAATATAACAGAATATGTAAAAAGGAAACCAAGGACGCAAAAACTCAAAACGAACGACAGATTGCAAAAGATAGTAGGACAAACCCCAAAATATTCTTCAAATATATTAATTGTAAAACGGTCAGGTCTGAGCATGTAGGCCCTTTACAAAATAATCTAGAGTGGGTAACTGGGGACAAAGAGAAGGCAAATTTATTAAATATTTTGTTAAGCTCTGTCTATACAAAGGAGCATGGGGGAGCTCATGTCCATAATGGGGGTGGACAAATGATCCACAATGGCTCAAAAGGAATATGGTCCAGAAATATTTAGAAAGAATAAAGGTGGATAAAGCACCAGGACCAGATGGCATCCACCCACGGATCCTAAAAGAATTGAGCTCTGTAATTTCAAAAGCCATCATAGCCATCAAAGCCATGTATCTAATTTTTAGGGACTCATTAATTATGGGAATGGTACCACTGGATTGGTGTAGGGCCAATGTGGTGCCTATATCGGGAAGAAACTGGAGAGTTTAATAAAAGACCACATAGATGAGTTCTTGCTGAAAAAAATATTTTAAGCAACAGACAGCATGGAATCATGATTTAAAATGATTTAAACCTGATTTATTTTTATGAGGAGGTAAGAAAAACCTTGGACAGAGGGGTGGCGGTGGACGTGGTATACTTGGATTTTATACTTGGATTTTGTAAAAGCGTTCGAAACAGTTCCGCACACATGGCTCATGTGTAAGGTAAAGTCTACAGGCTTGGAAATATCAGTTTGTAAATGGATAGAAAACTGGCTAAAAGACAGATTTCAGAGAGTAGTGGTTAATAATTCTTACTCTGAATGGTCTAAGGTTATCAGTGGTGTACCCCAAGGTACAGTGCTGGGACCCCTACTTTTTAATACCCTTATAAATGATATTGGGTCTGGGATAAAAAGTAACATTTCTGTCTTTGCAGATGACACTAAGCTATGCAGTGGAATAACGTCTTTACAGGATGTCTCCAATTTACAAGCCAACTTCAATGTACTGTCTAATTGGGTGACTATTTGGCAGATGAGGTTTAATGTTGATAAATGTAAAGTTATGCACTTGGGGGCTAAGAATATGCATGCATCATACATACTAAGGGGAGTACAACTGGGGGAATCAATGGTGGAGAAGGATCTGGGGGTTTTGGTAGATCATAAGCTCAATAATAACATGCAATATCAAGCTGCGGGTTCCAAAGCGAGCAAAGTCCTTTCTTGTATTAAGAGAGGTATGGACTCCAGAGAGAGAGATATCATTTTGCCCCTGTTCAAATCATTAGTAAGACCTCATTGGAATATGCAGTTCAGTTTTGGGCACCAATTCTCAAAAAGGATATTGGGGAACTGGAGAAAGTGCAGAGAAGGGCAACCAAACTGATAAGAGGCATGGAGGAGCTCAGCTATGAGGAAAGATTAGAGGAACTGAATTTATTCATTCTTGAGAATAGGAGATTAGGGGGGATATGATCACCATGTATAAATATATAAGGGGTCCATATAGTGAACTTGGTGTTGAGTTATTCACTTTATGGTCAACACTGAGGACAAGGGGGCACTCATTACACCTAGAAGAAAAGACATTTCAACTCCAAATATGGAAAGGTTTCTTCACAGTAAGAGCTGTGAAAATGTGGAATAGACTCCCTCCAGAACTGGTTCTGGCCAACTCAGTAGATTGCTTTAAGAAAGGCCTGGATTCATTCCTAAATGTACATAATATAACTGGGTACTGACATTTATAGGTAAAGTTGATCCAGGGAAAATCCGATTGCCTCTCTGGGATCAGGAAGGAATTTTTTTCCCCTGCTGTAGCAAATTGGATCCTGCTTTTCTGGGGGTTTTTCGCCTTCCTCTGGATCAGCTGTGGGTATAGGATTGGGTATATGGTATTGTATGATATTTTTTATTTTGTTTATTTTTTTTTTGTATGGTTGAACTAGATGGAATTGTGTCTTTTTTCAACCTAACTATGCAACTATGTAACTAAATATGTACACAAGGATTTCTAGATGGGCCCTGTGCTACGCCATTGATAGGAAGCCAGCCGAGGGACCCACTGTGGGATCGGGGATCTCCATTTGCTTTACAGCAGTAAGGTAAGGGGCCACCCTGAAGAAAGGTCACCGCTTACTTTTCTGCATTTGCACTGAAGATTATTCACCGTCTAGTTTGCTACACTTGCACAGAACAAAAGTCACCATTTACATTGTTATATTTGCACTGAAGATTCCTCACTGTTTAGTTTGCTATAGTTGCATGGAAGTAAAATCACTGTTTACATTGCTATTTGCACAGAATTCCAGAGGAACTTCAATATTCGTGTATTCACAGTTTTTATTATCAAATCAGAACATTTTATCTTCTGGGACTATTCTTCAATATTTTTTAGCACTGTTCTTTTTGGTGTTTTTTTTTCTTTATATATTTTGGATTTTGTGATGTTCATTTGAATTAACTATTTGAGGTTCCCATTGCTTTCAAGCACGTGGCACGTTACATATCTAGTATCTATTTTTCTTGTAGCACCTATCACTTTGCACATTGTTTATTATCACTTAGAGCGTAGCACCATCTATTGATTTTGATACATTACTTACTGTGGTTTATGGATTGACCATTTCGGTGCTTGCAGCAACTAGTGTTTTGTTCCACTCTCTTCTCTTTCCTCTATATCTTTTTTTTCTACTTCTATATCAAACTGCTGAAATTTCCCACACCTTTACTGTATATATAACTGCTGTAACTGGGTTTGCCTCTGTTTTAAAGTATTAATTTACACCTAAAGATTCCTCTCTTTTGCCAAGACCAATTGTTCAGATACAATACTATAACACCCAGTTTAGAGACACACCTTAATCTCCCTGCACACCAATGTCTTCCAAGGGCCACAACATAGCTGGCAGAAGCTTCATCTCATATCACTTCATTCTGAAGACAGATCTGTGTTCAACTTTAAATATTTATCTCTAAGGTCTAAACTTAGCCCCTTAGTTTGAGAGCTTGGCATAGTTGATCCACAATTTGTTACCCTCATTTTGTCACTTCGGGCTATTTATCTCATACAGAGAGCTACTGTTTATGCCCTTGCAGTCACAGTACAGTCAGGTCCATAAATATTGGGACATCGACACAATTCTAATCTTTTTGGCTCTATACACCACCACAATGGATTTGAAATGAAACGAACAAGATGTGCTTTAACTGCAGACTTTCAGCTTTAATTTGAGGGTATTTACATCCAAATCAGGTGAACGGTGTAGGAATTACAGCAGTTTGTATATGTGCCTCACACTTTTTAAGGGACCAAAAGTAATGGGACAATTGGTTGCTCAGCTATTTCATGGCCAGGTGTGTGTTATTCCCTCATTATCCCATTTACAAGGAGCAGAAAAAAGGTCCAAAGTTCATTTCAAGTGTGCTATTTGCATTTGGAATCTGTTGCTGTCAACTCTCAATATGAGATCCAAAGAGCTGTCACTATCAGTGAAGCAAGCCATCATTAGGCTGAAAAAACAAAACAAACCCATCAGAGAGATAGCAAAAACATTAGGTGTGGCCAAATCAACTGTTTGGAACATTCTTAAAAAGAAAGAACACACTGGTGAGCTCAGCAACACCAAAAGACCGGTCGAAGACCATGGAAAACAACTGTGGTGGACGATCGAAGAATTCTTTCCCCTTGTGAAGCAAACACCCTTCACAACAGTTGGCCAGATCAAGAACACTCTCCAGGAGGTAGGTGTATGTGTGTCAAAGTCAACAATTAAGAGAAGACTTCACCAGAGTGAATACAGAGGGTTCACCACAAGATGTAAAACATTGGTGAGCCTCAAAAACAGGAAGGCCAGATTAGAGTTTTTCAAACAACATCTAAAAAAGCCTTCTCAGTTCTGGAACAACATCCTTTGGACAGATGAGACCAAGATCAACTTGTACCAGAGTGATGGGTAGAGAAGAGTATGGAGAAGGAAAGGAACTGCTCATGATCCAAAGCACACCACCTCATCAGTGAAGCATGGTGGTGGTAGTGTCATGGCGTGGGCATGTATGGCTGCCATTGGAACTAGATTTCTTATATTTATTGATGATGTGACTGCTGACAAAAGCAGCAGGATGAATTCTGAAGTGTTTCGGGCAATATTACCTGTTCATATTCAGCAAAATGCTTCAGAACTCATAGGACGGCGCTTCACAGTGCAGATGGACAATGACCTGAAGCATACTGTGAAAGCAATCAAAGACTTTTTTAAGGGAAAGAAGTGGAATGTTATGCAATGGCCAAGTCAATCACCTGAATCCGATTGAGCATGCATTTCACTTGCTGAAGACAAAACTGAAGGGAAAATGCCCCAAGAACAAGCAGGAATTGAAGACAGTTGCAGTAGAGGCCTGGCAGAGCATCACCAGGGATGAAACCCAGCATCTGGTGATGTCTATGCATTCCAGACTTCAGGCTGTAATTGACTGCAAAGGATTTGCAACCAAGTATTAAAAAGTGAAAGTTTGATGGATGATTGTTAATCTGTCCCATTACTTTTGGTCCCTTAAAAAGTGGGAGGCACGTATACAAACTGTTGTAATTCCTACACCGTTCACCTGATTTGGATGTAAATACCCTCAAATTAAAGCGGAAAGTCTGCAGTTAAAGCACATCTTGTTCATTTCATTTCAATTCCATTGTGGTGGTGTCCCAATATTTATAGACCTGACTGTAGATGTTTGTTTTCAACCATAATGAGAAAATTCAAAGGAGCGGGAAGGAACATTTTGCTCAAACAAAATACATTTCTAACAGTGAATATGATTTTGATTAGGGAATACATTCATGCCGAAATCGATTGGTAAAAGCAAATTAAGTTTTGAAGTACAACATTTGTCATCGATTGTATTGAATGTACGAATATTCGAACAAAAGTTTGTTTGAAAATATGCTAGTGTATGGCCAGCTTTAGTTACACTCAGCTCCTGACCTAGTGGAATGACCTACAATGGTATATGTTACTACAGTTTAATGTTTGTTTTTACTCTGTTTTACCTTGATTTGCTAAAGGTCTTGATAATATGATTATTTAAGTTCTTCACTTGCATTGTTGATCGATATTTATTGCAAAATTAAAAGGAAAAAAGATTTAAGAAAAAAAGTTCTACTAGCAAAAGTTACAATTTTGAATGTGTGAAAACACCTCTTTCAACTGAGGTGATTGCAGAAGGTAATTGTGTTTCTACAAGTGGGGCGCGTTAGAAGACTAAAGAGGAATATTCACAGGATCAAAAGCAGCAAATAGCTTGCATACTGTTGGATTGCACAACATGCTTTATATCAGACATTTCTGGATTGTCTATTGTCTGGTTATTAATAAGCTATCTGATCACTGTCAAAGCCATCCTAAAACCAGTTGAACGTGCTTACAGCATTTTTATATAGTAACAGGAAGTCGCAAATAAGATTATACATCGCCTAGGAGAAGGTTCTTTTATATAATAGCCTGCAGTGGGTTGTAAGGATAGAGCAACCCCCGGACCTCTTATGGCCTAAATGTTGACCTGGGTCAGGAAAATTGCCTGAAGACCTCAACTCAAATTGTTTTAAAGACCTCAACTGAAACATAATGACATTGTGTCAAGGGCAGCAATAAGACCAGTTGTGGGCAGGCCCAGACTACAAAGGTGAATTACTAGTTTTACTTCCAAACAAGGTGCTGCAGAGGGTTAAATGATGGCAGATCCTGTAATGTAATGTAAAAAGGAGTTTTTAGGGTTCTGAATTGAGTGAAATATTAACTCACTTTAATGATTATTACTGCAGGTTAGTGGATTCAATTTTATATTTTCTAACTTACCAGTTTTAGATGTGGTGGCTGCATTAGTTTCCTTCTTTCTCTCTTTTACATTTACCTGTTAATATTGCATATAAAACACTTCCTGCCCCTTCATCTCTTTTCCCGAATTACAAAGGTAAAAAAATTTAAACGAGTCCAAAAAAGGGAACGAATTCGAAATCAAATTCAAATTGAATTTGAAAAAAAAATAGAAATCGGTTTCCTAAAAAATACAATAAAATAGAATATAAAACTAGAAAAGCTACAATTTCTGTGTTCTTGCCTCCATCTACATTAGTCTACAACTGGAGTGGGCGGAGTAACTGGGTGGAGTGGCTTGAGTAACTGTTGTGTGGTTGGAGTGGCTGGAGTAACTGTGAAAAGTGTTAAAAAGCTTAATATTTTAAAAAGTATAAATAGTAGTAAAAACGTTGAAGTCCCATCATTAGTAGAAGCATTTTCAAAAATGTTTTTTTTTTCAAAAATGATTTTTTTTTTAAATGTATTTTTTTTTCAAAAATGATTTTTTTTTTAAATTATTTTTTTTTCAAAAAAGATTTTTTTTTTTTTTCATGGGGTGGTCATAATGTTTTGGCTGATAATAGGGTGGTCATAATGTTTTGGCTGATCATGGGGTGGTCATAATGTTTTAGCTGATCATGGGGGGTCATAATGTTTTGGTTGATCATGGGGTGGTCATAATGTTTTGGCTGATCATGTTGTGGTCATAATGTTTTAGCTGATCATGGGGTTGTCAGCTTTTGTCACCTCCCACTCTAGTTTTGAACATTTCGCCATTCATTCCTATGGGACCAATTTCGCCGCAAAAACGACATTTCGTGAAACATTTGGTGAAACGTTTCACAAAGTAATAGCACACCAATCAAATGACATTGAGGCGGGATTCACACTGATATTTTTCAGCTTTTTACAAAGTTCCACAAAGAAATAGCACACCAATTAAATGACATTGAACATTTCGCCATTCATTCCTATGGTACCAATTTTGCAGCAAAAACAACGATATTTCATGAACCATTCGGCGAAACGTTCCACAAAGTAATAGCGCACCAATCGGGAACAATCTGCACATTTCGGTATATTACTGTCTATGTAGTGTAAAAGCTGTAGGAGGAGGGTGGTAAGTTTGGCTATAATAAGAATAATAATATATATGTGAGATAACAGCATAGCAAGACCACTTAATAATAAAGCAACAGAATATATATATATATATATATATATATATATATATATATATATATATATATAAATAATATTTTTTTTATTCTGTTCTATTCTAACACCTTCTGAAATTTGAATTTCGTATAGTATGAAATCGAGTTTGAATAGAAAAGATTAGAATAGAATAGAAAAGAATATAATAAAAAAACAATAAAACAGAACAGAAAAAAATATAATATATATATATATATATATATATATATATATATATATATATATATATATATATATAAGCCATCTTCCGAAATTAGAATTTCTCATAGAATGAATTTGAATTTGAATAGAAAAGATTAGAATAGAATAGAAAATAACAGAAAAGAATAAACTAGAAAAAAAATATTGTATTTTATTCTATTCTTTACTATTATTTTCTATTCTATTCTAAACTTTTCCATTCAAATTCAAAATCATTCTATACAAAATTTGAATTACGGAAAATGGTTATATATATGTACTTAAATATTATATATATATATATATATATATATATATATATATATATATATATATATATATATATATATATATATATATATATATATATATATAAATATATATATATGTGTGTGTGTATATATATAACCATTTTCAGAAATTCATATTTCATATAATGAAATTGAATTAGAATAGAATAGGAAATAATAGAAAAGAATAGACTAGAGAAACAATAGAATAATATATATATATAATATAAAAATATATATTAATAATATAATATATAATATAAATATATAATATATAAATATATATATAATATATAAAACATCTGAAATTTGAATTTCATATAGACTGAAATCAAATTTGAATAGAAAAGATTACAAGAGAATAGAAATCCTCTTCTAATCTTTTCTATTTGAATTCATTCTATACGAAATTCGAATTTTGGAAGATGTTTTACATATATTTTACATATAATTTGGTACAGAATGAATTCAAATAGAAAAGATTAGAATAGAATATATTATATTTATATTTATTATATTTTTATATTTTATTTTTATATTATATTTATTATATTTTTTTCTATTCTGTTCTATTGTTTTTCTATGCTATTCTTTTATATTATTTTCTATCCTATTCTAATGTTTTCTATTGGAATTCGATCTCATTCTATACAAAATTCGAATTTCAGAAGATGTTTTATATATAGTTTACTTTTTCAAATTCAGTCAAATTCTTTCGAATGCGGTAGAATTTTTTCGAATTTGATAGTTTTTTTCGAATGCGGTCAAATTTTTTCGAATGCGGGCAAATTTTTTCGAATAAGAAACGAAACGAATCCCGAAAACGAATGTAACAAATGCAACGAATTTAACTAAACAAATTTAGTTAAATAACGAATTGAAGCGAAACGAAACAAATTTTTTCATCCTGCACATGTCTATCAGACAGCTTGTTTGTTCTTTCAGTTCAAATCAAAGGAAGTTACAAGGACATTGTATTTCTGGCAAGATCAACAGGTGTTTTTTTTGTATTTATTGAAAATGTTCTTAAATTTAAAAATTTAAATCAATTCAGCCATTACATCTAAGGAGTGGTAAGCTGCAATGCATTACATTTTTGTTCTTGGGTTAAAATTTCCTTTAAGCTCCTAATGGGTTATGTACAGTATGTGCTATCACTGTTCAGAGCATTAAAGCTTAACCTAGTTACAGTATGTATCACTGTTGTAGCCCTGGCCTGTAATGCCTTTTAAAGAAGTTGGAGTCACACAGCTTGGGAATTGTAGCCAAGCCATATGTTAATAATCTTCCTGCTGATGATGGAGAGGCTTGGGGATATTGTGGCCTGCTTATAAAGCAGACAGGATGCTGCCTCCAATAGCACATTTTTGCAGTAGCCTAGGCAGCATAATGCCTAAATACTGCTTTAGTTGGTATCCAATTAGGATAGTTAGCTTATATCCTTCTCAAACTTTGCCTGGTTTTGTTTAGGATCTACTATGGCCTTCAATAGTACATCAAAAGAAACATTTTGGGAGCATAAGTTTTTTGGGGAAAAATTTGAAAAAACAATAAATATAGTTATATCTAATGGCAAAAACCTTGACACATTTTTCACTGAGCAGTGATAAGGATAGGTAGTCAGTTTACGTTGAAGTCAGTACCAAAGAGGTTCTTTATTTAAAGCTCTGAGAAGTTCAATATATCTGTAATTTAGATGTCTTTGCTTCTGACGTAAATTGAAAAAACATAGAGGTTTAGCTTGTGATTTAACATAGTGAGTAGAGCAATGCAAATCATTTTTTTGCCTTTTGGCCTACCTCACTGTAAGCTGACTAGTTACAAGCTCCGTACCCAATAAAGCATACTCTTATTTTTATTGCCTATTAAAATAAAAATAAAAGCTACTTTAAATGGTTGTAGGATATAATTTTTTCCATTTAAAATGGGACAAGGGTGAATTGCCAGACACAAATCTTTTACGCTGTCAAGGGCTGTATTGACCTTTCTGGACCTTATTGCTGTAAGACTGCTTTTTAGCATGATGAAATAAAAGCTTGCAGAGCGTGGTTTATAATCAATATGTAAGTTTATTCACACTGTGCAAGGAATTACAGATTTCTATTGCTCTTGTTATACCTCAAAGTAAATGCCTGCATAACACACTCTAGAGCCTGCTTATCTTTCACTGCATCACTAAGGAGTTTTTAATTATTAAAAGCACAAGATGGAGAATGTTATCAATCTTTCTTGCTTCTTCTAGGCTTTGTTAAGCAGCGACAGTGCTCTTTAGCTATCAATGTTAACGAGCACTGGCTTGATTCATGTTGTTGCTAAGGATTATGTTAATTATTATAAGACTCTTGAGGAGAGTGTAAGAAACATTGTCCCCTTTCGTTGGATGTTGATGGCACCTCTGAAGAACCAAGAAAACGTGAATTAAATACATTTACCGGAAAGCTGACTATTAGACAGATGGAGAGATTATGTTCTGAAGTAGACAAAGTAGCCGGGAGACAAGTCTTTTTCCATCATCCTTTCACCATGTTATCACATGCTTGGGGAGCTGGCTATAATGGCCACTGGTCTTTTCAATGCATGTCAAATTGTCACCAAACATTTACAGAGAAGTCTTTGATCGATTTTGTGTCTTTCCTGTTTATGGTAGGTGCAAACTGCTTTTAGCATGCATCCCGACTTTGTTGAATTGATAGACTGGTCCGGTGGAGCATTAAATACATTCCGTCTATCACTGTTTCAGTTCTGGGTGAAAGGACCCTATTTCACATGGCTTGTGTCACTCTACAATGATTTTGTATCACTTTCAATTGTGATACACACCTACAAGAATCTGAGTGCCTTTATTAGTTTGTAAATCACAGAAGCTAACCTGATTCTATAAAGGTGACCTTAAATGTAAAGATATATTCTTTAAGTATAAAGCGTACACCATTAACATGTTCTACAAAACATTACAATATGAAAAGTAAAATAAATTACTGTTCTAGTAGAGAGCATTTAGGACACACTTAGAGCTCCATTTTTTAATATTTTTTTCACATAAGATTCACACAACTTTTGCAAGGATTTACATATTTTAATTAAATTCAATTGGGAAGTGTGTGAATTCTTAGTGAAATAGAAACCTTAACATGTATGTTAACCCTAACTTAAAAAGTTTGTTACTAATTCACTTATTCCATCTTCAGTCTATAATCAGTGTGAACTCCATAGGTGATGTGCCACAGTCATAAAATAATTGGTGATGCTGCCTCCCCTCAGGAACAACTCCTTCCTGTTTAGAACTAGCCACGTTAGGCATAGAAGTTGATCCATCCTAGCATGGCCAGTATGTTTCTCTTCTTCTGACTTCTAGTCCTTCTCCACTATATTCCCAACAACATGGCTGAAGTCAAACCTTAAACAGACAAAAGTGAACACTCTTACACTACATAAAGCAGCTGTTTCAATATACTATATTTTTTCTGACATTTTAGATATCTATCATGCTATGTCATTGGGTTAAAGTTGATGTAAAAAAATCTGTTCATCATAAAGATGACATTTTTCTGCTTTCAAAATATAAGATTTAGGAAGAGCAGAGTTGGTCAGTGTCGCATAGCCTAAAGTAAAAAAAGTGCACTTACTGTAAATGAAATAATTGGTACAATAAATATTATTAATGGGTGGTTACAGATTCCCTATATTTATTGCATATATGTATTAACTTGTCTATTCCCATAGTTAGCTCGTTTATTAAAACTCTGATAAGCACAATGATATAAGGTTAGCTATGAAAACAAATACATTGCTTAGTAAAACAATGTCTTATTTATTTCCCAAGAAAATAGGAATATGCTAGCATGGAAATACTATTGAGAGTTTTACAGAGTATATGACAAAAGAGCATTAAAGATACTTATCACAATGCTTTCCTTGAGATATTGTTTCGTCAGCTGAGCTCAGGATGGCCAAAAAGAGGGAGCTCTCTGACTCGTTCAGCCCTTTATACTCAACCCCATTGCCATCTAATCTAAACTTTTGATGAATCACAGTATTTATGGGGCAGTCCTCCTCAATATATTATATTACTGTCCGTCCTGCTATATTGGACTCTAGGGGCAGCATTGTCCATGTCTATGTATCCTGGTCAATCTTCAATGCCTTTGATCTTTTGATCTTCTGTAGCAGGACATTCATCAATCATCTTGTCAGCTATGGTCCCTTTCAAACTTGCTTGCATAGCGTTATAACAACAGACGGTCTGAAGCCAAGCGTTGTTCAGCCTTAAAGGAGGCCTGATCTCTTCTTTCAGATATGCTACAAAAGCCTTGATTTGCAACTCGTTACATTCCAGGCCTGGTATCAGCCAGGGAGAACATCAGACTTTTACCCTTTAAAGCCATGGAACTGCAAGTATCAGCATGGCTGATGTTTGGGAATGGGAAACAGATATGTAACAGATCTATGACTAATCCAATTCAAACTCTAGATAATACCAAAACACTGTTACCAATAAATGCAGTAACATTGACAGAGAAGCTGCAGAAATATGACATAAGATCATGTTGCCTTCCAACATAATTTGCTTTGTGCCTAAAGGGCGAATATCACTCTTCTTCAGACACGGCTCCTATGGAACAGTCCATAACTGTCTTAATGTGTTAAGTTTTCCAACAGGTCCTTAAGAAACAGCTACTATGGAACAGTCCATAGCGGTCTTAACGGGTTGTGCTTCCCAACATGTGCCGCTTTGCCACTGAATGACACACCACCACACCACCATCATCCGCGACAACTTCAATGTCACCATCCTGTGTCTTCTCCTTTCCAGTATCTTCACAACGGGGTGCATTACAGGCAAGGGGTGTCCATTCACTCACCATTTATCAGCACACACTCAGAGCAACATATTAACCAGCTTTCAGAGTCTCGAGGAGGGCCTTACTCACCCATATTACTAACCTAAAATACACATGTCACACTATACCATAACATAAATCAATCCATTACCATAATATATACATATAAATGTGACCCATCAAATTCCGCATCCCGCTCCCAACCTCCTATAACCCTTTACTGTAAATACGGGTCGGGATTTGGCAGGCTTGCTCACAATGGCCTTTCCTACCGCAATTTTGGCACATCAGAGGTATTGGAGGGCTCTGAATTGGCAGCAGAGCCTCTAACTTGTACAAAGAGACCTTAGCGTCAATTCGTCCCTCAACTTGCATGGATAAATGGGAGACCCTTCTATATAAATGTCGAGTCTAACACATATAACCCTGAAACAATGACAAACCACAAAATTTCTTCCCTGTGCCTGGATTTCAGAGACCATGCACCTCTACCTATTGTTAGGTTCAAGGAACACCCTAATTCCATGACTAACGTTAAATTGGTATCCTTCAGGACAAAGAAACAAACTCGTCTATGTCCCAAATAATACCCAGGTGCTTCCTTCCCAGCAATGATCCCTCCATCCACACCACAGAGTGAAATATATTTTCAACATTTCTCGTTCACCACCATGTATGTCATATCACCCTCACTTCTCCCCTCCCCCTATTACTGCACTCATCACCTCTTTCTAACTCTAAGCCCACTTGCTAACATACCCCCCAGGATACTGAAGCACGTCCCCTCATACAAATCATATTCTCATATTACCTCCCTCACTCTTCTGCTTCTCCTAATCGCTGGAGATATTTCCCCAAACCCTGGGCCCACTTTATTTAACTGTGCCCAACACACCCATCACCCTACACCCTCTGGCAGTAGTCGCAATCTACACAATTTAGTCTCCATTCCTCTTCTTGCCAACACCAGCCTCACTCTCTCCTGCGCCCTCTGGAACGCCCGCTCTGTCTGCAACAAACTCACTGCTGTTCATGACCTCTTTGTCACTAATTCCTTTAATCTACTTGCTCTCACAGAAACCTGGCTCCACGAATATGACACCCCTTCTCCTGCTTCCCTCTCCCAGGGTGGCCTTCACTGGACTCACTCCCCTAGGCCTAATGGACGCAAGGGAGGTGGAGTGGGATTCCTCCTATCCCCCCAGAGCACCTTCCAGGTTATTCACCCTCCTCCCTCTTTTTCACTCTCATCATTCGAAGCCCACTGTATACGTCTATTCTCTCCCACTTCCCTAAGAATTGCTGTGATCTACCGGCCCCCTGGACCATTATCGACTTTCCTTGATGAGTTTTCTGCCTGGCTACCCTACTTTCCCTCTTCGGAAATTCCCACAATCCTTCTCGGTGATTTCAACATCCCTGCTAATACAAACACTCCTGCTACTTCTAAACTTCTTAGTATAACCTCTTCATTTGACCTGAAGCAATGGGTACAGGCTTCTACTCACTCTGATGGCAACACCCTTGACCTTGTATTCTCTTACCTATGCACTCCATGCAACTTCTCAAACAATCCTTTTCCTCTCTTCGACCACCACCTTATTAGTTTCTCTCTCCCCCTGTCTTCCACCACCTTTCCCTCCAATCGCCTAACCGTCACCCGTAGAAACTTTCACAACTTCAACTCCTCTCTCCTCTACTCTGCTACCGACCACCTCTATGACAAAATCTCCCCCCTGTCCTGCCCCAACCAAGCCACGTCCATCTATAATAAATCCCTGTCCTCCACCCTGGACAACCTCGCTCCCCTCACTACACGCAGAATCAGGCCTCGACCCCTACAACCCTGGCAAACAGATGACACTAAAATTCTCAAAAAACGTAGTCGCGCTCTTGAGCGTCTGTGGCACAAGACTAAGTCTCTCAAAGACTTCAACCAATACAAATCTGCCCTACAAAAATACTATTCTTTCCTCCACACTGCCAAGCAAACCTATTTTACAACTCTTATTAACACCTTCTCATCCAATCCCCGTAAACTCTTCTCTACCTTCAACTCTCTACTTTGTCCTCCACCGCCTCCCCCCACTGACTTACTCACTGCCCAGGAAATCGCTAATCACTTCAAAAACAAGATTGATACAATACGTGATGAAATCTCCACTCTACAGGTATCTCCCCCAGCTAAGACCCCATGTCAACAGATACAACTGACACTACCTCTATTCAAATCCGCTACTCCAGACGAAGTTGCTAAACTCCTTTCTATCGCCCACCTAACCACCTGTCCCCTGGACCCTATTCCCTCTCAAATGCTACGGTCACCCTCTGACCCCATCCTACACTCTCTAACCCACATCTTCAATCTCTCCCTCACCTCTGGCGTCTTCCCCGATGCTCTAAAACATGCACTGGTCACTCCCATACTCAAAAAACCATCCTTGGACCCTACCAATCTTAACAACCTATGCCCTATCTCCTTGCTCCCCTTTTCCTCTAAACTCCTTGAACGCCTGGTTTACAACCAACTGAGTGACCACCTCATTAAAAACAACCTTCTTGATCCCCTTCAATCTAAATTTCGCCCTCAACACTCCACAGAAACTGCCCTTTTAAAACTCACAAATGACCTACTAACTGCAAAAACCAACGGACACTATTCTGTACTCCTACTTCTGGATCTTTCAGCTGCCTTTGACACGGTTGACCACCCCCTCCTCCTCAAAAAACTTTACTCCATCGGTCTCCATGACTGTGCTCTTCAGTGGCTCTCATCCTACTTATCCCAACGCACCTTCAGTGTCACTTACAATTCTACTTCCTCCACTCCTCTTCCCTTCTCTGTCGGGGTCCCCCAAGGTTCTGTTCTTGGACCTCTTTTATTTTCAATCTACACCTCTTCCCTGGGTCAGCTGATAGCCTCTCATGGCTTTCAATATCATTTCTATGCTGATGACACACAAATCTATCTCTCCACCCCTCAACTCACTCTATCAGTCTCCTCACGCATCACTAACTTACTAACCGACATATCTGTATGGATGTCGCACCACTTCCTCAAACTCAACTTGTCCAAAACCGAGCTTATAATATTTCCTCCCCCACGTGCCTCTTCCCCTGACTTCTCTGTGAAGAGCAATGGCAAAACCATCCACCCGTCCCCACATGTCAGGGTGCTAGGTGTTATCCTAGATTCTGAACTCTCCTTTCAGCCCCACATCCAATCACTTTCCAAAGCTTGCCGCCTCAACCTCCGCAACATCTCTAAACTACGTCCCTTTCTAACCAGTGAAACTACAAAGCTCCTGATTCACTCCCTGCTTATCTCTCACCTTGACTACTGCAACTCACTCCTCATTGGCTTACCTTTAAATAGACTATCCCCCCTTCAGTCCATCATGAATGCTGTTGCCAGACTCATCCACCTTACAAACCGATCAGTGTCTGCTACCCCTCTCTGCCAATCCCTCCATTGGCTACCACTCGCCCAACGAATTAAATTCAAAATACTAACAATAAGTTACAAAGCCATCCACAACTCTGCCCCCAGCTACATCACTAACCTAGTCTCAAAAAACGCCATCTCCGTTCCTCCCAAGATCTCCTGCTCTCTAGCTCCCTCATCACCTCCTCCCATATCCGCCTCCAGGACTTCTCCCGAGCCTCGCCCATCCTCTGGAATTCCCTACCCCAAACTGTCAGACTGTCTCCAAATTTATCCACTTTTAGGCGATCCCTGAAGACTTTCCTCTTCACAGAAGCCTATCCTGCCTCCATCTAACAACTGCACTATGTTCTCCATTAGCTCATCCCCCACAGCTATTACCCTTTTGTATAACTTGACCCTCCCTCCTAGATTGTAAGCTCTAACGAGCAGGGCCCTCTGATTCCTCCTGTATTGAATTGTATTGTACTTGTACTGTCTGCCCTAATGTTGTTGTAAAGCACTGCGTAAACTGTCGGCGCTATATAAATCCTGTATAATAATAATAATAATAATAATGTATTGACCTGGTACCTAAAGGACATCATGGTCATGCTTCCAACTGAGGGAAATATCGACCTGCCTCCAGCTTCCATCCTCTCTGATTACATAGAATATAGCCTCAGATGCAACAAGGTAGAATCCCCAGTCAGTAAGCCCACTGATACCACTGAATACACAGACTGAGTCTGCACTTCTGTATATGGGATCAATGAGGCAGCATAACACCTTTCATAATCCAAGCTAGCACAGCCCATCCAGGCATTCCACCACCACTTTGGATTATTGTAAGAGATGTGTTTTGGCAAAGTCTTACTGAGCTGTGATGCTAACCCATAAGGCCACTGCCCCTCATACAAAGACTGTACAATCAGCTTGAAGTTGGTTGATACCTCCGCCTGCCCCTGCGTGCATGCCAGAGCCCATGACAGATTTCTGTCCTGTACCATCACACCCTCTACCAACCTCTCAACATGGTTGACAAAATTTGGAGCCACTTTAACCTGGGTATTTATGTGACTTTGTTGAAGTTATTAAGGATGCCACCAATCTCTCTGAGTAACAAAGCCCCGTTTACTGTCTGAAGCTATGGTTGAGAGTTTGTTCCTCAGGGGACCGATGTCCACTCCATTAACAACAACCATCCCAGTGCCTATTCTACCCAATATAGTGGTGAATACATCCCTCCTCTTTTGGTTACTCCTCAGAAATAAGCGTCCTGCATGCCTTCTGTGTCCGCAAATCTCTGGGAGCAAGCCACTGGTACAATGACCGCACTTGATTCAGTGTATACTCAGCACATATAGGGTAATAGGCTTTTATCAACCACTGTGAGTTATCTAACGGAGAATGCTCCTGTGTGTAGTCACTGGCATTACCTGTGCAAGGTTCCAACCTCTCAGTTGAGACATCAACCAGGTGTATCTCCCCCATATCCAGCTCTGGTGTCTCACATGTGCAGTACCCGAGAACCTCTCTGCAGGACTGCTAAGATTGAGACACCATCCCTACAAGGAAATTTTCACCCCATTGATGTGTCACCTGGCACCCTCTAGTCTGGCCAACAGACACCTTATTATGCATAAGTACCAGCCTCCTGGGTACCTGCACCATATTAATTCAGTTATGTCAATACATGTCACACATTAAAAACATGATTTGCTTCTTTCAATTCCTTCCTCCAACAAAAAAAACATATTTTACATTTCATGTTCTGAAGGATTGGACAGGTTATATTCCTTCACCAACCTCCAACCCAACCTTATATTGCAAGTATTAATCTGAATCTTTCCCCTTCTTCCTTCTCTCCTGAATGTTTATCAGAACAAATTTGTGGTGTGGTACGGCACAGAAAAACTGCCAGCCAGATCAACATCCGTCCTCCATGTTCCAGAGACCTCTCCAATCTCGCTCCACCAGGACTCTGGAAGTGAAAAACAAGAGCAGAATCAAATTCTTATCCACAATATCTGCTCACTTGCTATATTTACTTATAGTTCCCTCCTTGGAACCCAGAAACCTAATATTCCTGGCTTCTGCAACTCTAAACAAATTATCAAAACAACCATGATTTCTTTAGGATGAACCCACTCTAAAATGGATCCCCATGGTATGATCAAAAATTTAAAGAAAAACGAATGTGAATGTTGCGTCTCAAAAATTCTCAACTGAAACACTAAAAAAAAAACAATGCATGTATCTGTACCTTAAGACATACGCACTAACCCCCCTTTCAGGTGGACAAAGCCTAAACCTTTTGGAACTTTTTCCACCTGAATAAAAAGAAAAAAAAAGAAAATAAATGAACTCCAGCGGCTAGAATGGCTTCCTACCAACTCTTGTCTTAAACAAAATGTATTCAACTGCTAATTGAGGACATAGCCACTGACCATCTATTCAGCTGCATATCCAATTACCCCCCTTTCAGGTGGACTAAACCTAACAATTTTTCCACCTGAACAAAAAAATAAATAAATAAATGAATAAACAAATAACAAAAAATTAAAAATTTAAAAAGAAAAAATTTTAGAAATTAGAAAAAAAATTAAACAAAAAAATTAAAAAAACAAAAATGAAAAAAACATTAAATTATTATTTTTTTTACAAAAAATTTAAAATAAGAGAAAAGAAAAACATAATAATCATAATAGGAAGAAAAAGAAAAAAATAACAATCCAGAGGCTTATCCTTGAAAAAATATATCAAGGTCCTCTATAATATTCCAAACATGAAGGGCAAATCTCTGAAACTCACATCTAAACCTTATTCATAGCAAAGAAACATTAACCAGAAAATTCTTACCATCCATACAGCTCGCTAAGGGCTGCTAACATTGTTTCCCCCAGTGCTATATTTGAATGAACATGCAGCTACCTCCATTTTGAGTTTATCCAACTGTTCTACATAGTGATGCCTTTGCTGTCTTAATTGACTATTTTTGGTTTGTAGTCTCAGCATTTGGGTCTTAAAAGGGAAACGGGTTTGATTACTATGGCCTCTATGCCTCTATACCTTGGATTGCTACCCCATCTTGCGGAATAAACTTCATAACGCCTTGGTGTAGTTTTAGGGTATTTCCTTTGCATATTCTAGGGGCAGCATTGTCCATGTCTATGTATCGTGGTCAATCTTCAATGCCTTTGATATTTTGATTTTCTGTAGCAGGACATTCATTAATCATCTTGTCAGCTATGGTCCCTTTCAAGCTTGCTTGCATAGCATTATAACAACAGATGGTCCGGAGCCAAGCATTTTTGGAGGCCTGATCTCTTCTTTCAGATATGCTACAAAGCTTTGATGTGCAACCCATTACATTTCAGAGCTGGTATCAACCAGGAATAACATCAGACCTTTACCCTTTAAAGCCATGGAACTGCAAGTATCAGCATGGCTGATCTTTGGGAATAGGAAACAGATATGTAACAGATCTATGACAGATCCAATTCAAACTCTGGATAATACCAAAACACTGTTACCAATAAACGCAGTAACATTGACAGAGTAACTCCAGAAATATGACATTAGACCATGTTGCCTTCCAACAGTAAAATAAATGTTGGCTTTACATTAACCCTCAAGGTGTCACAGAGCTAACCTCTACTGAATCTAAGTGTCCAAGAGTTGAAGGTGTATTGGAGTATTTCATTATGCTGCATCAGACACACTCTCAATGGCAATTATCCTAAATGCATCTATATTTCCATCGGGCAAGGTTGTGCAATCTGGCAACCAGCATATAATTTAGCAGAATTAAATTACAATTATTACATACCATATTTAGTGAATTACAGATGTATGTTAGGCATAAAAAGGAAAATGGGTCTGGACTTTGTTATATAGGCATTTTTGATACCTAATTAAGGCCTCATTCGCACCTGAGTGATTTGTAGCTCTAACCTCAAAGCTTCAAACTACTGGACAATGTAATTAATATGTGGCAGTTCACGGATGAGCACTCAGACACCTGCACTTTGATGCCTGATGCTCTATAAGCCACATAAGCTACTTTGGGGGGCAGATATGAGCATTTTTTGGCCTTATAGAAGCCAATAGAACTGCATGAATGAAAGTGGTTTTTTGTGCATTTTTTACAGCATATTTCAGGCATTTTTTAGTCTGTATGAACTGATCTCTTTCAATAATGCTTCCCTTTAGCTAATACAAAAACGTATGAAACTTGAATAGACATGCAAAGTGCTTGAAATATGCTTCCAAAATGCTTGTAAACACTACAATAAAACCACCTGAAAGCTGTTCTGCTCAGGTGTGAATGCATCCTAAACGGTGTCTTCTTCTACTTAATCGTAACCACTTTTTATAAAGGTATCTCCATCACAGCAGGAATGATGGATTATGCATAACGTATTTCTCTGGAGGTTCAGTTTCAGTTAACCACTTCAGCCCCGGAAGGATTTACCCCCTTCATGACCAGTGCGTTTTTTGCGATTCGGCACTGCATCGCTTTAACTGAGTAGTGCGCGGTCGTGCGACGTGGCTCCCAAACAAAATTGACGTCCTTTTTTCCCAACAAATAGAGCTTTCTTTTGGCGGTATTTGAACACCTCTGCGATTTTTATTTTTTGCGCTATAAACAAAATAGGGCGACAATTTTGAAAAAAAGCATTATTTTTTACATTTTGCTATAATAAATATTCCCCAAAAATATATAAAAAAACATTTTTTTTCCTCAGTTTAGGCCGGTATGTATTTTTCTACATATTTTTGGTAAAAAAAATCGCAATAAGTGTTTATTGATTGGTTTGCGCAAAAGTTATGGCGTTTACAAAATAGGGGATAGTTTTATGGCATTTTTATTAATAATTTTTTTTTACTAGTAATGGCGGCGATCAGCGATTTTTATTGTGACTGCGACATTATGGCGGACATGTCGGACATTTTTGAAACATTTTTGACACATTTTTGGGACCATTGTTATTTATACAGCAATCAGTGCTATGAAAATGCATTGATTCCTGTGTAAATGACACTGACAGTGAAGGGTTAACCACTAGGGGGCGGGGAGGGGTTAAGTCAGTACTAGGGATGTGTTCTAACTGTAGGGGGGATGGGCTGTGTGTGACACGTCACTGATCTCTGTTCCGATGACAGGGAGCAGAGATCAGTGACACTGTCACTTGGCAGAACGGGGAGATGCTGTTTACATCAGCATCTCCCCGTTCGTCCTCTCCATGAGGCGATCGCGGGTATCCCTGCGGCGATCGAGTCCGCGGGACCCACAAGCTGACTCACAGAGCCCGCGGCAGGCACGCACGCCAGCGGTGGCGCGTGCACGGCGGCAATTTCAAAGTAACGTACGGGTACGTTGGGTAGCTGACATGTGTTCTGTTGAATTTGCTTTAAGCTGGCATGTGAATTATCAAATATCCTTCTTTGGCTGCCCACCACAGACATGAGATTTAAACTTGGCCAATTTTGATACCAACTTGCAAATATTGGAAAAATGAGGGTGGCACTGTGTTTTGTTTTGTTTTTTAACATAAAGTTTATTTATTTTCAATAAAAACAAAAACCAGTAAGCAGTGGTAAGATCAATGCAGATGGCACAAAAAACGGTAAGCCAGTTGAAGGAGTATTGAGACAGTATCACATAGTCAGCAGTATGGTTTCATGTTATAATTGAAGAATAGCTAGTACTCTATTCAAGTAAGGAGAAAGGCATTTAAATCAAAATGTATAGCGAACAGGAAATGAGGAGAGTGTAAGGTTCCCCGTGTTCCGTGAAGGCACTACATACCCAGAGCCATAGAAACAAGTACCGAGTGAGGAGATTGGGAGGGGGTGGGGGGGGCATAAGTACCAGAGCACGAGGAAATCACCGGAGCACTGGTACTGAATGTCTTGTGGGGTGTATCCAAAGACATTCAGCATATCACAAAAGTGATAGTCACCTGGTTCCTATCCTTACTCCAGAGTCAGATGCTCCTCACAAACCCAAGACGCCCAGACCTTATCAAATTTTTTCGGACAATTGCGTCCCAGGTCAGTTTATACAAAGGTAGGGTTACATTTATCAGGTTCTCCACTGATGTATCTTCGGAGGGGAGGGTCCCTTCCATTGCAGCAAAATCGCCTTCCTAGCATAGAAGACAGCGTAAAAAATTAAATAAACCTGGGGTGCCAACTGAAATAAAATCTGGAATTGAAATAACTTCTAAACTAAATATTATCTGAAGGTGATTACGGATTCCCTCTATTTATTCCATATATGCATTAATTTGTCCTTAATTATTCCTATAGCTAGCTAGTCTATTAAAACTCTGATCACATGTTACTGTTGATATCACAATAATATAAGGTTAGCTATGAAAACAAACACACTGCTTAGTAAAACAGCGTCTTATTTATTTCCCAAGAAAATAGGAAAACGCTAACATGAAGATACTAAAGGAAGATATTACAAAGCATATAACAATAGAACATCACATATACTTATCGCAAAGGCTGTCCTCTAGATATTGTCTCCTCGGCTGGGCTCAAAATGATGGTAACAGAGAGCCATGAGGCTCAGGAACGAGCCAAGAGCGAAAAGGGCCGAATTCCCTCCTGTGTGCCCTTTTTACACATTCATTCAGACCCATTCGTAACCACCCCCACTAGCCTCCTGTCCAATTAGATATTGCCAAGAGGTAGTCCTTTAATATATAATATATTATATTACTGTCTGTCCTGCTGTATTGGCCTCTAGGGGCAGAATTGTCCATATATCATGTCTACGTATCCTGGGTCTATGAGTCTTAGCTGGCCCTTTGATTTTCTGTAGCAGGACATTCATTAATCATCTTGTCAGCTGTGGTCCTTTTCAAGCTTGCTTGCAGAGGGCTAATCAAGGATTTCCATGTTATCACACCAGACGACCAGGAGCCAAGCTTTTGTTTAGCCTTGATGGAGGCCTGATCTCTGAATATTCTGATATGCTACAAAGCTTTGATGTGCAACTTGTTGCATTCCAACTTGGTTGTATCAACCAGTAAGAAACTCCAGAACTATGATATTAAACCATTTTACCTTCCAATAAATGCCATTTTGCGCCTAAAGGGCACATATCACCCTTCTTCAGACACGGCTCCTATGGAACAGTCCATACCTGTCTTAATGCCCTGCGCTTCCCAACATGTGTTTCAGAACCAGTTCCTATGGAGCAGTCCATAACTGTCTTCACGTTTTGCGTTTCCCAACATGTACTTCAGAAACAGCTCCTATGGAACAGTCCATAATGGTCTTAACGTGTTGTGCTTCCCAACATGTGCCGCTTTGTCACTTTGTGACACACCACCATCATTCTTCAGCAACAGCTTCCATTTCACCATTCTGTGTCTTCTCCTTTCCGGTATCTTCATGATGGGGTACACTACAGGCAAGGGGTGTCCATTCACTCACCATTCACCAGCACATGCTCAAAGCAACATATCAACCAGCTTTCAGATACAGAGTCTCGAGGAGGGCCTTACTCATCCATATTACTAACCTAAAATACACATATGCCACACTATACCATAACATAAATCAACCCATTACCATAATATATGCATATATATATGTGACCCATCAAATTAAGCATCCCGCTCCCAACCTCCCATAACTCTTTACTGTAAATATGGGTCGGGATTAGGCAGGCTTGCTCACAATGGCCTTGCCTACCACAATTTTGGCATGTCAGCAGTATTTCAGGTCTCTGAATTGGCAGCAAAGCCTATAACTTGTACGAAGAGACCTTACAGTCGATTCGTCCCTCAACTTGCATAGATAAATGCGAGAGCTTCCTATATAAATTTTGAGTCTAGAACATATAAACCTGAAACAATGACAAACCAAAAAATTCCATCCTGGTGCCTGGATTTCAGAGACCATGCCCAGGGTATACCATGCACCTCTACCTATTGTTAGGTTCAAGGGACACCCTAGTTCTATGACTAACGTTACATCGGTATCCTTCAGGACAAAGAAACAAACTTGTCTATGTCCCAAATAATATCCAGGTGCTTCCTTCCCAGCAATGATCTCTCCATCCAGAACCCAGAGTGAGATATCTTTCCAACATTTCTCATTCACCACCGTGTATTGACCTGGCACACAAAGGACATCATGGCTATACCTCCGACAGAGGGAAGTATCAACCTGCCCCCAGCTTCCATCCTCTCTGATCACATGTGGGTAATTTAGCCTCAAATGCAACAAGGTAAAATCCCCAGTCAGCAAGCCCATCTATACCACCGAATACGCAGACTGAGTCTGCACTTCTGTATATGGGATCAATGAGGAAGCATAACATATCTCATAATCCAAACTAGCACAGCCCATCCAGGCATTCGACCACCGCCTTAGATTAGTGTAAGATATGTGTTTTGGTGAAAGCCCCTCATACAGAGACTGTACAATCAACTTGAAGTTGGTTGATACCTCCGCCTGCCCCTGCGTGCATGCCAGAGCCCATGACAAATTTCTCTTCTGTACCATCACACTCTCTACCAACTTCTCAACATGGTTGACAAAATCCTGAGCCACTTTAACCTGGGTATTTATGTGACTTTGTTGAAGTTATTAAGGATGCCACCAATCTCTCTGAGTAACAAAGCCCCGCTTACTGTCTGAAGCTATGGCTGAGAATCTGTTCCTCAGGATACCGATATCCACTCCATTAACAACACCCATCCCAGATCCTATCCCCCCCAATATAGTACTGAATACATCCCTCCTCTTTCGGTTACTCCTCAGAAATAAGTGTCCTGAATGCCTTCTGTGTCCGCACATTTCTGGGAGTAATTCACTGGTACAACGAGCACACTTGATTCTGTGTATACTCAGCACATATAGGGTAATAGGTTTTTATCAACCATTGCGATACTTTGAAGCGCCATGTGGTGAAGGCATACTGTATCCTGATAGCCAGCGTTTATTCCCTTTATCAAACGGAGCATGCTCCCGTGTGTATTCACTGGCATTACCTGTGCAAAGTTCCAACCTCTCAGGTGAGACATCAACCAGGCGTAATTCCCCCATATCCAGCTCTGGTGTCCCACATGTCCAGTACCGAGAACCTCTCTGTAGGACTGCTAAGACTGAGACGCCACCCCTCCAAGGAAATTTTCACCCCATTGATGTGTCACCTGGCACCCTCTAGTCTGGCCAACAGACACCTTATTATGCATAAGTGCCAGCCTCCTGGGTACCTGCACCATTTTAATTCCATTATGTCAGTACATGTAACACATTAAAAACTTTTCCTTCTTTCAATTCCTCCCTCCAACAAAAAAATATATATTTTACATTTCTTGTTCTGACGGATCAGATTATTTTCCTTCCACAACCTCCAACCCATTGCACTTGTATTCACAGTACGTTTGCATTCATAAATGACAGGAGAGACTCCGGCAAAATGTTTCACAAGTCTTGTTGATAGGCACAGTCTTTCAGATTCAGCATTAGCACTAAATTGTCCATAAGAAAAAGAAACCTTATATTGCAAGTATTAATCTGAATCTTTTCGTTTGTCCATTCTCTCCTGAATGTTTATGAGAACAAATTTGCGGTGTGGTATGGCACAGACAAACTGCCAACCAGATGAACATCTTTCATCTCTGTTCCAGAAACCTCTCCAATCTTACTCCACCAGTACTCTAGACATGAAAAACAAGAGCAGAATCAAATTCTTATCCACAATATCTACTCGCTTGCTATGTTTACTTAAAGTTCCCTCCTTGGAATCCAGGAACTTAGTATTCCAGGCTTCTGCAACTCTAAACAAATGATCAAAACAACCATGATTTCTTTAGGATGAACCCACCCTAAAATGGATCTCCATGGTAAGAGCAAAAAAAAAAAAAAAAAAAAAAAAACGAACGTGAATGTTGCTTCTCAAAAAATCCTAATTTTAAACGATAAAAAAAAACAATGCATTTATCTATACCTTAAGACCTATGCACTAACTCCCTTTTCAGGCGGACAAAGCCTAAAAATAAAATAAACAAATAAACAAATTAAAAAAAAATTAAAAAAACAAAAATTAAAAAAACAAAAATATAAAAAAAAATGTAAAAAGATAAAAATTTTTTTTTTTTTACAAAAAATTAAAAATAAGAGAAGAAAAATAATAATATTTATAACAGAAAAAAAAATAAAAAAATAACAGTCCAGAGGCTTATCCTTGAAAAAAATATATCAAGGTCCTCTATAATATTCCAAACATGAAGGGCAAATCTCTGAAACTCACATCTAAACCTTATTCATAGCAAAGAAACATTACCCAGAAAATTCTTACCATCCATGCAGCTCACTAAGGGCTGCTAACATTGTTTCCCTCAGTGCTATATTTAAATGAACATGTGGCTACTTCCATTTTGAGCTTATGCAACTGTTCTATATAGTGATGCCTTTTCTGTCTTAATTGACTATTTTTGGTTTGTAGTCTCAGCATTTGGATCTTAAAAGGGAAACTGGTTTTATTACTATGGCCTCTATGCCTTGGATTGCTACCCCATCTCGCAGAATAAACTTCATAACGCCTTGGTGTAGTTTTAGGGTATTTCGACCGCCTTTGCATATCATTGTTAGCCATCAAACAATACCTAGCGATGTGACCCCCCTTTTTACAAACAAAGCACTTGAGAGCTGGTCTCCCTGCATAGGCCCTTCTCTGAGCATATGGCGCTAGAGACTCACATTGCTGCATAACATCACTGTGATTGGAATGAACAAATTTTACACTTTCATTGTCTGAGTATTCACTAGCAATAGACTCATCAGAAGTCCCCACTGTTTCAACTCCTGAATCACTTTCAAGCGCAGTTATCACACTCTTATTTAAATATTCCTCATTCAGATCTCCAACATTGATTCCCTTCCTAAATTTTGTATTTTCCAGGACGTCTAAACCCCTAGTATCTCTTACTCCCATTATGCGCTGCATTTCCCTTATTCTATCTGCCGAGTTTCCCCAATTTGAGTTTAACTCGGGAGATAGACCTCTGTGACTCCTGACTGGTGGTTGCAGTTTTTCACACAGTTGCAATGGAAGCCAGGCGCGGAGGAGTGCGCATGCATTACTATTGTTTAAAATGTACTGTGCCACCAGGGCTTCCAGCTTGTTTAAGAGACTAATGGGTGAAGCGCTACTGTCAAATTTCTCCAAAATCTGGCACAGATTTGTGCGAGCTTGTATGGAGAGTGTTGTGGATTGGGTGCTACCCTCCCTTTTTATAATTCCCATTCCTTGCCCAGTCCTTTCTGACGCAGTAAAGAGGGAAGAACTCTGTTTTGGGGATTCTTCAGGATTGTCAGCCGAATATACTGGCTACTGTTCCATCAGCATCCTGTCTCCCTGCTCCTGTGTCACAAAGGGATGTGTATCCTTGTTAGCACAACAATGGCTGTGCACTTTGTCCATTGCCTGTACTTTCAAAGATAGAATAAAAAGTCCTAAAGATGCGATACATTGTTCCCTCAACATACATGTTTCCTCCAACTCATCCGATCTCTGTTCCAATACACATTTCTCAATCCCTAATTGGTCAATGTGATCACGAGCATTTGCATCTGCCTTTGCAACCATTGTTAATATATTAATAGTTACACTTTGTACCTGCTCCAAAAATTGCTTTCTCTCAGTACACCATTGTCCTTCATTTGCTATCGCAAAGTCTTTCACTTTCAATAACATGCATACAACATTGGCCATCTTGGCTTTCTTGCCTTTTTTCAAAGACTTTTTATGTTTTATCTGATCTATATGAATATTGCATTGTCTCAATAACTCAATAAATTGGTGCATTAAAGCGTTTTCTGCCACAGTGTTGAAATTAACACAGGCATGTCTCAATCTTCAATGACCTCCATTGATATGGTAATTAGTCTACATTGAATCTTGTTTAACCAGTCTATAAACAGCAGCTACAGACACAAGACACACAGAGACACAGACACACAGATAAAGCTGTTTAACCACCGGCTGCCCGCCGGTCATCATATGACGGCCAGGCAGTGCGGCTCTTGTTCTGGATGGGCGTCATATGACGTCCGTCCATTTAAATAGGGCATGTGCTTGATCGTGTGCGCACAGCCCTGTACCTTCGGTGGCGTCGAGACACCGATCGCCACCGAGGGGGGTGAACAGCCATTGGCCTGTCTGTTTACCACGTGATCGGCCGTGATGAAGTCACGGATGATCACAGATGGTACCGTCCCACTTTTCACGGCGTATGCGCGCGAGCGCGCTGCTCACGCACGTCCATGGGGACGTGTTACGGGGAACACTACTCGTCACCAACGCTGGTAAACAGCCATTGGCGGCTGTTTACCACGTGATCGGCTGTGATCCTTTCACAGCCGATCACTAAATGTAAACATAGAGTGGTAACGAGATGTTACCGGGTTCTCCTCCTCACACACCGAACGTGTGTGAGAAGGAGATTGCGGTAAGATCTCGTTACCACTTACAGTGTACACCAATCACACTGATTGCCCCCCCCCGATGAAGAGGACCTGTCACCACCCATCATAGTACTTGTCACCACCCATCAAAGTACCTGTCACTGTTCATCTGAGTACCTGTCACAGTCCATCCGAGTACCTGTCACAGTTCATCTGAGTACCTGTCACAGTCCATCTGAGTACCCGAGTACCTGTCACAGTCCATCTGAGTACCCAAATACCTGTCACAGTTCATCTGAGTATCTGAGTACCTGAGTACCTGTCACAGTCCATCTGAGTACCTGAGTACCTGTCACAGTCCATATGAGTACCAGAGTACCTGTACCTGTCACAGTCCATCTGAGTACCCGAGTACCTGTCACAGTTCATTTGAGCATCTGAGTATCTGAGTACCTGTCACAGTCCATCTGAGTACCTGAGTACCTGTCACAGTTCATATGAGTACCTGAGTACCTGTCACCGCCCTTCAGAGTACCTGAATACCAGTCATCAGCCCATCAGAGTCCCCGAATACCTATCTGTAGCCCATCAGAGTACCCGAGTACCTGTCACCAGGCCATCAGAGTACCCGAGTATTTGTCACCAGGCCATCAGAGTACCTGTCACCAGCCCATCAGAGTACCCGAGTACCTGTCTGCAGCTCATCAAGTTACCCGAGTACCTACCTGCAGCCCATCAGAGTACCCGAGTACATATCTGCAGCCCATGCCTCATAGAATATACGTTGGGGTGTTTGCTTTCCAAAATGGGGTCATTTTGTGGGTAATTCCACTGTCCTGATGCTCAAGGACCTTCAAACATGTTGGGCCTCTGTATGTGGCCAGGCTGTGTATAAGTCTCACACATGTGGTATCGCCATACTTGGGAAGAGTAACAGAATGTATTTTGGGGTCTAAGTTTTGCTATATACGTGCTATGTGTTAGAAATATCTTATAAATTGACAACTTTGTGTAAACAAAATGCGTTTTCATTTTTTTTACACATTTTCCAAAAACTTCTGGAAAAAAATGAACCGTTCAAAAGACTCATTATACCTCATAGATTATACGTTGGGGTGTTTGCTTTCCAAAATGGGGTCATTTTGTGGTCAATTCCATTGTCCTGGTGCTCCAGGGCCATCAAAAATGTAATAGGTGGTTGAGAAATGAGATGTGTCATTTATGCTCGTAGAACGCCTGAAGGTGCTACTTCAATGTTGGGCCTTTTTATGTGGCCAGGCTGTGTAAAACTCTCACACATGTGGTATCGCCATACTCAGGAAGAGTAGCAGAATGTATTTTGGGTTGTAATTTGTTGTATGCATATGCTGTGTGTGAGAAATAACCTGATAATATGATAATTTTGTAAAAAAAAGATTAAAATCGTCATTTTGCAAAGAATTGTGGGAAAAAATTACAACTTAAAAAACTCACCATGCTACTTACTTAATGCCTTGGAATGTCTACTTTCTAAAAAGAGGTAATTTGGGGGATATTTGTACTTTCCTGACTTGTTAGGAATGAGATTCACCTGATGTACTGAAGGCCTGATCAGATGTGATCAATTTTCAGTGATTGGCACCATAGTTTGTAGACTCTATAACTTTCACAAAGACCAAATAATATACACTAATTTGGGTTATTTTTACCAAAGGTATGTAGCAGTATAAATTTTGGCCAAAATTTATGAAGAAAAATTAATAATTTGCAAAATTTTATGACAGAAACAAAGAAAAAGGCATTTTTTACAAAATTTACGGTCTTTTTTTTATTTATAGCACAAAAAATAAAAAACCCACTAGTGATTAAATACCACCAAAAGAGAGCCTTATTTGTGTGAAAAAAAGGACGCAAATTTCATATGGGTACAGTGTTACATGACTGAGTAATTGTCATTCAAATTGTGAGAGCGCTGAAAGCTGAAAATTGGCCTGGGCAAGAAGGGGGTGTAAGTGCCCTGTATTGAGGTGGTTAAAAGCTAACTTTCACTTGTAGTGCCACAGCACAAAAGGCAGAGCACACTCTTAATCAATGCTTCACTATACTATTGACTTTAGTCTTATTATCTCAGCACACAGGCCACATTGAACTTCTATTGGAACAGAGCTATTTCACACTCACATAAAATAAAAAATAAAAATCTATATTTCTCCCACTTTCTCCTCAAACGTGTGATTTGTCCTGTCAATCTGCAGGCTACATCAGCAATATGTTTTTTATCCTCTTCCTTTCATCTGTGCATCAGTGTCCACAGTCCTGTGTATATTGCTTTGAATCCGCTGAAGCACAATAGAAACAATTTGTATCCAATCCTAGGCGAAATTGTTTTTCAGTATACATACTTTGTTTTATACACCTGACTTTTACCCATAGAGCACTACTTATTTGTGTTTTACATTTTGCTTCCCATTTTTCCAGTGGTTGGCAGCTGCACCGGGGGTCAGCTCTATTTTTAATGTATTCTTATCTGACTGCCATTTTGAGCGCTACAGGAATTTGTTGTTGTTTACATCAGATAACCTGGGGTGATCAGCCCGTCAGTCACCAGCACTATTGACCGGCTACAATATGCACTAACAATACAATAAACGTTAACACATATACATATACCAGCCAAAAATCTCACCAGAATTTGCGTGTCCACTCACTAATGAAATATTTCATAGAACTTTAAGGACCACTCAAGCAGGGCTTCAGAATTCACGAACCAGCGCAAATCTTGTCCATAGTAAAGAAGACTTCCAGTTCTAGTTGTAGTTGAGGGCTTAGCATATAGGGACTCAAGACACAAATACATTAGGGTTCGGATCCTGTGCAGAAATAAATTCCACACGCCTTCTGGATTGCCAATTTGAAATAAATATGCATATGGAATTGTCAGGGCTGGGCTCAGCCCTTCCCTCTCTGAGCTGGCTCAGCTGTCGGCTAATTGCCAGCTCCCATCTCCCATCTCTCTCCACAGTTTCTCAGTCGTTATTGATATTCTGCTCATCAGTCCTGCCTACTTAAGCCGTCCAGTCCAGAGGAGCTATGCCTTCGCCTTGGTCAACATCACAAGAAACATCTCCTGCGTTCCTGTTTAAAGACTGGCTTTGCTGACATCCCTTCTGGCTCCAGATCCTGCTTGCTGTTCCACTACTTTGATCCAGACTTCTGGCTTGGCTGGCTATCCTTTCCGGTTACTTTGGCTATGTTTTGACTATGTTTGTTCTTTTTACTTTTATTATTAAACATGTGTGATTTACCTGTACTTCTTTCTCGGTCTGATTTTCTGGTTTCTAAAAGGAATAAATTCTGAAATTGAATATTATCCGAGGTCATGGGTACCCTCTATTTATTCCATATATGTATTAATTTGTCTATTCCTGTAGTTAGCTAGTCTATTAAAACTCTGATAGTTACTGTTGATAGCACAATAATATAAGGTTAGCTATGAAAACAAACACACTGCTTAATAAAACAATGTCTTATTTATTTCCCACGAAAATAGGAAAACACTAACATGAAAATACTATAGAAAGATATTACAAAGCATATAACAACAGAACATCAAAGATACTTATCGCACGGTCTCTCTTAGCGAGACTCAAAAATGGTAGAGAGAGAGGCATGTGGCTGAGATAGCCACTAGGCAGGAGCCAAGAGCGAAAAAGGCCGAATTCCCTCCTGTGTGCCTTTTTACACATTCATTCAGATGCATTCATAACCACCCCCACTAGCCTCCTGTCCAATGAGATATTGCCAAGAGTTAGTCCTTTTAATATATTATATTACTGTCCGTCCTGTTGTATTGGACTTTAGGGGCAGCATTGTCCATATATCATGTGTATGTATCCTGGGTCAATCAGTCTTAGCTGGCCCTTTGATCTTCTGTAGCAGGGCATTCATCAATCATCTTGTCAGCTATGGTCATTTTCAAGTTTGCTTGCAGAGGGCTAATCAAGGATTTCCATGTTATCACACCAGACGACCAGGAGCCAAGCTTTTGTTTAGCCTTGATGATTAGCCTGATCTCTGAATATTCTGATATGCAACAAAGCTTTGATGTGCAACTTGTTGCATTCCAACTTGGTTGTATCAACCAGAAAGAAACTCCAGAACTATGATATTAAACCATGTTGCCTTCCAACAGAAAACAAATAGTTTCTTGGATTGGGGGGCTTCCAAGGTGTCCAGTATACCAAATAATAGTGGTATCGGATCACAAGGTACTTTCAGTTTACTTACAGAATTAATGCCATAGAAAACTCCCCCTCTGGAAAGTTTTTATATGTTGGCAGGACCATACAACATGGAAGAAGGAACCCTCCTCCTCCGAGGCACATTTAGGACAGATCGAGCCTCTATCAGGGTACATTCTAGCTAATCGCTTTGGGGAGAAATACACTCTATGCAAAAACTTAATTTGGGTGAATCTGTCCCTGGCAGAGATCACCAGAGAGAGGTGCAGCTAAAAGCATGACGGAGCTGGGGTGGCACTGTGTTTAGTATGACTTACCTATTCCCTCCATACAGTTTGGGGCTCATCAAACCTAACTATTGTGACAGAAGGGTCCAGTGGAACCCTTTCTAATTCACTGGGGCAATTTAGGCAACCCACACGAAGGGCTATGGAACCTGGTTTCCATCTCACAGTCATATAATAGTCCAAATAAGGAAGTACTATAATAACATATTGAGCCAGCAATTAGTAAGTGCAGTACTTCTTTATAAGGGTCATTAATTCACAGTAAATGGGAAATCTCTTAATATTTGATAAGAATAATAAGAAAAATACAGTCCTTTCATATCAGGTCATTAATTAATACTGGGTGGGGAATCTGGGCTCATAATTCTAAAAGATGGATTCCTGCTGGAGCAGACCATTGCATTGTCTGTACTGGAATAGTCCACCCCACCAGACACCAACAATCTACAAGTGCCTCCTCCTTTGTCAAGTGACAGCTTTGACCAACTGTGCTATCGTCCTGGTTTACTTAAGGAGCTTAATGGTTGTACCTGGATCCCCTGGACATCCACTGGCCCTAGGTTAGATTGTCAATGATCCTGCTGTGCCTGAGGAGGGTGGCAGATATGTTGCTGTGTGCTTCTTTGGACTTTTTTACCGATTCACTGAGAAATCCACTAATGAAGCACATCACTGATTCACTCAAAACTTCCAATCAATGTAGAATGGTCAGACTCAAACCTGGGTCCATGCAAACCGGTTTACTCATCCTCACTCATGCATGGATTCAACTCGTGATTTTAAACATCTCTGTGTGGCAGGCTAAAGAAATTAATGAATTAGGACAATATGATTTTAAATTGAATAGAGAAAGTCACTGCTAATAAGTGACAACTGGCAACACAATTCATGGCTAGATGTTGCATAGGAAAATGAAAGTCTGTTTCTATATAGAAATATTATTAACCGACTGACAGGTTTATAGTCATCAGATCAGTAATAAAGTGGATACATAAACATTCAGAGCCATGATTTTTTTTTTGTTTTAGTAGGCAAACAAGCACGGCAGCCTGGAGGCTGTATCCAGAAATCAGCCAACTGTCACCTCTTCACGTGAACAGAATATCGTCTAGAAAATGGCAAGGATGTTTTACGTTGCCATAAAAGTAGGCAATGCAGTTCTCAACTGCGTTACTGTGGAAACAAGGACCTTCATTTCTGCAACCCACAGCAGGTATAAAGCAGAAAACTCTACAATAACAATTTAAGAGAGTGTATCTCAGCACATAGGAGATCAGAAGGAAATAGTCAACTCACTAGCCCCACTAACCCCAAACTACACCCAACGGTATTCTACTATGCGGGCCCCACATTACAGATCGCCTGTCACTCTGCTTCTCTACCTCTCTGCTAATGCATGAACAGTCATGCTTGCATTACTATAAATTGTTGGACGTTTGCAAGGAACACAGATTAATATGAGCTCACAGAGTCATGCAGCACACTCACACACCGTTAACCCTTTTCTGCTACACAGCAAGGCAGCAAGTTGTCAGATCCTATTAGGGATTGATGGTGAGAATGTGACAAAAGCTGAGAACCTAAGCTGTCATTTGTCAGCTTGATAAAAGACATCAGCACCTTATTTCACACAGTTCTAGAGCTGCATTAAGCAGTTTTATATATAATTGGCTGTAAATCTCAGCACGCACGGGTTTAAAAAGACTGATGATTAAAAGATTTTATGTCTTTTGAAAAATCAATGTTCCCCCAACAATGAGAGAAAAAGCCGTATTTACTAATTATTGCTGGCTACTGAAAGCTGTCAGACTTTGGTGGTGTCGCTTTAATATCATAGCATTTTGAATTGAGAAATATGGGAAGAATGGTCCTCATTCTGATTGTGTTTTAAGCAACACTTTCCTTTGCCAATGTTTTCAGAAACTGTTGCCAGATACAAACTATTTAGCTTATAAACAACTTGCTAATGCAAAATCAGGCTAAAAGCTAAAATTTGTCCACCAGAGGTCCAGTTATTCGTCCATTGGTTTCTGCCATCTTCTTATCTCTCATACAGCATGGAGAAAATAAAGCCAGGATGTTAATCAGAACATGTGTCAAAGACATTTCTGCTCTTTCTGTAATAGTCATGTGTCACTACTCTGTATGCATCAGGAGCCAGGGGAAGTGGTTAGAGAAAGAGATTAAAGCTTCGCTGAAGACTTTTGACAAAAAGTCTAAATTTGCATATCCTTAACATCCCTGATTTATCTGCTTAGCCTGCATGTCTTGGGAAAAAAGAGTGGATACAAAAGGAGCCACTATTTTTACACACTAGGTTAAATTCCTTCCTGAAAACTGCTCTAATAACATTGCAGGACTTGACCAAAATTTGAGCTGCAGGGATATAGTGTAGGGTATAGGGCCCTTCTAGAAGATATCACTTCCCTGGTCATGTTAGTGGGTGGAGTTTGTACTCTTTTTCTTATCTGCTGTGGGAGGGGCCAGTCAGTTCGGGTATGGGAACAGGTCACCCCTGGCCAACAACATGTAGGCTTGTGACCTGTGTTTGAGAGAGAGGGAGTCCTCTGCAGGGCTACACTGTCACAAACCTTGAATGGGGAACACCCAAGAAAGAAGGCAGAAGGAATTTAGCTACCCCTGATCATTGTTTAGCAGGTATATAGCTGGGAATGGGGTAGGCCTTCGAGATCTTTCTGGAGAGAGGCTCTAGAGGTGAGGATCCACTATGAGGGGACTCATGAAAGAACGATCGGAGAAATGGCTGGACTTAAAGTGGTAGTAAACCGCAGCCTATTTTGCTTTCAACCTGCATAAAAACACATAATGTGCTAGTATGCATCACATACTAGCACATTATGAAATGCTTACCTTAGAACAAACCCCTCCAGTGGTGAGCTGTCGCCACTGACAAGGCTTCCGTCTTCACCAGGTCTTCTTTCCGGGACCGCATTCTCTGACCTTCTGATTGGCCGCGCCATGATGATGTCACTTCCGAGCAAGCACGCAGGAGTCACGGACCACGGCTTGGAGCTCTTAAGGGATGGCATAGTATGGCGTCCCTTCAGAGCGCATGTGCCGGTGACATCACCGGCTGCATGCAGTGTGAATATCTTCTAAAATGTGCAGGTTTAGGAGATATTGACTGTACCTAGAGGTATGCCTTAATATAGGCTTACCTCCAGGTACAAGTTCAAAAACAGGGTTTACTTCCACTTTAATGAGTTTGGTTAGCTGACTTAAAGTGTTCCACACTGTAGAGATTACTGATCAGGAAGTTGTGTAATAAAGCTTTAGTGTTTTGCACTGAAAAGACATTGTTCAGGAAGTCAGGTTATGAACTATAATGTTATACCAATGTTCTCCAGTAAACTGTTGAAAAGCATCTTGAGCAGACATTCATTATTCTGGGTAACAGGCCTACTGCTGGGACTAAGAAGGTGGGACTCAGGCCAGGAAAGTGAGTGACACAATGGGGGTGATTTACGAAAGGCAAATCCACTGTGCACTGCAAGTGCACTTGAAAGTGCACTGAAAGTGCACTTGGAAGTGCAGTCGCTCTAAATCTAAGGGGTAGATCTGAAATGAGGGAAAGCTCTGCTGATTTTATCATCCAATCATGTGCAAGCTAAAATGCTGTTTTTTATCTTCCTTGCATGCCCCCCTCGGATCTACAGCGACTTTACGTCCAAGTGGACTTTCAAGTGCACTTGCAGTGCAAAGTGGATTTTCCTTTAGTAAATAACCCCCAATGTGATGGACTTAGTCCTAAATGATAGGTACTGTATGTCAGTGTCCTATCTACAGAAGACTCAGGGTGGGACCTGGACCAGGTTGGCAGGAAGCAAGCAACACAGGCCCCTTGAATGTCTATGACAGCCTTCAGTGCCTCCATACTCCGGCCCCATAAAAATAAGTGCTTTGGCTCAGCAAGGGGCTAAAAGGGTAAGTGTACTTTTTTTAAAATTGCACTTATCCTTTAAATGAGATATACTGTAAATACTAACTTATTCTGAAGGATCTTTAGCAGGCAGCTTATTTTCACTGCTATATGGATAGGCAGTGGACAGGTGAGTATTCAGTATTCTTCTTTGCAAGGAGCTGTGTTTTTTAAAGATTGGTTTTAGTGACAGTGTCGCTTCAAGGAGAAGCTTCCTATATCAAGCACATACAGTATACCTGACTGAACGTGGTGCAGAAGAGAAAGTGTATATTTAAAAGCAGAATAGCTTTCTGTTTTGGATAGAATGTTGCCTCCCATCTATTATAATGTTCCAGCTGAGAAAAATATACTTAGATTTTCAGGCTGGGGTCGTGAGATTGAGTACCATTGGATACACCATGGTCTATTGTGTTTCCCCAGCTGTGACATCATTGGTTCTTGTGTATCTTTCTTTATGCATCAGTATTTTAATTGAAATAAAAGTAACATTAAGTGTTTTCCTGGTTTCTGTGCACTACAATATGTAGGCTAAAGTCCCCATCCCCTGAGGTTGCATTACACGTTGACCTTAATTGTTGAATTCGTGCTCAGAATAGGCAAGCACAGGGCATCAGTATTGTCTTGTCGTCCTCTTGCAGCTGATCTTTTCACCATTACTGACTTATCGTGCCTTGTTCTGCCCTCTGTCTGTGTGTGGAGGAAGCCTACTTATTAGAAGCAGGGCTTTACTTCCTTAGTTCCCCCGATGACTGATCATTTCATGACTGGTGGGGAAATATTCAAGAACCAGCAGGAGAGATTCAGAAATCATAGATCCACAAGCTGGATGAAGTAGAAGCGGGGAGATCCTTTCACTGCAGGTCCGCAGGTTCAGCTTCCACTCAAGGATGGAGAACATTGAGCAGCGCAGAAGTGGCATCACCAAATTTTATTCCCAATCCATTGGGACTAGCAGTCAGAGGCAGCCTTTGATCAATTGTTCTCAACCTTATTGAGACCAGAGCTTTGAAAATTATTCCAAAACCTTCAATGCCTAAACAGGAAAAAAAGAAGTTTATACTTACACATTAAAAGTATGAGAATTAAAAATATGTATTAAAATTCTGGAAGGATCTGGATGGGGCTGTGTGTGCCTGGGGGTGGGGGGGGGGTGGGGTTGTAGGGGTTTAGAGACCTCTGCAGCAGGCTTTGTGACCCTATAGGGAATAAGGTTTCTGGGGCTCTCCAGGAAACTGGTGGCTTTGCAGGGGCACTGCATGAAACTGGAGGGTACTGCAGGATCAAAGAGGCACTATAGGACACTGTTAGAAGTTGGGGGGGGGTTGTTGGCTCTGCAGCAGGCAAGGAGGGCCACTTCGGGAGGCTGATTGGCACTGTGGTAGGTTGGGGGCACTGTGGTGGGGGGTGAGGGCTCTCCGGGAGCCTAAGGGCACTGTGAGGGGTTGAAGGGCACTGGGTCAATTATGGGAGGCTGGAGGCACTATGGGAGCCGAAAGGTACTGTAGTAGGATGGAAGATCTGCAGCTGCCTGGTGGCCCAAGTGGCCCAATGGTTGAGAATCACTGCCTTTGATTTCACACTGCAAATATACACCTATGAGACTACAGCTACAGAAAGTGTAGGCAGGTGCAGTCTGCTGTCTCCACTGCAGTTGGTGCTCAACCGCAGCGACAATGTAGTCGGAGGGAAATTCATGGGGAACAGGGTTCCTCTATGGTATGGTTGAGTTACTGGGACAGCGATCCGATTGGATGCTGGCCGCCTATATGACTCTGGCAGCCGTCTTACGCGTGGCAGAGTCTGTTTAAGACCCTGGCCCCTGGGTTTGACATGCTTTATGCTAGTTGGTAGTGCAGGGAAAGGTACCCTGTCTGTTAGGGACAGTACTAGTAGTAGGGAAAGGTTTCTGATGAGGAGGGAAATTGTAGGTACCCACCTCTTCTGGAAAACTTCCCCATTGGGCACGAGACGGCCAGGCTGCATTCTGCCCCTCTCAACAGATGCTGTCTGTCCGGCTGGAACCCGCTCTGTTTACGTTGCTGGAAACCATGAGTGCACCCGGTTGGGCAGTCTTCAAGTTTTCTATTGCACCTAACTGTGTGAAATATTGCCTCCGCACCACGCTGCACCACTCCTACAAGTGCTCTGCTATATTTCTGGAGGAATTCTAGACAAAAGGAAAATCCTTCAGGGTGCTGCTTAGGTGCAGTCAACACTTCTAGATGTTCTCTATAAGATAAAAAATCTTCTTTGCTTGAGTACAGGTCCACTTTACAAGTCTAATCCATTTAATGCGGAAGCTTGTATTTCAATCTTCTTTCATGAAGCATTTTGAATATTACCATTGCAATCTAAAGAACCTGACTATAAGGTCCCTTTCACACAGCAGATCTAAACAGAAGCTCAATGTCAGTCTACGAACAGGCAGGTGTAAATGAACATGCCTCCATCTACATCCTCTGACCTTCAAGTCCAAAAAAACGGAAAAAGGTTTACATTCTTTTCCTATTTTTTGGATCTAAATGTTGTTTATTCATCTTGATTTATGCCGCTTACACACGAGCAGACTTCTCGTCGGACTGAACTCCGAAGGACTTTTCAACGGAGTTCCGACGAAACGGACTTGCCTACACACGATCCCACCAAAGTCCGATCGTTTCGAACTTGATGACGTACGATCGGACTAGAAAAGGAAGTTCAATAGCTAGTAGCCAATAGCTGCCCTTGCATCGTTTTCAGTCTGTTGGTCTAGCATACAGACGAACGTTTTTTTCAATAGGGATCGAGTCCGTCGGAAAGATTTGAAACATGTTCTATTTCTAAGGTCCATCAGATTTTTTGACAAAAAAGGTCCGATGAAGCCAACACACGATCGGAATGTTCGACAGATTCGTTCCGTCTGACCTTTTCTGCCGTGTTTAATGCAATACTATTTGTAACCATTATGGCTTTAGAATATGTTTGTATGTGTTCAGCATACATTTCTGGCTTTACCTGTTGTCTCACTGTGATTCTGCACAGTGAAGGGGCTTGCATTGTATGAAGAATGCTTTTTTAATCTTTGCTATAAATAAGAAAGCTGTTTATGGTCTGAAATGTGCTGGAAAGAGGGTTTTCTGCTTTATGTATCCTCTGTGATTAATACATTTGAAGACCATACCTGGAGATGGCAGCCTGCTGCTCTGATATATCGCATGGGATGTTGTCTTCTGTGTTTGGGATGCAATGACCTGCCTGAAATTTACTTGGCTGTATTTAAGCTACCACAGGGAAGCCAGGGCAGGTATAAAATATTGGGGCATATTTATTGAGCTATGGAGGGCAAAGCCAGATTATATGTCTGCTGTTCTCCATTGCCCGTACAGTTCTCTATTCAATTTCTGAGCTACCGTATTTATCGGAGTATAACTCACCCCGATGTATAACACGCACCCCAATTTAAGAGGGAAGTTTCAGGGAAAAAAATTTTTTTTTTTAAATAAACCACTTTGAAGCAAAATAATGGTCAGTGAGAATCAATGCACCTGATTACTGCCCATCTGAAGCTTCAGTGCAGCCTGATCTGTACCCATCTGCAGCGTCAGCGCAGCCTGTTCTGTGCCCATCTACAGCCTGTTATGTGCCCATCTGTAGCCTTATCTGCGCCCATCTCCCCCGTCAATGCAGCTCACCATTTCTCATATGAAATCACCAAGCCGTCATCTGTTTCCTCGGCTCTCAGTTGGCAGTCACGTACACAGTCCCGCCTTCACCATTGGCATTGGACCAGCTCCTGTGATAGACAGAACACTGGTCCAATGCTGGTGGTGGATTCAGGACTGTGTGTGTGACATGCGAGCCGAGTTAGAGTTGAGTGATTGCCGAGCGGAGAGCTGAGTGGAGAGGAGATGATGGCTCGTGATTTCTGGCGGCACTCGTCCCCCTCCTTCCCCTCCGAGGTACACTGTTGGCGTATAACACGTTTTTCCCCCTATTTTCAGGGGAAAAAAGTGCATGTTATACACCGATAAATATGGTATTTATCCAGCTGTGGACAAAGGAGTATATCTACAGAATAGTTAGGGAATGACAACAGCATCAAAGACGGACTCATCCAACTATGTCCTGCACATTGCTGTGAGATGTTATTGCTATATGAGACAGCTGTTGCTACTAAAGAAAAGAACGCTGGGCACAGCTAAAAGGCACTTTTTCTCTACTGCTGTCAATGGCGGCTGGTGGTAAGTTTTTTTTTTTGGAGGGTGCGGCAAACAGTGCACCCACAGCTCCCTCGGTCGGTCAGGTCACTAGCACCACCCCCGTGGTCAAGTTTGTCGGTAGGTCATGTCATCTGCACCCCCCCCCCCCCCCGGAAGGCACTGACCGCGCATCTATGGTGCGGGCAGTGCTTCCCTCCAGAACGATGGGTGGCAGCTTCCACCGTGCGTCTCCTCCCTCCTCCTCAGTGGATCAGTGTGACAATAGTGGATATTTATTCACTATTGTCAAACAACAGCCTATTAGTGCCCCTGGCTCTAATTACATGCATTAAAAAAAAAACCCGATTGGAACCATGCGTCCGGCACCCCGCATGTAGATTAGGGGGCCGGATACATGGATGGGGGGTGGCCGTGTGCCCTGCATTATGGGCTGCCACTGACTGCTGTCTAGGGCTCTATTTTTGTCAGAGTGTGTGAGTCTGCTTGCTTACTTGTTCTGGGGTGTCCTGTGCCCTACCCCTCTCTCCCTGGATTTTTGTTGTGTGAGCAATAAACTCACTTTTGTTCAGCATAAAAGAAACTGGTGTCCATTCTTTTTTTTTTTTTTTTTTTCCTACAGTGTCCACCACCAACCATACTTAGCAACCTGCACCCTGAGGTGAAATGTCAGCCCTCCCTGATGCTGGGGACCAGGGAGGCACTACATTAGTAAAGTCTAACTCTACGTTTAATGTCCCTTTAAATTAATACAAAGCTTCCTCTGAATAGCTGAGGCAGATTTGTGATGTCATTCACCTGCCCCTCCACCTCAGCCAATCAGAGGAGGCTTTGTATTAATTTATAGAATACAAAGCCTCCCATGAATGGCTGATCAGCACTCAGCCCAACTCTGTTTTGTTCTGGGAGTGAGACAGGAAGTTCTCGTCCCGCTGCAGGGACACAGCACTGTATACTGTATATAGCTGAGGCTACATATGGTTAATACAGTAGGCCCATTAAGTGTACCAACTTGACTCCAACAAACTATTTAAATGGACATTAAATGGAGTTAGGCTTTGGGGTCTGAATGTAATTATTCACGGGATTTTCACATCCTTCTTATTTACATTGTTCATAAAGCAAATCTATGAGAGCTATGTTCATCTAATGTTCTGTAAGAACACTTGTTTTTACATATTTTACTATCTAAAGATGAAAACCAGAGATAAGAACTGCTTTGGGAACAATATAAGGGAGCCGCTTATGATGTTGTCAAGCATAGTGGTTAGTTACATTCAACTGGATTTATCTAGTTATGCTTCACCACTACCAAATGGCTTGATCTTTACAAAACTAAACAATCCAGTTAAATGTCATTATACTATGACCCAGACAAATGAAAACCTTCAAAGTTCATTTTATTTCACATTTTCCAGCAAAGAAATAGAATAATATGCATGTGTGCTTTTTAACAGATGTTTCCTTGTGTGATTGTTAGAAAAATGTATGTTTGATTGATGTGTGTATTGTTTGATTACACAGAGCTGAAAGACTCTAGTTAGACATGCTATAATTATAGCTCTACAGAGACAAAAGAGATACCAGTTAAGTGAACTAAATTATTAATTGATCGCTTATTTACTTAAACCTCTTATTGACCTCCACTTATTTACCACTTATTCTCCATTTTTTTTCGATTTCAAGTAGAATTATATTTTATTCACCAGTTCAGTTTTCATAGCTGTAACAATAGCTGCAAAAATGATCCTTGAATCCAGGTAAAACAAACAGGAACTTACCTTCTGTAAGCATGTGAACCAGAATAAAGGTGCACATGTGTCCACATGCATGCTGAGTCCTTGCCAATAATCTGCGTGGACACGCGCGTTTGCACGTCAACATTCATGCATGCATCTCAGACCTGGCACTAAATACCCTATTTAAAGGAAACAGTTGTGACTAGTAATCAGTGGAGGCTGGTGAAGTTTCAGGATGGGGGGGCGTTAGACCCCGCCCTTCCTTTTTGACCCATCCCGTTTCTCATAAGCCCCACCCCTTATAGTATCTACTCACTCCACCCCCTGTATTCCACTTGCTTCCACCCATAGTTTCAGGAGTATACAGCCCCAGCATCACAGATCAGAGTATATAGAGCAGCCTCAGTCACAGATATATTACACCCTCCTGAACATATTACCCCCGTACATATTACTCCCTCCTGTAAATATTACCCCTGTACATATTACCCCCCCTGTAAATATTACCCCCCTCCATGTACATATTACACCCTCCTGTACATATTACCCACTGCTGTACATATTACCCCCCTGTACATATAACCCCCCTGTACACATTACCCCTCCTGTGCATATTAAACCCTCCTGTACATATTACCCCCCCAGTACATATACCCCCCTGTACATATTACACCCTCCTGTACATATTACCCCCTCCTGTACAAATTACCCCCCCTGTACATATTACACCCTGTACATATTACCCCCCTTCTGTACATATTACACCCTCCTCCTGTACATATTACCCCCTGTACATATTACCCCCCTTCTGTACATATTACACCCTCCTCCTGTACATATTACCCCCTGTACATATTACCCCCCTTCTGTACATATTACACCCTCCTGTGCATATTAACCCCCCTGTACATATTACCCCCTCCTGTATGCAGTGGGGATGGCAAATATTCAGACCCCCTTAAATTGTTCACTCTTTGTTATATTGCAGCCATTTGCTAAAGTTATTTAAGTTCATTTTTTTCCTCATTAATGTACACACACAGCACCCCATATTGACAGAAACACACAGAATTGTTGACATGTTTGCAGATTTATTAAAAAAGAAAAACTGAAATATCACATGGTCCTAAGTATTCAGACCCTTTGCTGTGACACTCATATATTTAACTCAGGTGCTGTCCATTTCTTCTGATCATCCTTGAGATGGTTCTACACCTTCATTTGAGTTCAGCTGTGTTTGATTATACTGATTGGACTTGATTAGGAAAGCCACACACCTGTCTATATAAGACCTTACAGCTCACAGTGCATGTCAGAGCAAATGAGAATCATGAGGTTAAAGGAACTGCCTGAAGAGCTCAGAGACAGAATTGTGGCAAGGCACAGATCTGGCCAAGAATACAAAAAAATTCTGCTGCACTTAAGATTCCTAAGAGCACAGTGGCCTCCATAATCCTTAAATGGAAGACGTTTGGGATGACCAGAACCCTTCCTAGAGCTGGCCGTTCAGCCAAACTGAGCTATCGGGGGAGAAGAGCCTTGGTGAGAGAGGTAAAGAAGAACCCAAAGATCACTATGGCTGAGCTCCAGAGATGCAGTTGGGAGATGGGAGAAAGTTGTAGAAAGCCAACCATCACTGCAGCCCTCCACCAGTCGGGGCTTTATGGCAGAGTGGCCCGACGGAAGCCTCTCCTCAGTGCAAGACACATGAAAGCTTGCATGGAGTTTGCTAAAAAAACACCTGAAGGACTCCAAGATGGTGAGAAATAAGATTCTTTGGTCTGATGAGACCAAGATAGAACTTTTTGGCCTTAATTCTAAGAGGTATGTGTGGAGAAAACCAGGCACTGCCCATCACCTGTCCAATACAGTCCCAACAGTGAAGCATGGTAGTGGCAGCATAAAGCTGTGGGGGTGTTTTTCAGCTGCAGGGACAGGATGACTGGTTGCAATCGAGAGAAAGATGAATGCAGCCAAGTACAGGGATATCCTGGACAAAAACCTTCTCCAGAGTGCTCAGGACCTCAGACTGGGCCGAAGGTTTACCTTCCAAAAAGACAATGATCTTAAGCACACAGCTAAAATAACGAAGGAGTGGCTTCACAACAACTCTGTGACTGTTCTTGAATGGCCCAGCCAGAGCTCTGACTTAAACCCAATTGAGCATCTCTGGAGAGACCTAAAAATGACTGTCCACCAATGTTTACCATCCAACCTGACAGAACTGGAGAGGATTTGCAAGGAGGAATGGCAGAGGATCCCCAAATCCAGGTGT